>CM067851.1:15600100-16800100 GCA_034638295.1 Phortica okadai | reverse complement strand
GTGGGCGTGGCTACGCGTGGTTACGCCCACTTTTGGTCAAAATAGTTTTCATTCCTCCCTAAGAACATAACCTTAAAATTTCAAGTCAATTGGTTAAGAAACAAAAAAGTTTTCCATACAACGACGTGAATATGGCTTCTCTTCCTCTTCTTCATTTTGTATGGGAGCTACCAGTTCCAGATGTCCAATCTCAATGAAACTTTCAGGCATGTAGTCGGACCATGTAAAACTACTATGTTTAAAATTTCAGCACTCTATTGTACAAAACAAAAAAGTTTTCCATACAACGATTCAAGTTTTGTTCACTTTTCTTCTTCTTTTCGTATGGGAGCTACCTGTTCCAATAATCCGATCATGCTGGTTCCGACGAATGATTCATCGTAATAAATTCTAAGACTCTGTGCAAAGTTTCAGCTCGATAGCTTCAAAACTGAGGGACTAGTTTGCATACATACAGACAGACAGACAGACAGACGGACAGACGGACATGGCTAAATCAACTCGTCTTGTCGTCCTGATCAAGAATATATATACTTTATATAGTCGGAAATTAATATTTCGATCTGTTACAAACTCCGTGACAAAGTTAATATACTATTTCACATAAGTGAAAAGTATAAAAATGGCAAAAGCAGGATTTGAACCGCGTGCACTCAAAACAAAGTATAATTTTACATCACCCGTTTACCACATGAACCATTTAACAATTTAATGCCGCTTCGTTATATTTCTATATACCGAACATAAGAACATGCTGATTTTACTAAATTGTTTGCCAACAGATGCCACGTGGTTCATAAATAATTAATAGACCCATAGTTTTTATTGATTTTCTCCTAAACTAGTCGTTAAATAGATCTGAAATTTTAATACGATGTTCATAATTCATCATAGTTTGAGAAAAAATAGGTCTCATGTTTCCGATGTTTCTCCGCTCTTCCAGCAACAGCTTTGAATATGAGTCATGCTGCTGCTGAGCTTGCACTTTAAGCAAGGCATTCATAACCATTTGTCTTTGGCTGCGAGTTTAGCATTTCTATATGATAAGGAATTTTATTGTTTAAATAAAAAAATAAAATAATAATTATAGAATAAATAACTAAAAAAAAAAAAAAACAGTAAGGACCCTATCTTCAGCAAGGCTGAAGCTATAATACTTTTCACGTTGTGTCACTGTAAAAAAAACTAAATGAACAGTTTTCATGCCTTCCTAACAACATAACTGTAAGGTTTCAAGTCAATTCGTTAAAAAACAGAAAAGTTTTCCATATAACGGTTCACGTTTCGGTATAAGTGGGCGTAGCCATGCCCACTTTTGGTCAAAATAGTTTTCATTCCTCCCTAAGAACATAACTGTAAAGTTTCAAGTCAATTGGTTAAAAAACCAAAAAGTTGTCCATACAACGGGTCAAGTTTAAGTATAAGTGGGCGTGGCCATGCCCACTTTTGGTCAAAATAGTTTTCATTCCTCCCTAAGAACATAACTGTAAAGTTTCAAGTCAATTGGTTAAAAAACAAAAAAGTTTTCCATACAACGGGTCAATTTTCGCTATAAGTGGGCGTGGCTACGCCCACTTTGGTCAAAATAGTTTTCATTTCTTCCTAAGAACATAACTGTAAAATTTCAAGTCAATTGGTTAAAAAACAAAAAAGTTTTCTATACAACGCACACTGGTCCCAATGACAAAAATTTTGGCAGAAATTCGAAAAATGTAGATATCGACCTGAAATTTGGTATACTATATTGTTATTGTATATGTAAGCCCTGAGCAAAATTTTGGACCGATTGGACCACGCCCTCTTTACCGCCCTATAAAAGCTAACATTCTTTTAAACAAAAGATTCTAAGATATGTCTGAATAATAATGCGGTACAAGTATACATTCAATAAATCTTAAATATGTCTTACATTATTTTAATAAGTACAATCTGAACACCCTACACCACCCCTTCCCCCCCCCCCCCCCCCTCCACTTTTCGCTAACCACCCGAAATTTCGAAAGTTTCGAAAGAAAACATAGCTGAATTTCATTATGACATTCAGTTAAATTTATAATTTATTTATTATTTATTTATTATTTTATTACCTAATCATTTTCTACATCTAAATCAAAAGAATACGCATCGATACATTCAAATGTGTCCAAGATATCTTCATCCTCGTCATTGGAATTGTCATAATTATTAACCAGATTTTCATTTGGTGATTTTAAAAGGTCAATAACCTCTTGTGGATAACGGCTGTGTTTTTATACCCTGTACACATACTGTGTATCGGGGTATATTGTGTTTGTTTGAGCGAAATGTATGTAACGCACAGAAATATTCACTTGCGACTATATAAAGTATATATATTCTTGATCAGGATGACAAGAGAAATTGATTAAGCCATGTCCGTCCGTCCGTCTGTCCGTCCGTCTGTCCGTCCGTCTGTCTGTCCGTCCGTATTCACCAATGGTTCTCAGAAACTATAATAGCTAGAGACTTGAAATTTGGAGGGTAGACTCGTGATGCTCGGCAGCAGATCAAGTTTGAACGGTTTTGTGCCACGCCCACTCCTTCCCGCCCAACCAGCACCGCCCACTTTTTTAAAACGCTATAACTCGAACATCCAAAGAGATAGAAACATTAAAGTCGGTATGTAGACTCAGTATAAGTAGCACTACAAAACTGCATATCACAATTTTTCCCCCTCCTCTTCATTTCCCCTCCCCCAGTTGTTTTCTTAAAATGGCTGTATCTTCAAAACTATTAAAGATACGAACCTGAAATTTTGTAGACAAGCTCAGTATATACGTATCTTAAAAACTGCGTATCACAAAATTCCCCTCTTTTTGATAGTTACCCCTCAATGACCAACAAACTCAAATTTTTCGTAAATTTCACATTTTTTGACCGATTTACTTGAAATTTTGAACACTATTTGATCGGGCGATGTCAAATCAAAATTTTTTTTGTAGATTTGGGGTGTTGCACAGCCTACTATGTGTGCAGGGTATTATATTGTCGAGTATACTCGACTATAGCGTCCTTACTGGTTTGTTTTGCAGTAGTCTTTCTTTTAAATAAATGCTGGAAACAACTGGATCCGATGAATCGAGTGCCCTACAAAAAACGTCTGTCATAGTATTTAAACGACTATTTTGTCTTGCATGGGAACGTCTATCATTTTTATATACTTTGTTCCGAGCTTCGGATGCGTTTTCTCCTAGACAGCCAAGTGGAAGGGTAGATGCGGCAACGATCTGGGCGCCATGGGCTAGTACTTTATGTACCGTAGCTGACATTGGGTACCAGGGATATTTTTGCATATATAAAAAGGCGGTCTTTTCACAGAAACTTTGAAATTTTGCAACATCAATTTCAAAATGGCTTGAAATTGCTATTAAAATGAAAAAGAAGTTCCTTAAAACTTCCCGGTCAAAGTCAAGTATCTTCGCAAATGTGTCGGTGTTAAAAAATGCTCTCCTAGCTGTGTTCCCGTCATTAGAATTGCCGCTTCCATTTGCCTTCGGCTTATCGACATGAAGACCAAGCTCCGCCCATAATTTGCCTTGAATTTCTGTTTTGCGAGCAATCATTTGTTTTTATCTTGATGGCCTCGTATTTGCCATTTATTGATTCCAATCCGATATGACACTTTGAGAACAAATTCAAAAAAACGAATCCACGCGTGTAGACGACTTACTCCGTATTCGAGCGCATTCGAATTTTTTGGCATAAATTTGTCTGATTGGAGATCAGCGACAGTCTTAAATTGCAGGGGCGTCGCTCCGCAAATTGGGCAAGACTGGGTTGACTTCGTGTTTGTTAAAATATTTAGGACTTTTCCGTCAATTAATGTCATTTTTGGCACAAAGTGAATGGTATACTTTTTGTTTTTCTCATCTTCATAAACAAACGTCAGTAAATTTTGAATTTCCAAGTCCAAATTAGCTTTTTCTTTTAATATATGATCCTTGGTTTCTTTTATGAACTCAATTTTAAGAGGCCTGCAGAATCGAACAGACTGCGGAGATCGGTTCATCCAAATAACTCTACCTGTCAAATCAACTAACTGAAGTGGAATTAAGGTTGTGACAAACAAAGACTGATCAGACTGATGAGTCTGAGGCATCAGTTTCAAAATTTTGTTTGTATAGACTTTGGCCAGTTGAACCGTCAAATCCATAACTGGCAATTAATTTCAAATCAGAAATATTTGTATAAACACTAAACACGTCGTTTTGTAACTTCATTATACGCTCGACTGTGTGATTCAACATATTCTGTAAGGAAACAGACGCGACAGACTCAGTTATGTATAGTTCCTTTGGTCTGCATTTCTCTTTTGCAGCGATTATTTTTTGGTGGCTCGGGTATATATCACAATTCCGGTTTTTACTTTGCCGCCTAATGCTCATGTACTGCTTTTTTGTAAAGTTGTTTTCTAGTAAAAAATCTAAGGCTTCTTCTGCAGTAAATGGTACAGGCTCAGACTTTGGTTTAGCTTCCTCCATGGTCTTCAAATGCGCTTTCCTTGCAGCCACGACTGCTGCATGGGCAAGAAGATTTACATCATTATTATTATTTTCTGATACTTCGACAGCTAATCTACGCTTTAATCGGGAACTGCCTTCATCATAGTTTAATCGTGGGCGTCCTAAATTTTTGGGGGATTCTTCAGAAAAGTCACAGGGCTGTAATTGTATTTGAAAGCGTGATGCAAGCGAACTTTCATGCTGCATTTTAAATCTTGAGACCATTCGATTGCATTTGCTTAAACGAACATTAACAAATGCAACGAAGTTTTTAATTTTCTTTTTAATTGACTCCTCCATGTCTTGCCTTAGTTGTCTACAACTATGCTGTCGCACAAAATTGTAAAGACTTTCAGTTTGGCGACCATTTGCCAGCCAAAACTCTAGCATTTCAGCATAACCTAAATCTATATTGTCTGGGAATATGCGATTTTTAGGAAAAGGGGCAAAAACGGGCAAAAAAGATTAGTATCATTGCATCATAAATATACTAAAGATTAGTATTGGGCTAACAGTTGCATCAATCCTTGTCAATCCAATAAACTTTTACTCCTCGAAACACGAAAAATGTTAGGTTAAAATTGCTAAAAACATAACTTCACAAAGACACATATAAACAAACTAACAACACATAAAACACGTAATGCATTAAAACCGTTACATTCTACATACCTCCACAATTATTTTCCATTTTATTTTATCAAAATTGACAAAGAAGTTTTTACGAAATTGTTGTTTGAAAAATGCTTTTATTTAGCAAGCAAATAATGTCAAAGCATACGGTAAACGAACCGTTGACTTCCAGGGATTGCTAAATTCGCAGGGATTCAATTTCAGCTGAAGCACTATGATTTTCAATTAGTCCATATATTATTCTATTGTAATAAAGTAATATTTTTCCATTACTTAAAAAAAAAAAAGGCATTTTTGCCAAAATTTTTGTCATTGGGACCAGTGTGCAACGGGTCAAGTTTAGCTAAAAGTGGGCGTGGCCATGCCCACTTTTGGTCAAAATAGTTTTCATTCCTCCCTAAGAACATAACTGTAAAGTTTCAAGTCAATTGGTTAAAAAACAAAAAAGTTTTCCATACAACGACGTGAATATTGCTTCTCTTCCTCTTCTTCATTTTGTATGGGGGCTACCAGTTCCAGTTGTCCAATCTCAATGAAACTTTCAGGCATGTAGTCGGACTATGTAGAACTACTTTGTTTAAAATTTCAGCACTCTATCATACAAAACAAAAAAAGAAAACTATTTGCGCTGTTCACGCATTTGTCGTTAACCTATGAATGTATGGAAATATGAACGTTAACGACGAAAATGCGTGAACACTTTTTTTTTGACCGTTTCGTTAAAGTTGTGAGTTCTCTTCTTCTTATATAAACAAACGAAAAATTTAATTGCGCCAATTGAGCGAAATAATTGAAATAAATTTAAAATTACACGAAAAAACGTTACAAATCATTTGACTGAATATTAAATAAATCAGTTTATGTGCGTAATTTAGTTTCTTGGAGGGAAATATTTTTATTTATGCATGAATATAGAATTATTTAATTAATTGTAGTAAAATTGTGCACATGTCTAGGTCTTGAGGGAGAAATTGAGTAAACATTGGATGAATTTATGGACGACAATGTTGACATACAATTGTGCCATTCAGTGACGAAGTCGAAGAGCCAAAATCTGCATTTTGATGCAAAAGTTGTATGTGTTGTGTGATTGTTTCTAACAAAGGAGTATTCTTTACAAAGGTAGTTATATGGAGTGAAATTGGCAATGTAATGGTTTATGTTAAGTAAGGTGACAAAATAATGTACGTCATTTTAAAATTAAATTCTTCCGAAAGTACAGCCACTTTTTCATAGAAAATAACTAAAAATTGCCATTTTCATATTTTCATACTTCCATAGGATAACTAACAACATGCCTCGGGGTCTATGAAACTCTATGAAAATTTGGCCTGTGTATTTTGTTGTTGGCAATTTAACTTTTCATAGACTTATAGGTTAACGACTAATGCGTGAACACCGCAATTGTTTTTATATTTTAATTAAATTAGTTTATTAAATATAAAAAAAAAAAAAATTTTTTTTAATATAAGTAACCAAATAATAATAATAAGTAACCAAAAAACAAATGTAGGCATCTGTCGTCGCACGGAGGAGTATTTCCAGAGAGTATCAAAATATAACAAGAGACCGAAGGCCTCTCACGCTAAGCTTTCGTGTTTTTAAAATCGCGCAAGTAAGACAGAGACAGTAAAAATACTGTATATCTTATTCACTCATCAGGGAATTGTTTACATTTTTATTTTTTATACTTTTCACATATGTGAAACAGTATAATAACTTTGTGCTGAAGTTTGTAACACACAGAAATATTCACTTGCGATTATATAAAGTATATATATTCTTGATCATGACGACAAGACGAGTTGATTTAGCCATGTCCGTCTGTCCGTCTGTCTGTATATATACAATCTCCTCCCACAGTTTTGAAGATATCGAGCTGAAATTTTGCACAGAGACTTCTTATTCGTGCAGTCAACTCATTAGTCGGATCCAGCCATATCGGACCACTGGAACTGGTAGCCCCCATACGAAAAGAAGAAGAAAAATGAACAAAACTTGAATCGTTGTATGGAAAACTTTTTTGTTTTGTACGATAGAGAGCTGAAATTTTAAACATAGTAGTTTTACATAGTCCGACTACTTGCCTGAAAGTTTCATTGAGATTGGACATCTGGAACTGGTAGCTCCCATACAAAATGAAGAAGAGGAAGAGAAGCAATATTCACGTCGTTGTATGGACAACTTTTTTGTTTTTCAACCAATTGACTTGAAATTTTAAAGTTATGTTCTTAAGCTCTGTTTACACTAGAGATTTTTTGTGTAGATTTAGACAAAAATCTCATGTCTACAAGTGTAAACACCCTGTAGATTTATCTACACAGTCTCTACAACAAATTTAAATCTACACAATGAGTAGTGTGTGTAAACAACTTTCAGAGTAGATAAAACAGCCTCGATTTGTGACTACAAGTTTGTTAAGCAACAGAACAAATTTTTTTCTCTACATTGATATTTTCACATAAAAATATATCAATGATTCATTTGTCACGTTTGACATTTCCAGAAAATTCGTCCCAATTTGGGAATAAGAATCAAAGGAAGAACAAAAACAAAGAGTAAAATGGCGCCTTCACCAAAAAAAAATGCGTGGGAAATGCGATTATGCGTATATATAGATATTATATGAATATTATTATATCAAATGACGGATGCGAGTGTACTGTTTTTGAATGTACGGTGTACCCATACTCAATAATATCGATAATTTGACAATGCCATTCTTCACAAAATTTTGGCACATAGCTGCGACTCCTTCCTTCAACTCCTTCAATAACTGCTGGTAAAATCCAACGTTCTCAGCATTCCTAGCATTTATTTTTGCGATCTATGGTTTCTTCCACAATCGATTTTGATGATGCATATTGTTTCTGGCGCATTTCCAACTTTTCTAATTTTTTTGTTAATTTATTTTTGGGAATAATTTTTTAATGTCAAAAATCAGTATGTCAAAAGCGAAACAGTAGCGCCCTCTATCATTATCTACATTCTGCTCGAAAGTGTAGTCAGTGTAAACACCTTGTAGATAGCAATGTAGATATTTTCCAAATTTATCTACTCGAAAGAAAACTTTCGTAGATTTTCAGTTCAGTGTAAACACAAAACGTAATTTATCTACACTTTTTGTTGAGATATCTACACAAAAAATCTCTAATGTAAACAGAGCTTTAGGAAGGAATGAAAACTATTTTGACCAAAAGTGGGCGTGCCCACGCCCTTTTTTAACGAAAATAGACCCGTTGTATGGAAAACTTTTTTGTTTTTTAACCAATTGACTTGAAACTTTACAGTTATGTTCTTAGGGAGCAATGAAAACTATTTTGACCCAAAGTGGGCGTAACCTACTGGTTAAAGTTTGAGTTTGGCGACCTTTTTCTTATTAATTTTAGTTTTTAGCAGGCTCGAGGTCGTTTTTATTATTTTAAAAAAAAAAAGACAATTTTTTTTCTCTTTTTTAATAATTTAATTTTTATCCCGATATATTTCGGACTCCACCGGAGTTCGTCTTCAGGGGCTACAACATTTATCGTTAGACATTTTTTATTAGTTTAGTGTATATAAATATTATATAATTTTAAATGCCTACTTAACAGGGCGTCTTTGCAGGTCGTCGCGGAGTTCGTCACTGATTTGTCAGTTTTTTCTGAGTTTGTTGTCAAGTAAGTGTCTGTATATGTGAGCGCAATTCTCCGTGTCTGTTTTGTAATTACCCTATCGGACTTTTCACCGTGAAAAACGTACAATTTCCCAGTTCTGTTTTCATGTAGAACTACGTGAAAATTTGTGAAATTTTCTTTTCATTTTAACATTGAGTGTCCTAGGCCTGTAACTGTTCTTTTAGAATGTTTTTTCATGTGGATTTTCACGTAGATTTATCTGGTTGACTGGCTTCGGGTTTCATTTGAAGTTCCTCTTTACAAAATCAGTATGACAGACCTACGAATTTTAGCAGGGTAATTCTCATGTAGTGAAGTTCATGCTAACAAATTCACAGTGCCATTTGCAGTGAAAAATTGGGGCTAAATTTCATGTAGTTTTTGTTTAGCTCAATGAAGAGTGTATTGTACTCTTAAGCCAAAGGGCGCGGGTTCAAATCCCAGCTGTGCCAAGTCAAAAACTTTTTTATACTTTTCACGTATGTGAAACAGTATAATAACTTTGTGCTGAAGTTTGTAAGGGGCCGTTCATTAATTACGTAAGGCGTTTTAGGGGAGGAGGGAGTAAGAGCATGACTTATTTTTTCTTACATAGAGGGGGGAAGGTGCCTTGCTATATCTTACATAAGATCGTAAAAAAGCGCTCAAAGGACACCTATTATCAGATATGTTCCATTGACAGATCCACTATCCGAGTCGATTTTGAGCCCTTGACAAAGAAAAATTGTTAAATATAGTAGGAGTAGATTATCACTAAAAAGGAAACTTTGTAGGTATAAATAAACATTCCTAAAAATGTTCCTTTGACAAATAAAAATTAAAACATCAACATTATTTTTTCCTTTGAATTCTTACGTAATAAACATCAACCAAGGGGTAGGGGTCATCATGATCTTATTTTATCTTACATGTAGGGGGGAGGGGGTCAAAAACAGGCAAAAATCGTGTTACGTAATTAATGAACGGCCCCTAACAGATCGAAATATTCATTTCCGACTATATAAAGTATATATATTCTTGATCAGGACGACAAGACGAGTTGATTTATCCATGTCCGTCTGTCCGTCCGTCTGTCTGTATATATACAATCTCCTCCCACAGTTTTGAAGATATCGAGCTGAAATTTTGCACAGAGACTTCTTATTTGTGCGAATATCGGACCACTGGAACTGGTAGCCCCCATACGAAAAGAAGAAGAAAAATGAACAAAACTTGAATCGTTGTATGGAAAACTTTTTTGTTTTGTATGATAGAGTGCTGAAATTTTAAACATAGTAGTTTTACATAGTCCGACTACATGCCTGAAAGTTTCATTGAGATTGGACATCTGGAACTGGTAGCTCCCATACAAAATGAAGAAGAGGAAGAGAAGCAATATTCACGTCGTTGTATGGAAAACTTTTTTGTTTTTTTAACCAATTGACTTGAAATTTTAAAGTTATGTTCTTAGGGAGGAACGAAAACTATTATGACCAAAAGTGGGCGTAGCCAGGGGTAGCCTCGCCCACTTATAGCGAAAATTGACCCGTTGTATGGAAAACTTTTTTGTTTTTTAACCAATTGACTTGAAACTTTACAGTTATGTTCTTAGGGAGGAATGAAAACTATTTTGACCAAAAGTAGGCGTAGCCCCGCCCACTTATAGCGACAATTGACCCGTTGTATGGAAAACTTTTTTGTTTTTTAACCAATTGACATGAAACTTTACAGTTATGTTCTTTCGAAGGAATAAAAACTATTTTGACCAAAAGTGGGCGTGGCTACGCTTATAGCGAAAATTGACCCGTTGTATGGAAAACTTGTTTGTTTTTTAACCAATTGACTTGAAACTTTACAGTTATGTTCTTAGGGAGGAATGAAAACTATTTTGATCAGAAGTGGGCGTAGCCAGGGGTAGCCACGCCCACTTATAGCGAAAATTGACCCGTTGTATGGAAAACTTTTTTGTTTTTTAACAAATTGACATGAAACTTTACAGTTATGTTCTTACGAAGGAATGAAAACAATTTTGACCAAAAGTGGGCGTGGCCATGCCCACTTATAGCGAAAATTGACCCGTTGTATGGAAAACTTTTTTGTTTTTTAACCAATTGACTTGAAACTTCACAGTTATGTTCTTAGGGAGGAATGAAAACAATTTTGACCAAAAGTGGGAGTGGCCACGACCTTTTATAGCGAAAATTGACCCGTCTTTTGGAAAACTTTTTTTGTTTTTTAACCAATTGACTTGAAACTTTACAGTTATGTTCTTAGGGAAGAATTAAAAACTTCAACCGTTGTATGGAAAACTTTTTTGTTTTTTAACCAATTGACTTGAAACCTTACAGTTATGTTGTTAGGGAGGCATGAAAACTATTCATTTAGTTTTTTTTATAGTGACACAACGTGAAAAGTATTATAGCTTCAGCCTTGCCGAAGATAGCGTCCTTACTGGTTTCTTTTAATTTTATGTGTTTAATGATGGTCTTAAATACAAAATAAATAATTTAAACTGTCTTTTGTTGCACATAGAACTTTTTAAAATAACAAAATAATTTTGAGCAGCTTTTGAGGCCAAATACTCCTCTGTGCGTCGGCTGGATTCGAACCTTGGATATCAAAATTATAAGAACCATCGTCTTTACCACCACACTACGGTGGGTAGTGGGCTTCGTTCGTTAGTTGTGGATATTAATATGCTATGAGACAGATGTGTATCGTTTGAAATTTTTGTTTCTTCTCTCATTTGTTTAAATATATTGGAATATGCATTTGCGCGCGCAATCAAAATGTTAGGAAATGTGCATACATTTTTTCAATTTTCTATTGATCGGTGTATCTGATCAAGATGATATGACCTTCTAAGTATTGCTAAAATGTACCTCTAAGGCCCAGTTTCACAGTCAAAGTTAACCCAGGGTTAACTCCGAGTAACAATTTTTCAGTTTCACACTAAGTAGTTAACCCCTGAGTTAACCCTACTACATTCTAGGGTTAACCCCGAGTTAACTACTCTGTTTTAACTTTTTCTATTTACATATGTTTTTTAATGTCAAAACAGAACTAAATTTGTCTGTCAAAAAAATAAAAATTAAATATGTCCCAATCAATCGAAATTTATTTGATAGATGAGCTTGTATAGCAGCAGTCCACCAGGTAGTCTCACATCATTTGGAGTTACTGACATCGGAAGTCGTTTACTTTTCATTGGGAGCAGATATGCATAATTTATACAAAGTTTCCTTGTGTGATTGCTATGAGTATTGTACCCATGTTGTGTTTTACACGAAACTAACATAACTACGTACTACTCCACTATTTGAAGAGTGCGGTTTACTTTCGTTGTGCAGAGTAATTGCCCGCCCCTTTGTAATTGTAAAATATACAATTAGACATAATCGAGTCAACATTTCAACGCTTGTTCTATTGGATTCTCTTCACCTATCCATTACTAATTGAAGGTGATTTTTAAAATAACTGAAAAAATAAACAGTGTTTGGTAAGTAGATGTTCAATGTTGTAAAACATTATTCTCATAAAATAGAATGTTGCCATACCTATATAACTAGAGTTAACTCGTCACTGTGGAACTGAAAGTCAGAGTTAACTCCGGGTAAGTGTTAAATTCGAGTTAACTTGACTCTGGGTTAACCCTAGTCTGTGAAACTGGGCCTAAAAGTTGTTTTTAATGGATTTGAGGCCAGCAGTGACATTTTTATTTAACTTAGGGGCCGTTCATTAATTACGTAACACGATTTTTGCCTGTTTTTGACCCCCTCCCCCCTACATGTAAGATAAAATAAGATCATGATGACCCCTACCCCTTGGTTGATGTTTATTACGTAAGAATTCAAAGGAAAAAATAATTTTGATGTTTTAATTTTTATTTGTCAAAGGAACATTTTTAGGAATGTTTATTTATACCTACAAAGTTTCCTTTTTAGTGATAATCTACTCCTACTATATTTAACAATTTTTCTTTGTCAAGGGCTCAAAATCGACTCGGATAGTGGATCTGTCAATGGAACATATCTGATAATAGGTGTCCTTTGAGCACTTTTTTACGATCTTATGTAAGATGTAGCAAGGCACCTTCCCCCCTCTATGTAAGAAAAAATAAGTCATGCTCGTACTCCCTCCTCCCCTAAAACGCCTTACGTAATTAATGAACGGCCCCTTAATGATAAAAAAGAAAAAATGCCCATATTAACACATTTTGTCGATTTTCTCCAAAACTAGTCGTTTAAACTTCTTGATATTTTTGGACGATCTTCGTGAACTATATGCCTTTAAATTGTGCATAGTGTGATATTTCCGATTTTTTTCGTTTTCACGTTATTAAAGAAAATGTTCAAAAAATGGCCATTTTTAGTACATTTATTCAATTTTCTCAATTGCGGTGTTCACGCATTTGTCGTTAACCTATAAGTCTATGAAAAGTTAAATTGCCAACAACAAAATGCACAGGCCAAATTTTCATAGAGTTTCATAGACCCCGAGGCATGTTGTTAGTTAACCTATGGAAGTATGAAAATATGAAAATGGCAATATTTAGTTATTTTTTATGGAAAAGTGGCTGTACTTTCGGAAGAATTTAATTTTAAAATGACGTACGTTATTCTGTCACCTTACGTAACATAAACCATCACATTGCCAATTTCACTCCATATAACTACCTTTGTAAAGAATACTCTTATGTTAGAAACAATCACACAACACATACAACTTTTGCATCAAAATGCAGATTTTGGCTCTTCGACTTCGTCACTGGATGGCACAATTGTATTTCAACATTGTCGTCCATAAATTCATACAATGTTTACTCAATTTCTCCCTCAAGACCTAGACAGGTGCACAATTTTACTACAATTAGTTAATTAATTCTATGTTCATGCATAAATAAAAATATTTCCCTCCAAGAAACTAAATTACGCACATAAACTGATTTATTTAATATTCAGTCAAATGATTTGTAACGTTTTTTCGTGTTATTTTAAATTTATTTCAATTATTTCGCTCAATTGGCGCAATTAAATTTTTCGTTTGTTTATATAAGAAGAAGAGAACTCACAACCTTAACGAGACGGTCAAAAAAAAAGTGTTCACGCATTTTCGTCGTTAACGTTCATATTTCCATACATTCATAGGTTAACGACAAATGCGTGAACACCGCAAATAACTAGTCGTGTAATCTTGCTCAAATTTTTACAGTATATTGCCTCAGGGTCCACCTACGCAATGTATATAGTGCCATATTTCCGATTTTTTTCGTTTTCCCGATATTGTACTACAAAAATAATGAAACACATAATACTCAATTTTTATATGGTTATAAAATCTTTTATTCTTTATTTTTGTAACTAAAATCTATACAGTAACTTAAATACATGTTATTATTTGAATTTTATAAAAACAATCATGCAAAAATAGCTTAAAATAATAAAATAATAGTAATAATAGCAACACACTATAAACCAAAATTTTACCCTTCCCCTTCAATCGTCATTTTCGCCATCTGGCGCATATGCAACAACAACTAACCTGGCTTGTTTACTCCAAATATTACAACAACTCTTGTTGTTGTTATTTTCGGCATAAGCATGCACCGTTAGGTCGGACAGTGTGGTTGTTGCTACCTATGACACTGTCTGATAGAGCTGTAAAAGTAACGACAAAATGAAAACCCGTATGTATTCGTTACTGATCAAATCAGTATTCGTTACTTTCGTATCGTTACTTTTCTCGTTACTTCCAAACAATAATAAAACTGCTAGTTTTAAACAAAATTATTATCAAATTTTTTTATTGACTCCTCAAAAAATATAGAAGGGAAATTGTTCAAGGAAAAACCTTTTAAGATAGAAATCTATGATTTATATTTAAAAACAAAATTTTCTCCATTCGTTGAGTTGTAAGGAAGAACGTTTCTCGCTTAATATTTGGTCCGATTTGAAAAAAATTCTTTCGGAAGGCACTGAGGAAGCCATTATAGACAAATATTTTTCAGCCAAGTTTACAAGAGTGGGGTATAGTATATTTCGCGCTTTCCACCATTTTAAAGGACACTCATTTCTTAGCAGTATCGGCTCTTCTAAGTATTGCCTTATGGTACTGATACTGGTAACCGTGGAGTTCGAAGCAGAGATCGATTTAGCGATAGTGTCAAAATCTTTCCAAAGTGATGGCTCATTTGCGTCAAAGCCGTCCGTGGACATCGCAGGCATTGAATCATTTAGATCCGACGATTGCTGTTCATTATCATTAAACTGGATTTCCAGTTCAGTTTTCAGCGCATCTTTGGCAGACTCATAACCTGATTCATCAGATCTAAATGCTAACTTCTTAAAACGGGGATCTAATAACGCTGCTTTGGATAGCACTGGATGGTTATTAATATTTTGGAATCTTATTTCAAATTCTGTTGTTACTTTGCTTAAAAGCTTTTTTCCATTCACTGTAAAAACAGTTGAGCTCAAATTGTTTAAAATTCGAGTTATGCTTTCACAGGAAGCTAATACTATGGACACTGTTATTTTATTTTCTGAGGAAATTTCTTCTGTAAGCTCTCTAAATGGCTTTAAAATTTTGATAATTTCTGGAAGACACATCCAGTCGCTTTCCGATAGGTTTTCCACCGGATTGTGTAGAACTCCAAGAGCTGCTTCTAAAGGCTCCTGAAGTGTAGAAATTCTCTCAATCATATCTAGCGTGCTATTCCACCTTGTGATCACGTCGATTTGTAGCTTTAATGGTGTGCTGTTAGGTCTCAGTTGCTCCTGTATTGAAATAAGTTTTTTAGCAGCCACCGGACAACCATCGGTGGTAATCGATATATGTTTTACATATTGCAGTTCTTTTTTTAAACTCTTTTGAGCTTCTAAGAACTTGGAATCCAAAAGAGTGTTGCTCAAAATACACCTTGAAGGCATTTTATAACCTGGCTCTAAGAATGAGATTAAGTCTTTAAACCCCGTGTCTTCAATCACAGAAAAAGGTTGAAGGTCTTTAACAATCATTTTAAAAATTAGATCATTAATTTTCTTTTCGCGACATACACTCACGGGGCGTTTAATAAAGTCACTTAATTTAGTTTGCTTAGGAACTGTTTGGTATGTTGTCTTAGATACTATATCAATAGAACAATCCGAATTTGTTGAAGAAGTCAACGTTAACGAATTCTCCTGAACTGTTGTTATTGTGTCCAACTCAGATGATGGATTAAGGGATTCATAAGCTGATATGTGTTTTTTCATCAGGTGTTTTTTAAATTTGTTGTAGAGCCGCCTTTTACTGATTATAGCGAATTACAAATATCGTTTTTTGCCTTCTCATTATCGCATTGCGTAAAAAAGCTCCACATCCTTCCCCTCTTCTTATCCATATTGAATTCAGTCAACTGTACGATACATTAAGGCCCCGTTTCAGAGTCTAGGGTTAACCCAGAGTAAAGTTAACTCGAATTTAACCCTTACCCGGAGTTAACTCTGACTTTCAGTTCCACAGTGACGAGTTAACTCTAGTTATATAAGTATGGCAACATTCTATTTTTTGAGAATAATGTTTTACAACATTGAACATCTACTTACCAAACACTGTTTATTTTTTCAGTTATTTTAAAAATCACCTTCAATTAGTAATGGATAGGTGAAGAGAATCCAATATAACAAGCGGTGAAATGTTGACTCGATTATGTCTAATTGTATAGTTTACTATTACAAAGGGGCGGGCAATTACTCTGCACAACGAAAGTAAACCGCACTCTTCAAATGGTACAATAGTACGTAGTTATGTTAGTTTCGTGTAAAACACAACATGGGTGCAATACACATAGCAATCACACAAGGAAACTTTGTATAAATTATGCATATCTTCTCCCAATGAAAAGTAAACGACTTCCGATGTCAGTAATTCCATGTGATGTGAGACTACCTGGTTGAATGCTGCTATACAAGCTCATTTATCAAATTCATTTCTATTGATTGGGACATATTTAATTTTTATTTTTTTGACAGACAAATTTAGTTCTGTTTTGACATTAAAAAACATAAATAGAAAAAGTTAAAACAGAGTAGTTAACTCGGGGTTAACTCCAGAATGTAGTAGGGTTAACTCAGGGGTTAACTACTAAGTGTGAAACTGAAAAATTGTTACTCGGAATTAACCCTGGGTTTACTTTGACTGTGAAACTGGGCCTTAGTGTGAAACTGAAAAATTGTTACTCGGAGTTAACCTTGGGATAACTTTGACTGTGAAACTGGGCCTAAAAGTTAGTCTATTAAATAAAATTAAATAACTTCAATAAATACCCTTTTTTTCAATTTTAAACCACTAAAATCGCCTGACTACAGTCTATAGTTAACTTTCTCTATTGCAAAACAGTTCAGTTCAGCTTTAATAACACTGGTATAAGCGTGATTTTGGATGAACAGAACAACGAAGTACGAAAGCTAGATTATCGTATGTTGTCTGTCGTCATATATATACATAGGAGTTTTAAGTTCTGAGATGGGTTTCTTCACACACTATACAAACAGCTGTTTCATACAAATTGAATAACGGATCTCTACTGTCTGAGCGTATACATTGTGTTGTTGTTGCCCGCTACTTAGCATCAACGTCACTAATCAGCTTCATAATCTATAATATAAAAATGAATCGCAAAATGTGTTGGTAAGCGCATAACTCAACAACGCCTGGACCAATTTGGCCAATTCTTTTTTTTAAATGTTCGTTGAAGTTCAAAGATGGTTTTTACGGCGAGAAAAATTCAAATAATTGCCGGAAAAACCCTAAAAACAGACCTTTTCTTTTTCCCATACAAACTTGCGACGTCGCAAGCATTAAACGTAACATGCTATGCTTCTTCTTATACGTCAGTATTGTTATGTGTTTGTTGATTGAAAGAGAACAAGAAAACTTTGAGAGAACGTACAAGCCAGAGAGTATTGAAATTAATTAATACTCTTTGCAAATTACACGCACTAATGTGTAAACAATGCAGGTATGTACGGCTTGAAGGATTTGACTCCAAGTCATAACAAATTAAAAAAAAGTTGAAACAACAACAAACTGTCAATGTCAGTGTTGTTTTTCTTGGATTTTCACTACTGAGTTTGCTTTTGTCAACTGATACACGAAACAAACCGTAGCTATGTATATCGTGTTTAGTGCAGTGTTTAGTTACCTGTGATCACTTATTATTGAATGTGAGACAATAATCTATCTATAATATAAAAATGAATCGCAAAATGTGTTGGTAAGCGCATAACTCAAAAACAGCTTCCGATTCAATGAAATTTTCAGTTAATCTTTAGATTGACCTCCTGAAGGTTGTTATAATGTTTTGGTATCAATCCGACCATTTTAACTGGTAGCCTCCATACGGAAAGAAGAAGAAAAATAAACAATATTAAGATTTTGTGGACGCAAGCACGGACCATTCTTTGCTTCTTCTTACACTTTTGTATTGGTATGAGTGTGTTGTTTGCAAAGAGAACAAGAGAACGGTGAGAAAACGGAGGAGCATTACTTTCGAAATTGTGCTTCACTTCTTCTTCATCTTTTACATACAGCCTCATATGTACACATATTAGTGTTTTTATACTCTTCACGTATGTAAATATTATTATGACTTTGTCACGGAGTTTGTAACCCCCAGAAGGAGAAAACTCCGACTATTGACCTGAAATTTTACAGCTTTACCACCATAAATCATTTGTCGGAACTGCAATGATCAGACCATTAGAACTGGTAGCACCCATACAGAATGAAGAAGAAAAATGAACAGAACTTAAATCGTTGAATGGAAAACTTTTTCGTTTTGGAAGATAGAGGGATGAAAAAAACATAAACAAACATAGTAGCTTTACGTACGCAGACTAAATTTCTGGAATTGTCATTAAGATCGGACCACTGAAACTGGTACTTATCATACAAAGTGATGAAGAGGAAAAGACAGAAAATTTACGGCGTTGAAAGGAAAACTTTTTTTTTCTTAATTAATTGACTTACAACTTCACAAGCTAATTTCAATAAATTGCAAGTTTCCATATTAGCTTAAACAATGAAAATTGGTATATAGGCTATTAAAGTAAAGAGAAAGCAGATTCAATCCAAAAAATTGGCGTGGCATAAAAAGAGCGTGAAAAGTAAATAGTCTTCAGCAAGGCTGAATAGCGTTTTTTATACTCCTGCAAAAATAATATATATTTGCGATGCAATGAAGTTCGCTACGCAGAGAAGGAGATATCGCCGACCACATAAAGCATATATTATCTTCACAAGACGAGTTAATACAGTCATGTCCATATGACCTCTTCAATACCAACTGCGAGCTCAGTTTTAACGATTTCAAAAAAAATAAAACGCAGAAAATTATCTTATCCTTTCAGGCAGTTTGTATGTAAAAAATCTGCATGATTGGATTGCTATTACATTTAGCTACCGGTTAAAAATTAGGGTTTTTAAAACTACCACCTTAGTTTTTTGTACAAAAACGTTTAAGACGTCAAAAAAGGCACTTTGCGAAAGAAACAATCGGTCAAAACAAGATTTTTGTTAGAAAAATGTTTTATTAATTTTTAACTATTTTCCAAAATTTTATTAGAATCGAACATAAAGGCGTGGCCCCGACCATATAGAGAAACATCTTCAAAATAACATTTTGCAGTAAGCATAATCGCCAGAAGGCTGTAAAGTGGAGAGTATTTTTCATTTTGCTAAAATGGAACAAAGGAACAATTAGTCAAATATATGGTTTTGTTGTTCTTAAATATAAACAGATGGAATTTTGCAATCACATGTTTGTAAAGGTAATTATATATCACTGCAAAGTAAGAAATTTGCCATAATTACAAGGCATTAAGAATTCTGAAACGGATTAACGGTAATTAGAGTTTCAAAACGCTGTAATATTTTTTTTTTTAAATTTAATTTAACTACGAAAACAAAATCTGGAAATAATATTGATGACTTCGAACCCAACAAGAATTGATAAATGAACGTGGCTGCTGCAACATATAATAAAAATTTAAAACGCCTATGTACCTGTATCTATAAGTCTGACAAGAAGAAAATTTAGGAACTAATTGTGATAGAGTGTTAAAAGATTCAATCCTGGGCTATATGCAACAGTTCATCATACTTTGAGGGCGTAGCAAAGCGCGCCGGGTCAGCTAGTATGTACATATATGAGCCGCGAATTCATCGCCAATTCGCTATTATGTTGAAGCCCGTTCAATTTTGCAATTGACAATTACCCTTTCCTTTGCTGTGCTTAGCAAATAAAAACATTTAACTTACAAATTCAAAATACTTCAAAAGTGAACTAATAAATTATACATATGTGCAATAAATAAAGTCAAGTAGATTCTACACATTGTTTACATTCTCTAAATGTAAACACCTTCATATTTGCAGAAAAAAATGTTGTCCGATAAAGCTCTCTCCTTCTATAGCCCCAATAACAAATGTATCTTCCCTTAAAATCCTTGGTGTTATTTTCAACAGCTCTTACAAATGGAACGACCACATCTCTAATCTTCTTCTCTCCCTAACCAATCGACTCAATATTATCAAATGTTTATGTAATAACAAATACGATTGTAATCAGCTTTCTCTAGTTAATGTCGTTAAGGCTATTATTATGTCTAAAATTGACTTTGGCTTGTATTTATATGGTAATGCTCCTAAATCTCTCATCAATAAAGTTAAATCCGTTTATAACTCTGCTCTACGTTTTGCTCTTGGAGCATTCAGATCGACCCCCACTCTTAACCTCCTTTTTGAATGCAATCTCATGCCCATAGAACTTAGAAAAGACTTTGTCACAGCTAAGCTATCTAAATCAATTCTTCACGCCAACTCCCCCATAGCTACACCTCTCAAGAAAGTTCTTAAAGCTAAAAGAAAACCTAGATTAATATCATCGCTTCAAAAGGCATGTTCCTTATGGACAACCTTGGATTTTCTATCAAACCTTTTCCTTGCAAAGCCAATAGACTTACCCCATGGTCCTTCAACTCGTGTTGTCTGAACTTAACTTTAGCTCTGTTCCCAAATCTTCTACCTTGCCAATAACATACCAAAACCGATTTTTAGAACTTAAGAATAGCTTCTCTTCTCACTCTTTCTTATACACAGACGGTTCGCAATCCAATGGTGCTTCCTCTTGCAGCATTATATCTAGTTCCTTCTCTAAAGTATTTCTACCATATTTTACTTCGATATTCTCTTCTGAAATCATAGCTATTAATAAACGTGGATTTTTCGCTATTTGCTCAGATTCTCTTTCCTCTTTAAAAGCCATTGCTAATTTATCTAATTCAAATTTCTATGCATCCTCCATTAGACAAATGTTAACTGCTGATCTCCCTCGAATAACCTTAATATGGGTGCCTAGCCATTGCTGTATTGCTGGCAATGAGCTAGCTGACAAACCTGCCAAATCTGCTTTTAACCTTCCCCTGATTTTCTATGAAAATTTTAATACATCAGATATTTTAAAACCCCAAGTCCTACTTTCAGAACCTGAACACACTTCTCTTGGGTAATACAAATCAACATTACAAAACAATAAACATACATAAACATACACTTTACAATTATCAACACTCCCTGAGAGATCATCACCTTAGCAGAAAAGAGCTATCCAAATTTATTCGTCTTTGTCTTGGTCACACAAATCTTACCCATCAACACCTTTTCAATTCATCTCTACCTTCTTTATTTCACTTTTGCAACTCTTATTCCTCTATTTCCCTTAAACATATCCTCTTACAATCCTCATTTCAATAAATTAAGAACAAAATTTTTCCGTTCTTCCAATCCTTTTTCTTACCTTTCTCAACCTACCTACCAAAACATTTCTCTTATTGCAAAATTTCTAAAAGCATCAAATCTATTTTAACTTATTTGATATAATAAGAAAATTTTTAAAAAATTATTTTATGATCCAATCAATTGTATTTTAATATAATTATAATAGTACATATTTTTTTAAGGAACATTAGTTATAAGATTCATTTGTATTATTTACTATAAGAAAGCTTAAGGCTCCCAGCTATAGCTTCTTTTTCCTTTGCTTCTCCTTTTATTTTATTATATTAGACAAGTTTGTAAATAAATAAATAAAGCTGAATTTAAAAAAAATCTCTGAGAAAATTGTCAGAGATTTTGTAACGGTGTGAAAATATCTATAAAAGATTTCCCAGACACCTAAATTTCCCTTTTGATAATTTTGAAATCAACGACCTGAAATGTTACACAGTTCCTCCAATTTAATTACCATAAATCATTAATGAGAGAATAAAAAGCAAATTGACGTTGTTGTATGGAAAACGTTTTTGTTTCTTAATCAATTGACTAGAAACTTCACACTTAGAGAGGCATAAAAAATATTTTCATAAAAAATTGGGCATGACAACGCCCACTTATAGCAAAAATTTATAATTTGCATATCTCAGGTACGCAATGAGCTAAAATAATGAAAATTAGTGTATAGGATATTAAGATAATGAGAAATTCAATCCAGAAAATGGTCGTGGCAAGGCTGAAGATAGCGTCCTTACTGTTTTTTTGGTTCTTTTAAAGAAAGTTTCACTTCAAACACGTGTACTGTGTTGCACGCGATTTTTTACTAAGTTTATGACTACAGACTGTCATTCTATATTCTATTTCATTCCCTCGCAAGCTAAATCATGTATAGTCTGTCTCTTTTTCATGTCGTTTCATCGAGTTTCAGATCGCACCCATGCTAAAGAAGTTTCACTTCAAAAAAACCGTCTTCGAAAAAATGTAGATTTCTGTGACACCCCCGTGTGTGTCCCGTGGCCACACAAAGAATCAAATTTCAGTTTCTTGATAAGCAGGGAAAGTGTACAAAAGCACAAAACCGGTTTTGATTGCACCTACAACAAAAACAATTTGCACACACTTATATGCTCCACTTCTCCCTTTGTCAACATTTGCATTCACAGCCTTGCTTTGTGTACGATCGCACCCAACAAAAATTTTGGGCATTTATTGAATTAGAATTGGATGTTGCTCTGTCAACGTCAACGACCAAAAGTTTCATCGCGCACAACACAACACAGTGGTGATTTGGATGCCGGTCTGAAGGCTGCTTGGATGCAACTTTGTACGAACGAAAAACGTACAAAGCTAGATCAAACAGCACAGGCAACCATTTACAACCTTAATACAATACAAAGCAAGATCGAACAGTTGAGCGAACATAATTGTTTCGTCCCGCAACCCGCGGAAATATCCACAAAATAAGACTTAGCTAGCAGGAGACATTTCACAACGGAAATTCAGTTCATGTGTATACGGTAGCCAAGAAGGTTGGCCTACGGCACGCAAGCCGTTGACAAATGCGCAGTTGAAGCGCAATTAAATTACTCTGACTTATGAAAAAACATAACGTCAGAGTAATTTATGTATGAATATGTTATTTTTAAAGGTTTTATTAATATTTATATTAATACATATTAATGTATGTATTTATAAATAATATTAATATGAATATATATACTAGTTGACCCGGCGCGTTTTGCTTCGCCCTCGGTAGCGTGTGAGTATATCAAAAATTCGAAATGAAACGATTGATTACTGGCAGGCATATAATCTGTGGAGTGTAGCAATAGTAGCACCGTAAATAAAAACTTAAACTCGTTTTAAGTAAAGGTTATTCTTAGACTCAAACTGCTTAATAACATTTATTTATTAATTTACAAAAATTAAATTTATCGTAGTGCTATTGGATGTACAATATTTTTAGTTAGTCCTTCAGGCGTATAAACAAACAAATTCGATGGTTTTCCAACTCTGGAACACGCAACATATAATTGGCCGTGAGAAAAACACGGATTTTCTAAATGTAAGCCACAAATTGTCATTGTTTGGCCTTGTGACTTATTTATAGTCATAGCATACGCCAAGCGGATTGGAAATTGTAAACGTTTGAATGGTATATTTAAATCTGAAGGAATCATGGGGATTCGTGGTAAAAGTACTACTTCACCTTGAAATTTTCCACTCAAAATAGTAGCTTTAAGAATGTTGCCCATGATTTTTTTTATAACTAATCGCGTTCCATTACATAATTTCGGTGCATTCAAATTTCGAAGCAAAATTATAGGTGAGCCAATCTTCAGTCGCAAACTATGTGGTGGCATTCCTGGTAAATCTAATGAATTTAAAAATTCTACAGGATAGTTGACAACTTCATCAGGATCAACAACAGTGTCAATAGATTTAAATGTAGTTTCATTACCAGGCAGTAATTGCTGTATTTTGAAATTGATTGCGTCAACATCTAAATTTTTCGCAGCTAAAATTGCTCGCTCTCGTAACCATCCATGATTGGTATAATTATGTTTCAAATCTGGAAAGATACTGTTTATTAACTCATCTTTGGTAGCCACCATGTTGCAAAAATTCTCTGGAAGTCGTATATAATGTGTATCTTCATATAATTCTATTTTACCATTGCCAATATCTAACAATTGTTCAGAGAATTGTAATGCTAATCGATCATTTTGAAGTTGAACGCGCATATTAATGGTAAGGCATAATTTGCTGACATTTCGCCATAGATAAGATTCTTTTAAACATGCGTTTATTTCGTCTGCATATGTTGCGCGTGGAATGACTTGCAATGTTTGTCTGAAATCACCAGACAGCAGCAATAGAGCACCACCGAAAAGCCTAGTATCATTCTTGATATCTTTCAGAGACCTATCGAGAGCTTCAAGTGAATGCTTGTGGGCCATGGTACATTCATCCCAGATAATTATTTTGTATTTTCTCAAAACTTCAGCCATGCCTGAATGTTTTTTTATGTTACACATTGCTTGGGGATTTGTGTGAACATTCAAAGGTAATTTAAACGCTGAATGCGCAGTCCGTCCACCATCAAGTAACGTTGCTGCAATTCCTGATGACGCAATAGCTAATGCAATATGATTTTGTGATCGAATGCGCGCAAGTATCAATGAGATGAGGAATGTTTTACCAGTACCACCTGGTGAGTCTAAAAAAAAGAATCCACCTTGTTGCGCTTCAATTGATACATTAATTTGATCGTATACATTCCGTTGCTCAGCAGTGAGCAATTGTTCATTATTAGCAACAAAAATAGCCAAAGAATTTCTATCGAACTGTTGTTCTCGTTAAACATCGTTGTTGATGGTATCCACTGCTGGGCGGTTCGGCGCTGGCATTCCGAAATGGGTGATCGGCATATTCGAAATAATAATACAAATATCCTCAATCATTATTAATGACTCATTATATATTTCTGCGGAAAACTCAATATTTTGATTTTGATTAGTAATTCTAATCCGGTGTAAAATATCCTCACTCATTGAATCTTTATATTTATTCCATAGAGCAGTTGCTTCAGAAGGAAAACACGTTGTCAGTATTATTGAAAATAATTGACGAATTTGTTGTGGAGATGAGCTCAGTGCTGCATCTTCAAGCGTGAGATCCCAATGGTTATCATTCTCCAATAAATGTAACTCACGACACGCATCGAAGAAAGTGTCGTATAAAGTACCATTAACTCTTCGCAAATATTGGAAAGATGTTGGTCCAGTAACGTTAACCAATAATAAACGTAAAAAAAAACATTCGCGTTGCTTAGGATGAACTGTATATAATCGACCTAAAGTATTTGTCATAAATATTTCTGCGAATCCTGGGACTGGAATGCCTCGTTTCCGTGGTTCCCATTTTTTTGATTGTTTATTCCATGTAAAAAATTTTGCAACATCAGTATACATTATTGTCTTTGCGAATTGACCAACAACATCTTGTCGACTACAAAGGTTGAAAAATTCAGTAAGAGTTGTTTTTGGAGCCGTTAAAGCTTGTTGTATTGCAGTCTGTTCTGTAAAGTAAACACGCTGTCCATTTTCAAGATGCACAGCCAAATGTATAACAGCAGGATCCCTTTCATGTATTGGAAACGTAAATATGCGCCAAATAGCTTCGTTGCTGCTTATGTATCGACCCATTTGATAACGTGTTATTTCGTCATTATCATTTACGTTTTGAACGGCAAATATAGCTTTATCACTGCCCTTGTGAACATACTTACAAATGTATTTTATTGATTTCACTGAACTGCATAGTTCAACGTTTATGTGTGCTTTATAGGTTTTGCACAGCAATGGTGAATATGGAACTACCCAGCGATTATCAATATCTACTGTCACACCGTTTGATAGACGTAATTCATATGATTGACCGCCATTGTCTACATCTCTACGCCGGTAAGATGGATAACCGTCAATATTGGTGATAGTATCAGAATGGCATGGTTTTGGGAAACGTTTTGTGCATTTTCCATTGTCCATACATGGTGACATCATGTTTAGAGTACCACATGGACCATGGATCATATTGGTAGTTACTATGTTAAACAATTCTTGATCAACATTCGGATTTGGAATTTCGGCTGAAATAATTTTGTCGATTTCTTCTGGGCGTACTTTATCCACCATCCAAATCAATATATGCGCATGAGGTAAACCTCGTTTTTGCCATTCAACAGAGTAAAGCCAACAACGTGTTTCACCAAATACCGAGTGATGTGTAATCAAATTGATCAAAGATTTTAATTTTTGTTTAAAAACACGTGCAGTGATATCATGGCGATGCATCGATGATTGACCTGACAACAACATACTTTTAATTTCATCCCAGTTTGGATTACACGTGAATGTAATAAAAAGATCTGGTCGGCCATATGCACGTACGTAAGTCATGGCGTCTTGAATATATTCTTGCATATGACGCGGACTACCAATGTATGATGATGGTAGAATATATGCGCTACCGATGTTGTTGAAGTCATTAGTTGCATCTACGTTACCCATAACGGCGTCACGTAAGTGAATGTACTCCTCAGCACGAAGTTTCGTTTGATTAAATTTTATATATCGTAATCTCTCACTTTCGATTTTTACATACATATCGACAATGTACTGATGAAATAGCTATCTGCATCGGAGAATGGTATTGTCTTCATTAGCACGAATCATCAATCGATATGCGTAAAAGTTCATAGCACTAACTTTCTTTATCAGTTCCTCACCTGCAAATAAATATATACATGATAGAAACAGAAATTTAATGCTCCTCATTGCCCATAAAATAAATTTGTAAAAATTTTGGATCGGCATCAGGCATTGGGAGCAATGAACCAATTTGGTGGTACACTTGACCTTGAATCTTGAATGTAGATTCGAAATTACGACCATCTTCATTATTAACAATTTTTGTTGCTCCAAATGATGTCATTTGGAAGCATGAATTGAATTTACGAATTTTTCGCAAAAACAATTTTGATTGAGATGTGGTGCCAGATAAAAGTGTTTTTAAAGGTTCCGGCGGTTGATTTAGCGGTGGCAGTGAAATTTTTCCAGATGCGCAACATAAACCAGCTGTTTCACCTTTGTACTTGAAAGCATGACATTGTTGACACTCTTTGTCCATACTACCAATCGTGATTAATGCATGGGACGAATAGTCTATTTCAGGATCATATTCAAACGCGAGACGATTGAGTGATGCTCTTGTCAATGTTCGAACATCTTGCATTCGCCGTTGGTTACGTTCTCTATTTTCATTCGTCGCTCGTTGACGTGCCTCTCGTTGTCTTATTGTATTAGCACGAAGACGTTGAGTGCGTTGCTGTGAATTTTCATTTGCACGTGTACTTTCCATTTGATCTCTCGAATTTACATTATCCGCCAAGTGTTCTTGAACTGTTCTATTTAATCGACGATTATGGACCAATTGCGCATTCTGAGTACGTCGACCAATAGTTTTTGCTCTTCCACGAATACGTGGCATTTTTCTGCTCTTTATTTCACTAAACTAAACTTTAATATCACCGCTTTTTGTTTGTGTACTTTTTTTAATCTCATTTAATGTTTAAACTATGTAAATAAACAAAATTCATATCGTCATGAAAAAGCAAAGCATGTTACGTTTTTGTATGTTTTGTGCTTGCGAAATTAACAACTACTTACCATTGAAAAATTTATTTTATAAAACTTTTTCCAGTGGACCAAATTGTGAATCTAAACCATTCTCGAATCCCCTTGAACATTCAGAAAAAATTTCATCAAAATCGGTCCAGCCGTTTAGGAGGAGTTCAGTGACAAACACACGCACAGAAGAAATATATATATTAAGATAAATTGGTTGGGTTCGAACCCGTATTTGTACGTCTAAACATAATTTGTAGGAAATTTCATCTAGTTTAATTTAGTGTAGAGATGTTTTTGCCGTGAAATGAGCCAAAATGGAAATATGGTGAAAAAAGTGATTTGGACGCCATTTTTTCAAAATGGTGGATCGAGCGGCGGTGATAGAAAGTCGCAAAGTGAAAATTCGAAAAGAGCAGCCCAAAATCCATATTGATGCCAATTTTCAAAACTTCCGCAAAACTTTCCAAGTAGAACTATTTCCTTACTGTATTATTAACTCATATTATTTTCATTTTTCGGCATCTTTGCCTAAAAATTCTAATCGCCTAGTTGCCTGAATGAATTTGCTTTGTAAAATTGAATAACGATAATACTTTTGATCTGCAAAGAAATTATATTTCGCTTAAGAATTATTTAATTCAATGCAAAATCAAATTAAACGCAATTTTTTTTCTATCCTTTCCCTCGGTAAACAATATAATCAAATTGTGTTCAGTTAATCAAACTCAAACTAAAATCAATCTAATCTCTGTGTAATAAAAGTTATATTGCCTTAGCTTAAGTAAAATGTATTTTTTTCGAAATCTTTCTTAAAATCCAAATTCACAAAATATGCATGCGCGACCTACTTCCTCTTTTGTCCACACTTTCTTTGAACACAAGAAGGATCGTTTCTTACCAACCACGCATACATGCCACATGCCACTTCACCTCTTGACATCACTTTTCGTAAACAAAATTTGTTTATGAAATTCGGCAACAAGGCTGGAAGCTCATTCATAAACTCCACTAAATTCCGAATTATAGTAATTGTCTGTCAGTCGTCGTTAGAGCGAGCCAAACATACATTCGTTTTGCTGTCTCTGTCGCGACAAAACTTTTCCGCTGATTATTAATAGAAATTATTTTTTTAAAGCTTAGCGTGAGCGGGCTTCGGTCTCTTGTTATATTTAATACTCTCTGTATTTATGAATTTTCATTGATTTTGCTCATTGGGTTCCGGAGATATGCAAATTATTGATTTGGGCTAAAAGTGGGCGTAACCATGCCCATTTTTGACAAGATAGTTTTAATGCCTCCCCAAGAATATAACTGTGAAGTTTTGTCAATTAGTTAAGTCAATTGATTAAGAAACAAAAAAGTTTTCCATACAACGACGTGAATCTTGTTTCTCTTCCTCTTTTTCATTTTGTATGGCAGGTACCAGTTCCAGTTACCCGATCTCAATGAAACTTTCAGGTAGATAGCTTCAAAACTGAGGGACTAGTTTGCATACATACAGACAGACAGACGGACTGACGGACATGGCTAAATCAACTCGTCAAGTTAGCAAGTTATAATATTATTCACACACGTGAAAAGTATAAAAATGTTCGCATTTACAGAGTTTCGAACCACGGACATTCAAACTGACAACCTAGTACTCTACCATAGGACCATATCGAAGTTTTGATTGTCACAATATAAAATCAGTAAGGATTGGAGTCGACAGAACTTGACTTCGACATACAGTGTACCTTTAATTAGCAACGGTTGTAATAGAGCGGTACCCCGCCACACTTTTCAATCTAAACTGATCTCATTTCCATTTCATGTCTTTTTTTTTTTTTTTATTAAAACTTTGCTTTATTTATTGGATCTTCTCTTTATGAGACTAACAATAAGTTTGCAGATCTTATGCCTATATGTTAACTAGCAGTTCTTTTGGACTGCAGATAGGTTGCGGGGCCCTAGGGTCTATCGCTGGGTTGGAAGGTCATTTCGACAAAGACGGGATTGGCTGCACAACCTTGTTAATCTTCTGGCGAGATGGTTAGGGTGCGTAGAAAGCTTGCAGTAGTATTGTTCCTTGAGTTCTGCTATTACATCTCTGACTGGTTGAATATTTAAATCTTTTTGTATGTTTTCGTTCCGAACATACCACGGTGCCCCGGTGATGGTTCTCAATATCTTTGACTGGGTTCTCTGGATGATTTCAATGTTGATACTGCTAGTGTTTCCCCATAACTGGGAGCCGTAGGTCCAGATAGGTTTGAGAACAGAATTGTAGAGCAGGACTTTGTAGTCAAGACTAAGGGAAGAGCGAGCGTTGATAAGCCAGTGGAGGCTATTTGCTTTTAGTTTTAAATGCGTTCTCTTGGCCTCGATGTGCCTGCGCCATGTGAGTCTTCTATCGAGGTGTACTTCGAGGTATGTTTTTTTTTTTTTTTTTTTTTTTATTCAAAGAGTCAATAAGTAACAATAAAGGAAGAGTAAAGCAGAACCAGAAATGAAGAAGAAATAACAATGTGATAGTTTACGATTAAGGAGGAGGTGAAAGTTGAATGTTGAACCTAACACTGCGGGACTGCCGCGAGGTATTGCTTCGCAGGGCTGGTTTCGACGTCTTTTAGAGGTGTTGTCTCCGCTGCCTCTCTAGGGTGCGTAGCCTGCTCATCACGGCTTTTGCGAATGAGCACATGGCCTCCCATTTGCTAGGGACCTCCAACATCTGGTCGATAACTCTATCGACCGAGACTGGCTCACCGAATGCTGACTCTAGCGTCTCTCTCTCCGCTGCAAAGCGTGGGCACACAGTCAGAGCATGTTCTGAATCTTCGTTTACGCCACAGGTCGGGCAGAAAGGGTCCGGTTCATGTCCGAATCGGTGCAAATATTTTTTGAAACAATCGTGATCGCTAAGAATTTGGGTCAGGTGGAAGTTTACCTCACCGTGTCTTCTTGTCAGCCAAGGGGCTACTCGCGGTATCAGCCTGAAAGTCCACCGGCCGCTGGTTGAGTTTTCCCATCTCGTCTGCCATTTCCTGATGCTGTCTTCATGGGTCGCTCTCTTTGCCACTGCTGCATCTAAGCTTGTGAGTGGCTCTCTCTTCATAGTGTATATGGCTTTTGCTTCCTCAGCCAAGATGTCGATCGGGAGCATTCCACCAATGACCAGGATGGCATCACCAGACGTTGTGCGGAAGGCGCTACTGACCCTAAGTGCTCCGACCCTGTACATGGCTTTGATGTCTCGCATGTAGCTCTTTGTACTCGTCGCTTTTGCCCAGATAGGTGCTGCATACAGGAGTGTGGAGCGTACTACGCTATAGAGGAGCTGCCTGCGGCTTTGTCTAGGTCCACCGTGATTTAACATTAACCGGGTTAGTGCTTTGCTATGCGCTGCTGCCTTTGTGTGCACATACTCTAGGTGCTCCTTGTAGCACAGCCGCGTGTCGATCATCACCCCTAAGAATCTGATGGCTCTCGCTGAGGTGATTGTGGTGGAGCCTACTACGATCTTTGCATGCTCGACTCTTTTCCGGCTGCTTATCAATACTGCCTCGGTCTTGTGTTCGGCCAGCCGGAGACCTACGCTATCAAGCCAGTTTCTTATCCTGCGAATGGATTCTGCTCCAGCGTTCTCGACTGCGGGGAGATCTTTGCCTACTACCACGAGCGCGATGTCTTCCGCGAAGCCAACTACTTTCACCCCGGTTGGGTAGCTTAGGCGCAGTACCCCGTCGTACATGACGTTCCATAAGATCGGGCCTAGGACAGACCCTTGTGGAACGCCTCCAGTGACTCTGTGGGTTATCTTTCCCGAATCTGTGTCGAAAAACAGCCATCTGTCGTTCAGGTAGTCAGCCGTTAAACACAGCAGCTGCTCAGGGATTTGCATATTTTGAAGGGCCTCGATGATCTTCTGCCATGATGCGGAGTTGAACGCGTTTTTGATGTCCAGGGTAGTAACTAGGCAATACTCTTTGGAGCCACCCTTCCAACGCTTACCCTCAATGGCCTTTTCGGCTATGCCAGTGACCATGGCAATCGCATCCGTTGTTGATCTTGCCTTTCTAAAGCCAAACTGCGAGTCGGAGAGTCCGCCAAGCTGCTGCAGCGCCGATTCAAGCCTTCGACATATTAATTTCTCAAGAATCTTGCCCGCGGTGTCAAGCAGGCAGATTGGTCTGTATGATGATGGGTCCTCAAGTGGTTTGCCAGGCTTTGGGATGAGGACCAACTGCTGTTTCTTCCACTCTGCTGGGAAAGTGCCGTCGGATAGACATTTGTTGTACAACCTGGTGAAGACGTCTGGGTGTAGGCTTACGGCCATCTTTAGAACTCTGTTCGGGATTCCGTCCGGGCCTGGCGCTTTATCGTTTGGAATTGCTCGAACTGTTTCTAGGACCTCCTCAGGCGTCACAGCACTCACCGTAGAGACCACATATTGGCGATTGATTGGGTCTACCGTTGGTTGCGATGGAAAAAGCGTAGTTACTATTTCCTTCAGCCTTGATTCATTCGTGGGTACACAATTTTTGAAAGCACTCATTTTTTTCATGACGACCTTGAAGGCCGTTCCCCAGGGGTCATGGTCTGCCTCGTCGCAGAGTTTAAGGAAGCAACGCTTTTTACTCTCCTTGATTGCATTTTTTAGGGCTGTTCTCTTCTCTCGGTAGAACTCTCGAAGGTCGAAATAGTTACCTCGTCCACGCGCTCTGCAGTATGCTCTTCTGGCTTGGGTGCATTCTCTGCGAATTTTAGCAATGTGGTCTGTCCACCAGTAGACGGGCTCTTGACGGCTAAACGGTTTGCTGCGGGCCATACTGGCATCGCAAGCTCTCTTGACTACGTTCATCACCTGTTGGACCATATTGGCGCTGTCAGTCACATTTGCTAGAGGTCTAAGCGCTTCACGTAGGGCAATCGGGTTTAATGTTTGCAGCCTATAGTGCGCTCTTGTGGGCCGATGCGTTGATGTACCCCCGCCGATCGTAAAAAGGATGGCCAGGTGGTCACTTGCTGTGTCCACGTCGCTAACACGCCATTCGGTGGATCTTGTAAGATGGCTGCTGACGAAGGTTAAGTCCACTATAGACCCAATTCCACCTTTGCAGAATGTGAGATGGCTACCGTTGTTTAGGAGGTTAACATCTAGCGTCGCGAACGCGTCGAGTAGGATCCTGCCTCTGTGATTAGTACTGGGTGATCCCCACTCAATCGCCCACGCGTTGAAATCACCTGCTATGACCGCTGGGCTGTGGTTCCTTACGTCGTCGGTGAGGTCGTCTATTGCGTTGCTGTACGCCTCTATCAGCATGCTCGGCGGCAGGTAGCAGCTGTAGAACCAAAAGCCCTTTACCCTGGCTCTGACGAAACCATTTGCTGATCGACTGGAGTCCATTAGGTGCGGGGAGGCGCCACAGGACCATATGGCGGCTTTCCGAGGCTGGTCGAAGACCCATGTAGGATTTTGGCGTCTGGAGAAAGGCTCACTAGCGATCACTATATCTATGTTAAGTTCTCTCACTGTTTCGCCTAACATGTCTTGGGCCGCTCTACAGTGGTTTAGATTGAAGTGGAGAACTCTCAGCGTTTCATCTGGCGGGTCGCCTCGCGATAAACTGGGCACTTGTAGCTGCCGGTAGAGTGATCTATGTCGGTGGCTCCAGCTCTCGAGCAGAGTACGCAAGTGTTTCTTATGTCGTGCTCGCTACTGCAGTTTGCTGATATATGGCCATAACCCAGGCATTTGTAGCACTGCAAGGGCCTTGCAGTTCTGCGTACCCGGCATATGACCCAGCCAATCCTGATCTTTCCCATCTCGGTGATTTTGTTAGCCACCTCAGTCGGGAGTTGCAGGGTCGCAGCTTGCTGGCCATTAGGGAAGGCACGCAGCGACTTAACTGCTTCTGGTGGGATGCAAGTCCCTTCCAACTTAGACTCAAGCGCCTCGCGTATCTCATCTTTTGTGGTGACTTCGTCCAGGTCGCGAATTTCGATTTGGGCGAGTTCGGTGAGTTTTTTTACGACCGCTCTTTCTCCGAGCGCATGTTCAACAGCTGCTTGTAGTGTGTCCGTGCTGTGCGACTGCTTCTTGCGCATCCGGAGTAGGAGGTCGCCGTTCGCAGTTTTCCTTATAGTCTGCACATTTTCGCTGAGCTCCTTCATCTTAGGGTCTGCGAGGTATGTCACTTCGTTTGTTTGCGGAAGCGTAGTGTTGTTTAACATCAGCGGTGGGCAATCTTGCCTGTTTAGAGTGAACGTAACGTTTTTGCATTTTTGTTCGTTGACTTTTATTCGCCAGTCAGCTAGCCATTTTTCTATGTCGACCAGGTGAAGAGCTAACTGCGCTGTTGCTTGCATAGGGCATCTGGAACGGCTGAGAATAGCTGTATCGTCAGCAAAGGTGGATGTTGTTAGTCGTCTGTTTGTTGGGATGTCTGATGTGTAGAGGACATATAGCATTGGACCGAGTACGCTACCTTGAGGAACTCCAGCTCTAATGGTGTGGTCGTCGGACATATCACTGTTACATCTCACTGTAAACTTCCTGTCGTAGAGGTATGACTTTAGTAGCTTGTGCGTGTTGTTTGGAAGCATTGTTTTAATTTTATGCATTAAACCGTCTAACCAAACTCTGTCGAATGCTTCTGAGACATCCAAAAATATTGCTGTGCAGTATTCTCGATTTTCGAACGCGCTTCGTATTTCTGATGTTATGCGATTAACCTGCTCAATAGTTCCGTGTTTTTCACGAAAGCCGAACTGGTGTGAAGGGATTTTGTTGTGTGTTCTCAGAAATGAGTTGATCCGAGTTAGCACGCATTTTTCGAAGTGTTTTGATAGACCCGATAATAAACTTATAGGTCTGTATGACGAGGGAATCGTGTGATCTTTTCCTGGCTTTGGTATCATTATAATGATAGACTTTTTCAATCTTTCTGAAAAATAGCCAAGTTTAGTGATGACATTGAAGAGCTTCGCGATAGTGCAAGCAGCACAATATGGGAGCTCAATAATCATTTTTGAGGTTATTAAATCGCAGCCCGGTGATTTTTTTGGGTTCAGTTCCTTTTTGATAATATTAGCGATTTCGTTTGGTCGAAACTCGATTGGATCATGTTGAAGCGCGGCGTCGTTTGTTAATGCTTGTAGTGTAGTCGCATTTGTGCAAGGATTTGGTTGAAACACATTTTCAAGGTGGGCGGCAAATGTTCTTGCTCTATCTTCGTCGCTGCGGGCCCAGCCGCCTGCAGGGTTTCTTATAGGCATCACGGTTTCTGTCGGTGAGCTTAGGGTTGGGTGAGCTCTCCACAGTGAGTTTCTTGTACTGGATGTTGATAGTTGTTCTATGTAACGGCGTTGGGTATATGCTTCTTCTTGCTTTAACGCTTTAGAGAGGTTGCATGCGGCGCTCTTAAGCCAATGTCGTGCAGAAGGCGATCTGGTTGATTGCCATTCTCGACGTAAGCGTCGCTATTCGATAACGAGCTGCTCGATTTGTAGATTCGTCTTCTTTTGGTAACGTGGAGCTTGTGCCGTTTGAGATTGTTTACGAAGCTGTCGATCTCAGCTTCAACGGTTAGGTGAGGATCTAGCTCAATGTGTGAGCTAAAATAGTTTTGTGTCTGACCCAGTTGGTTTTATGCGAGGCCAATCTACTTGGTTGATCTACGGTTTTTGGATGTCGAAGTAGGTTAATTAATAAAGGCGAGTGATGAGACGAGAGATCTGAAAGACTTTCGGCGCTTAGCAGGGTTCGGGGAATATTTTTTGTTATTGCAAAGTCAATTAGGTCGGGTAGTTTATTGGGGTCAGCCGGCCAGTATGTTGGTCTGCCGGGAGAGAGATGGTCGAGCTTATTGCTGGCTTTTATAATTGCATTGTAAAATTGTTTTCCTTTTGGGGTCACTAGACGAGATCCCCAGTGAGTGTGCTTGGCATTGTAATCTCCTGCTGCTATGAAGTGTTCTCCGAGTGTGTTAAAGAACTGCATGAACTCAGCTTCAGATACATTAAAGCGAGGTGGGCAGTATACGGCGGAAGGTGTTAGATGGTTGCCACTATCTAATTGTATGTTTATAGATGTGGCCTGTAGATAGTTTTCAGCAAATCTTCTATGGCAGTGGTGTTTGAGACGGTTTCTAATCAGAATACCAGTCCCCCCATGTGCTTTACCATCAGGATGGTTTGTTCCATAAAATACGTAGCCTCGTATGTTAAAATTTTATTTGTTTGTAAGGTGTGTTTCTGAGAGTAGCATTACGTCAATGTGTTTGTCAAGTAAAAATTGAGCTAGCTCAAGTTTGTGCTGTGAGACGCCATTAGCATTCCACGTAGATATGCGTAGGGAAGGCATGGTTTATTTGGACTGTTGTGAAATCATCATTTGTATCAGTAGATTTTGGTTACGCATTAAATCCTGCATAGTTGTCCGCATAAAAGACATAAACTCCTTAGACTTTGCTGCATGGTTGATAACATTACTTCAAAGTTGCTTTGTTGCTGCCCCGGCATTTGGTGGTGTTGAGTCGCGTTTAAATTTACATGTGCTAGTTGTGGGTTCGGCGTATTTGGGGTAGGGGGGACCAGTCCTGATTTTAGAGCACCGGTAAATGTCACGTTTTTGGTTGAGATTCCGGGGCCAAGTGAAGATCTGGTTGCGGTCGAAAAGAAGACGTCTGGGTTTAATTTTGATGGTGTAAATGTAGGCTGTGCGTTTTGAGAGCGTGTAGTGGTCACTCGCTGGTGGGTTCGTGTTTTCAGTTCCTTGTATATTGGGCAACCTTTATAGTTAGCTGTGTGGTTACCACCACAGTTGGCGCATTTTTTTGTGCTGGCGTCGTCTTTGCTCGCTGGGCAGTGTGTAATGTCGTGAAGCTCTCCACAAGCTACACACACGGGGCGCAGAGTACAATACGACCTTGTATGGCCATATTCTTGGCAATTTGTACATTGTACGGGACCATTGCGTTTGTGCGGTTCTTCTACGGTGATTCTGCGGTGCAGTAGAAATTGAAGTTTGTATATCGGGTGCACTTCGTTTTTCTTTAGCGGCTTGCTTTCTGGATTAAGTTCTACCTTAAAGAGTGGTTGCGGCTTTCTATCCTTATTTTGGATGTTGAAAACAGTTTTGGCACTGAATCCTTTCTCTTGTAACGCGTTGATTACTTCCGCAGGAGTGACTTCAGGCACTATGCCCTTTAGTACGACTTGCAGGCCTTTGCTGCTTTTTAGCTGGTACGTATAGAAGTTCTTTTTGTTGTCGCTCAGGTACTTCGACAGTACTCTATAGTTATCTTCGGACTTAGTTTGTACCTTTGTTTCATGTATATTTCTCTTTACAAGGGGGATTATATGAAAGTTGTCCTTTCCAATGAGCTCGATAAATTTGCTGACTAAGGCGTTGCAGCTTTTTTCACGGATGTAAATTGGTGGTGGCTTTGGCATTCTTTTGACGCTTTCTGTTTCGGGGGCAAGATCAGTAGTGTTATCTGCCAGAATTTTGAACCTGTTGGTATTATCAGGCATTTCGCTTGCTGGTAGGCTGAAGCTAACACGGGTAATTTTCGGCTTCGAGTTTAAGGGGCTCAACTTTCTTTTAAATCGAATGTAGCGATCCATTCCAGTCTGTACGGCCGGCCTTTTTGTTTCTTTGTTTGCGTTTTCTTTAGGTAATGTTGCGCCAGTTATATTTGCATTGGCAATTGGACGGGCAGTTGATACCGTTGAAGTTGTTGTTGTACTTACTGTTGAGGTAGTTAGTGACATTGTTGTACTAGTCGTCGTAGATGGGCACAGGTCTCTCTGGCCAATACATATCTGCTGATGAGCGGACACGGCGCTCTGCGGCGTTTGAGACGTGGACGGTAGCGACGGAGAGCAAGAACGCGCTCTCCCGCTCGCTACGTGCAATAGTTCGTGCTCTGCATTGGTCATTGCCATCGATCGCTCTAGAGCTGCAGTATTTTCGGTTGACGCGGCGTTATAGGTGAAATACGCGTTGTTCCGTTGCAAAGAGAGCCGACGCTCGTCTTGCTTACGCTGCAGTTCACTGCGAGTTTCGATTTCTTTTGTATTCATTGTATTAATTGAGATTTAGTTTTAATTGTTTTTTGTTGTTTATTGTGGCTAATCAATTGATTAATTAGTTGATAGATTTGTGTGAATTTATCGCACTAAGCGTCTTTTCGCGATACACACTTCACTGCACTGATGGGTTTTAAGTTAATTTTCCGGAGCACAAGAAAAACACGTCCGTACTTGATGGAATTCGCGCGAATTAATTCATGTTATACATAAAAATTTTTACTCTTCTAGACCAATTGGTTCCAAACATTTAACGTTGTCCTTTTTTGGCGATATGTAGGCGTGGTCACGCCCATATTATGATTGAATTTTGTTACACTATATCCCAATATCATACACACCAAATGTCATTCCTGTAAAATATATGGTTTACGAGATGCAAGGATTTTAAATTTGTACTATAAGTGGGCGTAACCATGCCGATTTTCTATTCTATCTTTTTGGACTTCAACTTCCACTCCAAATTTAGTGTTCTTATCTTAAAAGACAATAACATACTAAAGTACAAAGTTGCATCCAAACCGAATTCAGACCGGCATCCAAATCACCACTATGTTGTTAAGTTATGCTCGATCAAACTTTTGGTCGTTGACGTTGACAGAGCAACATCCAATTCTAATTCTAAGTCGCATTTAGTATGCGACCGATGAATACTTGCATCAATAAATGCAGCATCGCAGCTATGAATTTTATGCTAGGATCCCAAAATTTTTGCTGGGATACTGTGTATCGGGGTATATTGTGTTTGTTTGAGCGAAATGTATGTAACGCACAGAAAGAGGACATGGGGACCCTATAAAGTAGATAGATTCTTGATACGGACGACAAGAGAAATGGATTAAGCTATGTCCGTCCGTCTGTCCGTATTCACCAATGGTTCTCAGAAACTATAATAGCTAGAAACTTGAAATTTGGAGGGTAGACTCGTGATGCTCGGCAGCAGATCAAGTTTGAACGGTTTTGTGTCACGCCCACTCCTTTCCGCCCATCCAGCAACACCCACTTTTTTAAAACGCTATAACTCGAACATCCAAAGAGATAGAAACATGGAAGTCGGTATGTAGACTCAGTATAAGTAGCTCTACAAAACTGCATACCACAATTTTTCCCCCTCCTCTTCATTTCCCCTCCCACGGTTGTTTTCTTAAAATTGCTGTATCTTCAAAACTATTAAAGATACGAACCTGAAATTTTGTAGACAAGCTCAGTAAATACATATCTTTAAAACTGCATACCACAAAATTACCCTCTTTTTGATAGTTGCCCTTCAATGACCAACAAACTCAAATTTTTCGTAAATTCCTCTTTTTTTGACCGATTTTCTTGATATTTTGAACACTATTTGATCGGGCGATGTCAAATCAAAATTTTTTTTCTAGATTTGGGGTGTTGCACCGCCTACTGTGTGTGCAGTGTATTGTATTGTAGAGTATACTCGACTATTGCGTCCTTACTGGTTCGTCCTAACTTTCTTTGCGCACAAGAAAAAATCGGTAAATGAGTTTGTGTTTACATTTTTTATTAAGAAAGCAAAAACAAAAAACACAAGCAATAATTTTTTGTCAAACTTTACTTTTAATACAGTAAGGAAGTCGTAAAAAAAGGGGATACCTGGAATATTTTGCGGGAATTTTGAAAATTGGCATCAATATGGATTTTGGGCTGCTCTTTTCGAATTTTCACTTTAAGTCGTTCTATCACCGCCGCTCGATCCACTATTTTGAAAAAATAGCGTCCAAAATCACTTTTTTCACCATATCTCCATTTTGGCTCATTTCACGGCAAAAACATTTCTACACTAAATTAAACTAGAAGAAATTTTCTACAAATTATGTTCAGACCTTTTTTTTCGTAAGACTAACAGTTAAGGCGTACAAGCGGCGCAAAGTGTACTACTTGGGTACTATGCGTTCTCATACATTTTGTATGGAATTTGGTATTGTGGGCCTGTAAGTCTGTGGACGGGTTGGGAACGTTGTGTTTTCTTGAATATAAGACAAGTACAATATTAAATATTAGCATTAAACACAACAAATTAAGCAAATTTTCAAAATTTGGATTAATCAAAAACAAATCGAAATACCGTACAAAATGTATGAAAACCATACTACCAAAGTTGTACACTTTGCGGAGCTCGTACGCCTAAACTATTAATTTTATGAAAAAAAAAGGTCTAAACATAATTTGTAGGAAATTTCATCTAGTTTAATTTAGTGTAGAGATGTTTTTGCCGTGAAATGAGCCAAAATGGAAATATGGTGAAAAAAGTGATTTTGGACGCCATTTTTTCAAAATGGCGGATCGAGCGGCGGTGATAGAAAGTCGCAAAGTGAAAATTCGAAAAGAGCAGCCCAAAATCCATATTGATGTCAATTTTCAAAACTTCCGCAAAACTTTCCAAGTAGAACTATTTCCTTATTGTGTTATTAACTCATATTGTTTTCATTTTTCGGCATCTTTGCCTAAAAATTCTAATCGCCTAGTTGCCTGAATGAATTTGCTTTGTAAAATTGAATAACGATAATACTTTTGATCTGCAAAGAAATTATATTTCGCTTAAGAATTATTTAATTCAATGCAAAATCAAATTAAACGCAATTTTTTTTCTATCCTTTTCCTCGCTAAACAATGTAATCAAATTGTGTTCAGTTAATCAAACTCAAACTAAAATCAATCTAATCTCTGTGTAATAAAAGTTATATTGCCTTAGCTTAAGTAAAGTGTATTTTTTTCGAAATCTTTCTTAAAATCCAAATTCACAACATGTGCATGCTCGACCTACTTCCTCTTTTGTCCACACTTTCTTTGAACACAAGGAGGATCGTTTCTTACCAACCACGCATACATGCCACAGACCACTTCACATCTTGACATCACTTTTCGTAAACAAAATTTGTTTCTGAAATTCGGCAACAAGGCTGGAAGCTCATTCATAAACTCCACTAAATTCCGAATTATAGTAATTGTCTGTCAGTCGCCGTTAGAGCGAGCCAAACATACATTCGTTTTGCTGTCTCTGTCGCGACAAAACTTTTCCGCTGATTATTAATAGAAATTATTTTTTTAAAGCTTAGCGTGAGCGGGCTTCGGTCTCTTGTTATATTTAATACTCTCTGTATTTAAAAATTTTCATTGATTTTGCTCATTGGGTTCCGGAGATATGCAAATTATTGATTTGGGCTAAAAGTGGGCGTAACCATGCCCATTTTTGTCAAAATAGTTTTAATGCCTCCCCAAGAATATAACTGTGAAGTTTTGTCAATTAGTTAAGTCAATTGATTAAGAAACAAAAAAGTTTTCCATACAACGACGTCAATCTTGTTTCTCTTCCTCTTTTCCAGTTAGCCGATCTCAATGAAACTTTCAGGTAGATAGCTTCAAAACTGAGGGACTAGTTTGCATACATACAGACAGACAGACAGACGGACTGACGGACATGGCTAAATCAACTCGTCAAGTTAGCAAGTTATAATACTATTCACACACGTGAAAAGTATAAAAATGTTCGCATTTACAGAGTTTCGAACCGCGGACATTCAAATTGACAACCTAGTACTCTACCATAGGACCATATCGAAGTTTTGATTGTCACAATATAAAACCAGTAAGGATTGGAGTCGACAGAACTTGACTTCGACATACAGTGTACCTTTAATTAGCAACGGCTGTAATAGAGCGGTACCCCGCCACACTTTTCAATCTAAACTGATCTCATTTCCATTTCATGTTATACATAAAAATTTTTACTCTTCTAGACCAATTGGTTCCAAACATTTAACGTTGTCCTTTTTTGGCAATATGTAGGCGTGGCCACGCCCATATTATGATTGAATTTTGTTACACTATATCCCAATATCATACACACCAAATGTCATTCCTGTAAAATATATGGTTTACGAGATGCAAGGATTTTAAATTTGTACTATAAGTGGGCGTTACCATGCCGATTTTCGATTCTATCTTTTTGGACTTCAACTTCCACTCCAAGTTTAGTGTTCTTATGTTAAAAGACAACCCAGAATATATGACTTTTATAATATTTTGCCCGAGGTACCTTCAGTTATTTGCCTTCCACCCCTGAATTAAGACAAAAAGGGGGGGAAAAAACTAAGCTTGATCTGCGTAATAAACAACAGAAACGACATTCGAAGTAGTTTTGGTTCCATCTATTATAGTTTTTGAGATCTAGGCGTTCATACAAACGGACGGACAGACAGATGGGCATGGTTAAATCGACTTCTCTTTCGATACTAATCTAGAATATATATACTTTGTATAGTCGGAGATGTCTCCTTTCAGGTGTTACATACATTGTCGACGTGCACAAAACTATTATACTCTTGTACAACAAGGTACAGGATATAAATAGAGTTAAATATTTAAACCAGTAAGGATTGGAGTCGACAGTTCTCGAATTCGACATATCCTGTACCTTCAATTAGTAACGGCTGTAATAGGGCATTGTCCCGCCCACTTTTCAATCAAAACCGTTCTCATTTCCATTTAATGTCATACATATCAATTTTTACTACTGTAGACCAGTTTGTTCCAAAGGTTTAAGGTTTTCCTATTTTGGCAAAATGTGGGCGAGGCCTCGCTTGATTGAATCTTGTTACACTATATCCCAATATCGTACACACCAAATTACATTCATGTAGGGTATATGGTTCACGAGATATAAACATTTCAAATTTGTACTATATGTGGGCGTGGCGACGCCTATTTTTTATTATATTTGCTTGGGCTTTAAGTCAGCTGTATACACTCCAAATTTGGTGTTCCTATCTCAAAATACAACCCAGAAAATACGACTTTTGTAATATTTTACCGAGGTAGCTTCAGTTACTTGCTCCTCGCCACTAAACTAAGTCAAAAAGGGGGAAAACAAATCAAACTTGATCTGAGCAATGAATCACAGAATCGAACTGCGAAAATATTTTGGTTCTATCTATTATAGTTTCCGAGATCGACGCGTTCATACAGACAGACAGTATATATATTTGATACTAATCAAAAATATATATACTTTGTATAGTCGGAGATGTCTCCTTTGAGGTGTTACATACATTGTCGACGTGCACAAAACTATTATACCCTTGTACCATAAGGTACAGAGTATAAAAACAAAAACAAATATTGCATCCACCGGGAATCGAATCCCGGACATTTAAATAGCCGGTTTTGTATTCTACCACAGGACCATTGACTTAGTTGAGTTTCAGTGACAGTATCGAAGTTTTGTTGTCACAACATACAGTCAGCGTCAAAAGTGAGTCAACACCAATGATAATTTTAATTTTCTTAATATTTTACGGAAAAAAAAAAGTTTCATAAACTATGTGTACTCAAATCCAAAGTTTAATTCAATATTAACATATATAAAACATAAAAACAACAAAAACTTTTCCACATCATTTCATAGTGACAATTCAAAAAAAAAATCTCACATTTTATGCGTAAAAAGTAAGTAAACACGTGCATTTTCAGCATATGGTATGATTATACCGTTTGATTTACGGTTAGTTTTGAATTTGGTTTGACTAAAAAAGTTAAATTAGACTATTTTAATTCATTCTCTATTGCATTCGGTTGAGGAAAAGTCAGAACTTAACATTCAAAAAAATGAGATCGGAAATTTCGTTAGAAACAAGAAAAATCATTGTCGATTTAAGAAAAAGTGGCAAATCTTTCCGTGAGATTGGAAAAATTGATCAAAGGCACCATACTTCAATAAAAAAAATTGTTGATAAGTTCAACAAACTAAAAAATGTCAAAAATTGTGAGCGATCTGGCTGCCCAAGGCGCTTGAATGAAAGAGAAATCAGAGGAATAGTGTCTAAAATAAAAAAAGATCCGGGAACTAGTGCAGTGGAGATTGCTAAAAACATTTCATCAGAATCGGAGAAAGCTGTAAGTTCTAGCACGATAAGGAGTGCTTTACACAAGAACGGGTTTCATGGCCGCCGACCGCGAAGAAAACCGTTTATTTCAAAAATAAGCAAGGCAGAACGGCTGAACTACGCAAAAAAATACAAAAATATGGATTTTGGGATTATCTTGACAGACAAATCCGTAAAAAAAATATAACCGGGAGAGAATCGTTGAAAACGGTTGGTGGAATCAATGCCGAGAAGACTCGAAGATGCAATAAAGGCTAAAGGGGGTCAAACAAAATTTTAATTTTGTAAAACTGATTGAAGATTATAAGAAAACAGCCTTTAAATGAATTAAATATGCAGGTGTATACTCACTTTTGACGCCTAATATTAGATAATTTTTTTTATACTTTTCACGTATGTGAAATAGTATATTAACTTTGTGCTCAAGTTTGTAACACACAGAAATATTCACTTGCGACTATATAAAGTATATATATTCTTGATCAGGACGACAAGACGAGTTGATTTAGCCATGTCCGTATACAATCTCCTCCCACAGTTTTGAAGATATCGAGCTGAAATTTTGCACAGAGACTTCTTATTTGTGCAGTCAACTCATTTGTCGGATCCAGCCATATCGGACCACTGGAACTGGTAGCCCCCATACGAAAAGAAGAAGAAAAGTGAACAAAACTTGAATCGTTGCATGGAAAACTTTTTTGTTTTGTATGATAGAGTGCTGAAATTTTAAACATAGTAGTTCTACATAGTCCGACTACATGCCTGAAAGTTTCATTGAGATTGGACAACTGGAACTGGTAGCCCCCATACAAAATGAAGAAGAGGAAGAGAAGCAATATTCACGTCGTTGTATGGACAACTTTTTTGTTTTTTAACCAATTGACTTGAAACTTTACAGTTATGTTCTTAGGGAGGAATGAAAACTATTTTGACCAAAAGTGGCCGTGACCACTCCCACTTATAGCGAAACTTGAACGGTTGTATGGAAAATTTTTTTGTTTTTTAACCAATTGACTTGAAACTTTACAGTTATGTTCTTAGAGAGGAATGAAAACTATTTTGACCAAAAGTGGGCGTAGCCACGCGTAGCCACGCCCACTTATAGCGAAACTTGAACGGTTGTATGGAAAACTTTTTTGTTTTTTAACCAATTCACTTGAAACTTTACAGTTATGTTCTTAGAGAGGAATGAAAACTATTTTGACCAAAAGTGGGCGTAGCCACGCCCACTTATAGCGAAACTTGAACCGTTGTATGGAAAACTTTTTTGTTTTTTAACCAATTGACTTGAAATTTAACAGTTATGTTGTTAGGGAGGCATGAAAACTATTTATTTAGTTTTTTTTTATAGTGACACAACGTGAAAAGTATTATAGCTTCAGCCTTGCTGACGATAGCGTCCTTACTGGTTTGAATTGTCACTATGAAATGATGTGGAAAAGTTTTTGTTGTTTTTATGTTTTAAATATGTTAATATTGAATTAAACTTTTGATTTGAGTACACATAGTTTATGAAACTTTTTTTTTTCCGTAAAATATTAAGAAAATTAAAATTATCATTGGTGTTGACTCACTTTTGACGCTGACTATAAATACAGTAATACTCCGACTTACGCTACCCCGTTTTACGTGAATTCGGAGATACGCGGTTGTTCATTTCAATCGCCGCGCGCATCGGCTCCCTGTTTGCGTCCATTTTTTTCACCACTGAAACCCAAGAATAATCAGTTTCATATCCTGAACTACTCGATAGCATAATAGAAGAAGTGGTCGATATCGCCAAATAATTAAATTTAAAGGTCGATCATGCTGAGGTTTAAGAATTGCTAGATTCACACAATCAAGAGCTAACCAGTAAGGATTGTAGTCGACAGTACTCAACTTCGACATACCCTGTACCTTCAATTAGTAACGGCGTTGCTCCGCCCACTTTTCAATCGAAACCGATCTTATTTTCACTTAATGTCATACATATACATTTTTACTATTGTAGACCAATTTGTTCCAAAGATTTTAAGTTTTCCCATTTTGACAATATGTGGGCGTGGCCCTTTGTATGTATGGAGATGTCTCCTTTAAGGTGTTACATACATACGTGCACAAAACTAATATACCTTTGTACCATAAGGTACAGGGTATAAAAAGTTACTGGTATGCTACTAGAGAATTTTGCGTGAGAAGAAAAACTTAAATCGTCAGGCAACATTGTTAGAATATATGATGCCTTCGACATCAAAATAACTTCGGTAACCTATACTTTATTCATAACAATATAAATTGTTTTCTTATCTTGAACTTTATTAAAAATTTTTCTTCCAAATTTTTGTCTTCTTTAAACTCTGGTTCCGACTAAACATACATACGTATATTAGAGCGTGTCTCCATATTTAACGACCTTTGTGTTCTTTTTGACTCCAAACTTGGCTTCAGTCAGCACATTTCTAAGGTCGTTAATAAAGCAAAGGGTGTTTTTGGTTTCATTAAACGTTGGTCTAAAGAATTCAATGATCCCTATACAACAAAGATTTTGTTTACATCTCTTGTGCGACCACTGCTTGAATACCACAGTATAAAAAGCATCAAGATCGTATTGAGTCAGTTCAAAAGCAATTCCTGTTGTTTGCCCTCCGCGGACTAAATTGGGATCTTAATTTACACATTCCATCATACTCAGCTAGGCTGCTTCTTGTAAATCTTCTTTCTTTAGGACATCGTAGGATTGCTCTCGGAGTTTCTTTCATCCATAAATTGATTTTTGGGGCTATAGATTCTCCTAACCTCTTAACTCAGCTAAGATTCGTTGTTCCTAGACGAGTTACTAGAAACTTTGTTCCTTTGTCTCTTAATAGATGCACAACTAACTATGCCTTACATGATCCTTTTCGAGTTTTATGCAATAGTTACAATAGGCTTTGGCACGTACTTTCACCTGAGATCTCACCCGCTTCTATCAACATCATCATTCTTCGCCATCTGCGTGAGGAAGAACATCGTACTAGAGAGACTAACAGGACATAGTCTAAGGACAGAATCATCTAGTACTTTCAACCTGTATATACGTATGTCTCTGACCATTCATGGCTGTGAGAAGGGGCATAGCTGGCTTTTTGCAAATAAAATACCCCCACCGGGTCAGAGGCATCCTAACAATAAGAGCTAGACTTAACTAGATCTAAGTTATTAGTTATTAGTTTTTTTTTTTTTTTTATTTTCTTTCATACTTTTTATGTTAACTTTAAGTAGAGAGTTATTTGTCATACTTTAAACTAAATTAAATAAATAAATAAATAAATATATTTTTATATATTGAAACCTAATTTATTAAATAAAATATTGATGTAAAATTAAAATGTAAGAAAGTATTCGAACACTTAACAAAATAAACTCTTTTTTCAGACAATTTGTAGTATATCTACACTAAATCGAAAAATTAAAGGGTATAAAAAAATGTTATTATTTTGGAGTCGTTTTTGACGACGAATAACTTGGAAAATATTTGTCGTACAATAAAAGTTAAAAAAAGAAATTTAAGCTCTGAGCCTCTAGTTTCTGAATCTTACCATGTCCATTTTTTTCCTCTTTTTTTTTAAACAATCTTTCTACAGATATGGAATCAAGATGTTTGTACCACCTAGGGATGTCAATTTTTGAAGATTTGCCAATCCCGGGATTTTCGGGATTGCAAGCTGAAATCCCGGGATCCCGGGATTAGTCCGGGGACTAGTTAAGACGTAGGAAATATTTTATAAATTTTCTTTTTATTCCTTTTTATTATTTAAAAAAAACAAAATACGAAGCAACAAACAAAAATAGACTATTTCATTCAGTCTTACAAATTGAGTTACCAAATATTTGTTAAGCTTAAACGTTTAACATATTATTTTAGTTAAAGCGTTTTTCAGATATATAACCATAAAAGTAGTAAATCTTTTAATGTTGTATTCTCCAAACCTGCTGACGAAAAATACCTTTCACCTTCAAAATTTGTTGGTTGGACGGTTAGAATAGAATTAAAGAGTTTCTGAAGACAGTAACCATTACAAAAAAAAAAATGATTTTAGAGAAGGATTCAGAAAAGCCATACTACTCTATTCGCAAAGATTTTTGTAAACTGCATTAAAAAATTTTAGGCAACTTTTTTTTTCATATTTTGAGCATCATTCTGCAGTCCCCCTACAGCAGAATATCGATACTTTTAATCCTTGAAATAACTTTGGTTTTTGTAAAAAGCGCTCACATTTATGCAAAAAGACTATTTTCGGCCCCCTTTGTGACAAGTTGGCTACGTTCTTGGTTCCGAAACAATGAAATTTGTCGTATACGCTCTCTAACTTATTGATCAATAGAAATAATTCACATCAGAATAAAGAAATATAAGTCCCGAATATCCCGGGATTTGGCAAGTTAAATCCCGGGATTTTCGGGACTTCAAAAACACTGAAATCCCGGGATTTCGGGATCCCTTGATTGACATCCCTAATAAGCACATAGACATAGTGTATATATGACATATAGAGACAAATTCCTTTTTTGATGGTTAGTCCCCAAAATCTTTTTATATGTATATAATTTAAACACACACACAAACAAATTCCGTTCAATGAACAAATTCTTTAAATTTCGTTAAATTTGCTGAGAACAATCATTTATTTGTACTTGCGCAGTGCGAAAAATTGACAAAAGTCATTGAAGTCAATCTATGCACTTTTGGCTGCGAAACAACCAACCCAAAAGGAGAGAACATGTTTTAAACTTTTTGATGCAAAGGATGCTGTGCACCACAAAATAAAAGCTCTGAGAAACAACTGCCGAGCCATTTAGGACGAAAGTATAAATAACGAGCAACGTTTGCATGTCGCACAGTTAGATTACAACATTCGATGCTTCATCGTCGATTTTAAACAAAAGTAAAACCGTTTCCAAAAAGTTTCATTAAAAGCGAAGTGTTTAAAAAATACAACATTCATAAAAGCAATTAAAAGAATAATCGTGTGTGAATGATTGGTAGTATCAGAGTATCTGTGCAAGTGTTTTCAAGTTAAGGACGTGGTTGTCTCCTTATATTTATGATAGTTTAGTGATCTTACATGGGCTTAATACTTCTCAAGCAAATTAACATTTTTTTTTTTTCGATTTCCGTGCTAGTTCTGTTATTAATACACTTCACGGAATTTAATTAAAGCAGTGAAAACCAAAAATTTTAACACAAATAAGAAATTAATAAAAAATGACATATAAATACAACATATCACTATGATACAAAAAAGAAAAAGGAAAATAAAAAAATTCACCATTTAAGTTAATTACGAATGTGCAGTTAGGAGTGATTGACAACCCAAGACATCATAAGCATTGGTAGAAATTCCATAGGTATATTGACATGGTTTAATACAATTAACCAGTAAGGATTGGAGTCGACAGTTCTTGAATTCCCTGTACTTTCAATTAGTAACGGTTGTAATAGAGCGGTACCCCGCCCACTTTTCAGTCTAAACCGATCTCATTTCCATTTCATGTTGTACATACAAATTATTACTCTTCTAGACCAATTGGTTTCAAACATTTAACGTTGTCCTATTTTGGCGGTATGTGGTCGTGGCCACGCCCATATTATGATTGAATCTTGTTACATGATATCCCAATATCATACACACCAAATGTCATTCCTGTAAGTTATATGGTTCACGGGGTATAAGCATTTTATATTTGTACTATATGTTGGCCTGGCCACGCCCATTCGCTATTCTCTCTTTTTCAAGAAAGCTAAATACACTCCAAATTTGGTGTTCCAATCTCAAAAGACAACTGAGAAAAATCGACTTTTATAATATTTTACCCGAGGTACCTTCAGTTATTTTGTTTGGTTGTATCTTTTATAGTTTCCGATATCGATGCGTTCATACAGACAGACGGACATGGCTACAGCTTTGTTCATAAAAATAGTAGTGCCGTTGACTCACGCATATTATGCTGTTCAATCAAACGAAAATTATAATACGGCTAAAACAAAATAAAACCAGTAAGGATTGTAGTCGACAGTAATCGACTTCGACATACCCTGTACCTTCAATTAGTAAGGAGTGTTTGAAGGCGTCGGCCGCCAACTTTTTAATCAAAATAGATTTAATTTCCATTTAATATCACACATACCTTTTTTTTACATTTTTAAACCAATTAGTTCTAGAGATACAACGTTTTTCTATATGTGGGCGTGGCAACGCCCATTTAGCGCCCATGTTATATTCAATCCCAATAGCATACATGCAAAATTTCATTCTTTTAGGTTTTATGTCACTAGAGATATAAGCGTTTTCAATTTTTGTTATATAGGGGCGTGGCTACGCCCATTTTTTTGTTATATCTTCTTGGGACTCGTTTCAGCTATATACATTCCAAATTTGCTGATCCTATCACAAAAGACAACCGAGATAATACCACTTTTGTAAATTTTTTTTCCCGAGGTTGCTCTAGTCATTTGCCCCTCACCCCTAAACTAAGTCAATAAGGGTAAGAACAAAATAAACTTGATCTGCTTAAGAAATGACAGAATCGACATGCGAAAAGATTTTGGTTCTATCTGTTATAGTTTCCGAGATCTAGGCGTTCATACAGGCGGACGGACGGACATGGCTATATCAACTCGTCTTGTCGAGCTGATCAAGAATATGTATACTTTGTATAGTCGGAGATGTCTCCTTCTAATTACATCTGTACCTTATGGTACTGTTCAAACATCCATTTTAAAGGCATATTCCTAGTGGAATGTGGTAACATAACATCCTTTAGCATATTAAAGTACATTGTTTTGTCCATAATGCCATCGATGGAATGTAAAGGGCATACGCCAATAGAGAAAAAAACAAGCTGAAACCCTTATGTTCGGTCAACTATGCTTAACACTCTTAGAAGAAACTCTTAGAAATTTTGGGTGGTACTTTGTGTTTGGTGGACGACGAACATACTGTATGGAGCCTATGTGACCAACAAGTAATAGTTTTCACACATCTGTGCATAATATGTTGCCCCACTTTTTGACACTCAAATGATGCCTTGCAAATTGTAATCTCGCGTCGATGTGCTACTTCTTTAAAAGCGGTATCTTTATAGGACTTCTGGCTTTTAAATTAGCTTCTATAAGTCGACCATGAACTTTCTCATCACTGACCGACAGTATTAGACAATTTTTTTATCACTTTTGAGGATGCCGAAGATTTTGCCTAACTATGTCGGGTAATGCTCCTGTCTCCTAAAAACGTAATTTTGTGGTTACCACCACTTGTTTTCGATTTCTTAACAAAATGAATAGCATTAAATATCAAAAGGGCAGTGCACTCAACAATAGTTTGTATTATTTTATAGGTTTTGCCTTGATTTTTAAGCTTAATAATTAATTTTTGCTTTTCAATTGAGCAATAATTTTTTTCACCCAACGAGACCCTAAATCTTATCAAATATATATTAAATCACTATTAAATTACTTGATTACACTTATTGATGACAGGTTTTTTCTTGAAAAACGATTTTTGAACTTCTTATGTCAGTCACTATTATTTTTATGAACAGCAGATTTTTGAGGCAACAGTCAAAATTCACCCAAAACAATACAATACAAAGCAAAAAAAAAAACCAGTAAGGACGCTATCTTCAGCAAGGCTGAAGTTATAATACTTTTCACTATAAAAAAAACAGTAAATGAATGGTTTTCATGCCTCCCTAACAACATAACTGTAAGGTCTCAAGTCAATTGGTTAAAAAACAAAAAAGTTCTCCATACAATGTTCAAGTTTTGCGATAAGTGGGCGTAGCCATGTCCACTTTTGGTCAAAATAGTTTTCATTTCTCCCTAAGAACATAAATGTAAAGTTTCAAGTGAATTGGTTAAAAAACAAGAAAGTTTTCCATACAACGGGTCAAGTTTCGCTATAAGTGGGCGTGGCTACGCCCACTTTTGGTCAAAATACTTTTCATGCCTCCCTAACAACATAACTGTAAGGTCTCAAGTCAATTGGTTAAAAAACAAGAAAGTTTTCCATACAACGGGTCAGGTTTCGCTATAAGTGGGCGTAGCCATGCCCACTTTTGGTCAAAATAGTTTTTATTCCTCTCTAAGAACATAACTGTAAAGTTTCAAGTCAATTGGTTAAAAAACAAAAAAGTTTTTTATTTATTTATTTATTTATTTATATAATTTATAACAATTAACTGTTATTTTAGAATTGATAAAAGACTTATTATATAATATAATACAACATAAAAAAGTATAATAATATAATAAAACTAATAGTTAAAAGTAATAGTAAATATAAAAATCATGTAATATAAAATATAAAAAAATAGAAAAAAAAAAAAAAACACAAGGTGAAAAAAAAAATTTTTTTGGTTAGCAAAAATAAGGAAATTAAGTTCTAAGAAGTCTCTGACCCGGTGGGGGAAATTTATTTGCACTACGCTAACTATGCCCCAACTCACAGCCACATGTGGTCAGAGACTTCGGTTCCAAAGAGTGGGCGAACTCTTCCGTCCGCTCATCAATCCAAGAAGTGATTATCCAATCCGTTGTACACCATTTGTTTCTCTTAGGTAGCGCAGAATTGTTGAATTAAGTGTCGAGAGACAGACTTCAGGAAGGAGGACGTGATAAAGATTATTATAATTCATACATAATACGCGAAACGGATCGTGAAGGGCATAGTTAGTTGTGCATCTATGCAAAGCTAAAGGGACAAAGTTTCTGGTAGTGAGTCGTGGGACGCTGAAACTAATGCGTCTGAGTAAGTCTGACGAATCAATTAAACCATTAATAAGTTTATGAAGAAAAACAGTCCCTAAAACAGTCCTGCGATGAGCTAAAGATGGAAGGTCAATCAAAAGGAGCCTTTCATGGTAAGACGGTAACCTAGTGTTGGGATTCCAATTGAGACCACGAAGCGCAAATAGGAGAAATTGCTTCTGAATCGACTCAATGCGGTCTTGGTGTTTTATGTACTGTGGAGACCATACGCAACAACAGTATTCAAGAAGAGGACGTACAAGTGACGTGAAAAGAAGTTTGGTGATATTAGGGTCATTGAATTCTTTAGACCAACGTTTAATAAATCCAAAAACACCTCTCGCCTTATTAACGACAGTTGAGACTTGTTGAGCAAAGCTTGGGGTCAAAGAGAACACCTAGGTCGTTAAACATAGAGACACGTTCTAGTTGGACATTATCTATCGAATAAATAAACAAGTGAGGTTTACTACGATGATAAGTCATAAACTTACATTTAGAACAATTCAGTAAAAGCAAATTCTGTGAACACCAAGAATGCAATGAGTTTAGATCAGCTTGCAATTGGACATGCGAATCAGGCTCCTTGTACGAAAGACACAATTTAACATCATCGGCATACATAAGTACCCGAGAATGTGATATCGATAAGGGAAGGTCATTAATGAAGAGATTAAACAAAAGAGGACCAAGATGACTGCCTTGGGGGACACCAGAAGTTACTTGCACAAGGTCAGATGTAGCAGAATTAAACAACACACGTTGAGATCTATTTGTTAAATAGGATTTAATCCAATTTAGAAGAGCCAATGGGAAGCCCAAAAGATTCAATTTCAATAAAAGCAAGTGGTGGTTAACCGAGTCAAAAGCTTTACTGAAGTCAGTATATATGACATCGGTTTGAAAATGATCAACAAAGCCGCGGTTTACCAAACATGTGAATTCAAGGAGATTGGTACATGCTGATCTCCTTTTTAAAAACCCATGTTGAAAAGGTGACATCACCGATTTACAACTATGTTGCAAGCTTTCAATAATAATTTTTTCAAAAACTTTGGGAATCGCCGATAACTTGGATATACCTCTATAATTGGTTATATCCGACTTACTACCCTTCTTATGAAGAGGAATAATAAACGATTCCTTCCAAATAGAGGGGAACGAAGCATTACGAAGTGACAAGTTGAAGAGTTTCAATAACGGCTTACACAACGATTTCGCACATCTTTTAAGCACGCACCCTGGCACATTATCAGGGCCGGGGGAAAAAGAATTTTTTACCGCCAATAAGTTTTTCAAGACACAATCATAATTAAAAAAAGGTGGAACAAAACCATTGATGGATGTTATTGGGTATGGATATGAGGTACCCAAAAAAATTGACGACGAGTAAGTTGTTTGGAAGAACTCGGTAAACAAGTTTGAAATTCCACGATCATCGGAAGCCGATTTGACATCAAGGGAGAATGACGACGGGTATAACGCAGTTCTACGCTTTGAGTTAACAAATTTATAAAATGTTTTGGGGTCGCGTGAAAATTGACTTTTACAACGTGACAAGTATTTATTATGGCAGCTGTTATTAAGCGAGAAAAACTGAGAACGAACAACAGAGTATCTAGAAAAGTCAGACAAAGATCCAGAGAATTTAAATTTTTTATAGAGTCTGGATTTGACATTTTTAAGATATGATAATTGACGGGAAAACCGAGAAGATATCGTTGGAGAAGAGTTAATTGGAACACAGACATTGAGAAGCCCATATAGAGTATCGTAAAAGAACTTAGTTCCCAAAGTAATATCATTGCAACTATTTAATATAGACCAATCTGTCTGATCGATTAAAGAAATTAAAAGATCGAAATTAGTCTTACGAAAACAAAGGTGCCTCTGAAGTGGGGCATTAGTCGAAATGGTAGGTAGACCGAGGATTATACCTAACGTCGGGTGAAAAGAATCTTCCGGCAGAGACAATGGGTCACATCTAGACACAACAATACCATTTGAGTCGTTAGTCAATACAAGATCGAGAGATCTATTCATTGAATTCACGACTCCGTTCATCTGAAAAAGAGGTACATCTAAGAGATTATCTACAAAGTCATACTGCCCAGAAGGTATTAAGAAATTTGAATTACTGGAGTAGGACCAAGAAATATGAGGAAGGTTAAAGTCGCCGAGTACAATGAGAAAATCTCTGTCCTCTGCAAGGTCATATATCGACTTTATCGACTCTACGTGATTCAAATACACCTCCATACCAGAACCGGGAGGAATATATGAACACGTAACGAAGACAGCTAGCTGAGCCAAACAGATCTTCACTCCAATGAATTCTATATCAGTAACCTCGTCGAGTTGAATAGGTTCAGAGTGGAGACGTGAGTTTACAGCTATAAGAACACCACCTCCACGACGCGAAAGACGATCACGTCTGTAGGTGACGAACTTATCGCAAAAAATCTCGTTGCAAAATATGCCTTGGTGAAGCCAAGTTTCAGAAAAGGCAACGATGTCAACATCAAATGAAACACTATTTCTGTAGAGGTTGCTAAGTTTGGACAGTAGACCCCTTACGTTTTGATAGGTAATCGAAAGATGGTCAGGAGACACAATTAGTTTTTTGGAATGGACGAAGTGGATGAAGTGGGACGAGACCTTTTTTTGGGCTTGAACTCGTGCACCACCATATGCGCAGGCCAAAACGCTGGGTCACATAAAGTTTTGAAAGCATCATTTGGAACACTAAGTTTAAATGATGCTATCTCCCTAGGTGAAGAAAATGAAAATTTTTGAATTTTCACATCAGCGTTGATCTTGCAAGCAATAAACTCAGAAATAGTTTCACAACTGGTATCTGCAGACAATCGAGAAAGGAATATCTGCTTTCTTGGTGCAACCACGTTAAGTGAAACTACTGGTGGTGAAACAATCACAACAGTAGGGGGTTCAGCAGATGAAATATCTGGGATAGCCGATAAGGGTAGAGAGGACGCCGGAGGAGGAGGCAGTTGTGGTGCCTTTTTTGACTTCTTAGCCTTAGATTTAGCTTCTTTTGGAGAAGCTTGCCTGCCACGTTTAGAAGTAGAGGCAGTATCATTTACTGCCTGCACTTCAGTAGGTAATGCTACGGGAGGCGGCACAGAAGTATGGAAGAAGAGAGGTGAAGGAATTTGGACAGGGATGGAGACAGGTGATGGAGCAGTGGAGGGCATCGGAGAAGGGACTGTAGTAATGGCAGGGGAGGGAATAGGGGTGGGGACAGTGGTGGATTTAGAGGGAGGGGAAGAGACGCGAATAGGAGCAATAGGATTTGGCAAAGTTAGGTGAGTCAGAGGAGAGGGTGATAAAGACAACAGTGGCGGCTCGAAATCGTAATTGCCAAGCAAGTCAACTACCGTGTCACACTCAGCCGAAAGGTCTTTAACCACTTTATTAAATTTTAAAAATTTCTCACGAACCTGGCGATACATGGATGCGAAATCCGTTTGCCTTTTATAACACGCAGGACAGGACCATCTAAAGCCACCACAGACATTTTTTGTGTTATTGTCGCGGAGCCTATCGTGGTCACGGCCAGTGATCCCGGCGCATTTCATGTGACAAACGTTTTCACACATCCAGCAACTCATTGCGCGTTTATTGTCGCAATCGAAGGAATCCTTGCTTTTGCAAGATTTATTACAGCAACTCATAGTAAATAAATTATTTATTAAAAATAACAAAAACAAAAAAATAAAATGTGTGATACAAATAACACACTAAGCGAAATTGAATAAAAAATATAAGAAGTTTGTGTAAACAACCTATTCAACTATGACGCACAAACGGGGTAATGAATTGTCAACAGTTGTGCTGTGAGAGAGAGAAGAGAAACAGCAGCAAAAAGAACAACTACAAAGGTATCAGTTGACTTTCGATTTGGATGAGCAAAAACAATGCATCAGCCAGACAAAATCAACACAAGAAAGTTTCAACGCAAAACTAAAATAGAGTCGCGCTCAGAAAACAGATGTTGTTTGAGTACTACAACAACGAAATTATGCAAAACAAAAGTAAAGAGTACACTCAGAAGCAAAAACAAAATTCAAACACCGAAATATTTTAAATTGAATAGAAATGCAAAAAATAAACAATAAAATGGGCACAGTTAAGCACAACTAACTTACCACAAGTTAGAAAAGCAACTAAACACAAATTAAATGAATGTATAAAAACAATTCCACAATTAATTACTAGAATTTATAATTTAAACACGGACCGAATAAAAACGCGTCTGTCTCACTTGAAGTCTCTCAAGGGTCAAGTTTCGCTATAAGTGGGCGTGGCTACGCCCACTTTTGGTCCAAATAGGTTTCATTCCTCCCTAAGAACATAACTGTAAAGTTTCAAGTCAATTGGTTAAAAAACAAAAAAGTTCTCCATACAACGACGTGAATATGGCTTCTCTTTCTCTTCTTCATTTTGTATGGGAGCTACCAGTTCCAGTTGTCCAATCTCAATGAAACTTTCAGGCATGTAGTCGGACTATGTAGAACTACTATGTTTAACATTTCAGCACTCTATCATACAAAACAAAAAAGTTTTCCATACAACGATTCAAATTTTGTTCACTTTTCTTCTTCTTTTCGTATGGGGCTACCAGTTCCAGTGGTCCGATATGGCTGGATCCGACAAATAAGTTGATCGCACAAATAAGAAGTCTCTGTGCAAAATTTCAGCTCGATATCTTCAAAACTGTGGGAGGAGATTGTATATATACAGACAGACGGACGGACATAGCTAAATCAACTCGTCTTGTCGTCCTGATCAAGAATATATATACTCTATATAGTCGGAAATGAATATTGATCTGTTACAAACTTCAGCACAAAGTTAATATACTATTTCACATACGTGAAAAATATAAAAATAGGATCTTTACGTTTTTATGTTTCTTATATTCAGATTAAATTAAATGAAAAATAAGAATATGTCAGAACAGCGTTTGAAATGTTATGAGCCGCTGCTACTACTACTACTATTTTTATGAACACAACTGTATGTACTTTGCATAGTCGGAGATAGAGATGGGCACGGGCCTCTGTGAAAAATGCGGGCCTCAGGCCTGACACCAGAAGCCCAAAGGCCCGAAATTTACCCAATTCATGGACGTCAACATGTCCAAAAAGAGAAAATTGTAAAAAAATGAATTTGAGAATGAAATCGATAAATATTTAAACTTTGACTAGTCTGAATCTTGCATACTGACATTTTGGGAAAATTAAAAGATCTGTCATTTTTGCAGGTATTGGCTCGGAATATCAAACAAAAATATCTAGTTTACAGAATTAAATTTGAAATCTATTAGAAAAATGATTTAGCAAATGAAAAAATTTTATTTTTCGTTTTGTGTTAACGATCTTATTAAACTTTGTATAGAATTTAACTAATTTCCGGGCCGGTCCGAGCCTTTTTGAAAATATACCGGGCCGGGCCCATCTCTAGTCGGAGATGTCTCCTACTGAGTGTTACATACTTTGTCGACGTGCACAAAACTAATATACCCTTGTAAAGGGTTTAAAAAAGAAAATGGTGATAAGCTCTTCTTTCAATTTTGTCAATTTGAGAAAGCATGAGTGTTGAAAGTGTGCGGAAGCTAGCCACAGACTAGTTATAATGAACGTACTTGGGCAAATATCTGAAAATAAATATCTGTCATAACTTAAATTTATATCCGGAAGGCTTATTTGTTTTATTCGCTTAATTAAAACCTTAAAAATTACATTAGAGACACGGTGAACTGTTAATACACAGTCGGATGATGTAAAACTTTTATGTTTGAAATTTCAGCTTTCTATCATACAAAACAAAAAAATTTTCCATATAACGATTCAAATATTCTTCATCTTTCTACATGGGAGCTACCAGTTCAGGCATTTAGTCGGACTGTGTAAAACAACTATGTTTAAAATGTCAGCACTCTATCTTACAAAACAAAAAAGTGTAAGTCCGGACGGACATTTTATATTGAATTATTTCAGCAATTTTTAAAAGATTTGAGAATAATGAGTTTTTCAACATATTCTAACTAATTATATGAACATTTTATATTTTCCATCATATTTTTACTAATAATACAGTAAGGAAGTAGTACAAAAAGGGGTTAGCTGGAAAGTTTTGAAAAATGGCATCAATATGGATTTTGGGCTGCTCTTTCCGAATTTTCACTTTGCGACCTTCTATTTAAAAAAAATGGGGCCCAAATTAACTTTTTTCACTATATCTCTATTTTGGCTCATTTTACGGCAAAATCATCTCTATACTAAATTAAACTAGAGAAAATTTGCTACAAATTATGTTTAGACCTTTTTTACGTAAGACCAACAGTTTAGACGTACGAGCGGCGCAAAGTGAACAACTTGGGTGCTATGCGTTTTCATACATTTTGTATGGAATTTGGTATTGTTTTGAATGATAATCTTACTCTGAGTCCAAGTGTTTTAGATTTCACTAACTTTTTTTGTGTTTCGTTTTAAGATTTAATGTTATATTAATCGGCTATTGTAATAAAAACGTTCCAAATTCGAGTGCAAATTTACAAATCCAAACCAACCGTTTTGTCATCCAAAATTGCCCTTTTCTTATAAAAGAGGCAAATAACACTTGCATGGTTCTGGGCCTGTAAGTCTGTGGACGGGTTGGGATCATTGTGTTTACTTGAATATAAGACAATACAATATTAAATATTAGCTAGTTTAATTTAGTATAGAGATGATTTTGCCGTAAAATGAGCCAAAATGGAGATATGGTGAAAAAAGTTATTTTGGGCGCCACTTTTTCAAAGTGGCGGCTCGAGCGGCGGTGATAGAAGGTCCCAAAGTGAAAATTCGGAAAGAGCAGCCCAAAATCCGATTTTCAAAACACCAGCAAAACTTTTCAGGTAGAACTACTTCCTTACTGTATGAAACATAATCTACTATTTTTGGGCAGTAAAAAATATTTTTTTGATATTTTGATGCATTGCTGTTATGAATTCGAAGATTAGATAAAATTCTTTTCAAAAGGACGGGCATCCGAAATTTCGTTAAGTGTGAATAAGTCTTTTGAATTTTCTTCAAACGATTTATTATATGAAATAAATTCTTTTTCAAATGCATCAAAATTGTTCTTATTTAAGTTATTAAAAACTCCAAAAGCATCACTCACCTGCGGTGTAAAATTCTTGCTTTGAGTATTAGAACAAGATTTTTAAACCAGTTTTCGCAATCTTCAATTCTGTACAAATGCCTAATGCTTGACGAAGAACTTGTCGCAGTTTGTTGTCATCAAACCCAACAACACTGTCCAGCTTTTGAACGTAATGTCCATAATTAGATATATACACTTTATATACATCTATAAAAGGATCTGAGTCTTTGTCATTCACTGCAGCCGCTTCTGATTTTAATTTGCGACAATATGGCAGTGACTCGACATTTTGGTGGCGACTTTTTTATACCCTGTATACACACTGTGTATCAGGGTATATTAAGTTTTTTTGATGTAACGCATAGAAGGAGGGGAGGGGGACCCTATCTTAATATATATATTTCTTCTGTGCGTGTGTTTGTCACTGAACTCCTCCTAAACGGCTGGACCGATTTTGATGAAATTTTTTCTGAATGTTCAAGGGGATTCGAGAATGGTTTAGATTCACAATTTGGTCCACTGGAAAAAGTTTTATAAAATAAATTTTTCAATGGTAAGTAGTTGTTAATTTCGCAAGCACAAAACATACAAAAACGTAACATGCTTTGCTTTTTCATGACGATATGAATTTTGTTTATTTACATAGTTTAAACATTAAATGAGATTAAAAAAAGTACACAAACAAAAAGCGGTGATATTAAAGTTTAGTTTAGTGAAATAAAGAGCAGAAAAATGCCACGTATTCGTGGAAGAGCAAAAACTATTGGTCGACGTACTCAGAATGCGCAATTGGTCCATAATCGTCGATTAAATAGAACAGTTCAAGAACACTTGGCGGATAATGTAAATTCGAGAGATCAAATGGAAAGTACACGTGCAAATGAAAATTCACAGCAACGCACTCAACGTCTTCGTGCTAATACAATAAGACAACGAGAGGCACGTCAACGAGCGACGAATGAAAATAGAGAACGTAGCCAACGGCGAATGCAAGATGTTCGAACATTGACAAGAGCATCACTCAATCGTCTCGCGTTTGAATATGATCCTGAAATAGACTATTCGTCCCATGCATTAATCACGATTGGTAGTATGGACAAAGAGTGTCAACAATGTCATGCTTTCAAGTACAAAGGTGAAACAGCTGGTTTATGTTGCGCATCTGGAAAAATTTCACTGCCACCGCTAAATCAACCGCCGGAACCTTTAAAAACACTTTTATCTGGCACCACATCTCAATCAAAATTGTTTTTGCGAAAAATTCGTAAATTCAATTCATGCTTCCAAATGACATCATTTGGAGCAACAAAAATTGTTAATAATGAAGATGGTCGTAATTTCGAATCTACATTCAAGATTCAAGGTCAAGTGTACCACCAAATTGGTTCATTGCTCCCAATGCCTGATGCCGATCCAAAATTTTTACAAATTTATTTTATGGGCAATGAGGAGCATTAAATTTCTGTTTCTATCATGTATATATTTATTTGCAGGTGAGGAACTGATAAAGAAAGTTAGTGCTATGAACTTTTACGCATATCGATTGATGATTCGTGCTAATGAAGACAATACCATTCTCCGATGCAGATAGCTATTTCATCAGTACATTGTCGATATGTATGTAAAAATCGAAAGTGAGAGATTACGATATATAAAATTTAATCAAACGAAACTTCGTGCTGAGGAGTACATTCACTTACGTGACGCCGTTATGGGTAACGTAGATGCAACTAATGACTTCAACAACATCGGTAGCGCATATATTCTACCATCATCATACATTGGTAGTCCGCGTCATATGCAAGAATATATTCAAGACGCCATGACTTACGTACGTGCATATGGCCGACCAGATCTTTTTATTACATTCACGTGTAATCCAAACTGGGATGAAATTAAAAGTATGTTGTTGTCAGGTCAATCATCGATGCATCGCCATGATATCACTGCACGTGTTTTTAAACAAAAATTAAAATCTTTGATCAATTTGATTACACATCACTCGGTATTTGGTGAAACACTTTGTTGGCTTTACTCTGTTGAATGGCAAAAACGAGGTTTACCTCATGCGCATATATTGATTTGGATGGTGGATAAAGTACGCCCAGAAGAAATCGACAAAATTATTTCAGCCGAAATTCCAAATCCGAATGTTGATCAAGAATTGTTTAACATAGTAACTACCAATATGATCCATGGTCCATGTGGTACTCTAAACATGATGTCACCATGTATGGACAATGGAAAATGCACAAAACGTTTCCCAAAACCATGCCATTCTGATACTATCACCAATATTGACGGTTATCCATCTTACCGGCGTAGAGATGTAGACAATGGCGGTCAATCATATGAATTACGTCTATCAAACGGTGTGACAGTAGATATTGATAATCGCTGGGTAGTTCCATATTCACCATTGCTGTGCAAAACCTATAAAGCACACATAAACGTTGAACTATGCAGTTCAGTGAAATCAATAAAATACATTTGTAAGTATGTTCACAAGGGCAGTGATAAAGCTATATTTGCCGTTCAAAACGTAAATGATAATGACGAAATAACACGTTATCAAATGGGTCGATACATAAGCAGCAACGAAGCTATTTGGCGCATATTTACGTTTCCAATACATGAAAGGGATCCTGCTGTTATACATTTGGCTGTGCATCTTGAAAATGGACAGCGTGTTTACTTTACAGAACAGACTGCAATACAACAAGCTTTAACGGCTCCAAAAAAAACTCTTACTGAATTTTTCAACCTTTGTAGTCGACAAGATGTTGTTGGTCAATTCGCAAAGACAATAATGTATACTGATGTTGCAAAATTTTTTACATGGAATAAACAATCAAAAAAATGGGAACCACGGTAACGAGGCATTCCAGTCCCAGGATTCGCAGAAATATTTATGACAAATACTTTAGGTCGATTATATACAGTTCATCCTAAGCAACGCGAATGTTTTTTTTTACGTTTATTATTGGTTAACGTTACTGGACCAACATATTTCCAATATTTGCGAAGAGTTAATGGTACTTTATACGACACTTTCTTCGATGCGTGTCGTGAGTTACATTTATTGGAGAATGATAACCATTGGGATCTCACGCTTGAAGATGCAGCACTGAGCTCATCTCCACAACAAATTCGTCAATTATTTTCAATAATACTGACAACGTGTTTTCCTTCTGAAGCAACTGCTCTATGGAATAAATATAAAGATTCAATGAGTGAGGATATTTTACACCGGATTAGAATTACTAATCAAAATCAAAATATTGAGTTTTCCGCAGAAATATATAATGAGTCATTAATAATGATTGAGGATATTTGTATTATTATTTCGAATCACCCATTTCGGAATGCCAGCGCCGAACCGCCCAGCAGTGGATACCATCAACAACGATGTTCAACGAGAACAACAGTTCGATAGAAATTCTTTGGCTATTTTTGTTGCTAATAATGAACAATTGCTCACTGCTGAGCAACGAAATGTATACGATCAAATTAATGTATCAATTGAAGCGCAACAAGGTGGATTCTTTTTTTTAGACGCACCAGGTGGTACTGGTAAAACATTCCTCATCTCATTGATACTTGCGCGCATTCGATCACAAAATCATATTGCATTAGCTATTGCTTCATCAGGAATTGCAGCAACGTTACTTGATGGTGGACGGACTGCGCATTCAGCGCTTAAATTACCTTTGAATGTTCACACAAATCCCCAAGCAATGTGTAACATAAAAAAACATTCAGGCATGGCTGAAGTTTTGAGAAAATGCAAAATAATTATCTGGGATGAATGTACCATGGCCCACAAGCATTCACTTGAAGCTCTCGATAGGTCTCTGAAAGATATCAAGAATGATACTAGGCTTTTCGGTGGTGCTCTATTGCTGCTGTCTGGTGATTTCAGACAAACATTGCCAGTCATTCCACGCGCAACATATGCAGACGAAATAAACGCATGTTTAAAAGAATCTTATCTATGGCGAAATGTCAGCAAATTATGCCTTACCATTAATATGCGCGTTCAACTTCAAAATGATCTATTAGCATTACAATTCTCTGAACAATTGTTAGATATTGGCAATGGTAAAATAGAATTATATGAAGATACACATTATATACGACTTCCAGAGAATTTTTGCAACATGGTGGCTACCAAAGATGAGTTAATAAACAGTATCTTTCCAGATTTGAAACATAATTATACCAGTCATGGATGGTTACGAGAGCGAGCAATTTTAGCTGCGAAAAATTTAGATGTTGACGCAATCAATTTCAAAAAACAGCAATTACTGCCTGGTAATGAAACTACATTTAAATCTATTGACACTGTTGTTGATCCTGATGAAGTTGTCAACTATCCTGTAGAATTTTTAAATTCATTAGATTTACCAGGAATGCCACCACATAGTTTGCGACTGAAGATTGGCTCACCTATAATTTTGCTTCGAAATTTGAATGCACCGAAATTATGTAATGGAACGCGATTAGTTATAAAAAAAATCATGGGCAACATTCTTAAAGCTACTATTTTGAGTGGAAAATTTCAAGGTGAAGTAGTACTTTTACCACGAATCCCCATGATTCCTTCAGATTTAAATATACCATTCAAACGTTTACAATTTCCAATCCGCTTGGCGTATGCTATGACTATAAATAAGTCACAAGGCCAAACAATGACAATTTGTGGCTTACATTTAGAAAATCCGTGTTTTTCTCACGGCCAATTATATGTTGCGTGTTCCAGAGTTGGAAAACCATCGAATTTGTTTGTTTATACGCCTGAAGGACTAACTAAAAATATTGTACATCCAATAGTACTACGATAAATTTAATTTTTGTAAATTAATAAATAAATGTTATTAAGCAGTTTGAGTCTAAGATTAACCTTTACTTAAAATGAGTTTAAGTTTTTATTTACGGTGCTACTATTGCTACACTCCACAGATTATATGCCTGCCAGTAATCAATCGTTTCATTTCGAATTTTTGATATACTCACACGCTACCGAGGGCGAAGCAAAGCGCGCCGGGCCAACTAGTAGAATTATAAATTTACTAATAAAATCTTTATTTTACATGTCCTCAATGATAACTGGCCAACAATGAACTTCCCCTGATAACGTAACGGTATGATAACGGTATGATAACGTACATATAAGTCAATACGCAAATTTTTTTTTAAATGACCAAAAACTAATAATACTCTTTTTTTATATGTCCTCAATGATGACTGGGCAACATTGAACTTCTCCAGGAATCAAAATATGGTCTATTGGACGTGGTATGATACCGTATATATAAGTTTGAAACTTAGTAGTAGTTAGTAGTAACTATTATCGTTGTATTTGATGATATTTTCGTTGTTGTTTAGAACTTTGTAGAGTTTTGTTTTAATTGTTCGTTGGATTCTATAACGCTTCGTGATTGTTTAGCACGTCGTAGAATTGTAGAATTGTTTGAAACTTCGTAGCAGTTGGTAACACTTCGTGGTTGTTTCGCACTTCGTAGAATTTTTTGAAACTTCGTAGAATTGTTTGAAGCTTCGTAGCAGTTGGTAGAAATTGTTATCGTTGTATTTGATGATATTTCGTTGTAGTTTTGAACTTTGTAGAGTTTTGTTTTAATTGTTCGTTGGATTCTATAACACTTCGTGGTTGGTTAGCACTTTGTAGAATTATTTGGAACTTCGTAGAACTGTTTGAAGCTTCGTAGTAGTTGGGGAGCCGACGATGCTAATACGTGATTTACTCCTGCGTCGTTGGGAGTGGTTGCATTTTGAAGATTAAATAATTTAAAGTGGAAAAGATTCTATGAAATTTTTTGATTTAGCGGTGGGTTCGACCGCCATAAGGCGTTTTATATTGTATACCGCGAAATGAGGAAGGTTCCTCCATATAACTGTTATAAGATTATGGAACAGTACGACTAGGAGATCATGCTCAGCCACCTGTATGAAAAACTGACGCACAGGAATAACTAAATTTGACGGTTTAAGTTTGCTAGTTTGAAACCCTCCCATTCCCTTACGTCTTACTCAAAATGGCTGATTAGCGAAATGGAGACTTATAAGCATGTAATAAACCCACCTTTTCTTAATCTGCCACGCAGAAGTTAATAAGCCCTTTTTACAGATTCAATGGTCTGCCCTATATGCGCGTTACCACTTAGAAATCTTATACTTGGGGAATCTACTCAATAAAGTACAAGCTATCTCCCATATTCTAATCTGCCACGCAGGAGTAACTACGAAAATCCCCGCTTGGGCTCCCCTACTATAGTATTTTGTAGTGATTGATCGTTGTTTTTATTTTTGTAGAACTTGGTAGACGGATATGTTAAACTTTATTAAATTATTTATTTATTATCCTTATTCGTTTGAATCACGTAGGATTAGGTGGGTTTTTAATTTGTTTTTTTTTTTATTAATTAATTAATTTTTTTTTTTTCCCACTGTTAGTTTGCTTCTGGCTCCATGCTGTTGATCACGATTGGTTTTATTATACTCTTACCGCAGTCGTAAATATGCAGACGAGGGCGCCACAATTCTCCCTACCACAATATCAGACGTAGGGGGGTAAAACCGCAGACTGGTCCCCGAGGAGCCAAATAACTTCGCATGATTTTATTGCTTCATATCCTTGGCATGGTATATTCCAACCAATCGCCCTGTCAAGTCCTCTAGTTCATAATAGGAGTTTCCTATCACCCTTCTGACTCTTGCTTTTAAATATGTCAGCGCTAGTTTTGCGTTATATCCTTGAGAAAAGTTGCTTTGCCTAAAGTTCCTTCGGAGCACTTCTTGATCTACTTGGTAGTTCACTAGACGCGATCGTATGTTGTAGGTCTTTTCATTCCGACCTCCTCTGTTTTTGGTTGCTATTTGCGCGGTGGTTCGACTGATATCAAAGGTGTCCTCTCTGTTAAGCCTTGTCGTTCGATCCTCCAACAGATTCAGGCTGCGAAGAAGTGTGTAAGTTTTTCCATTGGTTGTAATGTGTTGGCCAAATGCCATATAGTAATGTGTGTTATTAATGCCCGTGGGCCAAGATGCACGGATTGAACATGATATTTTACTGATGTGTTCATCCCAATCTTTTTGGTCTTCGCGAAATAAGCTTTTATTCCGCTGATTATTGATTTATTTACTCGCTCGGCAGCATTGGCTTGAGGTGAGTGGAATGCCGTTTATTGGTGGTAAACGCCATATTTTTGTAACAGTTCGTTAAATGTATGCGAGCGAAATTGAGTTACATTGTCCGATACTATGGTTTCCGGAACTCCGAAACAATTAAATTCGTTTTCTAAATATTCGCATATCTTGTCGCTGGTGAATGGTTTAACTGCTTTTAAAAAAACGAATTTAGAATAATGATCTAGCACTATAAAGATGCCGATGTTACCGCTTCGAGACCGGGGATACCGACCCAAAAAGTCAATGTATAACTTTTGGAACAACCGCAAGGAATCCGTGATTTTTCCCAACGGAGTTCGAGTGGCGCGATTGGGACGTTTCGTCATTTCGCATACCTCACAGCCACCGATAAAGGTTTTAACATCGCCAACCATATTAGGCCAATAATAATATCGTCTTCATTTTTCCAAAGTTTTGTGAATTCCACAGTGTGACGAAGTAGCGTCTGTGTGAGCACATTCTAACAGTGAAGATACGAGTCCTCGTGGTATCCATAGTTTCCACGCCAAATCGTCTTGACAAGGTTCACCTACCGCATGTTCTGTTCGTCTGTATACAAAATCGTCCACAACCCTGATATCTGGTATTTGCTTGACATTTGTTTTTACTTGTTCTCTCAACGAGCAGTATTCTGGGTCTTTAAATTGTTCGCTTTGAAGGTCCATGAATAAGCCGCAGTTTATCTCCAATGAACAAACATCTTCTGCATATGCTCGAGAGAGTGTGTCAGGTACGATGTTCTTACTGCCTTTCCTATGCGCAATACTAAAATCATACCCTTGAAGCTTAAGAGCCCATCGTGCTAGCCTTGAGCTTAGGTCGGTTTGTGACATTAACCACTTCAGAGATGCATGATCAGTAATTATGGTGAACTTCTCTCCTTCTATGTACGGCCTGAATTTTTTTGCAGCTAGCATAGCTGGTAGGCATTCTTGTTCCGTGACCGAATAATTTCTTTGAGTACGATTCAGTTTCTTTGACATGAATGCAATCGGTCTTTCATCGCCGGATTCCGACATTTGTATCAATACTGCGCCTACTCCCGTGTGGCTAGCGTCACAGTGTAGATAAAATTCTTCTTCAAAATTTGGGCTGTGAGGGACTGGTGCTTCGCTGAGACTCTTCTTTACACCGTTGAATGAGGTCGCCGACTATTCCAAATTTTCGTTTGGCTTTTAATAAGTCAGTTAGTGGTGATGTAACTGCCGCGTAGTTTTTGATGAATTTCTGATACCATTCTGCCATACCCAGGAACCGTCTAAGTTTTCGAACCGTTTGTGGCTCAGGAAATTCGGTGATGGCCGATACTTTGTCCGGGTCTGTCTTAATATGACCAACCACATGGCCTAAATATTTGACTTCACGCAAACAGAATTTAGACTTTTCGACATTTATAGTCAGTCCAGCTACTTTTAAACTTTCATTTACTTGTTCTAGAACTTCCAAGTGTCTTTCAAAGGTTTCTGAAATTATTAGTAAATCGTCTAGGTACACGAAGACTTCGTTTCGTAACTGTGGTGATATTATATATATGCATCCTTTACTGCGACCGCATCAACTTTTCTGCTATCAAGACAAAGTCTTACTTTTCCAGGTTTTCTTACTAACACCACTGGTGATGACCAAGCGCTTTGTAATTTTTCTATTACACCTAATTTTAACATCCTATCTACCTCGGCGTACATTAATTTTTCAATAGCGGGTGAGACGGGGAAATGTCTTTGTTTGATGGGCAATGCATTTCCTACGTCAATTCGGTGAGCTATGACTTTAGTACGTCCCAGACCTTTGGTCGTATATGACGGAAATTTTTCAATGACTGAACGAAGTATCGTCTCCTGATTGGGTTGTAATAACCTCGATTCCGTGGTGGTAATCGGCAAAATTTCTTCTACGTTGCCAAAGAATTGATCAGTTAGTAATCCATACAATCGCCAAAAATCGATTCCTAAGTATAAGTTCTGAGATAGGCTAGGGATAACATACAGTACTAATGGTTTGATGATGCATCTAAATTCAATGGTGGTATTTAATTTTCCTACAATCTTTTGGTGCTGTCCATCTGCAGTTTTCACTTCGGTGTGCGAAGGTTTCATGGAGGGATGTTCATTCATTAATTCTGAAGCCAATGTACTTCCCACGCAGCTTACTGACGCTCCGGTGTCCATTAATCCAATCACTGACTTTCCCAGCAATGAAACTTTTGCGAATGGTCGCAAATCGTTGTTTTTTTTCGAAAACTGATTCAATCAAGTGTTGTCGGGCTGTTTTTATGTTCTTCCAAAACTCACTTATACGGGTTTTATTTCGTTTTGTTTCCGTGAGGTAGCTTTGTTTTCTGTATCTGCTGAATTTGATAAGTCTTTCATCCGAAGGTGTAAAGGTCATATCCGATAATTGATTTGGCAAACTAGTATGGGATTCATCTAGTTTGCAGAGTCCGTGTTGGTTGCTTTTGACACCATCTGCTTGCGTGCACACGTCCCGAGTGCTGGCGCTTTCACGTTTTTTGCTTGGCCACATTTAGCGCAATCGGGCTTGTAGACCTCCGGAGTTCCACACCCGTAACAGAAGATCTTTTGTGTTTTTACACAATCGTTAAATCGATGTCCATGTGCTCCGCAGTTCCAACACATGAGATTTACTGCATCAATTGATATTTCTTCCTCCTCGCAAGTGCACATTGACTTATCTGGGTCAGCCACTTCTTCCACTGCGGACACCGTCTTCACTATTGGGAGCCGTTTCGCATTGTTTTCTTTGTTCATGTCTGCCAGGAAGAATTCTCGTCTCTTAACGACGTCTCCTAGTTGAGATACCGAAGTTGTGTTTAAGTTTAGCATACTGTGCTGTCCATCGGGTAATAAGTTCCGACGCATTACTTACACCAGTACTTCTTCCGATAATGGCGTAGTTAATTGATCCGTCAAGGCCAAAAAAAATTCATGGAATTGATCGAAACTTTCATTGCGCCGTTGCTTCCTATCTCTAAGCATTTCTCTGTAGTCAAAGTCTGTTCTTGAATCTTTATACTGCTTTCTGAGCGATACACATAACTCAGGCCAATTTATGGTTCTCACCGTTTTATGGTAACGCCAAAACCAATCATTGGCCTTACCTTCGAAAAGACAACTACTAAAACGGCATAACAAGTCAAAGCCACCACCCAGGGTCTGTTGGGTAAGCGCTTCTACTCGATATATGAAGTTACTCAGCGACATACCATTATGACCCCCATTAAATTTTATTCTCCAGTTATTAATTATGTGGCTCACTTTCTCGGGTCGCCAAGCCACTTCGGCTGATCTGGAATCATTTATGGATGCAGCTGGTACTGGGCGATTTGTTGCCGTGTTTTGAATCAATGATTCTCTGTGTGCCGGTAAGCCTAATAGTTGCTTCATAGATTGCTGACCGAGTGTCGAACTTCGTTGCCTAGTTCACTTCTCTCAATACTTGGCGCTTGAACCTCTTGCATTTTTTTTGAAAGCATGTGCATCATGCTTTTTTTTCAAAGAAGCATTTAATTTTTCGCTTAAGGAATCGTGCAGCATATTGCAATGCGACTGATCTGCTTTATTAACTAGTTCTGCCATTCCCCCATCACTTACTGCCATATTTGCGGATCGGTTGTCGATATTGGGCTGAGTCGTTGGGTTAGGAACTTTGTCTGGTATATTACCGAGATTTCCGTTTATAGGCATTTTACAACCTACGCAAATATTGTTAACGAATTGTTGGTTTTCAAAACATGTAATGTGATAATCGCAACCTCATGCGCCTCGCATCAATTGTTCCGTTGAGGATACTTGACCTTCGCATACCACAATCTGATAGCTGATCCACCACCTCTAGCACTTTCTGGACTTCTCGATATCTATTTTTAATCAGGGGATTTTTTTTTTTTTCTTATGTTTATATACGTATATGCTAAAATGATTTTAATTTTGTTTAATTGTATTTGGTTGGATAAAATGTTTGTAATGTGTGTGTATACATATATATCAATTTAGTTTTTTTTTTTTCTCTAATTCAAATACTATAATCTCATAAAATTAAGGGATTCCTCCATCACTCAGAGCACTGAGCGAAGCACTCTAGTCCAATATTAATCAAAACGTTATTTGCCATAGCTAACTATTACGAAGGGTGGGAAAGAAATTTGGTTTTGGACGGGTGTAATAATTTGGGAAAACAACAGGTCAGTCTCAGCAATATGCCAAGTTATCGTAGTCCATTGATGCTCCAATTTATTAGTGTTAAACAATTATGATTATTTCACGCAAGCTTGCAACATAGCTGTAAATCGGTGATGACAACTTCACAGCATGGGTTTTTAAAAAGTAAGTCAGCTTGTACCAATCTTCTTGAACTCACTTGCTTGGTAAACCGTGGTTTTGCCAATCAATCTCAAACCGATGTCATATATACTGACTTCAGTAAAGCTTTTGACTCGGTTAACCACGATTTGCTGTTGTTAAAATTGAATCTTTTGGGCTTCCCTCCGAATCTTCTGAATTGGATTAAATCCTATTTAATAAACAGATCTCAACGTGTGTTGTTTAAATCTGCTTCTTCTGATCTTGTTCATGTTTCTTCTGGTGTCCCCCAAGGCAGTCATATTGGTCCTCTCTTGTTTAATCTTTTCATTAATGATCTCCCATTGTCGATATCTTATTCTCGGGTACTTATGTATGCCGATGATGTTAAGTTGTGTCTTTCATACAAGGAGCCTGACTCTCATGGCCTATTACAGGCTGATCTGAACTCACTGCATTCTTGGTGTTCACGAAATTTGCTTTTACTCAATTGTTCTAAATGTAAGTTTATGACTTATCATCGAAGTAAACCTCACTTGTTTACTTACTCGATTGATAACGTCCAACTAGAACGTGTCTCAAATTTTAACGACCTAGGTGTTCTATTCGATCCCAAGCTCAGTTTCATCCAACATGTCTCAACTGTCGTTAATAAGGCGAAAGGTGTTTTTCATTAAACGCTGGTCTAAAGAATTCAATGACCCCTATATCACCAAACTACTTTTCACGTCACTTGTACGTCCCATTCTCGAATACTGTTGTTGCGTGTGGTCTCCGCAGTACAAAAAACATCAGGATCGCATCGAGTCAGTTCAGAAACAATTTCTTGTTTTTGCGCTTCGAGGCCTCAACTGGAACCCTAACGCCAGGTTACCGTCATAACAAGACAGGCTCCTTCTCATTGACCTTCCTTCGCTTTCTCAACGCAGGATTGTTTTAGGGGCTGCTTTTCTTCATAAGCTTGTTGTTGGTTTTATTGATTCTTCAAACCTACTTAGTCAGATGAATTTCAACGTCCCACGTCGCAATACAAGATATTTTGTCCCCATAAATTTGCACAGATGTACAACTAACTATGCACTTCACGATCCGTTTCGCGTGTTATGTATGATTTATAATAATCTTTATCGCGTCCTCTCACCTGAAATCTCTCTCACAACACTTAACGCAACGATTCTTCGGTATCTACGGGAAGCTGAACGCCTTTAGTGGATAATAGACCAGGATAATCATTTCTTGGTGGACTGATGGTGCATGGATAATCGTTTCTTGGTGGACTGATGGTGCTCTTCGGAATCTAAGTCTCTGACCACTCATGGCTGTGAGTAGGGGCATAGCTTGCATGGTGCAAATAAATTTCCCCCACCGGGTCGGAGACTAAAATACACTGCGTGTTCATATCTATATGTAATATGAGTTTTTGTTTTATATTTTTCTCCTTATTTAAATTATCATGTTTTAATTACGCTATATTTTGTTATTAATTGTTCTGTTTGTGTTCATATACGTACATAGACTTATTTTTTAATTAATATTATTGTAAATTAGAACTATCATCAACTAAACTTAAGTTACTATCTAACAGTTCATTGTTATGAAATAAATAAATAAATAAATATAGAAGGATATAGAAGGATAGGTAGGGAGTAGGGCTAGTAGTAACTCTATTAAAACCGGATTAACGCATGATAGTTCGTTTTGCACTGATGTTACGATGTGCATGCCCGCCCTACCTAGGATCACCAAGTCCAACTCTTATCCATTGATGACCCCCTTTTTGGGTACCAGAGTACTCGCTAGGGCTGTGTGATGTCGGAATCCCCCATGTTAGCTAATTTAAGCGTGGAACATAATCGCGAAGTCTAATATTTCATAACCAATTTCCATGTTCTTTGGCATTTCTGTCATTAATTTATAAAAAGTTTATTCATTATCGATATATTTGACCAAATAAAGTTTTTATAGTTACTGTATTAAAGACACAGCGAAATATAATATAATGAATGCTTGGGGGAAACGTTACAAATTATAAAACAAAAATTTGTTTATCCTTCCTGGATATTTTAGTTAAATTGATTCTTGTGTAATGGTATAATATGGAATGTTGTATCAATAAGGAATGTAAGAAGAATATATTGGAAACACTCAAAGTTCTTCGCTGACGTTGAAAGCGTTTACAATGCCGACCGAAGAGCTGAAAGAAAACTTTATAGCTTAATTTTAGAATTTCATTAGAATAACAGTTCTAATGACTGCCTATTTTCATCTTTATTTCTTCGTCACACTGAATAGGGGGGTGGTGGTCATAGCTTAGAAAAGAAGTAGCAATTTTGGTGTGGTTCCACAGGTTATAGTTGATCGTTGACGCTTCGTATAATTGGTTGAAACTTCGTAGTAGTTGATAATAATTGTTGTAGTTGTACGTTGCAACTTCGTAGAATTGGTTGAAGCCTCGTAGTGGTTGGTAGAAATTGTTGTCGTTCGTTGAAACTTCGTAGAATTAGTTTAAACTTCGTAGTAGTTGGTAGAAATTGTTGTAGTTCGTTGAAACTTCGTAGAATTGGTTGAAGCTTCGTAGTAGTTGGTAGAAATTGTTGTCGTTCGTTAAAAATTAGTAGAATTAGTTGAAGCTTCGTAGTAGTTGGTTCGTTGAAACTTCGTGGAATTGTTTGGAACTTCGTAGTAGTTGGTAGAAATTGTTGTCGTTCGTTGAAACTTCGTGGAATTGTTTGAAACTTTGTAGTAGTTGGTAGTAATTGTTATCGTTGTATTTGATGATATTTCGTTGTAGTTTTGAACTTCGTAGAGTTTTGTTGTAACTGTTCGTTGGATTCTATAACACTTCGTGGTTGTTTAGCACTTTGTAGAATTGTTTTGAACTTCGTAGAATTGTTTGAAACTTCGTAGCAGTTGGTAGAAATTGTTATCGTTGTATTTGATGATATTTTTGTTGTTGTTTTGAACTTTGTAGAGTTTTGTTTTAATTGTTCGTTGAATTCTATAACACTTCGTGATTGTTTAGCACTTCGTAGAATTGTAGAATTGTTTGAAACTTCGTAGCAGTTGGTAACACTTCGTGGTTGTTTCGCACTTCGTAGAATTGTTTGAAGCTTCGTAGCAGTTGGTAGAGATTGTTATCGTTATATTTGATGATATTTCGTTGTAGTTTTGAACTTTGTAGAGTTTTGTTTTAATTGTTCGTTGGATTCTATAACACTTCGTGATTGTTTAGCACTTCGTAGAATTGTAGAATTGTTTGAAACTTCGTTGCAGTTGGTAACACTTCGTAGAATTGTAGAATTGTTTGAAACTTCGTTGCAGTTGGTAACACTTCGTGGTTGTTTCGCACTTCGTAGAATTGTTTGAAGCTTCGTAGCAGTTGGTCGAAATTGTTATCATTGTTTTTGATGATATTTTTGTTGTAGTTTTGAACTTTGTAGAGTTTTGTTTTAATTGTTCGTTGGATTCTATAACACTTCGTGGTTGTTTAGCACTTCGTAGATTTGTAGAATTGTTTGAAACTTCGTTGCAGTTGGTAACACTTCGTGGTTGTTTCGCACTTCGTAGAATTGTTTGAAGCTTCGTAGCAGTTGGTAGAAATTGTTATCGTTATATTTGATGATATTTCGTTGTAGTTTTGAACTTTGTAGAGTTTTGTTTTAATTGTTCGTTGGATTCTATAACATTTCGTGGTTGTTTAGCACTTTGTAGAATTGTTTTGAACTTCGTAGAATTGTTTGAAACTTCGTAGCAGTTGGTAGAAATTGTTATCGTTGTATTTGAGTTTTGTAGAGTATTGTTTAAATTGTTCGTTGGATTCTATAACACTTCGTGATTGTTTAGCACTTCATAGAATTGTAGAATTGTTTGAAACTTCGTAGCAGTTGGTAACACTTCGTGGTTGTTTCGCACTTCGTAGAATTGTTTGAAATTTCGTAGAATTGTTTGAAGCTTCGTAGCAGTTGGTAGAAATTGTTATCGTTGCATTTGATGATATTTCGTTGTAGTTTTGAACTTTGTAGAGTTTTGTTTTAATTGTTCGTTGGATTCTATAACACTTCGTGATTGTTTAGCACTTCGTAGAATTGTAGAATTGTTTGAAACTTAGTAGCAGTTGGTAATACTTCGTGGTTGTTTCGCAATTCGTAGAATTGTTTGAAACTTCGTAGAATTGTTTGAAGCTTCGTAGCAGTTGGTCGAAATTGTTATCATTGTATTTGATGATATTTTCGTTGTAGTTTAGAACTTTGTAGAGTTTTGTTTTAATTGTTCGTTGGATTCTATAACACTTCGTGATTGTTTAGCACTTCGTAGAATTGTAGAATTGTTTGAAACTTCGTTGCAGTTGGTAACACTTCGTGGTTGTTTCACACTTCGTAGAATTGTTTAAAGCTTCGTAGCAGTTGGTCGAAATTGTTATCATTGTATTTGATGATATTTTCGTTGTAGTTTAGAACTTTGTAGAGTTTTGTTTTAATTGTTAATTGGATTCTATAACACTTCGTGGTTGTTTAGCACTTCGTAGAATTGTAGAATTGTTTGAAACTTCGTAGCAGTTGGTAACACTTCGTGGTTGTTTCACACTTCGTAGAAGTTTGAAGCTTCGTAGCAGTCGGTCGAAAATGTTATCATTGTATTTGATGATATTTTTGTTGTAGTTTTGAACTTTGTAGAGTTTTGTTTTAGTTGTTCGTTGAATTATATAACACTTCGTGATTGTTTAGCACTTCGTAGAATTGTAGAATTGTTTGAAACTTCGTTGCAGTTGGTAACACTTCGTGGTTGTTTAGCACTTCGTGGAATTGTAGAATTGTTTGAAACTTCGTAGCAGTTGGTAACACTTCGTGGTTGTTTCACACTTCGTAGAAGTGTTTGAAGCTTCGTAGAAGTTGGTCGAAATTGTTATCATTGTATTTGATGATATTTTCGTTGTAGTTTTGAACTTTGTAGAGTTTTGTTTTAGTTGTTCGTTGAATTCTATAACACTTCGTGATTGTTTAGCACTTCGTTGAATTGTAGAATTGTTTGAAACTTCGTTGCAGTTGGTAACACTTCGTGGTTGTTTCATACTTCGTAGAATTGTTTGAAACTTCGTAGAATTGTTTGAAGCTTCGTAGCAGTTGGTAGAAATTGTTATCGTTGTATTTGATGATATTTCGTTGTAGTTTTGAACTTTGTAGAGTTTTGTTTTAATTGTTCGTTGGATTCTATAACACTTCGTGATTGTTTAGCACTTCGTAGAATTGTAGAATTGTTTGAAACTTCGTTGCAGTTGGTAACACTTCGTGGTTGTTTCGCACTTCGTAGAATTGTTTGAAGCTTCGTAGCAGTTGGTCGAAATTGTTATCATTGTTTTTGATGATATTTTTGTTGTAGTTTTGAACTTTGTAGAGTTTTGTTTTAATTGTTCGTTGGATTCTATAACACTTCGTGGTTGTTTAGCACTTCGTAGAATTTTAGAATCGTTTGAAACTTCGTTGCAGTTGGTAACACTTCGTGGTTGTTTCGCAATTCGTAGAATTGTTTGAAGCTTCGTAGCAGTTGGTAGAAATTGTTATCGTTATATTTGATGATATTTCGTTGTAGTTTTGAACTTTGTAGAGTTTTCTTTTAATTGTTCGTTGGATTCTATAACACTTCGTGGTTGTTTAGCACTTTGTAGAATTGTTTTGAACTTCGTAGAATTGTTTGAAACTTCGTAGCAGTTGGTAGAAATTGTTATCATTGTATTTGAGTTTTGTAGAGTATTGTTTAAATTGTTCGTTGGATTCTATAACACTTCGTGATTGTTTAGCACTTCATAGAATTGTAGAATTGTTTGAAACTTCGTAGCAGTTGGTAACACTTCGTGGTTGTTTCGCACTTCGTAGAATTGTTTGAAATTTCGTAGAATTGTTTGAAGCTTCGTAGCAGTTGGTAGAAATTGTTATCGTTGCATTTGATGATATTTCGTTGTAGTTTTGAACTTTGTAGAGTTTTGTTTTAATTGTTCGTTGGATTCTATAACACTTCGTGATTGTTTAGCACTTCGTAGAATTGTAGAATTGTTTGAAACTTAGTAGCAGTTGGTAATACTTCGTGGTTGTTTCGCAATTCGTAGAATTGTTTGAAACTTCGTAGAATTGTTTGAAGCTTCGTAGCAGTTGGTCGAAATTGTTATCATTGTATTTGATGATATTTTCGTTGTAGTTTAGAACTTTGTAGAGTTTTGTTTTAATTGTTCGTTGGATTCTATAACACTTCGTGATTGTTTAGCACTTCGTAGAATTGTAGAATTGTTTGAAACTTCGTTGCAGTTGGTAACACTTCGTGGTTGTTTCACACTTCGTAGAATTGTTTAAAGCTTCGTAGCAGTTGGTCGAAATTGTTATCATTGTATTTGATGATATTTTCGTTGTAGTTTAGAACTTTGTAGAGTTTTGTTTTAATTGTTAATTGGATTCTATAACACTTCGTGGTTGTTTAGCACTTCGTAGAATTGTAGAATTGTTTGAAACTTCGTAGCAGTTGGTAACACTTCGTGGTTGTTTCACACTTCGTAGAAGTTTGAAGCTTCGTAGCAGTCGGTCGAAAATGTTATCATTGTATTTGATGATATTTTTGTTGTAGTTTTGAACTTTGTAGAGTTTTGTTTTAGTTGTTCGTTGAATTATATAACACTTCGTGATTGTTTAGCACTTCGTAGAATTGTAGAATTGTTTGAAACTTCGTTGCAGTTGGTAACACTTCGTGGTTGTTTAGCACTTCGTGGAATTGTAGAATTGTTTGAAACTTCGTAGCAGTTGGTAACACTTCGTGGTTGTTTCACACTTCGTAGAAGTGTTTGAAGCTTCGTAGAAGTTGGTCGAAATTGTTATCATTGTATTTGATGATATTTTCGTTGTAGTTTTGAACTTTGTAGAGTTTTGTTTTAGTTGTTCGTTGAATTCTATAACACTTCGTGATTGTTTAGCACTTCGTTGAATTGTAGAATTGTTTGAAACTTCGTTGCAGTTGGTAACACTTCGTGGTTGTTTCATACTTCGTAGAATTGTTTGAAACTTCGTAGAATTGTTTGAAGCTTCGTAGCAGTTGGTAGAAATTGTTATCGTTGTATTTGATGATATTTCGTTGTAGTTTTGAACTTTGTAGAGATTTGTTTTAATTGTTCGTTGGATTCTATAACACTTCGTGATTGTTTAGCACTTCGTAGAATTGTAGAATTGTTTGAAACTTCGTTGCAGTTGGTAACACTTCGTGGTTGTTTCGCACTTCGTAGAATTGTTTGAAGCTTCGTAGCAGTTGGTCGAAATTGTTATCATTGTTTTTGATGATATTTTTGTTGTAGTTTTGAACTTTGTAGAGTTTTGTTTTAATTGTTCGTTGAATTCTATAACACTTCGTGGTTGTTTAGCACTTCGTAGAATTTTAGAATCGTTTGAAACTTCGTTGCAGTTGGTAACACTTCGTGGTTGTTTCGCAATTCGTAGAATTGTTTGAAGCTTCGTAGCAGTTGGTAGAAATTGTTATCGTTATATTTGATGATATTTCGTTGTAGTTTTGAACTTTGTAGAGTTTTCTTTTAATTGTTCGTTGGATTCTATAACACTTCGTGGTTGTTTAGCACTTTGTAGAATTGTTTTGAACTTCGTAGAATTGTTTGAAACTTCGTAGCAGTTGGTAGAAATTGTTATCATTGTATTTGAGTTTTGTAGAGTATTGTTTAAATTGTTCGTTGGATTCTATAACACTTCGTGATTGTTTAGCACTTCATAGAATTGTAGAATTGATTGAAACTTCGTAGCAGTCGGTAACACTTCGTGGTTGTTTCGCACTTCGTAGAATTGTTTGAAATTTCGTAGAATTGTTTGAAGCTTCGTAGCAGTTGGTAGAATTTGTTATCGTTGTATTTGATGATATTTCGTTGTAGTTTTGAACTTTGTAGAGTTTTGTTTTAATTGTTCGTTGGATTCTATAACACTTCGTGACTGTTTAGCACTTCGTAGAATTGTAGAATTGTTTGAAACTTAGTAGCAGTTGGTAATACTTCGTGGTTGTTTCGCAATTCGTAGAATTGTTTGAAACTTCGTAGAATTGTTTGAAGCTTCGTAGCAGTTGGTCGAAATTGTTATCATTGTATTTGATGATATTTTCGTTGTAGTTTAGAACTTTGTAGAGTTTTGTTTTAATTGTTCGTTGGATTCTATAACACTTCGTGATTGTTTAGCACTTCGTAGAATTGTAGAATTGTTTGAAACTTCGTAGCAGTTGGTAACACTTCGTGGTTGTTTCACACTTCGTAGAAGTTTGAAGCTTCGTAGCAGTTGGTCGAAAATGTTATCATTGTATTTGATGATATTTTTGTTGTAGTTTTGAACTTTGTAGAGTTTTGTTTTAGTTGTTCGTTGAATTCTATAACACTTCGTGATTGTTTAGCACTTCGTAGAATTGTAGAATTGTCTGAAACTTCGTTGCAGTTGGTAACACTTCGTGGTTGTTTAGCACTTCGTAGAATTGTAGAATTGTTTGAAACTTCGTTGCAGTTGGTAACACTTCGTGGTTGTTTCACACTTCGTAGAATTGTTTGAAGCTTCGTAGCAGTTGGTCGAAATTGTTATCATTGTATTTGATGATATTTTCGTTGTAGTTTAGAACTTTGTAGAGTTTTGTTTTAATTGTTAATTGGATTCTATAACACTTCGTGGTTGTTTAGCACTTCGTAGAATTGTAGAATTGTTTGAAACTTCGTAGCAGTTGGTAACACTTCGTGGTTGTTTCACACTTCGTAGAAGTTTGAAGCTTCGTAGCAGTTGGTCGAAAATGTTATCATTGTATTTGATGATATTTTTGTTGTAGTTTTGAGCTTTGTAGAGTTTTGTTTTAGTTGTTCGTTGAATTATATAACACTTCGTGATTGTTTAGCACTTCGTAGAATTGTAGAATTGTTTGAAACTTCGTTGCAGTTGGTAACACTTCGTGGTTGTTTAGCACTTCGTAGAATTGTAGAATTGTTTGAAACTTCGTAGCAGTTGGTAACACTTCGTGGTTGTTTCACACTTCGTATAAGTGTTTGAAGCTTCGTAGCAGTTGGTCGAAATTGTTATCATTGTATTTGATGATATTTTCGTTGTAGTTTTGAACTTTGTAGAGTTTTGTTTTAGTTGTTCGTTGAATTCTATAACACTTCGTGATTGTTTAGCACTTCGTAGAATTGTAGAATTGTTTGAAACTTCGTTGCAGTTGGTAACACTTTGTGGTTGTTTCACACTTCGTAGAATTGTTTGAAACTTCGTAGAATTGTTTGAAGCTTCGTAGCAGTTGGTAGAAATTGTTATCGTTGTATTTGATGATATTTCGTTATAGTTTTGAACTTTGTAGAGTTTTGTTTTAATTGTTCGTTGGATTCTATAACACTTCGTGATTATTTAGCACTTCGTAGAATTGTAGAATTGTTTGAAACTTCGTTGCAGTTGGTAACACTTCGTGGTTGTTTAGCACTTCGTAGAATTGTTTGAAGCTTCGTAGCAGTTGGTCGAAATTGTTATCATTGTATTTGATGATATTTTCGTTGTAGTTTAGAACTTTGTAGAGTTTTGTTTTAATTGTTTGTTGGATTCTATAACACTTCGTGATTGTTTAGCACTTCGTAGAATTGTAGAATTGTTTGAAACTTCGTAGCAGTTGGTAACACTTCGTGGTTGTTTCGCACTTCGTAGAAGTGTTTGAAGCTTCGTAGCAGTTGGTCGAAATTGTTATCATTGTATTTGATGATATTTTCGTTGTAGTTTTGAACTTTGTAGAGTTTTGTTTTAGTTGTTCGTTGAATTCTATAACACTTCGTGATTGTTTAGCACTTCGTAGAATCGTAGAATTGTTTGAAACTTCGTAGCAGTTGGTAACACTTCGTGATTGTTTAGCACTTCGTAGAATTGTAGAATTGTTTGAAACTTCGTTGCAGTTGGTAACACTTCGTGGTTGTTTCACACTTCGTAGAATTGTTTGAAGCTTCGTAGCAGTTGGTCGAAATTGTTATCATTGTATTTGATGATATTTTCGTTGTAGTTTAGAACTTTGTAGAGTTTTGTTTTAATTGTTCGTTGGATTCTATAACACTTCGTGATTGTTTAGCACTTCGTAGAATTGTAGAATTGTTTGAAACTTCGTAGCAGTTGGTAACACTTCGTGGTTGTTTCACACTTCGTAGAAGTGTTTGAAGCTTCGTAGCAGTTGGTCGAAATTGTTATCATTGTATTTGATGATATTTTCGTTGTAGTTTTGAACTTTGTAGAGTTTTGTTTTAGTTGTTTGTTGAATTCTATAACACTTCGTGATTGTTTAGCACTTCGTAGAATTGTAGAATTGTTTGAAACTTTGTTGCAGTTGGTAACACTTCGTGGTTGTTTAGCACTTCGTAGAATTGTAGAATTGTTTGAAACTTCGTTGCAGTTGGTAACACTTCGTGGTTGTTTCACACTTCGTAGAATTGTTTGAAGCTTCGTAGCAGTTGGTCGAAATTGTTATCATTGTATTTGATGATATTTTCGTTGTAGTTTAGAACTTTGTAGAGTTTTGTTTTAATTGTTCGTTGGATTCTATAACACTTCGTGATTGTTTAGCACTTCGTAGAATTGTAGAATTGTTTGAAACTTCGTAGCAGTTGGTAACACTTCGTGGTTGTTTCGCACTTCGTAGAAGTGTTTGAAGCTTCGTAGCAGTTGGTCGAAATTGTTATCATTGTATTTGATGATATTTTCGTTGTAGTTTTGAACTTTGTAGAGTTTTGTTTTAGTTGTTCGTTGAATTCTATAACACTTCGTGATTGTTTAGCACTTCGTAGAATCGTAGAATTGTTTGAAACTTCGTAGCAGTTGGTAACACTTCGTGATTGTTTAGCACTTCGTAGAATTGTAGAATTGTTTGAAACTTCGTTGCAGTTGGTAACACTTCGTGGTTGTTTCGCACTTCGTAGAATTGTTTGAAATTTCGTAGAATTGTTTGAAGCTTCGTAGCAGTTGGTAGAAATTGTTATCGTTATATTTGATGATATTTCGTTGTAGTTTTGAACTTTGTAGAGTTTTGTTTTAATTGTTCGTTGGATTCTATAACACTTCGTGATTGTTTAGCACTTCGTAGAATTGTAGAATTGTTTGAAACTTCGTTGCAGTTGGTAACACTTCGTGGTTGTTTAGCACTTCGTAGAATTGTAGAATTGTTTGAAACTTCGTTGCAGTTGGTAACACTTCGTGGTTGTTCCGCACTTCGTAGAATTGTTTGAAGCTTCGTAGCAGTTGGTCGAAATTGTTATCATTGTATTTGATGATATTTTCGTTGTAGTTTTGAACTTTGTAGAGTTTTGTTTTAGTTGTTCGTTGAATTCTATAACACTTCGTGATTGTTTAGCACTTCGTAGAATCGTAGAATTGTTTGAAACTTCGTAGCAGTTGGTAACACTTCGTGATTGTTTAGCACTTCGTAGAATTGTAGAATTGTTTGAAACTTCGTAGCAGTTGGTAACACTTCGTGGTTGTTTCGCACTTCGTAGAATTGTTTGAAATTTCGTAGAATTGTTTGAAGCTTCGTAGCAGTTGGTAGAAATTGTTATCGTTATATTTGATGATATTTCGTTGTAGTTTTGAACTTTGTAGAGTTTTGTTTTAATTGTTCGTTGGATTCTATAACACTTCGTGATTGTTTAGCACTTCGTAGAATTGTAGAATTGTTTGAAACTTCGTTGCAGTTGGTAACACTTCGTGGTTGTTTCGCACTTCGGAGAATTGTTTGAAACTTCGTAGAATTGTTTGAAGCTTCGTAGCAGTTGGTAGAAATTGTTATCGTTGTATTTGATTATATTTCGTTGTAGTTTAGAACTTTATAGAGTTTTGTTTTAATTGTTCGTTGGATTCTATAACACTTCGTGATTGTTTAGCACTTCGTAAAATTTTAGAATTGTTTGAAACTTCGTAGCAGTTGGTAATACTTCGTGGTTGTTTCGCAATTCGTAGAATTGTTTGAAACTTCGTAGAATTGTTTGAAACTTCGTAGAATTGTTGGTAACACTTCGTGGTTGTTTCGCACTTCGTAGAATTGTTTGAAGCTTCGTAGCAGTTGGTAAAAAATGTTATCATTGTATTTGATGATATTTTTGCTGTAGTTTTGAACTTTGTAGAGTTTTGTTTTAATTGTTCGTTGAATTCTATAACACTTCGTGGTTGTTTCGCACTTCGGAGAATTGTTTGAAACTTCGTAGAATTGTTTGAAGCTTCGTAGCAGTTGGTAGAAATTGTTATCGTTGTATTTGATTATATTTCGATGTAGTTTAGAACTTTGTAGAGTTTTGTTTTAATTGTTCGTTGGATTCTATAACACTTCGTGATTGCTTAGCACTTCGTAGAATTGTAGAATTGTTTGAAACTTCGTAGCAGTTGGTAACACTTCGTGGTTGTTTCACACTTCGTAGAAGTGTTTGAAGCTTCGTAGCAGTTGGTCGAAAATGTTACCATTGTATTTGATGATATTTTTGTTGTAGTTTAGAACTTTGTAGAGTTTTGTTTTAATTGTTCGTTGGATTCTATAACACTTCGTGATTGCTTAGCACTTCGTAGAATTGTAGAATTGTTTGAAACTTCGTAGCAGTTGGTAACACTTCGTGGTTGTTTCACACTTCGTAGAAGTGTTTGAAGCTTCGTAGCAGTTGGTAGAAATTGTTATCGTTGTATTTGATGATATTTCGTTGTAGTTTAGATCTTTGTAGATTTTTTTTTTAATTGTTCGTTGGATTCTATAAGACTTCGTGATTGTTTAGCACTTCGTAGAATTGTTTGAAACTTCGTAGCAGTTGGTAACACTTCGTGGTTGTTTCGCACTAGAATTGTTGGAAACTTCGTAAAATTGTTTGAAGCTTCGTAGCAGTTGGTAGAAATTGTTATCGTTGTATTTGATAATATTTTTGTTGTTGTTTTGAACTTTGTAGAATTTGTTTTAAATTGTTCGTTGAATTCTATAAGACTTCGTGATTGTTTAGCACTTCGTAGAATTGTAGAATTGTTTGAAACTTCGTAGCAGTTGGTAACACTTCGTGGTTGTTTCGCACTTCGTAGAATTGTTTGAAACTTTGTAAAATTGTTTGAAGCTTCGTAGCAGTTGGTAGAAATTGTTATCGTTGTATTTGATGATATTTTTGTTGTAGTTCTGAACTTTGTAGAGTTTTGTTTTAATTGTTCGTTGAATTCTATAACACTTCGTGATTGTTTAGCACTTCGTAGAATCGTAGAATTGTTTGAAACTTCGTAGCAGTTGGTAACACTTCGTGGTTATTTAGCACTTTGTAGAATTGTTTGGAACTTCGTAAAATTGTTTGAAACTTCGTAGCAATTGGTAGAAATTGTTATCGTTGTATTTGATGATATTTTTGTTGTGTTTTTGAACTTTGTAGATTTTTTTTTAAATTGTTCGTTGAATTCTATTAAACTTCGTGATTATTTAGAACTTCGTAGAATTGTAGAATTGTTTGAAACTTCGCAGCAGTTGGTAATACTTCGTGGTTGTTTCGCAATTCGTAGAATTGTTTGAAACTTCGTAGAATTGTTTGAAGCTTCGTAGCAGTTGGTACAAATTGTTATCGTTATATTTGATGATATTTCGTTGTAGTTTTGAAATTTGTAGAGTTTTGTTTTAATTGTTCGTTGGATTCTATAACACTTCGTGATTGTTTAGCACTTCGTAGAATTGTAGAATGGTTTGAAACTTCGTTGCAGTTGGTAACACTTCGTAGTTGTTTAACACTTCGTAGAATTGTAGAATTGTTTGAAACTTTGTTTGCAGTTGGTAACACTTCGTGGTTGTTTCGCACTTCGTAGAATTGTTTGAAGCTTCGTAGCAGTTGGTACATTGTTATCGTTATATTTGATGATATTTCGTTGTAGTTTTGAACTTTGTAGAGTTGTGGTTTAATTGTTCGTTGGATTCTATAACACTTCGTGATTGTTTAGCACTTCGTAGAATTGTAGAATTGTTTGAAACTTCGTTGCAGTTAGTAACAATTCGTGGTTGTTTCGCACTTCGGAGAATTGTTTGAAACTTCGTAGAATTGTTTGAAGCTTCGTAGCAGTTGGTAGAAATTGTTATCGTTGTATTTGATTATATTTCGTTGTAGTTAAGAACTTTGTAGAGTTTTGTTTTAATTGTTCGTTGGATTCTATAAGACTTCGTGGTTGTTTAGCACTTCGTAGAATTGTTTGAAACTTCGTTGGAGTTGGTAACACTTCGTGGTTGTTTCACACTTCGTAGAATTCGTAGCAGTTGGTCGAAATTGTTATCATTGTATTTGATGATATTTTTGTTGTAGTTTTGAACTTTGTAGAGTTTTGTTTGAATTGTTCGTTGAATTCTATAACACTTCGTGATTGTTTAGCACTTCGGAAATTGTAGAATTGTTTGGAACTTCGTAGCAGTTGGTAACACTTCGTGGTTGTTTCGCACCTCGGAGAATTGTTTGAAACTTCGTAGAATTGTTTGAAGCTTCGTAGCAGTTGGTACAAATTGTTATCGTTATATTTGATGATATTTCGTTGTAGTTTTGAAATTTGTAGAGTTTTGTTTTAATTGTTCGTTGGATTCTATAACACTTCGTGATTGTTTAGCACTTCGTAGAATTGTAGAATGGTTTGAAACTTCGTTGCAGTTGGTAACACTTCGTAGTTGTTTAACACTTCGTAGAATTGTAGAATTGTTTGAAACTTTGTTTGCAGTTGGTAACACTTCGTGGTTGTTTCGCACTTCGTAGAATTGTTTGAAGCTTCGTAGCAGTTGGTCGAAATTGTTATCATTGTATTTGATGATATTTTCGTTGTAGTTAAGAACTTTGTAGAGTTTTGTTTTAATTGTTCGTTGGATTGTATAACACTTCGTGATTGTTTAGCACTTCGTAGAATTGTGGAATTGTTTGAAACTTCGTAGCACTTGGTAACACTTCGTGGTTGTTTCGCAATTCGTAGAATTGTTTCGCAATTCGTAGAATTGTTTGAAACTTCGTAGAATTGTTTGAAACTTCGTAGAATTGTTTGAAGCTTCGTAGCAGTTGGTCGAAATTGTTATCATTGTATTTGATGATATTTTTGTTGTAGTTTTGAACTTTGTAGAGTTTTGTTTTAATTGTTCGTTGAATTCTATAACACTTCGTGATTGTTTAGCACTTCGTTGAATTGTAGAATTGTTTGAAACTTCGTTGCAGTTGGTAACACTTCGTGGTTGTTTCACACTTCGTAGAATTGTTTGAAACTTCGTAGAATTGTTTGAAGCTTCGTAGCAGTTGGTAGAAATTGTTATCGTTGTATTTGATGATATTTCGTTGTAGTTTTGAACTTTGTAGAGTTTTGTTTTAATTGTTCGTTGGATTCTATAACACTTCGTGATTGTTTAGCACTTCGTAGAATTTTAGAATTGTTTGAAACTTCGTTGCAGTTGGTAACACTTCGTGGTTGTTTCGCACTTCGTAGAATTGTTTGAAGCTTCGTAGCAGTTGGTCGAAATTGTTATCATTGTTTTTGATGATATTTTTGTTGTAGTTTTGAACTTTGTAGAGTTTTGTTTTAATTGTTCGTTGGATTCTATAACACTTCGTGGTTGTTTAGCACTTCGTAGAATTGTAGAATCGTTTGAAACTTCGTTGCAGTTGGTAACACTTCGTGGTTGTTTCGCAATTCGTAGAATTGTTTGAAGCTTCGTAGCAGTTGGTAGAAATTGTTATCGTTATATTTGATGATATTTCGTTGTAGTTTTGAACTTTGTAGAGTTTTGTTTTAATTGTTCGTTGGATTCTATAACACTTCGTGGTTGTTTAGCACTTTGTAGAATTGTTTTGAACTTCGTAGAATTGTTTGAAACTTCGTAGCAGTTGGTAGAAATTGTTATCATTGTATTTAAGTTTTGTAGATTATTGTTTAAATTGTTCGTTGGATTCTATAACACTTCGTGATTGTTTAGCACTTCATAGAATTGTAGAATTGTTTGAAACTTCGTAGCAGTCGGTAACACTTCGTGGTTGTTTCGCACTTCGTAGAATTGTTTGAAATTTCGTAGAATTGTTTGAAGCTTCGTAGCAGATGGTAGAAATTGTTATCGTTGTATTTGATGATATTTCGTTGTAGTTTTGAACTTTGTAGAGTTTTGTTTTAATTGTTCGTTGGATTCTATAACACTTTGTGATTGTTTAGCACTTCGTAGAATTGTAGAATTGTTTGAAACTTAGTAGCAGTTGGTAATACTTCGTGGTTGTTTCGCAATTCGTAGAATTGTTTGAAACTTCGTAGAATTGTTTGAAGCTTCGTAGCAGTTGGTCGAAATTGTTATCATTGTATTTGATGATATTTTCGTTGTAGTTTAGAACTTTGTAGAGTTTTGTTTTAATTGTTCGTTGGATTCTATAACACTTCGTGATTGTTTAGCACTTCGTAGAATTGTAGAATTGTTTGAAACTTCGTAGCAGTTGGTAACACTTCGTGGTTGTTTCACACTTCGTAGAAGTTTGAAGCTTCGTAGCAGTTGGTCGAAAATGTTATCATTGTATTTGATGATATTTTTGTTGTAGTTTTGAACTTTGTAGAGTTTTGTTTTAGTTGTTCGTTGAATTATATAACACTTCGTGATTGTTTAGCACTTCGTAGAATTGTAGAATTGTTTGAAACTTCGTTGCAGTTGGTAACACTTCGTGGTTGTTTAGCACTTCGTAGAATTGTAGAATTGTTTGAAACTTCGTAGCAGTTGGTAACACTTCGTGGTTGTTTCACACTTCGTAAAAGTGTTTGAAGCTTCGTAGCAGTTGGTCGAAATTGTTATCATTGTATTTGATGATATTTTCGTTGTAGTTTTGAACTTTGTAGAGTTTTGTTTTAGTTGTTCGTTGAATTCTATAACACTTCGTGATTGTTTAGCACTTCGTTGAATTGTAGAATTGTTTGAAACTTCGTTGCAGTTGGTAACACTTCGTGGTTGTTTCACACTTCGTAGAATTGTTTGAAACTTCGTAGAATTGTTTGAAGCTTCGTAGCAGTTGGTAGAAATTGTTATCGTTGTATTTGATGATATTTCGTTGTAGTTTTGAACTTTGTAGAGTTTTGTTTTAATTGTTCGTTGGATTCTATAACACTTCGTGATTGTTTAGCACTTCGTAGAATTGTAGAATTGTTTGAAACTTCGTTGCAGTTGGTCGAAATTGTTATCATTGTATTTGATGATATTTTCGTTGTAGTTTAGAACTTTGTAGAGTTTTGTTTTAATTGTTCGTTGGATTCTATAACACTTCGTGATTGTTTAGCACTTCGTAGAATTGTAGAATTGTTTGAAACTTCGTAGCAGTTGGTAACACTTCGTGGTTGTTTCGCAATTCGTAGAATTGTTTGAAGCTTCGTAGCAGTTGGTAGAAATTGTTATCGTTATATTTGATGATATTTCGTTATAGTTTTGAACTTTGTAGAGTTTTGTTTTAATTGTTCGTTGGATTCTATAACACTTCGTGGTTGTTTAGCACTTTGTAGAATTGTTTTGAACTTCGTAGAATTGTTTGAAACTTCGTAGCAGTTGGTAGAAATTGTTATCATTGTATTTGAGTTTTGTAGAGTATTGTTTAAATTGTTCGTTGGATTCTATAACACTTCGTGATTGTTTAGCACTTCATAGAATTGTAGAATTGTTTGAAACTTCGTAGCAGTCGGTAACACTTCGTGGTTGTTTCGCACTTCGTAGAATTGTTTGAAATTTCGTAGAATTGTTTGAAGCTTCGTAGCAGTTGGTAGAAATTGTTATCGTTGTATTTGATGATATTTCGTTGTAGTTTTGAACTTTGTAGAGTTTTGTTTTAATTGTTCGTTGGATTCTATAACACTTCGTGACTGTTTAGCACTTCGTAGAATTGTAGAATTGTTTGAAACTTAGTAGCAGTTGGTAATACTTCGTGGTTGTTTCGCAATTCGTAGAATTGTTTGAAACTTCGTAGAATTGTTTGAAGCTTCGTAGCAGTTGGTCGAAATTGTTATCATTGTATTTGATGATATTTTCGTTGTAGTTTAGAACTTTGTAGAGTTTTGTTTTAATTGTTCGTTGGATTCTATAACACTTCGTGATTGTTTAGCACTTCGTAGAATTGTAGAATTGTTTGAAACTTCGTAGCAGTTGGTAACACTTCGTGGTTGTTTCACACTTCGTAGAAGTTTGAAGCTTCGTAGCAGTTGGTCGAAAATGTTATCATTGTATTTGATGATATTTTTGTTGTAGTTTTGAACTTTGTAGAGTTTTGTTTTAGTTGTTCGTTGAATTCTATAACACTTCGTGATTGTTTAGCACTTCGTAGAATTGTAGAATTGTTTGAAACTTCGTTGCAGTTGGTAACACTTCGTGGTTGTTTAGCACTTCGTAGAATTGTAGAATTGTTTGAAACTTCGTTGCAGTTGGTAACACTTCGTGGTTGTTTCACACTTCGTAGAATTGTTTGAAGCTTCGTAGCAGTTGGTCGAAATTGTTATCATTGTATTTGATGATATTTTCGTTGTAGTTTAGAACTTTGTAGAGTTTTGTTTTAATTGTTAATTGGATTCTATAACACTTCGTGGTTGTTTAGCACTTCGTAGAATTGTAGAATTGTTTGAAACTTCGTAGCAGTTGGTAACACTTCCTGGTTGTTTCACACTTCGTAGAAGTTTGAAGCTTCGTAGCAGTTGGTCAAAAATGTTATCATTGTATTTGATGATATTTTTGTTGTAGTTTTGAACTTTGTAGAGTTTTGTTTTAGTTGTTCGTTGAATTATATAACACTTCGTGATTGTTTAGCACTTCGTAGAATTGTAGAATTGTTTGAAACTTCGTTGCAGTTGGTAACACTTCGTGGTTGTTCAGCACTTCGTAGAATTGTAGAATTGTTTTAAACTTCGTAGCAGTTGGTAACACTTCGTGGTTGTTTCACACTTCGTATAAGTGTTTGAAGCTTCGTAGCAGTTGGTCGAAATTGTTATCATTGTATTTGATGATATTTTCGTTGTAGTTTTGAACTTTGTAGAGTTTTGTTTTAGTTGTTCGTTGAATTCTATAACACTTCGTGATTGTTTAGCACTTCGTAGAATTGTAGAATTGTTTGAAACTTCGTTGCAGTTGGTAACACTTCGTGGTTGTTTCACACTTCGTAGAATTGTTTGAAACTTCGTAGAATTGTTTGAAGCTTCGTAGCAGTTGGTAGAAATTGTTATCGTTGTATTTGATGATATTTCGTTGTAGTTTTGAACTTTGTAGAGTTTTGTTTTAATTGTTCGTTGGATTCTATAACACTTCGTGATTATTTAGCACTTCGTAGAATTGTAGAATTGTTTGAAACTTCGTTGCAGTTGGTAACACTTCGTGATTGTTTAGCACTTCGTAGAATTGTTTGAAGCTTCGTAGCAGTTGGTCGAAATTGTTATCATTGTATTTGATGATATTTTCGTTGTAGTTTAGAACTTTGTAGAGTTTTGTTTTAATTGTTTGTTGGATTCTATAACACTTCGTGATTGTTTAGCACTTCGTAGAATTGTAGAATTGTTTGAAACTTCGTAGCAGTTGGTAACACTTCGTGGTTGTTTCACACTTCGTAGAAGTGTTTGAAGCTTCGTAGCAGTTGGTCGAAATTGTTATCATTGTATTTGATGATATTTTCGTTGTAGTTTTGAACTTTGTAGAGTTTTGTTTTAGTTGTTCGTTGAATTCTATAACACTTCGTGATTGTTTAGCACTTCGTAGAATCGTAGAATTGTTTGAAACTTCGTAGCAGTTGGTAACACTTCGTGATTGTTTAGCACTTCGTAGAATTGTAGAATTGTTTGAAACTTCGTTGCAGTTGGTAACACTTCGTGGTTGTTTCACACTTCGTAGAATTGTTTGAAGCTTCGTAGCAGTTGGTCGAAATTGTTATCATTGTATTTGATGATATTTTCGTTGTAGTTTAGAACTTTGTAGAGTTTTGTTTTAATTGTTCGTTGGATTCTATAACACTTCGTGATTGTTTAGCACTTCGTAGAATTGTAGAATTGTTTGAAACTTCGTAGCAGTTGGTAACACTTCGTGTTTGTTTCACACTTCGTAGAAGTGTTTGAAGCTTCGTAGCAGTTGGTCGAAATTGGTATCATTGTATTTGATGATATTTTCGTTGTAGTTTTGAACTTTGTAGAGTTTTGTTTTAGTTGTTTGTTGAATTCTATAACACTTCGTGATTGTTTAGCACTTCGTAGAATTGTAGAATTGTTTGAAACTTTGTTGCAGTTGGTAACACTTCGTGGTTGTTTAGCACTTCGTAGAATTGTAGAATTGTTTGAAACTTCGTTGCAGTTGGTAACACTTCGTGGTTGTTTCACACTTCGTAGAATTGTTTGAAGCTTCGTAGCAGTTGATCGAAATTGTTATCATTGTATTTGATGATATTTTCGTTGTAGTTTAGAACTTTGTAGAGTTTTGTTTTAATTGTTCGTTGGATTCTATAACACTTCGTGATTGTTTAGCACTTCGTAGAATTGTAGAATTGTTTGAAACTTCGTAGCAGTTGGTAACACTTCGTGGTTGTTTCACACTTCGTAGAAGTGTTTGAAGCTTCGTAGCAGTTGGTCGTAATTGTTATCATTGTATTTGATGATATGTTCGTTGTAGTTTTGAACTTTGTAGAGTTTTGTTTTAGTTGTTCGTTGAATTCTATAACACTTCGTGATTGTTTAGCACTTCGTAGAATCGTAGAATTGTTTGAAACTTCGTAGCAGTTGGTAACACTTCGTGATTGTTTAGCACTTCGTAGAAGTGTAGAATTGTTTGAAACTTCGTTGCAGTTGGTAACACTTCGTGGTTGTTTCGCACTTCGTAGAATTGTTTGAAATTTCGTAGAATTGTTTGAAGCTTCGTAGCAGTTGGTAGAAAATGTTATCGTTATATTTGATGATATTTCGTTGTAGTTTTGAACTTTGTAGAGTTTTGTCTTAATTGTTCGTTGGATTCTATAACACTTCGTGATTGTTTAGCACTTCGTAGAATTGTAGAATTGTTTGAAACTTCGTTGCAGTTGGTAACACTTCGTGGTTGTTTAGCACTTCGTAGAATTGTAGAATTGTTTGAAACTTCGTTGCAGTTGGTAACATTTCGTGGTTGTTTCGCACTTCGTAGAATTGTTTGAAGCTTCGTAGCAGTTGGTCGAAATTGTTATCATTGTATTTGATGATATTTTCGTTGTAGTTTTGAACTTTGTAGAGTTTTGTTTTAGTTGTTCGTTGAATTCTATAACACTTCGTGATTGTTTAGCACTTCGTAGAATCGTAGAATTGTTTGAAACTTCGTAGCAGTTGGTAACACTTCGTGATTGTTTAGCACTTCGTAGAATTGTAGAATTGTTTGAAACTTCGTAGCAGTTGGTAACACTTCGTGGTTGTTTCGCACTTCGTAGAATTGTTTGAAATTTCGTAGAATTGTTTGAAGCTTCGTAGCAGTTGGTAGAAATTGTTATCGTTATATTTGATGATATTTCGTTGTAGTTTTGAACTTTGTAGAGTTTTGTTTTAATTGTTCGTTGGATTCTATAACACTTCGTGGTTGTTTAGCACTTTGTAGAATTGTTTTGAACTTCGTAGAATTGTTTGAAACTTCGTAGCAGTTGGTAGAAATTGTTATCATTGTATTTAAGTTTTGTAGATTATTGTTTAAATTGTTCGTTGGATTCTATAACACTTCGTGATTGTTTAGCACTTCATAGAATTGTAGAATTGTTTGAAACTTCGTAGCAGTCGGTAACACTTCGTGGTTGTTTCGCACTTCGTAGAATTGTTTGAAATTTCGTAGAATTGTTTGAAGCTTCGTAGCAGATGGTAGAAATTGTTATCGTTGTATTTGATGATATTTCGTTGTAGTTTTGAACTTTGTAGAGTTTTGTTTTAATTGTTCGTTGGATTCTATAACACTTCGTGATTGTTTAGCACTTCGTAGAATTGTAGAATTGTTTGAAACTTAGTAGCAGTTGGTAATACTTCGTGGTTGTTTCGCAATTCGTAGAATTGTTTGAAACTTCGTAGAATTGTTTGAAGCTTCGTAGCAGTTGGTCGAAATTGTTATCATTGTATTTGATGATATTTTCGTTGTAGTTTAGAACTTTGTAGAGTTTTGTTTTAATTGTTCGTTGGATTCTATAACACTTCGTGATTGTTTAGCACTTCGTAGAATTGTAGAATTGTTTGAAACTTCGTAGCAGTTGGTAACACTTCGTGGTTGTTTCACACTTCGTAGAAGTTTGAAGCTTCGTAGCAGTTGGTCGAAAATGTTATCATTGTATTTGATGATATTTTTGTTGTAGTTTTGAACTTTGTAGAGTTTTGTTTTAGTTGTTCGTTGAATTATATAACACTTCGTGATTGTTTAGCACTTCGTAGAATTGTAGAATTGTTTGAAACTTCGTTGCAGTTGGTAACACTTCGTGGTTGTTTAGCACTTCGTAGAATTGTAGAATTGTTTGAAACTTCGTAGCAGTTGGTAACACTTCGTGGTTGTTTCACACTTCGTAAAAGTGTTTGAAGCTTCGTAGCAGTTGGTCGAAATTGTTATCATTGTATTTGATGATATTTTCGTTGTAGTTTTGAACTTTGTAGAGTTTTGTTTTAGTTGTTCGTTGAATTCTATAACACTTCGTGATTGTTTAGCACTTCGTTGAATTGTAGAATTGTTTGAAACTTCGTTGCAGTTGGTAACACTTCGTGGTTGTTTCACACTTCGTAGAATTGTTTGAAACTTCGTAGAATTGTTTGAAGCTTCGTAGCAGTTGGTAGAAATTGTTATCGTTGTATTTGATGATATTTCGTTGTAGTTTTGAACTTTGTAGAGTTTTGTTTTAATTGTTCGTTGGATTCTATAACACTTCGTGATTGTTTAGCACTTCGTAGAATTGTAGAATTGTTTGAAACTTCGTTGCAGTTGGTCGAAATTGTTATCATTGTATTTGATGATATTTTCGTTGTAGTTTAGAACTTTGTAGAGTTTTGTTTTAATTGTTCGTTGGATTCTATAACACTTCGTGATTGTTTAGCACTTCGTAGAATTGTAGAATTGTTTGAAACTTCGTAGCAGTTGGTAACACTTCGTGGTTGTTTCGCAATTCGTAGAATTGTTTGAAGCTTCGTAGCAGTTGGTAGAAATTGTTATCGTTATATTTGATGATATTTCGTTATAGTTTTGAACTTTGTAGAGTTTTGTTTTAATTGTTCGTTGGATTCTATAACACTTCGTGGTTGTTTAGCACTTTGTAGAATTGTTTTGAACTTCGTAGAATTGTTTGAAACTTCGTAGCAGTTGGTAGAAATTGTTATCATTGTATTTGAGTTTTGTAGAGTATTGTTTAAATTGTTCGTTGGATTCTATAACACTTCGTGATTGTTTAGCACTTCATAGAATTGTAGAATTGTTTGAAACTTCGTAGCAGTCGGTAACACTTCGTGGTTGTTTCGCACTTCGTAGAATTGTTTGAAATTTCGTAGAATTGTTTGAAGCTTCGTAGCAGTTGGTAGAAATTGTTATCGTTGTATTTGATGATATTTCGTTGTAGTTTTGAACTTTGTAGAGTTTTGTTTTAATTGTTCGTTGGATTCTATAACACTTCGTGACTGTTTAGCACTTCGTAGAATTGTAGAATTGTTTGAAACTTAGTAGCAGTTGGTAATACTTCGTGGTTGTTTCGCAATTCGTAGAATTGTTTGAAACTTCGTAGAATTGTTTGAAGCTTCGTAGCAGTTGGTCGAAATTGTTATCATTGTATTTGATGATATTTTCGTTGTAGTTTAGAACTTTGTAGAGTTTTGTTTTAATTGTTCGTTGGATTCTATAACACTTCGTGATTGTTTAGCACTTCGTAGAATTGTAGAATTGTTTGAAACTTCGTAGCAGTTGGTAACACTTCGTGGTTGTTTCACACTTCGTAGAAGTTTGAAGCTTCGTAGCAGTTGGTCGAAAATGTTATCATTGTATTTGATGATATTTTTGTTGTAGTTTTGAACTTTGTAGAGTTTTGTTTTAGTTGTTCGTTGAATTCTATAACACTTCGTGATTGTTTAGCACTTCGTAGAATTGTAGAATTGTTTGAAACTTCGTTGCAGTTGGTAACACTTCGTGGTTGTTTAGCACTTCGTAGAATTGTAGAATTGTTTGAAACTTCGTTGCAGTTGGTAACACTTCGTGGTTGTTTCACACTTCGTAGAATTGTTTGAAGCTTCGTAGCAGTTGGTCGAAATTGTTATCATTGTATTTGATGATATTTTCGTTGTAGTTTAGAACTTTGTAGAGTTTTGTTTTAATTGTTAATTGGATTCTATAACACTTCGTGGTTGTTTAGCACTTCGTAGAATTGTAGAATTGTTTGAAACTTCGTAGCAGTTGGTAACACTTCCTGGTTGTTTCACACTTCGTAGAAGTTTGAAGCTTCGTAGCAGTTGGTCAAAAATGTTATCATTGTATTTGATGATATTTTTGTTGTAGTTTTGAACTTTGTAGAGTTTTGTTTTAGTTGTTCGTTGAATTATATAACACTTCGTGATTGTTTAGCACTTCGTAGAATTGTAGAATTGTTTGAAACTTCGTTGCAGTTGGTAACACTTCGTGGTTGTTCAGCACTTCGTAGAATTGTAGAATTGTTTTAAACTTCGTAGCAGTTGGTAACACTTCGTGGTTGTTTCACACTTCGTATAAGTGTTTGAAGCTTCGTAGCAGTTGGTCGAAATTGTTATCATTGTATTTGATGATATTTTCGTTGTAGTTTTGAACTTTGTAGAGTTTTGTTTTAGTTGTTCGTTGAATTCTATAACACTTCGTGATTGTTTAGCACTTCGTAGAATTGTAGAATTGTTTGAAACTTCGTTGCAGTTGGTAACACTTCGTGGTTGTTTCACACTTCGTAGAATTGTTTGAAACTTCGTAGAATTGTTTGAAGCTTCGTAGCAGTTGGTAGAAATTGTTATCGTTGTATTTGATGATATTTCGTTGTAGTTTTGAACTTTGTAGAGTTTTGTTTTAATTGTTCGTTGGATTCTATAACACTTCGTGATTATTTAGCACTTCGTAGAATTGTAGAATTGTTTGAAACTTCGTTGCAGTTGGTAACACTTCGTGATTGTTTAGCACTTCGTAGAATTGTTTGAAGCTTCGTAGCAGTTGGTCGAAATTGTTATCATTGTATTTGATGATATTTTCGTTGTAGTTTAGAACTTTGTAGAGTTTTGTTTTAATTGTTTGTTGGATTCTATAACACTTCGTGATTGTTTAGCACTTCGTAGAATTGTAGAATTGTTTGAAACTTCGTAGCAGTTGGTAACACTTCGTGGTTGTTTCACACTTCGTAGAAGTGTTTGAAGCTTCGTAGCAGTTGGTCGAAATTGTTATCATTGTATTTGATGATATTTTCGTTGTAGTTTTGAACTTTGTAGAGTTTTGTTTTAGTTGTTCGTTGAATTCTATAACACTTCGTGATTGTTTAGCACTTCGTAGAATCGTAGAATTGTTTGAAACTTCGTAGCAGTTGGTAACACTTCGTGATTGTTTAGCACTTCGTAGAATTGTAGAATTGTTTGAAACTTCGTTGCAGTTGGTAACACTTCGTGGTTGTTTCACACTTCGTAGAATTGTTTGAAGCTTCGTAGCAGTTGGTCGAAATTGTTATCATTGTATTTGATGATATTTTCGTTGTAGTTTAGAACTTTGTAGAGTTTTGTTTTAATTGTTCGTTGGATTCTATAACACTTCGTGATTGTTTAGCACTTCGTAGAATTGTAGAATTGTTTGAAACTTCGTAGCAGTTGGTAACACTTCGTGTTTGTTTCACACTTCGTAGAAGTGTTTGAAGCTTCGTAGCAGTTGGTCGAAATTGGTATCATTGTATTTGATGATATTTTCGTTGTAGTTTTGAACTTTGTAGAGTTTTGTTTTAGTTGTTTGTTGAATTCTATAACACTTCGTGATTGTTTAGCACTTCGTAGAATTGTAGAATTGTTTGAAACTTTGTTGCAGTTGGTAACACTTCGTGGTTGTTTAGCACTTCGTAGAATTGTAGAATTGTTTGAAACTTCGTTGCAGTTGGTAACACTTCGTGGTTGTTTCACACTTCGTAGAATTGTTTGAAGCTTCGTAGCAGTTGATCGAAATTGTTATCATTGTATTTGATGATATTTTCGTTGTAGTTTAGAACTTTGTAGAGTTTTGTTTTAATTGTTCGTTGGATTCTATAACACTTCGTGATTGTTTAGCACTTCGTAGAATTGTAGAATTGTTTGAAACTTCGTAGCAGTTGGTAACACTTCGTGGTTGTTTCACACTTCGTAGAAGTGTTTGAAGCTTCGTAGCAGTTGGTCGTAATTGTTATCATTGTATTTGATGATATGTTCGTTGTAGTTTTGAACTTTGTAGAGTTTTGTTTTAGTTGTTCGTTGAATTCTATAACACTTCGTGATTGTTTAGCACTTCGTAGAATCGTAGAATTGTTTGAAACTTCGTAGCAGTTGGTAACACTTCGTGATTGTTTAGCACTTCGTAGAAGTGTAGAATTGTTTGAAACTTCGTTGCAGTTGGTAACACTTCGTGGTTGTTTCGCACTTCGTAGAATTGTTTGAAATTTCGTAGAATTGTTTGAAGCTTCGTAGCAGTTGGTAGAAAATGTTATCGTTATATTTGATGATATTTCGTTGTAGTTTTGAACTTTGTAGAGTTTTGTCTTAATTGTTCGTTGGATTCTATAACACTTCGTGATTGTTTAGCACTTCGTAGAATTGTAGAATTGTTTGAAACTTCGTTGCAGTTGGTAACACTTCGTGGTTGTTTAGCACTTCGTAGAATTGTAGAATTGTTTGAAACTTCGTTGCAGTTGGTAACATTTCGTGGTTGTTTCGCACTTCGTAGAATTGTTTGAAGCTTCGTAGCAGTTGGTCGAAATTGTTATCATTGTATTTGATGATATTTTCGTTGTAGTTTTGAACTTTGTAGAGTTTTGTTTTAGTTGTTCGTTGAATTCTATAACACTTCGTGATTGTTTAGCACTTCGTAGAATCGTAGAATTGTTTGAAACTTCGTAGCAGTTGGTAACACTTCGTGATTGTTTAGCACTTCGTAGAATTGTAGAATTGTTTGAAACTTCGTAGCAGTTGGTAACACTTCGTGGTTGTTTCGCACTTCGTAGAATTGTTTGAAATTTCGTAGAATTGTTTGAAGCTTCGTAGCAGTTGGTAGAAATTGTTATCGTTATATTTGATGATATTTCGTTGTAGTTCTGAACTTTGTAGAGTTTTGTTTTAATTGTTCGTTGGATTCTATAACACTTCGTGATTGTTTAGCACTTCGTAGAATTGTAGAATTGTTTGAAACTTCGTTGCAGTTGGTAACACTTCGTGGTTGTTTAGCACTTCGTAGAATTGTAGAATTGTTTGAAACTTCGTTGCAGTTGGTAACACTTCGTGGTTGTTTCGCACTTCGTAGAATTGTTTGAAATTTCGTAGAATTGTTTGAAGCTTCGTAGCAGTTGGTAGAAATTGTTATCGTTATATTTGATGATATTTTTGTTGTAGTTTTGAACTTTGTAGAGTTTTGTTTTAATTGTTCGTTGAATTCTATAACACTTCGTGATTGTTTATCACTTCAGAAATTGCAGAATTGTTTGGAACTTCGTAGCAGTTGGTAACACTTCGTGGTTGTTTTGCACTTCGGAGAATTGTTTGAAACTTCGTAGAATTGTTTGAAGCTTCGTAGCAGTTGGTAGAAATTGTTATCGTTGTATTTGATTATATTTCGTTGTAGTTTAGAACTTTATAGAGTTTTGTTTTAATTGTTCGTTGGATTCTATAACACTTCGTGATTGTTTAGCACTTCGTAAAATTTTAGAATTGTTTGAAACTTCGTAGCAGTTGGTAATACTTCGTGGTTGTTTCGCAATTCTTAGAATTGTTTGAAACTTCGTAGAATTGTTGGTAACACTTCGTGGTTGTTTCGCACTTCCTAGAATTGTTTGAAGCTTCGTAGCAGTTGGTAAAAAATGTTATCATTGTATTTGATGATATTTTTGTTGTAGTTTTGAACTTTGTAGAGTTTTGTTTTAATTGTTCGTTGAATTCTATAACACTTCGTGGTTGTTTCGCACTTCGGAGAATTGTTTGAAACTTCGTAGAATTGTTTGAAGCTTCGTAGCAGTTGGTAGAAATTGTTATCGTTGTATTTGATAATATTTTTGTTGTTGTTTTGAACTTTGTAGAATTTGTTTTAAATTGTTCGTTGAATTCTATAAGACTTCGTGATTGTTTAGCACTTCGTAGAATTGTAGAATTGTTTGAAACTTCGTAGCAGTTGGTAACACTTCGTGGTTGTTTCGCACTTCGTAGAATTGTTTGAAACTTTGTAAAATTGTTTGAAGCTTCGTAGCAGTTGGTAGAAATTGTTATCGTTGTATTTGATGATATTTTTGTTGTAGTTCTGAACTTTGTAGAGTTTTGTTTTAATTGTTCGTTGAATTCTATAACACTTCGTGATTGTTTAGCACTTCGTAGAATTGTAGAATTGTTTGAAACTTCGTAGCAGTTGGTAACACTTCGTGGTTGTTTCACACTTCGTAGAAGTGTTTGAAGCTTCGTAGCAGTTGGTCGAAAATGTTACCATTGTATTTGATGATATTTTTGTTGTAGTTTTGAACTTTGTAGAGTTTTGTTTTAATTGTTCGTTGAATTCTATAACACTTCGTGATTGTTTAGCACTTCGTAGAATTGTAGAATTGTTTGAAACTTCGTAGCAGTTGGTAACACTTCGTGGTTGTTTCGCACTTCGAAGAATTGTTTGAAACTTCGTAGAATTGTTTGAAACTTCGTAGAATTGTTTGAAACTTCGTAGCAGTTGGTAGAAATTGTTATCGTTGTATTTGATGATATTTCGTTGTAGTTTAGATCTTTGTAGATTTTTTTTTTAATTGTTCGTTGGATTCTATAAGACTTCGTTATTGTTTAGCACTTCGTAGAATTGTTTGAAACTTCGTAGCAGTTGGTAACACTTCGTGGTTGTTTCGCACTAGAATTGTTGGAAACTTCGTAAAATTGTTTGAAGCTTCGTAGCAGTTGGTAGAAATTGTTATCGTTGTATTTGATAATATTTTTGTTGTTGTTTGAACTTTGTAGAATTTGTTTTAAATTGTTCGTTGAATTCTATAAGACTTCGTGATTGTTTAGCACTTCGTAGAATTGTAGAATTGTTTGAAACTTCGTAGCAGTTGGTAACACTTCGTGGTTGTTTCACACTTCGTAGAAGTGTTTGAAGCTTCGTAGCAGTTGGTCGAAAATGTTACCATTGTATTTGATGATATTTTTGTTGTAGTTTTGAACTTTGTAGAGTTTTGTTTTAATTGTTCGTTGAATTCTATAACACTTCGTGATTGTTTAGCACTTCGTAGAATTGTAGAATTGTTTGAAACTTCGTAGCAGTTGGTAACACTTCGTGGTTGTTTAACACTTCGTAGAAGTGTTTGAAGCTTCGTAGCAGTTGGTCGAAAATGTTACCATTGTATTTGATTATATTTCGATGTAGTTTAGAACTTTGTAGAGTTTTGTTTTAATTGTTCGTTGGATTCTATAACACTTCGTGATTGTTTAGCACTTCGTAGAATTGTAGAATTGTTTGAAACTTCGTAGCAGTTGGTAACACTTCGTGGTTGTTTCACACTTCGTAAAAGTGTTTGAAGCTTCGTAGCAGTTGGTCGAAAATGTTACCATTGTATTTGATGATATTTTTGTTGTAGTTTTGAACTTTGTAGAGTTTTGTTTTAATTGTTCGTTGAATTCTATAACACTTCGTGATTGTTTAGCACTTCGTAGAATTGTAGAATTGTTTGAAACTTCGTAGCAGTTGGTAACACTTCGTGGTTGTTTCGCACTTCGAAGAATTGTTTGAAACTTCGTAGAATTGTTTGAAACTTCGTAGAATTGTTTGAAACTTCGTAGCAGTTGGTAGAAATTGTTATCGTTGTATTTGATGATATTTCGTTGTAGTTTAGATCTTTGTAGATTTTTTTTTTAATTGTTCGTTGGATTCTATAAGACTTCGTGATTGTTTAGCACTTCGTAGAATTGTTTGAAACTTCGTAGCAGTTGGTAACACTTCGTGGTTGTTTCGCACTAGAATTGTTGGAAACTTCGTAAAATTGTTTGAAGCTTCGTAGCAGTTGGTAGAAATTGTTATCGTTGTATTTGATAATATTTTTGTTGTTGTTTTGAACTTTGTAGAATTTGTTTTAAATTGTTCGTTGAATTCTATAAGACTTCGTGATTGTTTAGCACTTCGTAGAATTGTAGAATTGTTTGAAACTTCGTAGCAGTTGGTAACACTTCGTGGTTGTTTCGCACTTCGTAGAATTGTTTGAAACTTTGTAAAATTGTTTGAAGCTTCGTAGCAGTTGGTAGAAATTGTTATCGTTGTATTTGATGATATTTTTGTTGTAGTTCTGAACTTTGTAGAGTTTTGTTTTAATTGTTCGTTGAATTCTATAACACTTCGTGATTGTTTAGCACTTCGTAGAATCGTAGAATTGTTTGAAACTTCGTAGCAGTTGGTAACACTTCGTGGTTATTTAGCACTTTGTAGAATTGTTTGGAACTTCGTAAAATTGTTTGAAACTTCGTAGCAATTGGTAGAAATTGTTATCGTTGTATTTGATGATATTTTTGTTGTGTTTTTGAACTTTGTAGATTTGTTTTTAAATTGTTCGTTGAATTCTATTAAACTTCGTAGAATTGTAGAATTGTTTGAAACTTCGCAGAAGTTGGTAACACTGCGTGGTTGTTTCGCACTTCGTAGAAATGTTTGAAGCTTCGTAGCAGTTGGTACATTGTTATCGTTATATTTGATGATATTTCGTTGTAGTTTTGAACTTTGTAGAGTTTTGGTTTAATTGTTCGTTGGATTCTATAACACTTCGTGATTGTTTAGCACTTCGTAGAATTGTAGAATTGTTTGAAACTTCGTTGCAGTTGGTAACACTTCGTGGTTGTTTAGCACTTCGTAGAATTGTAGAATTGTTTGAAACTTCGTTGCAGTTAGTAACACTTCGTGGTTGTTTCGCACTTCGGAGAATTGTTTGAAACTTCGTAGAATTGTTTGAAGCTTCGTAGCAGTTGGTAGAAATTGTTATCGTTGTATTTGATTATATTTCGTTGTAGTTAAGAACTTTGTAGAGTTTTGTTTTAATTGTTCGTTGGATTCTATAAGACTTCGTGGTTGTTTAGCACTTCGTAGAATTGTTTGAAACTTCGTTGGAGTTGGTAACACTTCGTGGTTGTTTCACACTTCGTAGAATTCGTAGCAGTTGGTCGAAATTGTTATCATTGTATTTGATGATATTTTTGTTGTAGTTTTGAACTTTGTAGAGTTTTGTTTTAATTGTTCGTTGAATTCTATAACACTTCGTGATTGTTTAGCACTTCGGAAATTGTAGAATTGTTTGGAACTTCGTAGCAGTTGGTAACATTTCGTGGTTGTTTCGCACCTCGGAGAATTGTTTGAAACTTCGTAGAATTGTTTGAAGCTTCGTAGCAGTTGGTACAAATTGTTATCGTTATATTTGATGATATTTCGTTGTAGTTTTGAAATTTGTAGAGTTTTGTTTTAATTGTTCGTTGGATTCTATAACACTTCGTGATTGTTTAGCACTTCGTAGAATTGTAGAATGGTTTGAAACTTCGTTGCAGTTGGTAACACTTCGTAGTTGTTTAACACTTCGTAGAATTGTTTGAAACTTTGTTTGCAGTTGGTAACACTTCGTGGTTGTTTCGCACTTCGTAGAATTGTTTGAAGCTTCGTAGCAGTTGGTAGAAATTGTTATCATTGTATTTGATGATATTTTCGTTGTAGTTAAGAACTTTGTAGAGTTTTGTTTTAATTGTTCGTTGGATTGTATAACACTTCGTGATTGTTTAGCACTTCGTAGAATTGTGGAATTGTTTGAAACTTCGTAGCACTTGGTAACACTTCGTGGTTGTTTCGCAATTCGTAGAATTGTTTCGCAATTCGTAGAATTGTTTGAAACTTCGTAGAATTGTTTGAAACTTCGTAGAATTGTTTGAAGCTTCGTAGAATTGTTTGAAGTTTCGTAGCAGTTGGTACAAATTGTTATCGTTATATTTGATGATATTTCGTTGTAGTTTTGAACTTTGTAGAGTGTTGTTTTAATTGTTCGTTGGATTCTATAACACTTCGTGATTGTTTAGCACTTCGTAGAATTTTAGAATTGTTTGAAACTTCGTAGCCGTTGGTAATACTTCGTGGTTGTTTCGCAATTCGTAGAATTGTTTGAAACTTCGTAGAGTTGTTTGAAACTTCGTAGAATTGTTTGAAACTTCGTAGAATTGTGTGAAACTTCGTAGAATTGTTTGAAGCTTCGTAGCAGTTGGTACAAATTGTTATCGTTATATTTGATGATATTTCGTTGTAGTTTTGAACTTTGTAGAGTGTTGTTTTAATTGTTCGTTGGATTCTATAACACTTCGTGATTGTTTAGCACTTCGTAGAATTTTAGAATTGTTTGAAACTTCGTAGCCGTTGGTAATACTTCGTGGTTGTTTCGCAATTCGTAGAATTGTTTGAAACTTCGTAGAGTTGTTTGAAACTTCGTAGAATTGTTTGAAACTTCGTAGAGTTGTTTGAAACTTCGTAGAATTGTTTGAAACTTCGTAGAATTGTGTGAAACTTCGTAGAATTGTTTGAAGCTTCGTAGCAGTTGGTACAAATTGTTATCGTTATATTTGATGATATTTCGTTGTAGTTTTGAACTTTGTAGAGTGTTGTTTTAATTGTTCGTTGGATTCTATAACACTTCGTGATTGTTTAGCACTTCGTAGAATTGTAGAATTGTTTGAAACTTCGTAGCAGTTGGTAATACTTCGTGGTTGTTTCGCAATTCGTAGAATTGTTTGAAACTTCGTAGAATTGTTTGAAACTTTGTAGAATTGTTTGAAACTTCGTAGAATTGTGTGAAACTTCGTAGAATTGTTTGAAGCTTCGTAGCAGTTGGTACAAATTGTTATCGTTATATTTGATGATATTTCGTTGTAGTTTTGAACTTTGTAGAGTGTTGTTTCAATTGTTCGTTGGATTCTATAACACTTCGTGATTGTTTAGCACTTCGTAGAATTTTAGAATTGTTTGAAACTTCGTAGCCGTTGGTAATACTTCGTGGTTGTTTCGCAATTCGTAGAATTGTTTGAAACTTCGTAGAGTTGTTTGAAACTTCGTAGAATTGTTTGAAGCTTCGTAGCAGTTGGTACAAATTGTTATCGTTATATTTGATGATATTTCGTTGTAGTTTTAAACTTTGTGGAGTTTTGTTTTAATTGTTCGTTGGATTCTATAACACTTCGTGATTGTTTAGCACTTCGTAGAATTGTAGAATTGTTTGAAACTTCGTTGCAGTTGGTAACACTTCGTGGTTGTTTAACACTTCGTAGAATTGTAGAATTCTTTGAAACTTTGTTTGCAGTTGGTAACACTTCGTGGTTGTTTCGCACTTCGTAGAATTGTTTGAAGCTTCGTAGCAGTTGGTCGAAATTGTTATCATTGTATTTGATGATATTTTCGTTGTAGTTAAGAACTTTGTAGAGTTTTGTTTTAATTGTTCGTTGGATTGTATAACACTTCGTGATTGTTTAGCACTTCGTAGAATTGTGGAATTGTTTGAAACTTCGTAGCAGTTGGTAACACTTCGTGGTTGTTTCGCAATTCGTAGAATTTTTTCGCAATTCGTAGAATTGTTTGAAACTTCGTAGAATTGTTTGAAACTTCGTAGAATTGTTTGAAGCTTCGTAGCAGTTGGTACAAATTGTTATCGTTATATTTGATGATATTTCGTTGTAGTTTTGAACTTTGTAGAGTGTTGTTTTAATTGTTCGTTGGATTCTATAACACTTCGTGATTGTTTAGCACTTCGTACAATTTTAGAATTGTTTGAAACTTCGTAGCAGTTGGTAATACTTCGTGGTTGTTTCGCAATTCGTAGAATTGTTTGAAACTTCGTAGCAGTTGGTAACACTTCGTGGTTATTTAGCACTTTGTAGAATTGTTTGGAACTTCGTAAAATTGTTTGAAACTTCGTAGCAATTGGTAGAAATTGTTATCGTTGTATTTGATGATATTTTTGTTGTTGTTTTGAATTTTGTAGATTTTTTTTAAATTGTTCGTTGAATTCTATAACACTTCGTGATTGTTTAGAACTTCGTAGAATCGTAGAATTGTTTGAAACTTCGTAGCAGTTGGTAACACTTCGTGGTTATTTAGCACTTTGTAGAATTGTTTGAAACTTCGTAGAATTGTTTGAAACTTCGTAGCAATTGGTAGAAATTGTTATCGTTGTATTTGATGATATTTTTTTGTTGTTTTGAACTTTGTAGATTTTTGTTTTAATTGTTCGTTGGATTCTATAACACTTCGTGGTTGTTTAGCACTTCGTAGAATTGTTTGAAACTTCGTTGCAGTTGGTAACACTTCGTGGTTGTTTCGCACTTCATAGAATTCGTAGCAGTTGGTCGAAATTGTTATCATTGTATTTGATGATATTTTTGTTATAGTTTTGAACTTTGTAGAGTTTTGTTTTAATTGTTCGTTGAATTCTATAACACTTCGTGATTGTGTAGCACTTCGGAAATTGTAGAATTGTTTGGAACTTCGTAGCAGTTGGTAACACTTCGTGGTTGTTTCGCACTTCGGAGACTTGTTTGAAACTTCGTAGAATTGTTTGAAGCTTCGTAGCAGTTGGTAGAAATTGTTATCGTTGTATTTGATGATATTTTTGTTGTAGATTAGAACTTTGTAGAGTTTTGGTTTAATTGTTCGTTGGATTCTATAACAGTTCGTGATTGTTTAGCACTTCGTAGAATTTTAGAATTGTTTGAAACTTCGTAGCAGTTGGTAATACTTCGTGGTTGTTTCGCGATTCGTAGAATTGTTTGAAACTTCGTAGAATTGTTTGAAACTTCGTAGAATTGTTTGAAGCTTCGTAGCAGTTGGTACAAATTGTTATCGTTACATTTGATGATATTTCGTTGTAGTTTTGAACTTTGTAGAGTTTTGTTTTAATTGTTCGTTGGATTCTATAACACTTCGTGATTGTTTAGCACCTCGTAGAATTGTAGAATGGTTTGAAACTTCGTTGCAGTTGGTAACACTTCGTGGTTATTTAGCACTTTGTAGAATTGTTTGGAACTTCGTAAAATTGTTTGAAACTTCGTAGCAGTTGGTAATACTTCGTGGTTGTTTCGCAATTCGTAGAATTGTTTGAAACTTCGTAGAATTGTTTGAAACTTCGTAGAATTGTTTGAAGCTTCGTAGCAGTTGGTACAAATTGTTATCGTTATATTTGATGATATTTCGTTGTAGTTTTGAACTTTGTAGAGTTTTGTTTTAATTGTTCGTTGGATTCTATAACACTTCGTGATTGTTTAGCACTTCGTAGAATTGTAGAATGGTTTGAAACTTCGTTGCAGTTGGTAACACTTCGTGGTTGTTTAACACTTCGTAGAATTGTAGAATTGTTTGAAACTTCGTAGCAGTTGGTAACACTTCGTGGTTGTTTCGCAATTCGTAGAATTGTTTGAAACTTCGTAGAATTGTTTGAAACTTCGTAGAATTGTTTGAAGCTTCGTAGCAGTTGGTACAAATTGTTATCGTTATATTTGATGATATTTCGTTGTAGTTTTGAACTTTGTAGAGTGTTGTTTTAATTGTTCGTTGGATTCTATAACACTTCGTGATTGTTTAGCACTTCGTAGAATTGTAGAATTGTTTGAAACTTCGTTGCAGTTGGTAACACTTCGTGGTTGTTTCGCACTTCGTAGAATTGTGTGAAACTTCGTAGAATTGTTTGAAGCTTCGTAGCAGTTGGTAGAAATTGTTATCGTTGTATTTGATGATATTTCGTTGTAGTTTAGAACTTTGTAGAGTTTTGTTTTAATTGTTCGTTGGATTCTATAACACTTCGTGGTTGTTTAGCACTTCGTAGAATTGTAGAATTGTTTGAAACTTCGTAGCAGTTGGTAACACTTCGTGGTTGTTTCGCACTTCGTAGAATTCGTAGCAGTTGGTCGAAATTATTATCATTGTATTTGATGATATTTTTGTTGTAGTTTTGAACTTTGTAGAGTTTTGTTTTAATTGTTCGTTGAATTCTATAACACTTCGTGGTTGTTTAGCACTTTGGAAATTGTAGAATTGTTTGGAACTTCGTAGCAGTTGGTAACACTTCGTGGTTGTTTCGCACTTCGTAGAATTGTTTGAAGCTTCGTAGCAGTTGGTAGAAATTGTTATCGTTGTATTTGATTATTTTTCGTTGTAGTTTAGAACTTTGTAGAGTTTTGTTTTAATTGTTCGTTGGATTCTATAACACTTCGTGATTGTTTAGCACTTCGTAGAATTTTAGAATTGTTTGAAACTTCGTAGCAGTTGGTAATACTTCGTGGTTGTTTCGCAATTCGTAGAATTGTTTGAAACTTCGTAGAATTGTTTGAAACTTCGTAGAATTGTTTGAAGCTTTGTAGCAGTTGGTACAAATTGTTATCGTTATATTTGATGATATTTCGTTGTAGTTTTGAACTTTGTAGAGTTTTGTTTTAATTGTTCGTTGGATTCTATAACACTTCGTGATTGTTTAGCACTTCGTAGAATTGTAGAATGGTTTGAAACTTCGTTGCAGTTGGTAACACTTCGTGGTTGTTTAACACTTCGTAGAATTGTAGAATTGTTTGAAACTTCGTTGCAGTTGGTAACACTTCGTGGTTGTTTCGCACTTCGTAGAATTGTTTGAAGCTTCGTAGCAGTTGGTCGAAATTGTTATCATTGTATTTGATGATATTTTCGTTGTAGTTTAGAACTTTGTAGAGTTTCGTTTTAATTGTTCGTTGGATTCTATAACACTTCGTGATTGTTTAGCACTTCGTAGAATTGTGGAATTGTTTGAAACTTCGTAGCAGTTGGTAATACTTCGTGGTTGTTTCGCAATTCGTAGAATTGTTTGAAACTTCGTAGAATTGTTTGAAACTTCGTAGAATTGTTTGAAACTTCGTAGAATTGTTTGAAGCTTCGTAGCAGTTGGTACAAATTTTTATCGTTATATTTGATGATATTTCGTTGTAGTTTTGAACTTTATAGAGTGTTGTTTTAATTGTTCGTTGGATTCTATAACACTTCGTGATTGTTTAGCACTTCGTAGAATTGTAGAATTGTTTGAAACCTCGTAGCAGTTGGTAACACTTCGTGGTTGTTTCGCAATTCGTAGAATTGTTTGAAACTTCGTAGAGTTGTTTGAAACTTCGTAGAATTGTTTGAAACTTCGTAGAGTTGTTTGAAACTTCGTAGAATTGTTTGAAACTTCGTAGAATTGTGTGAAACTTCGTAGAATTGTTTGAAGCTTCGTAGCAGTTGGTACAAATTGTTATCGTTATATTTGATGATATTTCGTTGTAGTTTTGAACTTTGTAGAGTGTTGTTTTAATTGTTCGTTGGATTCTATAACACTTCGTGATTGTTTAGCACTTCGTAGAATTGTAGAATTGTTTGAAACTTCGTAGCAGTTGGTAATACTTCGTGGTTGTTTCGCAATTCGTAGAATTGTTTGAAACTTCGTAGAATTGTTTGAAACTTTGTAGAATTGTTTGAAACTTCGTAGAATTGTGTGAAACTTCGTAGAATTGTTTGAAGCTTCGTAGCAGTTGGTACAAATTGTTATCGTTATATTTGATGATATTTCGTTGTAGTTTTGAACTTTGTAGAGTGTTGTTTCAATTGTTCGTTGGATTCTATAACACTTCGTGATTGTTTAGCACTTCGTAGAATTTTAGAATTGTTTGAAACTTCGTAGCCGTTGGTAATACTTCGTGGTTGTTTCGCAATTCGTAGAATTGTTTGAAACTTCGTAGAGTTGTTTGAAACTTCGTAGAATTGTTTGAAGCTTCGTAGCAGTTGGTACAAATTGTTATCGTTATATTTGATGATATTTCGTTGTAGTTTTAAACTTTGTGGAGTTTTGTTTTAATTGTTCGTTGGATTCTATAACACTTCGTGATTGTTTAGCACTTCGTAGAATTGTAGAATTGTTTGAAACTTCGTTGCAGTTGGTAACACTTCGTGGTTGTTTAACACTTCGTAGAATTGTAGAATTCTTTGAAACTTTGTTTGCAGTTGGTAACACTTCGTGGTTGTTTCGCACTTCGTAGAATTGTTTGAAGCTTCGTAGCAGTTGGTCGAAATTGTTATCATTGTATTTGATGATATTTTCGTTGTAGTTAAGAACTTTGTAGAGTTTTGTTTTAATTGTTCGTTGGATTGTATAACACTTCGTGATTGTTTAGCACTTCGTAGAATTGTGGAATTGTTTGAAACTTCGTAGCAGTTGGTAACACTTCGTGGTTGTTTCGCAATTCGTAGAATTTTTTCGCAATTCGTAGAATTGTTTGAAACTTCGTAGAATTGTTTGAAACTTCGTAGAATTGTTTGAAGCTTCGTAGCAGTTGGTACAAATTGTTATCGTTATATTTGATGATATTTCGTTGTAGTTTTGAACTTTGTAGAGTGTTGTTTTAATTGTTCGTTGGATTCTATAACACTTCGTGATTGTTTAGCACTTCGTACAATTTTAGAATTGTTTGAAACTTCGTAGCAGTTGGTAATACTTCGTGGTTGTTTCGCAATTCGTAGAATTGTTTGAAACTTCGTAGCAGTTGGTAACACTTCGTGGTTATTTAGCACTTTGTAGAATTGTTTGGAACTTCGTAAAATTGTTTGAAACTTCGTAGCAATTGGTAGAAATTGTTATCGTTGTATTTGATGATATTTTTGTTGTTGTTTTGAATTTTGTAGATTTTTTTTAAATTGTTCGTTGAATTCTATAACACTTCGTGATTGTTTAGAACTTCGTAGAATCGTAGAATTGTTTGAAACTTCGTAGCAGTTGGTAACACTTCGTGGTTATTTAGCACTTTGTAGAATTGTTTGAAACTTCGTAGAATTGTTTGAAACTTCGTAGCAATTGGTAGAAATTGTTATCGTTGTATTTGATGATATTTTTTTGTTGTTTTGAACTTTGTAGATTTTTGTTTTAATTGTTCGTTGGATTCTATAACACTTCGTGGTTGTTTAGCACTTCGTAGAATTGTTTGAAACTTCGTTGCAGTTGGTAACACTTCGTGGTTGTTTCGCACTTCATAGAATTCGTAGCAGTTGGTCGAAATTGTTATCATTGTATTTGATGATATTTTTGTTATAGTTTTGAACTTTGTAGAGTTTTGTTTTAATTGTTCGTTGAATTCTATAACACTTCGTGATTGTGTAGCACTTCGGAAATTGTAGAATTGTTTGGAACTTCGTAGCAGTTGGTAACACTTCGTGGTTGTTTCGCACTTCGGAGACTTGTTTGAAACTTCGTAGAATTGTTTGAAGCTTCGTAGCAGTTGGTAGAAATTGTTATCGTTGTATTTGATGATATTTTTGTTGTAGATTAGAACTTTGTAGAGTTTTGGTTTAATTGTTCGTTGGATTCTATAACAGTTCGTGATTGTTTAGCACTTCGTAGAATTTTAGAATTGTTTGAAACTTCGTAGCAGTTGGTAATACTTCGTGGTTGTTTCGCGATTCGTAGAATTGTTTGAAACTTCGTAGAATTGTTTGAAACTTCGTAGAATTGTTTGAAGCTTCGTAGCAGTTGGTACAAATTGTTATCGTTACATTTGATGATATTTCGTTGTAGTTTTGAACTTTGTAGAGTTTTGTTTTAATTGTTCGTTGGATTCTATAACACTTCGTGATTGTTTAGCACCTCGTAGAATTGTAGAATGGTTTGAAACTTCGTTGCAGTTGGTAACACTTCGTGGTTATTTAGCACTTTGTAGAATTGTTTGGAACTTCGTAAAATTGTTTGAAACTTCGTAGCAGTTGGTAATACTTCGTGGTTGTTTCGCAATTCGTAGAATTGTTTGAAACTTCGTAGAATTGTTTGAAACTTCGTAGAATTGTTTGAAGCTTCGTAGCAGTTGGTACAAATTGTTATCGTTATATTTGATGATATTTCGTTGTAGTTTTGAACTTTGTAGAGTTTTGTTTTAATTGTTCGTTGGATTCTATAACACTTCGTGATTGTTTAGCACTTCGTAGAATTGTAGAATGGTTTGAAACTTCGTTGCAGTTGGTAACACTTCGTGGTTGTTTAACACTTCGTAGAATTGTAGAATTGTTTGAAACTTCGTAGCAGTTGGTAACACTTCGTGGTTGTTTCGCAATTCGTAGAATTGTTTGAAACTTCGTAGAATTGTTTGAAACTTCGTAGAATTGTTTGAAGCTTCGTAGCAGTTGGTACAAATTGTTATCGTTATATTTGATGATATTTCGTTGTAGTTTTGAACTTTGTAGAGTGTTGTTTTAATTGTTCGTTGGATTCTATAACACTTCGTGATTGTTTAGCACTTCGTAGAATTGTAGAATTGTTTGAAACTTCGTTGCAGTTGGTAACACTTCGTGGTTGTTTCGCACTTCGTAGAATTGTGTGAAACTTCGTAGAATTGTTTGAAGCTTCGTAGCAGTTGGTAGAAATTGTTATCGTTGTATTTGATGATATTTCGTTGTAGTTTAGAACTTTGTAGAGTTTTGTTTTAATTGTTCGTTGGATTCTATAACACTTCGTGGTTGTTTAGCACTTCGTAGAATTGTAGAATTGTTTGAAACTTCGTAGCAGTTGGTAACACTTCGTGGTTGTTTCGCACTTCGTAGAATTCGTAGCAGTTGGTCGAAATTATTATCATTGTATTTGATGATATTTTTGTTGTAGTTTTGAACTTTGTAGAGTTTTGTTTTAATTGTTCGTTGAATTCTATAACACTTCGTGGTTGTTTAGCACTTTGGAAATTGTAGAATTGTTTGGAACTTCGTAGCAGTTGGTAACACTTCGTGGTTGTTTCGCACTTCGGAGAATTGTTTGAAACTTCGTAGAATTGTTTGAAGCTTCGTAGCAGTTGGTAGAAATTGTTATCGTTGTATTTGATTATTTTTCGTTGTAGTTTAGAACTTTGTAGAGTTTTGTTTTAATTGTTCGTTGGATTCTATAACACTTCGTGATTGTTTAGCACTTCGTAGAATTTTAGAATTGTTTGAAACTTCGTAGCAGTTGGTAATACTTCGTGGTTGTTTCGCAATTCGTAGAATTGTTTGAAACTTCGTAGAATTGTTTGAAACTTCGTAGAATTGTTTGAAGCTTTGTAGCAGTTGGTACAAATTGTTATCGTTATATTTGATGATATTTCGTTGTAGTTTTGAACTTTGTAGAGTTTTGTTTTAATTGTTCGTTGGATTCTATAACACTTCGTGATTGTTTAGCACTTCGTAGAATTGTAGAATGGTTTGAAACTTCGTTGCAGTTGGTAACACTTCGTGGTTGTTTAACACTTCGTAGAATTGTAGAATTGTTTGAAACTTCGTTGCAGTTGGTAACACTTCGTGGTTGTTTCGCACTTCGTAGAATTGTTTGAAGCTTCGTAGCAGTTGGTCGAAATTGTTATCATTGTATTTGATGATATTTTCGTTGTAGTTTAGAACTTTGTAGAGTTTCGTTTTAATTGTTCGTTGGATTCTATAACACTTCGTGATTGTTTAGCACTTCGTAGAATTGTGGAATTGTTTGAAACTTCGTAGCAGTTGGTAATACTTCGTGGTTGTTTCGCAATTCGTAGAATTGTTTGAAACTTCGTAGAATTGTTTGAAACTTCGTAGAATTGTTTGAAACTTCGTAGAATTGTTTGAAGCTTCGTAGCAGTTGGTACAAATTTTTATCGTTATATTTGATGATATTTCGTTGTAGTTTTGAACTTTATAGAGTGTTGTTTTAATTGTTCGTTGGATTCTATAACACTTCGTGATTGTTTAGCACTTCGTAGAATTGTAGAATTGTTTGAAACCTCGTAGCAGTTGGTAACACTTCGTGGTTGTTTCGCACTTCGTCGCAGTTGGTCGAAAATGTTATCATTGTATTTGATGATATTTTTGTTTTAGTTTTGAACTTTGTAGAGTTTTGTTTTAATTGTTCGTTGAATTCTATAACACTTCGTTGTTGTTTCGCACTTCGGAAAATTGTTTGAAACTTCGTAGAATTGTTTGAAGCATCGTAGCAGTTGGTAGAAATTGTTATCGTTGTATTTGATGATATTTTTGTTGTAGTTCTGAACTTTGTAGAGTTGTGTTTTAATTGTTCGTTGAATTCTATAACACTTCGTGATTGTTTAGAACTTCGTAGAATCGTAGAATTCTTTGAAACTTCGTTGCAGTTGGTAACACTTCGTGGTTATTTAGCACTTTGTAGAATTGTTTGGAACTTCGTAGAATTGTTTGAAACTTCGTTGCAGTTGGTAACACTTCGTGGTTGTTTCGCACTTCGTAGAATTCGTAGCAGTTGGTCGAAATTGTTATCATTGTATTTGATGATATTTTTGTTGTAGTTTTGAACTTTGTAGAGTTTTGTTTTAATTGTTCGTTGAATTCTATAACACTTCGTGATTGTGTAGCACTTCGGAAATTGTAGAATTGTTTGGAACTTCGTAGCAGTTGGTAACACTTCGTGGTTGTTTCGCACTTCGGAGAATTGTTTGAAACTTCGTAGAATTGTTTGAAGCTTTGTAGTAGTTGGTAGAAATTGTTATCGTTGTATTTGACTATATTTCGTTGTAGTTTAGAACTTTTTAGAGTTTTGTTTTAATTGTTCGTTGGATTCTATAACACTTCGTGATTGTTTAGCACTTCGTAGAATTGTAGAATTGTTTGAAACTTCGTAGCAGTTGGTAACACTTCGTGGTTATTTAGCACTTTGTAGAATTGTTTGGAACTTCGTAAAATTGTTTGAAACTTCGTAGCAATTGGTAGAAATTGTTATCGTTGTATTTGATGATATTTTTGTTGTTGTTTTGAACTTTGTAGATTTTTTTTTTTAATTGTTCGTTGGATTCTATAACACTTCGTGATTGTTTAGCACTTCGTAGAATTTTAGAATTGTTTGAAACTTCGTAGCAGTTGGTAACACTTCGTGGTTATTTAGCACTTTGTAGAATTGTTTGGAACTTCGTAGAATTGTTTGAAACTTCGTTGCAGTTGGTAACACTTCGTGGTTGTTTCGCACTTCGTAGAATTCGTAGCAGTTGGTCGAAATTGTTATCATTGTATTTGATGATATTTTTGTTGTAGTTTAGAACTTTGTAGAATTTTGTTTTAATTGTTCGTTGGATTCTATAACACTTCGTGATTGTTTAGCACTTCGTAGAATTTTAGAATTGTTTGAAACTTCGTAGCAGTTGGTAATACTTCGTGGTTGTTTCGCAATTCGTAGAATTGTTTGAAACTTCGTAGAATTGTTTGAAACTTCGTAGAATTGTTTGAAGCTTCGTAGCAGTTGGTACAAATTGTTATCGTTATATTTGATGATATTTCGTTGTAGTTTTGAACTTTGTAGAGTGTTGTTTTAATTGTTCGTTGGATTCTATAACACTTCGTGATTGTTTAGCACTTCGTAGAATTGTAGAATTGTTTGAAACTTCGTAGCAGTTGGTAACACTTCGTGGTTGTTTCGCACTTCGTAGAATCGTTTGAAACTCCGTTGCAGTTGGTAACACTTCGTGGTTGTTTCGCACTTCGTAGAATTCGTAGCAGTTGGTCGAAAATGTTATCATTGTATTTGATGATATTTTTGTTGTAGTTTTGAACTTTGTAGAGTTTTGTTTTAATTGTTCGTTGAATTCTATAACACTTCGTGGTTGTTTAGCACTTCGTAGAATTGTGGAATTGTTTGAAACTTCGTAGCAGTTGGTAATACTTCGTGGTTGTTTCGCAATTCGTAGAATTGTTTGAAACTTCGTAGAATTGTTTGAAACTTCGTAGCAGTTGGTAGAAATTTTTATCGTTGTATTTGATTATATTTCGTTGTAGTTTAGAACTTTGTAGAGTTTTGTTTTAATTGTTCGTTGGATTCTATAACACTTCGTGATTGTTTAGCACTTCGTAGAATTTTAGAATTGTTTGAAACTTCGTAGCAGTTGGTAATACTTCGTGGTTGTTTCGCAATTCGTAGAATTGTTTGAAACTTCGTATAATTGTTTGAAGCTTCGTAGCAGTTGGTACAAATTGTTATCGTTATATTTGATAATATTTCGTTGTAGTTTTGAACTTTGTAGAGTTTTGTTTTAATTGTTCGTTGGATTCTATAACACTTCGTGATTGTTTAGCACCTCGTAGAATTGTAGAATGGTTTGAAACTTCGTTGCAGTTGGTAACACTTCGTGGTTGTTTAACACTTCGTAGAATTGTAGAATTGTTTGAAACTTCGTTGCAGTTGGTAACACTTCGTGGTTGTTTCGCACTTCGTAGAATTCGTAGCAGTTGGTCGAAATTGTTATCATTGTATTTGATGATATTTTTGTTGTAGTTTTGAACTTTGTAGAGTTTTGTTTTAATTGTTCGTTGAATTCTATAACACTTCGTGATTGTGTAGCACTTCGGAAATTGTAGAATTGTTTGGAACTTCGTAGCAGTTGGTAACACTTCGTGGTTGTTTCGCACTTCGGAGAATTGTTTGAAACTTCGTAGAATTGTTTGAAGCTTTGTAGTAGTTGGTAGAAATTGTTATCGTTGTATTTGACTATATTTCGTTGTAGTTTAGAACTTTTTAGAGTTTTGTTTTAATTGTTCGTTGGATTCTATAACACTTCGTGATTGTTTAGCACTTCGTAGAATTGTAGAATTGTTTGAAACTTCGTAGCAGTTGGTAACACTTCGTGGTTATTTAGCACTTTGTAGAATTGTTTGGAACTTCGTAAAATTGTTTGAAACTTCGTAGCAATTGGTAGAAATTGTTATCGTTGTATTTGATGATATTTTTGTTGTTGTTTTGAACTTTGTAGATTTTTTTTTTTAATTGTTCGTTGGATTCTATAACACTTCGTGATTGTTTAGCACTTCGTAGAATTTTAGAATTGTTTGAAACTTCGTAGCAGTTGGTAACACTTCGTGGTTATTTAGCACTTTGTAGAATTGTTTGGAACTTCGTAGAATTGTTTGAAACTTCGTTGCAGTTGGTAACACTTCGTGGTTGTTTCGCACTTCGTAGAATTCGTAGCAGTTGGTCGAAATTGTTATCATTGTATTTGATGATATTTTTGTTGTAGTTTAGAACTTTGTAGAATTTTGTTTTAATTGTTCGTTGGATTCTATAACACTTCGTGATTGTTTAGCACTTCGTAGAATTTTAGAATTGTTTGAAACTTCGTAGCAGTTGGTAATACTTCGTGGTTGTTTCGCAATTCGTAGAATTGTTTGAAACTTCGTAGAATTGTTTGAAACTTCGTAGAATTGTTTGAAGCTTCGTAGCAGTTGGTACAAATTGTTATCGTTATATTTGATGATATTTCGTTGTAGTTTTGAACTTTGTAGAGTGTTGTTTTAATTGTTCGTTGGATTCTATAACACTTCGTGATTGTTTAGCACTTCGTAGAATTGTAGAATTGTTTGAAACTTCGTAGCAGTTGGTAACACTTCGTGGTTGTTTCGCACTTCGTAGAATCGTTTGAAACTCCGTTGCAGTTGGTAACACTTCGTGGTTGTTTCGCACTTCGTAGAATTCGTAGCAGTTGGTCGAAAATGTTATCATTGTATTTGATGATATTTTTGTTGTAGTTTTGAACTTTGTAGAGTTTTGTTTTAATTGTTCGTTGAATTCTATAACACTTCGTGGTTGTTTAGCACTTCGTAGAATTGTGGAATTGTTTGAAACTTCGTAGCAGTTGGTAATACTTCGTGGTTGTTTCGCAATTCGTAGAATTGTTTGAAACTTCGTAGAATTGTTTGAAACTTCGTAGCAGTTGGTAGAAATTTTTATCGTTGTATTTGATTATATTTCGTTGTAGTTTAGAACTTTGTAGAGTTTTGTTTTAATTGTTCGTTGGATTCTATAACACTTCGTGATTGTTTAGCACTTCGTAGAATTTTAGAATTGTTTGAAACTTCGTAGCAGTTGGTAATACTTCGTGGTTGTTTCGCAATTCGTAGAATTGTTTGAAACTTCGTATAATTGTTTGAAGCTTCGTAGCAGTTGGTACAAATTGTTATCGTTATATTTGATAATATTTCGTTGTAGTTTTGAACTTTGTAGAGTTTTGTTTTAATTGTTCGTTGGATTCTATAACACTTCGTGATTGTTTAGCACCTCGTAGAATTGTAGAATGGTTTGAAACTTCGTTGCAGTTGGTAACACTTCGTGGTTGTTTAACACTTCGTAGAATTGTAGAATTGTTTGAAACTTCGTTGCAGTTGGTAACACTTCGTGGTTGTTTCGCACTTCGTAGAATTGTTTGAAGCTTCGTAGCAGTTGGTCGAAATTGTTATCATTGTATTTGATGATATTTTAGTTGAAGTTTAGAACTTTGTAGAGTTTTGTTTTAACTGTTCGTTGGATTCTATAACACTTCGTGATTGTTTAGCACTTCGTAGAATTGTGGAATTGTTTGAAACTTCGTAGCAGTTGGTAACACTTCGTGGTTGTTTCGCAATTCGTAGAATTGTTTGAAACTTCGTCGAATTGTTTGAAACTTCGTAGAATTGTTTAAACTTCGTTGAATTGTTTGAAGCTTCGTAGCAGTTGTTACAAATTGTTATCGTTATATTTGATGATATTTCGTTGTAGTTTTGAACTTTGTAGAGTGTTGTTTTAATTGTTCGTTGGATTCTATAACACTTCGTGACTGTTTAGCACTTCGTAGAATTGTAGAATTGTTTGAAACTTCGTAGCAGTTGGAAACACTTCGTGGTTGTTTCGCACTTCGTAGAATTGTTTGAAGCATCGTCGCAGTTGGTCGAAAATGTTATCATTGTATTTGATGATATTTCGTTGTAGTTTTGAACTTTGTAGAGTTTTGTTTTAATTGTTCGTTGGATTCTATAACACTTCGTGGTTGTTTCGCACTTCGTAGAATTGTGGAATTGTTTGAAACTTCGTAGCAGTTGGTAATACTTCGTGGTTGTTTCGCAATTCGTAGAATTGTTTGAAACTTCGTAGAATTGTTTGAAACTTCGTAGCAGTTGGTAGAAATTTTTATCGTTGTATTTGATTATATTTCGTTGTAGTTTAGAACTTTGTAGAGTTTTGTTTTAATTGTTCGTTGGATTCTATAACACTTCGTGATTGTTTAGCACTTCGTAGAATTTTAGAATTGTTTGAAACTTCGTAGCAGTTGGTAATACTTCGTGGTTGTTTCGCAATTCGTAGAATTGTTTGAAACTTCGTAGAATTGTTTGAAACTTCGTAGAATTGTTTGAAGCTTCGTAGCAGTTTGTACAAATTGTTATCGTTATATTTGATGATATTTCGTTGTAGTTTTGAACTTTGTAGAGTTTTGTTTTAATTGTTCGTTGGATTCTATAACACTTCGTGATTGTTTAGCACTTCGTAGAATTGTGGAATTGTTTGAAACTTCGTAGCAGTTGGTAACACTTCGTGGTTGTTTCGCAATTCGTAGAATTGTTTGAAACTTCGTAGAATTGTTTGAAGCTTCGTAGCAGTTGGTACAAATTGTTATCGTTATATTCGATGATATTTCGATGTAGTTTTGAACTTTGTAGAGTGTTGTTTTAATTGTTCGTTGGATTCTATAACACTTCGTGATTGTTTAGCACTTCGTAGAATTGTAGAATTGTTTGAAACTTCGTTGCAGTTGGTAACACTTCGTGGTTGTTTCGCACTTCGTAGAATTGTTTGAAACTTCGTAGAATTGTTTGAAGCTTCGTAGCAGTTGGTAGAAATTGTTATCGTTGTATTTGATGATATTTCGTTGTAGTTTAGAACTTTGTAGAGTTTTGTTTTAATTGTTCGTTGGATTCTATAACACTTCGTGATTGTTTAGCACTTCGTAGAATTGTAGAATTGTTTGAAACTTCGTAGCAGTTGGAAACACTTCGTGGTTGTTTCGCACTTCGTAGAATTGTTTCAAGCATCGTCGCAGTTGGTCGAAAATGTTATCATTGTATTTGATGATATTTTTGTTGTAGTTTTGAACTTTGTAGAGTTTTGTTTTAATTGTTCGTTGAATTCTATAACACTTCGTGGTTGTTTCGCACTTCGTAGAATTGTGGAATTGTTTGAAACTTCGTAGCAGTTGGTAATACTTCGTGGTTGTTTCGCAATTCGTAGAATTGTTTGAAACTTCGTAGAATTGTTTGAAACTTCGTAGCAGTTGGTAGAAATTTTTATCGTTGTATTTGATTATATTTCGTTGTAGTTTAGAACTTTGTAGAGTTTTGTTTTAATTGTTCGTTGGATTCTATAACACTTCGTGATTGTTTAGCACTTCGTAGAATTTTAGAATTGTTTGAAACTTCGTAGCAGTTGGTAATACTTCGTGGTTGTTTCGCAATTCGTAGAATTGTTTGAAACTTCGTAGAATTGTTTGAAACTTCGTAGAATTGTTTGAAGCTTCGTAGCAGTTGGTAGAAATTGTTATCATTGTATTTGATGATATTTTTGTTGTAGTTTTGAACTTTGTAGAGTTTTGTTTTAATTGTTCGTTGAATTCTATAACACTTCGTGATTGTTTAGCACTTCGGAAATTGTAGAATTGTTTGGAACTTCGTAGCAGTTGGTAACACTTCGTGGTTGTTTCGCACTTCGGAGAATTGTTTGAAACTTCGTAGAATTGTTTGAAGCTTCGTAGCAGTTGGTAGAAATTGTTATCGTTGTATTTGATTATATTTCGTTGTAGTTTAGAACTTTGTAGAGTTTTGTTTTAATTGTTCGTTGGATTCTATAACACTTCGTGATTGTTTAGCACTTCGTAGAATTGTGGAATTGTTTGAAACTTCGTAGCAGTTGGTAACACTTCGTGGTTGTTTCGCAATTCGTAGAATTGTTTGAAACTTCGTAGAATTGTTTGAAACTTCGTAGAATTGTTTGAAACTTCGTAGAATTGTTTGAAGCTTCGTAGCAGTTGGTACAAATTGTTATCGTTATATTCGATGATATTTCGTTGTAGTTTTGAACTTTGTAGAGTGTTGTTTTAATTGTTCGTTGGATTCTATAACACTTCGTGATTGTTTAGCACTTCGTAGAATTGTAGAATTGTTTGAAACTTCGTTGCAGTTGGTAACACTTCGTGGTTGTTTCGCACTTCGTAGAATTGTTTGAAACTTCGTAGAATTGTTTGAAGCTTCGTAGCAGTTGGTAGAAATTGTTATCGTTGTATTTGATGATATTTCGTTGTAGTTTAGAACTTTGTAGAGTTTTGTTTTAATTGTTCGTTGGATTCTATAACACTTCGTGATTGTTTAGCACTTCGTAGAATTGTAGAATTGTTTGAAACTTCGTAGCAGTTGGTAACACTTCGTGGTTGTTTCGCACTTCGGAGAATTGTTTGGAACTTCGTAAAATTGTTTGAAACTTCGTAGCAATTGGTAGAAATTGTTATCGTTGTATTTGATTATATTTTTGTTGTTGTTTTGAACTTTGTAGATTTTTTTTTTAATTGTTCGTTGGATTCTATAACACTTCGTGATTGTTTAGCACTTCGTAGAATTTTAGAATTGTTTGAAACTTCGTAGCAGTTGGTAATACTTCGTGGTTGTTTCGCAATTCGTAGAATTGTTTGAAACTTCGTAGAATTGTTTGAAACTTCGTAGAATTGTTTGAAGCTTCGTAGCAGTTGGTAGAAATTGTTATCGTTGTATTTGATTATATTTCGTTGTAGTTTAGAAGTTTTTAGAGTTTTGTTTTAATTGTTCGTTGGATTCTATAACACTTCGTGATTGTTTAGCACTTCGTAGAATTGTAGAATTATTTGAAACTTCGTAGCAGTTGGTAACACTTCGTGGTTATTTAGCACTTTGTAGAATTGTTTGGAACTTCGTAAAATTGTTTGAAACTTCGTAGCAATTGGTAGAAATTGTTATCGTTGTATTTAATGATATTTTTGTTGTTGTTTTGAACTTTGTAGATTTTTTTTTTAATTGTTCGTTGGATTCTATAACACTTCGTGGTTGTTTCGCACTTCGTAGAATTCGTAGCAGTTGGTCGAAATTGTTATCATTGTATTTGATGATATTTTTGTTGTAGTTTTGAACTTTGTAGAGTTTTGTTTTAATTGTTCGTTGAATTCTATAACACTTCGTGATTGTTTAGCACTTCGGAAATTGTAGAATTGTTTGGAACTTCGTAGCAGTTGGTAACACTTCGTGGTTGTTTCGCACTTCGGAGAATTGTTTGAAACTTCGTAGAATTGTTTGAAGCTTCGTAGCAGTTGGTAGAAATTGTTATCGTTGTATTTGATTATATTTCGTTGTAGTTTAGAACTTTGTAGAGTTTTGTTTTAATTGTTCGTTGGATTCTATAACACTTCGTGATTGTTTAGCACTTCGTAGAATTGTGGAATTGTTTGAAACTTCGTAGCAGTTGGTAACACTTCGTGGTTGTTTCGCAATTCGTAGAATTGTTTGAAACTTCGTAGAATTGTTTGAAACTTCGTAGAATTGTTTGAAACTTCGTAGAATTGTTTGAAGCTTCGTAGCAGTTGGTACAAATTGTTATCGTTATATTCGATGATATTTCGTTGTAGTTTTGAACTTTGTAGAGTGTTTTTTTAATTGTTCGTTGGATTCTATAACACTTCGTGATTGTTTAGCACTTCGTAGAATTGTAGAATTGTTTGAAACTTCGTTGCAGTTGGTAACACTTCGTGGTTGTTTCGCACTTCGTAGAATTGTTTGAAACTTCGTAGAATTGTTTGAAGCTTCGTAGCAGTTGGTAGAAATTGTTATCGTTGTATTTGATGATATTTCGTTGTAGTTTAGAACTTTGTAGAGTTTTGTTTTAATTGTTCGTTGGATTCTATAACACTTCGTGATTGTTTAGCACTTCGTAGAATTGTAGAATTGTTTGAAACTTCGTAGCAGTTGGTAACACTTCGTGGTTGTTTCGCACTTCGGAGAATTGTTTGGAACTTCGTAAAATTGTTTGAAACTTCGTAGCAATTGGTAGAAATTGTTATCGTTGTATTTGATTATATTTTTGTTGTTGTTTTGAACTTTGTAGATTTTTTTTTTAATTGTTCGTTGAATTCTATAACACTTCGTGATTGTTTAGCACTTCGTAGAATTGTAGAATTGTTTGAAACTTCGTAGCAGTTGGTAACACTTAATGGTTGTTTCGCACTTCCTAGAATTGTTTGAAACTTCGTAAAATTGTTTGAAGCTTCGTAGCAGTTGGTAGAAATTGTTATCGTTGTATTTGATGATATTTTTGTTGTAGTTCTGAACTTTGTAGAGTTGTGTTTTAATTGTTCGTTGAATTCTATAACACTTCGTGATTGTTTAGAACTTCGTAGAATCGTAGAATTGTTTGAAACTTCGTAGCAGTTGGTAACACTTCGTGGTTATTTAGCACTTTGTAGAATTGTTTGGAACTTCGTAAAATTGTTTGAAGCTTCGTAGCAATTGGTAGAAATTGTTATCGTTGTATTTGATGATATTTTTGTTGTTGTTTTGAACTTTGTAGATTTTTTTTTTAACTGTTCGTTGAATTCTATAACACTTCATGGTTATTTAGCACTTTGTAGAATTGTTGGGAACTTCGTAGAATTGTTTGAAGCTTCGTAGCAGTTGGTAGAAATTGTTCTCGTTGTATTTGATGATATTTATACCCTGTACACATAGTGTGTTTGTAGAGCGAAATGTATGTAACGCACAGGAGGAGGGCAGGGGGACCCTATAGAGTATATATATTCTTGATCAGGACGACAAGAGAAATTGAATAAGCTATGTCCGTCCGTCTGTCCGTCCGTATTCACCAATGGTTCTTAGAAGCTATAATAGCTACGTACTTGAAATTTGGATGGTAGACTCGTGATGCTCGGCAGCAGATCAAGTTTGAACGGTTTTGTGCCACGCCCATTCCTTCCCGCCCATCCAGCACCACCCACTTTTTGAAAACGCTATAACTCGAACATCTAAAAAGATAGAAACATGGAAGTCGGTATGTAGTCTCAGTATAAGTAGTTCTACAAGACTGCATACCACAATTTTGCCCCCTTTACTTCATTTCCCCCCCCCCCCCCCCCCCCCGGTTGTTTTATTAAAATTGCTGTATCTTCAAAACTATTAAAGATACGAACCTGAAATTTTGTAGACAAGTTCAGTAAATATGTATCTTTAAAACTGCATACCACAAAATTCCCCTCTTTTTGAAAGTTACCCCTCAATGACCAACAAACATAAATTTTTTGTAAATTTAACATTTTTTGACCGATTTACTTAATATTTTGAACACTATTTGATCGGGCGATGTCAAATCAAAATTTTTTTTGTAGATTTGGGGTGTTGACCGCCTACAGTGTGTGCAGGTTATTATATTGTCGAGTATACTCGACTATAGCGTCCTTACTAGTTTTGTTGTAGTTTTGAACTTTGTAGAGTTTTGTTTTAATTGTTCGTTAAATTCTATAACACTTCGTGATTGTTTCGCACTTCGTAGAATTGTAGAATTGTTTGAAACTTCGTAGCAGTTGGTAACACTTCGTGGTTGTTTCGCACTTCGAAGAATTGTTTGAAACTTCGTAGAATTGTTTGAAACTTCGTAGCAGTTGGTAGAAATTGTTGTCGTTGTATTTGATGATATTTCGTTGTAGTTTAGAACTTTATAGATTTTTTTTTTCTAATTGTTCGTTGGATTATATAACACTTCGTGATTGTTTAGCACTTCGTAGAATTGTAGAATTGTTTGAAACTTCGTAGCAGTTGGTAACACTTCGTGGTTGTTTCGCACTTCGAAGAATTGTTTGAAACTTCGTAGAATTGTTTGAAACTTCGTAGCAGTTGGTAGAAATTGTTATCGTTATATTTGATGATATTTCGTTGTAGTTTAGAACTTTGTAGAGTTTTTTTTTAATTGTTCGTTGAATTCTATAACACTTCGTGGTTGTTTAGCACTTTGTAGAATTGTTTGGAACTTCGTAGAATTGTATGAAGCTTCGTAGAATTTTGTAGTGATTAATCGTTGTTTCTATTTTTGTAGAACTTGGTAGACGGATATGTTAAACTTTGTTGAATTATTTATTTATTATCCTTATTCGTTTGAATCACGTAGGATTAGGTGGGTTTTTAATTTGTTTTTTTTTTTTTTATATTAATTTATTTATTTATTTATTTTTTCCCCACTGTTAGTTTGCTTCTGGCTCCATGCTGTTGATCACGATTGGTTTTATTAAATTCTTACCGTAGTCGTAATTATGCAGACGATATGTCCGATCTCGTCGAAGTCAAAAGGAAAGACGCCGATTCTCTGCAATTGATTTCGGTTATGACCTTTGCTTTAGTCGTTGCCTATGTTGACACTTTCATTAAAATGTACCGAATAATACCAGAATTCGTTAGTAATCGATTACAGCATATATTTTAAACTAAACCGTTTTCCAGTTGTTGCCACGAGGGCGCCACATATGATAACGTACATGTATGTCAATATGCAAAATTTTTTTTTTTTTAAATGACCAAAAACTAATAATACTCTTTCTTTACATGTCCTCAATGATGACTGGCCAACATTGAACTTCTCCTGGAATCGAAATGTGGTCTATTGGACATGGTATGATAACGTACATGTAAGTCAATATGCAAATTTTTTTTTAAATGACCAAAAACTAATAATACTCTTTCTTTACATGTCCTCAATGATGACTGGCCAACATTGAACTTCTCCTGGAATCGAAATGTGGTCTATTGGACATGGTATGATAACGTACATGTAAGTCAATATGCAAATTTTTTTTTAAATGATCAAAAACTAATAATACTCTTTCTTGACATGTCCTCAATGATGACTGGCCAACATTGAACTTTTCCTGGAATCGAAATGTGGTCTATTGGACGTAGTATGATAACGTACATGTTAGTCAATATGCAAATTAGTTTTTAAATGACTAAAAACTTATAATACTCTTTCTTTACATGTCCTCAATGATGACTGCCAAACATTAAACTTCTCCTGGTATCAAAATATGGTCTATTGGACGTGGTACGAAAACGTACATGTAAGTCAATATACACATTTTTTTTTTTAAATGACCCAATAATAATACTCTTTCTTTACATGCCCTCAATGACGACTGGCCAACATTGAACTTCTCCCGGAATCAAAATGTGGTCTATCATATTGGACGTGGTATGATAACGTACATGTAAGTCAATATGCCAATTTTATTTTTAAATGATCAAAAACTAATAATACTCTTTCTTTACATATCCTCAATGATGAGTGGCCATTATTGAACTTCTCCTGGAATCGAAATGTGGTCTATTGGACGTGGTATGATAACGTACATGTAAGTCAATATGCAAATTTATTTTTAAATGGCCAAAAACTAATAATACTCTTTCTTGACATGTCCTCAATGATGACTGGCCCACATTGAACTTCTCCTGGAATCGAAATATAGTCTATTGGACGTGCTATGGTAACGAACATGTAAGTCAATATGCACATTTTTTTTTAAATGACCAAAAACTTATAATACTGCTTCTTTACATGTCCTCAATGATGACTGACCAACATTGGACTTCTCCTGGAATCAAAATGTGGTCTATCGTATTGGACGTGGTACGAAAACGTACATGTAAGTCAATGTGCAAATTTTTTTTTAAATGACCCAATAATAATACTCTTTCTTTACATGTCCTCAATGATGACTGGCCATTATTGAACTTCTCCTGGAATCGAAATGTGGTCTATTGGACGTGGTATGATAACGTACATGTAAGGCAACATGCAATTTTTATACTCTTCACGCAAGTGAATAATATTATAACTTTGTCCTGAAGTTTGTAACAGCAAGAAGGAGGGGAGGGGGACCCCATAAAGTATATATATTCTTGATCAGCTCGACAAGATATAGCCATGTCCGTCTGTCCGTCCGTCCGTCCATCCGTCTGTCTGTGTATATGCTATCTCCTCCTACAGTTTTGAAGATATCGAGCTAAAATTTTGCAGGGAGACTTCTCTAATGTGTGGTCAAATCATTGGTCGGAACCGGCCATATCGGATCATTGGAACTGGTAGCCCTCATACGAAATGAAGAAGAAAAACAAATTTGAATCGTTATATGGAAAACTTCTTTGTTTTGGAAAATAGAGGGCTGAAATTTCAAACATAGTAGTTATACATAGTCCGACATAATGCCTGAAAGTTTCATTGAGTTCGGGCAACTAGAACTTGTAGCTGCCATACAAAATGAAGAAGAGGAAGAGAAATTAAGATTTAACGTCGTTGTACAGAAAACATTTTTGTTTTGTATGATAGAGAGCTGAAATTTTAAACATAGCAGTTTTAGATGGTTCGATTAAATGCCTGAAAGTTTTATTGAAATCGGGCAACTGGAACTGGTACCTGCCATACAAAATGAAGAAGAAGAAGAGAAGCAATATTCACGTCGTTGTATGGAAAACTTTTTTGTTTCTTAACCAATTGACATGAAACTTCGCAGTTATGTTCTTGGGGAGGCATCAAAACTATTTTGAAAAAAATGGGCATGGTTACGCCCACTTTTACCAAAAATCAATAATTTGCATATCTCCGGTACCCAATGAGCAAAAACAATGATAATTTGTATATAGGCTAATTAGATGAAGAGAAAATATATTCAGTCAAAAAATAGGCGTGGCACAAGAAATAAGCGTGAAGAGTATTTGAGCTTCAGCCTTGCTGAAGTTAGCGTCCTTACTGGTTTTTTTTTTAAATACCAAAAACTTATAATACTTTTTTTTTACATGTCCTCAATAATGACTGGCCAACATTAAACTTCTCCTGGTATCAAAATGTGGTCTATCGTATTGGACGTGGTGTGGTAACGTACATGAAAGTTAATATGCAAATTTTTTTTTTAAATGATTGAAAACTAATAATACTCTTTCTTTACATATCCTCAATGATGACTGGCCAACATTAAACTTCTCCTGGAATCGAAATGTGGTCTATTGGACGTAGTATGATGACGTACATGTAAGTCAATATGCAAATTTATTTTTAAATGACCAAAAACTTATAATAGTCTTTCTTTACATGTCCTCAATGATGACTGGTCAACAATAACCTTCTCCTGGTATCAAAATATGGTCTATTGGATGTGGTACGAAAATGTACATGTAAGTCAATATGCACATTTTTTTTTTTTAAATGACCCAATAATAATACTCTTTCTTTATATGTCCTCAATGATGACTGGCCAACATTGGACTTCTCCTGGAATCAAAACGTGGTCTATTGGACGTGGTATGATAACATACATGTAAGTGAATATGCAAATTTATTTTTAAATGACCAAAAACTTATAATACTTTTTCTTTACATGCCCTCAATGACAACTGGCCAACATTGAACTTCTCCTGGAATCAAAATGTGGTCTACTGGACATGGTATGATAACGTACATGTAAGTCAATATGCAAATTTTTTTTTAAATGACCAAAAACTTATAATACTTTTTCTTTACATGCCCTCAATGATGACTGGCCAACATTGAACTTCTCCTGGAATTAAAATGTGGTCTATTGGACGTGGTATGATAACGTACATGTAAGTCAATATGCACATTTTTTTTTTTTAATGACCAAAAACTAATAATACTCTTTCTTGACATGTCCTCAATGATGATTGGCCAACATTAAATTTCTCCTGGTATCAAAATGTGGTCTATCGTATTGGACGTGGTATGATAACGTACATGTAAGTCAATATGCAAATATTATTTTTAAATGATCAAAAACTAATAATACTCTTTCTTTACATATCCTCAATGATGAGTGGCCATTATTGAACTTCTCCTGGAATCGAAATGTGGTCTATTGGACGTGGTATGATAACGTACATGTAAGTCAATATGCAAATTTATTTTTAAATGGCCAAAAACTAATAATAATCTTTCTTTACATGTCCTCAATGATGACTGGCCAACATTGAACTTCTCCTGGAATCGAAATGTAGTCTATTGGACGTACTATGGTAACGAACATGTAAGTCAATATGCACATTTTTTTTTTTTTTAAATAACCAAAAACTTATAATACTCCTTCTTTACATGTCCTCAATGATGACTGACCAACATTGAAATTCTCCTGGAATCAAAATGTGGTCTATCGTATTGGACGTGGTACGAAAACGTACATGTAAGTCAATATGTAAATTTTTTTTTTAAATGACCCAATAATAATACTCTTTCTTTACATGTCCTCAATGATGACTGGCCATTATTGAACTTCTCCTGGAATCGAAATGTGGTCTATTGGACGTGGTATGATAACGTACATGTAAGGCAACATGCAATTTTTTGTTTTTAAATACCAAAAACTAATAATAATCTTTTTTTACATGTCCTCAATAATGACTGGCCAACATTAAACTTCTCCTGGTATCAAAATGTGGTCTATCGTATTGGACGTGGTGTGGTAACGTACATGTAAGTTAATATGCAAATTTTTTTTATAAATGATTGAAAACTAATAATACTCTTTCTTTACATATCCTCAATGATGACTGGCCAACATTGAACTTCTCCTGGAATCGAAATGTGGTCTATTGGACATAGTATGATGACGTACATGTAAGTCAATATGCAAATTTATTTTTAAATGACCAAAAACTTATAATAGTCTCTCTTTACATGTCCTCAATGATGACTGGTCAACAATAACCTTCTCCTGGTATCAAAATATGGTCTATTGGACGCGGTACGAAAACGTACATGTAAATCAATATGCAAATTTTTTTTTTTAAATGACCCAATAATAATACTCTTTCTTTACATGCCCCCAAGAATGACTGGCCAACATTGAACTTCTCCTGGAATTAAAATGTGGTCTATTGGACGTGGTATGATAACGGACATGTAAGTCAATATGCAAATTTATTTTGAAATGACCAAAAACTTATAATACTTCTTCTCTTACATGCCCTCATTGATGACTGGCCAACATTGAACTTCTCCTGGAATCAAAATGTGGTCTATTGGACGTGGTATGATAACGTACATGGAAGTCAATATGCACATTTTTTTTTTTAAATGACCAAAAACTTATAACACTCTTTCTTGACATGTCCTCAATGATGACTGGCCAACATTAAATTTCTCCTGGTATCAAAGTGTGGTCTATCGTATTGGACGTGGTAGGATAACGAACATGTAAGTCAATATGCAAATTTGTTTTTAAATGACCAAAAAGTAATAATACTCTTTCTTTTTATGTCCTCAATGATGACTGGCCAATATTGAAATTCTCCTGGAATCAAAATGTGGTCTATCGTATTGGACGTGGTACGAAAACGTACATGTAAGTCAATATGTAAATTTTTTTTTTAAATGACCCAATAATAATACTCTTTCTTGACATGTCCTCAATGATGACTGGCCATTATTGAACTTCTCCTGGAATCGAAATGTGGTCTATTGGACGTGGTATGATAACGTACATGTAAGGCAACATGCAATTTTTTTTTTTTAAATACCAAAAACTAATAATACTCTTTTTTTACATGTCCTCAATAATGACTGGCCAACATTAAACTTCTCCTGGTATCAAAATGTGGTCTATCGTATTGGACGTGGTATGATAACTTACATGTAAGTCAATATGCAAATATTATTTTTAAATGATCAAAAACTAATAATACTCTTTCTTTACATATCCTCAATGATGAGTGGCCATTATTGAACTTCTCCTGGAATCGAAATGTGGTCTATTGGACGTAGTATGATGACGTACATGTAAGTCAATATGCAAATTTATTTTTAAATGACCAAAAACTTATAATAGTCTTTCTTTACATGTCCTCAATGATGACTGGTCAAAAATAACCTTCTCCTGGTATCAAAATATGGTCTATTGGATGTGGTACGAAAATGTACATGTAAGTCAATATGCAAATTTTTTTTTTTTAAATGACCCAATAATAATACTCTTTCTTTATATGTCCTCAATGATGACTGGCCAACATTGGACTTCTCCTGGAATCAAAACGTGGTCTATTGGACGTGGTATGATAACATACATGTAAGTGAATATGCAAATTTATTTTTAAATGACCAAAAACTTATAATACTTTTTCTTTACATGCCCTCAATGACAACTGGCCAACATTGAACTTCTCCTGGAATCAAAATGTGGTCTACTGGACATGGTATGATAACGTACATGTAAGTCAATATGCAAATTTTTTTTTAAATGACCAAAAACTTATAATACTTTTTCTTTACATGCCCTCAATGATGACTGGCCAACATTGAACTTCTCCTGGAATTAAAATGTGGTCTATTGGACGTGGTATGATAACGTACATGTAAGTCAATATGCACATTTTTTTTTTTTAATGACCAAAAACTAATAATACTCTTTCTTGACATGTCCTCAATGATGATTGGCCAACATTAAATTTCTCCTGGTATCAAAATGTGGTCTATCGTATTGGACGTGGTATGATAACGTACATGTAAGTCAATATGCAAATATTATTTTTAAATGATCAAAAACTAATAATACTCTTTCTTTACATATCCTCAATGATGAGTGGCCATTATTGAACTTCTCCTGGAATCGAAATGTGGTCTATTGGACGTGGTATGATAACGTACATGTAAGTCAATATGCAAATTTATTTTTAAATGGCCAAAAACTAATAATAATCTTTCTTTACATGTCCTCAATGATGACTGGCCAACATTGAACTTCTCCTGGAATCGAAATGTAGTCTATTGGACGTGCTATGGTAACGAACATGTAAGTCAATATGCACATTTTTTTTTTTTTTAAATAACCAAAAACTTATAATACTCCTTCTTTACATGTCCTCAATGATGACTGACCAACATTGAAATTCTCCTGGAATCAAAATGTGGTCTATCGTATTGGACGTGGTACGAAAACGTACATGTAAGTCAATATGTAAATTTTTTTTTTAAATGACCCAATAATAATACTCTTTCTTTACATGTCCTCAATGATGACTGGCCATTATTGAACTTCTCCTGGAATCGAAATGTGGTCTATTGGACGTGGTATGATAACGTACATGTAAGGCAACATGCAATTTTTTGTTTTTAAATACCAAAAACTAATAATAATCTTTTTTTACATGTCCTCAATAATGACTGGCCAACATTAAACTTCTCCTGGTATCAAAATGTGGTCTATCGTATTGGACGTGGTGTGGTAACGTACATGTAAGTTAATATGCAAATTTTTTTTATAAATGATTGAAAACTAATAATACTCTTTCTTTACATATCCTCAATGATGACTGGCCAACATTGAACTTCTCCTGGAATCGAAATGTGGTCTATTGGACATAGTATGATGACGTACATGTAAGTCAATATGCAAATTTATTTTTAAATGACCAAAAACTTATAATAGTCTCTCTTTACATGTCCTCAATGATGACTGGTCAACAATAACCTTCTCCTGGTATCAAAATATGGTCTATTGGACGCGGTACGAAAACGTACATGTAAATCAATATGCAAATTTTTTTTTTTAAATGACCCAATAATAATACTCTTTCTTTACATGCCCCCAATAATGACTGGCCAACATTGAACTTCTCCTGGAATTAAAATGTGGTCTATTGGACGTGGTATGATAACGGACATGTAAGTCAATATGCAAATTTATTTTGAAATGACCAAAAACTTATAATACTTCTTCTCTTACATGCCCTCATTGATGACTGGCCAACATTGAACTTCTCCTGGAATCAAAATGTGGTCTATTGGACGTGGTATGATAACGTACATGGAAGTCAATATGCACATTTTTTTTTTTAAATGACCAAAAACTTATAACACTCTTTCTTGACATGTCCTCAATGATGACTGGCCAACATTAAATTTCTCCTGGTATCAAAGTGTGGTCTATCGTATTGGACGTGGTAGGATAACGAACATGTAAGTCAATATGCAAATTTGTTTTTAAATGACCAAAAAGTAATAATACTCTTTCTTTTTATGTCCTCAATGATGACTGGCCAATATTGAAATTCTCCTGGAATCAAAATGTGGTCTATCGTATTGGACGTGGTACGAAAACGTACATGTAAGTCAATATGTAAATTTTTTTTTTAAATGACCCAATAATAATACTCTTTCTTGACATGTCCTCAATGATGACTGGCCATTATTGAACTTCTCCTGGAATCGAAATGTGGTCTATTGGACGTGGTATGATAACGTACATGTAAGGCAACATGCAATTTTTTTTTTTTAAATACCAAAAACTAATAATACTCTTTTTTTACATGTCCTCAATAATGACTGGCCAACATTAAACTTCTCCTGGTATCAAAATGTGGTCTATCGTATTGGACGTGGTGTGGTAACGTACATGTAAGTTAATATGCAAATTTTTTTTTTAAATGATTGAAAACTAATAATACTCTTTCTTTACATATCCTCAATGATGACTGGCCAACATTGAACTTCTCCTGGAATCGAAATGTGGTCTATTGGACGTAGTATGATGACGTACATGTAAGTCAATATGCAAATTTATTTTTAAATGACCAAAAACTTATAATAGTCTTTCTTTACATGTCCTCAATGATGACTGGTCAACAATAACCTTCTCCTGGTATCAAAATATGGTCTATTGGACGTGGTACGAAAACGTACATGTAAGTCAATATGCAAATTTTTTTTTTTAAATGACCCAATAGTAATACTCTTTCTTTACATGCCCCCAATAATGACTGGCCAACATTGAACTTCTCCTGGAATTAAAATATAGTCTATTGGACGTGGTATGATAACGTACATGTAAGTCAATATGCAAATTTATTTTGAAATGACCAAAAACTTATAATACTTTTTCTCTTACATGCCCTCAATGATGACTGGCCAACATTGAACTTCTCCTGGAATCAAAATGTGGTCTATTGGACGTGGTATGATAACGGACATGTAAGTCAATATGCAAATTTTTTTTTAAATGACCAAAAACTTATAACACTCTTTCTTGACATGTCCTCAATGATGACTGGCCAACATTAAATTTCTCCTGGTATCAAAGTGTGGTCTATCGTATTGGACGTGGTAGGATAACGAACATGTAAGTCAATATGCAAATTTGTTTTTAAATGACCAAAAACAAATAATACTCTTTCTTTTTATGTCCTCAATGATGACTGGCCAATATTGAAATTCTCCTGGAATCAAAATGTGGTCTATTGGACGAGGTACGAAAACGTACATGTAAGTCAATATGCAAATTTTTTTTTAAATGATCAAAAACTAATAATACTCTTTCTTTACATGTCCTCAATGATGACTGGCCAACATTGAACTTCTCCTGGAATCAAAATGTGGTCTATCGTATTGGACGTGGTACGAAAACGTACATGTAAGTCAATATGCAAATTTTTTTTTTTAAATGACCCAATAATAATACTCTTTCTTTACATGCCCCCAATAATGACTGGCCAACATTGAACTTCTCCTGGAATCAAAATGTGGTCTACTGGACATGGTATGATAACGTACATGTAAGTCAATATGCAAATTTTTTTTTAAATGACCAAAAACTAACAATGCTCTTTCTTGACATGTCCTCAATGATGACAGGCCAACATTGAACTTCTCCTGGAATCAAAACGTGGTCTATTGGACGTGGTATGATAACGTACATGTACGTGAATATGCAAATTTATTTTTAAATGACCAAAAACTTATAATACTTTTTCTTTACATGCCCCCAATAATGACTGGCCAACATTGAAATTCTCCTGGAATCAAAATGTGGTCTATTGGACGTGGTATGATAACGGACATGTAAGTCAATATGCAAATTTATTTTTAAATGCCCAAAAACTTATAATACTCTTTATTTACATGTCCTCAATGATGACTGGCCAACATTGGACTTCTCCTGGAATCAAAATATGGTCTATTGGACGAGGTATGATAACGTACATGGAAGTCAATATGCACATTTTTTTTTTTTTAAATGACCAAAAACTTATAACACTCTTTCTTGACACGTCCTCAATGATGACTGGCCAATATTAAATTTCTCCTGGTATCAAAGTGTGGTATATCGTATTGGACGTGGTAGGATAACGAACATGTAAGTCAATATGCAAATTTATTTTTAAATGACCAAAAACTAATAATACTCTTTCGTTTTATGTCCTCAATGATGACTGGCCAATATCGAATTCTCCTGGAATCAAAATGTGGTCTATTGGACGAGGTACGAAAACGTACATGTAAGTCAATATGCAATTTTTTTTTTAAATGGCCAAAAACTAATAATACTCTTTCTTAACATGCCCCCAATAATGACTGGCCAACATTGAACTTCTCCTGGAATCAAAATGTGGTCTATAGGACGTGGTATGATAACGGACATGTAAGTCAATATGCAAATTTATTTTTAAATGACCAAAAACTTATTATACTCTTTATTAACATGTCCTCAATGATGACTGGCCAACATTGGACTTCTCATGGAATCAAAATGTGGTCTACTGGACGAGGTACGAAAACGTACATGTAACTCAATATGCAAATTTTTTTTTAAATGACCAAAAACTAATAATAATCTTTCTTTACATGTCCTCAATGATGACTGGCCAACATTGAACTTCTCCTGGAATCAAAATGTGGTCTATCGTATTGGACGTGGTACGAAAACGTACATGTAAGTCAATATGCAAATTTTTTTTTAAATGGCCAAAAACTAATAATACTCTTTCTTAACATGCCCCCAATAATGACTGGCCAACATTGAACTTCTCCTGGAATCAAAATGTGGTCTATAGGACGTGGTATGATAACGGACATGTTAGTCAATATGCAAATTTATTTTTAAATGACCAAAAACTTATAATACTCTTTATTTACATGTCCTCAATGATGACTGGCCAACATTGGACTTCTCGTGGAATCAAAATGTGGTCTATTGGACGAGGTACGAAAACGTACATGTAAGTCAATATGCAAATTTTTTTTTAAATGACCAAAAACTAATAATAATCTTTCTTTACATGTCCTCAATGATGACTGGCCAACATTAAACTTCTCCTGGAATCAAAATGTGGTCTATCGTATTGGACGTGGTACGAAAACGTACATGTAAGTCAATATGCAAATTTTTTTTTAAATGGCCAAAAACTAATAATACTCTTTCTTTACATGCCCCCAATAATGACTGGCCAACATTGGACTTCTCCTGGAATCAAAATATGGTCTATTGGACGAGGTATGATAACGTACATGGAAGTCAATATGCACATTTTTTTTTTTTAAATGACCAAAAACTTATAACACTCTTTCTTGACACGTCCTCAATGATGACTGGCCAATATTGAAATTCTCCTGGAATCAAAATGTGGTCTATTGGACGAGGTACGAAAACGTACATGTAGTCAATATGCAAATTTTTTTTTAAATGACCAAAAACTAATAATAATCTTTCTTTACATGTCCTTAATGATGACTGGCCAACATTGAACTTCTCCTGGAATCAAAATGTGGTCTATCTTATTGGACGTGGTACGAAAACGTACATGTAAGTCAATATGCAAATTTTTTTTTAAATGGCCAAAAACTAATAATACTCTTTCTTTACATGCCCCCAATAATGACTGGAATCAAAATGTGGTCTATAGGACGTGGTATGATAACGGACATGTAAGTCAAAATGCAAATTTATTTTTAAATGACCAAAAACTTATAATACTCTTTATTTACATGTCCTCAATGATGACTGGCCAATATTGGACTTCTCCTGGAATCGAAATGTAGTCTATTGGACGTGCTATGGTAACAAACATGAAAGTCAATATGCACATTTTTTTTTTTTAAATAACCAAAAACTTATAATACTCCTTCTTTACATGTCCTCAATGATGACTGACCAACATTGGACTTCTCCTGGAATCAAAATGTGGTCTATCGTATTGGACGTGGTACGAAAACGTACATGTAAGTCAATATGCAAATTTTTTTTTAAATGACCAAAAACTAATAATACTCTTTCGTTTTATGTCCTCAATGATGACTGGCCAATATTGAACTTCTCCTGGAATCAAAATGTGGTCTATAGGACGTGGTATGATAACGGACATGTAAGTCAATATGCAAATTTATTTTTAAATGATCAAAAACTAATAATAATCTTTCTTTACATGTCCTTAATGATGACTGGCCAACATTGAACTTCTCCTGGAATCGAAATGTAGTCTATTGGTCGTGCTATGGTAACGAACATGTAAGTCAATATGCACATTTTTTTTTTTTAAATACCAAAAACTCATAATACTCTTTTTTTACATGTCCTCAATAATTACTGGCCAACATTAAACTTCTCCTGGTATCAAAATGTGGTCTATCGTATTGGACGTGGTGTGGTAACGTACATGTAAGTTAATATGCAAATTTTTTTTTTAAATGATTGAAAACTAATAATACTCTTGGTCGGCGAAAACTCCTCTGACTGAACCCTCCCCGAAGGTGCCGGCTGGGCAATGGATAGTGCATTGTCTCGGGCAACCGAGGGATGCTAGCATCTCTTGCCTGTCCGCAGGACCTTGCAGTGTCTAGCAAAGGTGACGGACCCAAGTCTCTCAGACCTAGTCTGAGAGGCTTGGGCCCGAAGCCATGGTCAGAGGTACTTGGCAGCAAGTATAAACTGCATCACCCTTATGATGGGACGGAAGAACAGTAGAGAAGCACGGGCTGGGATGTCAGCCCAAACGTCGGTGGGAGGTGTGACTGCTACCACCGGCGGGCACGGGGAGGAGCAATCCTCTCTGCGTGTCGCCAGTGGTCACAGTGACGGAACGCGCGCGAGTGCGCTCCGTCGCCAGGAGGGTACAGAGCTGAAACCAACTGCCACAGAGTCGGAGTTTGTGTTCACAGGCCCATCGATGCCGGCTGCCGAGCTAGCGCTTGCGCTAGCGGAGCCGCCGCTAGACGATGAGTCATCGAGCACAGATGAAGGTGAAGTGACGGTTGTCCAGGGACAACCCAAAAAGGCCATAGCAGACGATGATCTCAAACGCAAACGGCTGTCTGGGTACAAGACCTCTCTAAAGTTCCTTAAGGGACTGGAGGGTCACGACCCGGGTTCGCTGAGCGGCCGAGAAAAGAGACTGCGCAAAAGGCATGAGTACAACGTGCGACTGTATCTGAGACTTGCTGGCCCGCCTGGTAACACTCAGACCGCCGCACAAAGTACGAGTGCTCTGTGCCGAGGGAAACCTGCCGCAGCCACACCCCCCGTAAAGGAGGGAACGGCTAGCAAGAGTACCGCACCGGCCAATAAGAGACAAAGGTCTGATGACTCGGCGAAGGCTTCGGAGAGCAAGCGGAAACGTCCAGGGGAATTTCTGGCAAGCTTAAGCTCGAAACCGGAGCTGCAGGTGGCCATTATCGATAGGAGGGACCCAGAATGGAAACTCACTACCGAGAACTGGCTCATCCTTGAAGGGTCAATCAACCGGGCGATAGCAGATGCCATCACTCGGCCAGAAAATCCCTTCGTGGCAGAGTTTGACGGTATCAACTGGTACAAGGGTGTCAAGGTTGTGGCATGTGCCAATGAGGAGTCCCTGCGGCTCCTCAAGGACACATTGCTGGAACTAGACGCCCCCTGGCCGGGTGCTAAGATTGATGTCGTCCCCGTGGACCAAATTCCGGCTCGAACGATTATTAAGGTCTGGATCCCACCTCCAATTATGGAGGATCGAACCACCCTCTTATTGATCAAGAGCCAGAACGCGGACTGCGACACCGGGGATTGGACAATCAAGAGAGGGCTGGCCCGCGACAAGGGAAACGGCAAGGACCTTCGGGCAATCATTCCTGGAGGCGCCGGGCGCGAAGATGATAGGTCAACCGGAGAGACTTAAGGTGGTGCAGATTAATCTGCATCATTCAAGGGTCCCCTCGATCGACCTACTACGGTGGATGGACAGGGAGAGGGTAGACGTGGCTCTTATCCAGGAGCCCTGGATCGTGAGTGAAAGGGTTTGCGGTTTAGGTGCCCGCGGCTACAATCTCCTTGTCCCTACAACTGTAGGTAAGTCCAGAACCTGTATCGTGGTAAGAACCGGACTTAATGTTCTATTCTCTTCCCGTTACAGCAACAACGACCTGACGGTAGTGTTATGCGAGCGAAGAACCGGTCCCAAACTATACCTGGCCTCGGCATATCTACCGTATGAAGAGAGGGATCCACCATCAGAGAGCGTCCGAGCCCTTATTCGGCATGCGCAGGAGGAGGGCACGGACTTAATCCTGGGGTGTGATGCCAATGCTCACCATACTATGTGGGGAAGCAAGGATATTAACGTGAGAGGAGAATCGCTGTGTGAATTCATGTCGTGCACAAATCTTAATGTGTGTAACCGGGGTGACCACCCCACATTCCGCAATAAGAACCGTGCTGAGGTTATTGACATAACCCTAGCGACCAACAGTGACTCTCTCTCTGTTGTAGACTTGCACGTATCCACGGAATGTTCCTTCTCGGACCATTACAGGATAGTGTTCGAAGTAGAATGGTTCAGAGAGGCCAAACGCCCCTTCAGGAACCCAAAACGAACTGACTGGGTCAAGTTCTCTCAACTTGTCAAGGAGTTACTCCCAAACCACCCAGTGGGTAGGCTGGACAACCCGGACAAACTGGAGAAATCGACCAGGACCGTCACGGAAGCTCTGTGTAAGGCCTTCATCAAATCCTGTCCTATCAGCCGTCCTCCAAAGTCAAACCGCAACAGGTGGTGGACACCGGAGCTCGGAAGGATACGGAAGGAAACGAGAAGACTCTACAACAGAGCGAAAGACAGAAACTGCCAGGTGGACTGGGACGCCTACCACCTCAGTTTCAAAGTCTTCAAGAAAGAATGTAGGAAGGCCAAAAGAAATTCTTGGGCCGCTTTCTGCGAGGATCTGACCAGCACCACAGAAGCGTCCAGACTTCGAAGGTTGCTAGCGAAAGATCCAGCCACACCAGGCTTGCTTTGCGATCTGGATGGCAAATTCGCTAAAGACAGCCAGGAGTCTCTACAACTCCTCATGAACACACACTTTCCGGGATGCTTGGAAGCTGATGATGAATCTGGGTTTAGCATCAGCGAAGAGCCGGATCAGGCAGTGGACCTGGAGGGTGAGGCCGTAGTAAGGGAAATCCTTAGCAAAGAAAAGATAATCTGGGCTATCAAGTCGTTCCATCCCAACAAATCAGCTGGACCGGATGACATCAGACCGGCAATGATGCAAGCGGTGAGTGAGCACCTGTCGCAATGGCTACTGGAAATCTTCAGGGGATGTCTCCTCACAGGATACATCCCAAGGTACTGGAGAGAAGTGAGGGTGGCTTTCATTCCCAAAGCAGGAAAGATCAACCATTGCTCACCAAAAGATTATAGGCCCATTAGTCTTTCATCGTTTTTATTGAAAACATTGGAGAGACTCCTGGACCTGCATCTCAGAAGTAAGCTGACACCTCACACTTTCAGCGGATCTCAACACGCCTATCTTAAGGGTAGATCAGTTGAGACCGCTTTGCACGAGGTAGTTAGCACAATTGAAAAAACATTGCGGAGAAAGGAGTTTACGTTGGCGGCTTTTCTGGACATAGAAGGTGCCTTCAACAATGTCAGGATCGAGTTTTTACGACTGCACTTGTCAAAATTGGCGCACACCCGACAATCACTCGATGGCTTAGCGACATGCTCAGCCACAGAGTGATAAACGCCCAACTCTGCACCTCGACAATTAGGAGAAAGGTGGTCAGGGGAACTCCGCAAGGGGGTGTCATATCTCCCTTGCTGTGGAACCTTGTCCTTAATGATCTTCTCCTAAAACTGGAAAATAGGGGATGTAGAGTGACGGCCTATGCAGACGACCTGGTGCTTAACAGGCAGATTCCTGCCTACAATCAGTGAGCTCCTAAACGGCGCATTGGGCCTAACTCTTCGATGGGCAGAGCAGAACGGTCTGGGGGCCAACCCACAAAAGACCGAGCTGGTTTTGTTCACCCGAAAATATAAGATCCCAAGCTTCAAACTCCCGACACTGGGCGGAACGGAGCTTGTGCTTTCAAAGGAGGCCAAGTACCTTGGAGTAATCCTCGACTCTAAACTCTCCTGGAGGAGGAACTCGGAGGAGAGGATGAAAGAGGCACTACAGGCCTTTTTTGTATGCAAAAAGACTTTCGGTAAAGGATGGGGACTGCAACCGTATATCATTCATTGGTTTTACACAGCAGTCGTCAGACCTATACTTACTTATGGAGCGCTGGTTTGGTGGGAGGCGGGTCACACCAACTCCCATCTAAACAACCTTCGCAAGGTACAAAGACTCGCTTGCCTGGGAGTAACAGGATGCATTCGTTCTACCCCCCAGGCAGCGCTCGACGTGATGTTGAATCTGGAACCAATTGGAGTCTCCCTCAAGCACGTGGCAGCAAGAAGTGCAGTCAGGCTGCTAGCCCAGGGCCTTCTTAAGCCTTGTGTTGCGGGCCACAGTACCATCCTACGCTCAGTAGGAACCTCTGTGGCAGATGAGAACGACTACTGGGTTTCAGATCTCAAATGGGAAGACAAATTTACTGTCGAATTTCCTAATAGAGCAGATTGGCAACTCGAAACTCCCGTGAGGCAGAACGAGTTGTCAATCTATACAGACGGCTCGAAGACGAAGGAAGGAACTGGATCGGGGGACTACTCTGATGACCCTTCGGTTCAACTCTCCTTTCGTCTTCCTGACTATTGCAGCGTGTTCCAAGCGGAGATCTACGCCGTTTGGCAGGCGGCTAAATTGATACACACCTTGAGTGAGAGCCCGAGGAACGTATCGATCTACGTTGATAGCCAAGCAGCGCTTAAAGCTCTCTCGTCGAACACGGTAAAGAGTCAACTCATCCGGGACACGGTTTTGGCACTGAACCGGTGTCAACCGCACTCAATCAGACTGGTCTGGGTGCCGGGCCACATGGGTGTGCCTGGTAACGAGGCGGCTGACGAGTGCGCTAGATCCGGTTCAGCGTTAGAAACAAGTCTCGTGGTGAAAGACATTAAAAGGCCAATCCAGTACGTCCTATCGGAACTTGACAGTACCATGAGGACTGTGGCTGCCGATCACTGGATAGCAGTACTGGGCTGCGAGGTGTCCAAGGCATTATGGCCAAGATACAATTCGAAGCGCACTTCCGAGCTCCTACACTTAACAAAGAACAGGATAAGGATGTTGACAGGAGTCTTAACGGGACACTGCTACATTGGGCGTATGGCCCAACGTTACGGCGTATCCCAACAAGACTACTGTCGTAGCTGTGAAAACGAAGATGAGATTGAGAGTGTCCAACACCTTCTCTGCGACTGCCCTGCACTTCTGAGGAGGAGAACCCAATTTTTGGGAAGACCCTTCTTTGACGAACTGGGCAGTCTAGTGAACGCGCACCTGGAGGACCTGGCACTCTTCCTGGATTCCACTGGGTGGTTCCGTGGGCTGCCGAAGCCCAGTGGGACTGGCCATTAGAACCAGGAAAAACGGAATGACCCTTCTCCCATCCATTATCCCAGCAACCCTACCCGATCCCATCTATCCCTCCAGTATATAAATCAGGCAACACAATGGACCTAATGGTCACTGGGTGCTCTCGACTTCGGTTGAGCTGCCTGTTCAACCTAACCTAACCTAAATAATACTCTTTCTTTACATATCCTCAATGATGACTGGCCAACATTGAACTTCTCCTGGAATCAAAATGTGGTCTATTGGACGAGGTACGAAAACGTACATGTAAGTCAATATGCAAATTTATTTTTAAATGACCAAAAACTTATAATAGTCTTTCATTACATGTCCTCAATGATGACTGGTCAACAATAACCTTCTCCTGGTATCAAAATATGGTCTATTGGACGTGGTACGAAAACGTACATGTAAGTCAATATGCAAATTTTTTTTTTTAAATGACCCAATAATAATACTCTTTCTTTACATGCCCCCAATAATGACTGGCCAACATTGAACTTCTCGTGGAATTAAAATGTGGTCTATTGGATGTGGTATGATAACGTACATGTAAGTCAATATGCAAATTTATTTTGAAATGACCAAAAACTTATAATACTTTTTTTCTTACATGCCCTCAATGATGACTGGCCAACATTGAACTTCTCCTGGAATCAAAATGTGGTCTATTGGACGTGGTATGATAACGAACATGGTAGTCAATTTGCACATTTTTTTTTTTAAATGACCAAAAACTAATAATACTCTTTCTTGACATGTCCTCAATGATGACTGGCCAATATTGAAATTCTCCTGGAATCAAAATGTGGTCTATTGGACGAGGTACGAAAACGTACATGTAAGTCAATATGCAAATTTTTTTTTAAATGACCAAAAACTAATAATACTCTTTCTTTACATGTCCTCAATGATGACTGGCCAACATTGAACTTCTCCTGGAATCAAAATGTGGTCTATCGTATTGGACGTGGTACGAAAATGTGGCGCCCTCGTCGCAACAACTGTAAAACCGTTAAATTTAAAATACATGCTGTAATCGATTACTAACGGATTCTGGTATTATTCGGTACATTTTAATGAAAGTGTCAACATAGGCAACGGTGAAAGCAAAGGTGATAAGCGAAATCAATTGCAGGGAATCGGCCTCTTTCCTTTTGGACTTCAACGAGATCGGACATATCGTCTGCATATTTACGACTGCGGTAAGAATATAAGAAAAACCAATCGTGATCAAACCACAGCATGGACCTACCTAATCCTACGTGATTCAAAGGATTCTACAAAAATAAAAAAAACAATAAAAAAAAAACAACGATCAATAACTACAAAATTCTACGAAACTTCAAACAATTCTACGAAGTTCCAAACAATTCGACAAAGTGCTAAACAACCACGAAGTGCTATAAAATCCAACGAACAATTAAAACAAAACTCTACAAATTTTCAAACAATTCGACGAAAATCCAAATAATTCTACGAAGTGCGAAACAACCACGAAGTGTTACCAACTGCTACGAAGTTTCCAACAATTCTACAATTCTACGAAGTGCTATAGAATCCAACGAACCATTAAAACAAAACTCTACAAAGTTTCAAACAATTCTACGAAGTTTCAAACAATTCTACGAAGTACGAAACAATAACGAACTGCTACGAAGTTTCAAACAATTCCACAATTCTACGAAGTGCTATAGAATCCACCGAACCATTAAAACAAAACTCTACAAAGTTTCAAACAATTCGACGAAAATCCAAATAATTCTACGAAGTGCGAAACAACCACGAAGTGTTACCAACTGCTACGAAGTTTCCAACAATTCTACAATTCTACGAAGTGCTATAGAATCCAACGAACCATTAAAACAGAACTCTACAAAGTTTCAAACAATTCTACGAAGTTTCAAACAATTCTACGAAGTGCGAAACAATCACGAACTGCTACGAAGTTTCAAACAATTCTACAATTCTACGAAGTGCTATAGAATCCACCGAACCATTAAAACAAAACTCTACAAAGTTTCAAACAATTCGACGAAGTTCTAAATAATTCTACGAAGTGCGAAACAACCACGAAGTGTTACGAACTGTTACGAAGTTTCAAACAATTCTACAATTCTACGAAGTGCTATAGAATCCAACGAACCATTAAAACAAAACTCTACAAAGTTTCAAACAATTCGACGAAGTTCCAAATAATTCTACGAAGTGCGAAACAACCACGAAGTGTTACTAACTGCTACGAAGTTTCAAAGAACTACAACAATTTCTACCAACTACTACGAAGTTAACAACAATTTCTACCAACCACTACGAAGCTTCAACCAATTCTACAAAGTTAACAACAATTTCTACCAACTACTACGAAGTTAACAACAATTTCTACCAACCACTACGAAGCTTCAACTAATTCTACGAAGTTAACAACAATTTCTACCAACTACTACGAAGTTAACAACAATTTCTATCAACCACTACGAAGCTTCAACCAATTCTACAAAGTTTTAACGAACTACAACAATTTCTACCATTTACTACGAAGTTTAAACTAATTCTACGAACGTTTCACGAACGACAACAATTTCTACCAACCACTACGAAGCTTCAACCAATTCTACAAAGTTTCAACGAACTACAACAATTTCTACCAACTACTACGAAGTTTAAACTAATTCTACGAACTTTTCACGAACGACAACAATTTCTACCAACCACTACGAAGCTTCAACCAATTCTACAAAGTTTCAACGAACTACAACAATTTCTACCAACTACTACGAAGTTTAAACTAATTCTACGAACGTTTCAACGAACTACAACGATTTCTACCAACTACTACGAAGTTTAAACTAATTCTACGAACGTTTCACGAACGACAACAATTTCTACCAACTACTACGAAGTTCCAAACAATTCTACGAAGTTGCCACAACTACAACAATTTCTATCAACTCCTACGAAGAAGAACAACTACTACAATTTCTATCAATACTACGAAGTTTCAACAAAATATACGAAGCGTCAACGATCAACTATAACCTGTGGAATCACACCACAATTGCTACTTCTTTTCTAAGCTACGACCAACACCCCCCTAATCAGAGAGACGAAGAATTAAAGATGAAAATAGGCAGTCATTAGAACTGTTATTCTAATGAAATTCTAAAATTAAGCTATAAAGTTTCCTTTCAGCTCTTCGGTCAGCCTTGTAAGCGCTTTCAACGCCAGCGAAGAACTGTAAGTGTTTCCAATATATTTCTTTAACATTTCTTATTGATACAACATGCCATACTATGTCATTACCCAAGAATCAATTTAACTACAATATCCATGAAGGATAAGCAAATTTTTGTTTTATAATTTGTAACGTTTGCCCCAATCATTCATTATATTATTATTATAAGTACTTTATTTGGTCAAATAAATCGATGATGAATAAACTTATTATAAATTAACGACAGAAATGCCTAAGAACATGGAAATTAGTTATAAATATTAGACTTCGCGATTATGTTCCACGCTTAAATTAGCTAACATGGGGGATTCCGACATCACACAGCCCTAGCGAGTACTCTAGTACCCAAAAAGGGGGTCATCAATGGATAAGAGTTGGACTTGGTGATCCAAGGTAGGGCGGGCATGCACATCGTAACATCAGTGCAAAAGTAACTATCATGCGTTAATCCGGGTTTGATAGAGTAACTATTAGTCCTCCTTCTCCCTGCTCCCTACCTATCCTTCTATCAACCCCCCCATTCCTGCACGCTTTCTCTTTATTTTTTATTTCTATTAGCAGGCCTATACGGCGTAGAGAGATAAGAGCGGAAGTTCTTCCCCTTTCGAAAGACCCATCCCCAATACCGACGAGACAGAGCCGGATCTTTCAAGCGTGCTCGTTCTTAGCATCTCCGACGTACCCCTTTGTGTGGTTCGTTGTCCGCTACAATAGTTAAATAAGAAATAATGGCGCCCAACGTGGGGCCCGAAAATTTTCGGGTTAAATAATAAGCACCTTTTAATATCTCCTGGTGCAAGACTCACTTTTAATTGCTCAGCCATAACACCTTTGGCCTATTTCCCAATATTCTCTTTAACCTCTCTTTTCTCTTGTTGTGTTACAAATATAATGGTTGACATTTTCTTTGGAACTTAGGCTTGGAACTCATTGTACCCTAACCAAGATCATGGAAGCCAACGATTTGTAGCACTCTTTCTTTAGAATTTTGTCTCTGAAGTTGGAATTTAGTAATCGGGATTAACCTGGTTACTAACTAACTATGAGTAGACACAATTCGAAAACATCTGTCTGTGTAAGTTTAATTACGCGTGTGGATTATCCAACAGCGGGATTACTGCATTGGAACCAACGTGAAATAATCATAATTGTTTAACACTAATAAATTGGAGCAACAATGGACTACGGTAACTTGGCGTATTGCTGAGACTGACCTGTTGTTTTCCCAAATTATTAGACCCGTCCAAAACCAAATTTCTTTCCCACCCTTCGTAATAGTTACCTATGGCAAATAACGTTTTGATTAATATTGGTCTAGAGTGCTTCGCTCAGTGATCTGAGTGATGGAGGAATCCCTTAATTTTATGAGATTATAGTATTTGAATTAAAGAAAAAAAAAAAAAAACTAAATTGATATATATACCACATATAACAAAAATTTTATCCAACCAAATACAATTAAACAAAATTAAAAACCTTTTACCATATATATAAACATAAAAAGAAAACACAAAAGGTCCCCTGACTAAAAATACAATGCCGATATCGAGAAGTCCAGAAAGTGCTAGAGGTGGTGGATCAGCTATCAGATGTGTGGTATGCGAAGGTCTAGTATCCTCAGCGGAACAATTGATGCGAGGCGCATGTGGTTGCGATTATCACATTACATGTTTTGAAAACCAACAATTCGTTAACAATAATTGTGTAGGTTGTAAAATGCCTATAAACGGAAATCATGGTAATATACCAGACAAAGTTCCTAACCCAACGACTCAACCCAATATCGACAACCGATCCGCAAATATGGCAGTAAGTGATGGGGGAATGGCAGAACTAGTTAATAAAGCAGTTCAGTCGCATTGCAACATGCTGCACGAGTCCTTAAGCCAAAAATTGAATGCTTCTTTGAAAAAAAGCATGGAAACCATGATGCACATGCTTTCAGAAAAAATGCAAGAGGTTCAAGCACCAAGTATTGGGAGAAGTGAACTAGGCAACGAAGTTCGACACTCGGAACCTTCTGGATTAGGTCAGCAATCTATGGAGCAACTATTAGGCTTACCTGCACCCAGAGAATCATTGATTCAAAACACGGCAACAAATCGCCCAGTACCAGCTGCATCCATAAATGATTCCAGATCAGCCGAAGTGGCTTGGCGACCCGAGAAAGTGAGCCACATAATTAATAACTGGAGAATAAAATTTATTGGGGGTCATAATGGTATGTCGCTGAGTAACTTCATATATAGAGTAGAAGCGCTTACCCAACAGACCCTGGGTGGTGACTTTGACTTGTTATGCCGTTTTAATAGTTGTCTTTTCGAAGGTAAGGCCAATGATTGGTTTTGGCGTTACTATAAAACGGTGGGAACCATAAGTTGGCCTGAGTTATGTGTATCGCTCAGAAAGCAGTATAAAGATTCAAGAACAGACTTTGACTACAGAGAAATGCTTAGAGATAGGAAGCAACGGCGCAATGAAAGTTTCGATCAATTCCATGAAGCTATTTTGGCCTTGACGGATCAATTAACTACGCCATTATCGGAAGAAGTACTGGTGGAAATAATGCGTCGGAACTTATTACCCGATGGACAGCACAGTATGCTAAACTTAAACATAACTTCGGTATCTCAACTACGAGACGTCGTTAAGAGGCGAGAATTCTTCCTGGCAGACATGAACAAAGAAAACAATGCGAAACGGCTCCCAATAGTGAAGTCGGTGTCCGCAGTGGAAGAAGTGGCTGACCCAGATAAGTCAATGTGCACTTGCGAGGAGGAAGAAATATCAATTGATGCAGTAACTCTCACGTGTTGGAACTGCGGAGGACATGGACATCGATTTAACGATTGTGTAAAGACACAAAGGATCTTCTGTTACGGGTGTGGAACTCCGGAGGTCTACAAGCCCAATTGCGCTAAATGTGGACAAGCAAAAAACGTGAAAGCGCCAGCACACGGGACGTGTGCACGCAAGCAGATGGTGTCGAAAGCAACCAACACAGACTCTGCAAACTAGATGAATCCCATACTAGTTTGCCAAATCAATTACCGGATATGACATTCAAGCCTTTACATCTTCGGATGGAAGACTTATCAAATTCAGCAGATACAGAAAACAAAGCTACCTCACGGAAACAAAAACGAAATAAAACCCGTATACGTGAGTTTTGGAAGAACATAAAAACAGCCCGACAACACTTGATTGAATCAGTTTTCGAAAAAAACAACGATTTGCGACCATTCGCAAAAGTTTCATTGCTGGGAAGGTTAGTGATTGGATTAATGGACACCGGAGCGTCAGTAAGCTGCGTGGGAAGTACATTGGCTTCAGAATTAATGAATGAACATCCATCCATGAAACCTTTGCACACCGAAGTGAAAACTGCGGATGGACAGCACCAAAAGATTGTAGGAAAATTAAATACCACCATTGAATTTAGAGGCATTATCAAACCATTAGTATTGTATGTTATCCCTAGCCTATCTCAGAACTTATACTTAGGAATCGATTTTTGGCGATTGTATGGATTACTAACTGATCAATTCTTTGGCAACGTAGAAGAAATTTTGCCGATTACCACCCCGGAATCGAGGTTATTACAACCCAATCAGGAGGCGATACTTCGTTCAGTCATTGAAAAATTTCCGTCATATACGACCAAAGGTCTGGGACGTACTAAAGTCATAGCTCACCGAATTGACGTAGGAAATGCATTGCCCATCAAACAAAGACACTTCCCCGTCTCACCCGCTATTGAAAAATTAATGTACGCCGAGGTAGATAGGATGTTAAAATTAGGCGTAATTGAAGAATCACAAAGCGCGTGGTCATCACCAGTGGTGTTAGTAAGAAAACCTGGAAAAGTAAGACTTTGTCTTGATAGCAGAAAAGTTAATGCGGTCACAGTAAAGGATGCATATCCGTTACCTAACATCGGCGGCATTCTAAGCAGACTTCCGAAAGCGGAGTATATTTCAAGCCTCGATTTAAAAGATGCCTTCTGGCAAATACCATTGGATCCGGCTTCAGCAGATAAAACGGCGTTTACAATACCCGGTCGACCGTTGTACCAATTCAAAGTCATGCCATTTGGGTTATGTAATGCCCCACAAACAATGACCAGATTAATGGATAAGGTAATATCACCACAGTTACGAAACAAAGTCTTCGTGTACCTAGACGATTTACTAATAATTTCAGAAACCTTTGAAAGACACTTGGAAGTTCTAGAACAAGTAAACGAAAGTTTAAAAGCAGCTGGACTGACTATAAATGTCGAAAAGTCTAAATTCTGTTTGCGTGAAGTCAAATATTTAGGCCATGTGGTTGGAAACGGTCATATTAAGACAGACCCGGACAAAGTATCGGCCATCACCGAATTTCCTGAGCCAAAAACGGTCCGACAACTTAGACGGTTCCTGGGTATGGCAGGATGGTATCAGAAATTCATCAAAAACTACGCGGCAATTACATCACCACTAACTGACTTATTAAAAGCCAAACGAAAATTTGGAATAGTCGGCGATGCGCAGACCTCATTCAACGGTGTAAAGAAGAGTCTCAGCGAAGCACCAGTCCTTCATAGCCCAAATTTTGAAGAAGAATTTTATCTACACTGTGACGCCAGCCACACGGGAGTAGGCGCAGTATTGGTACAGATGTCGGAATCCGGCGATGAAAGACCGATTGCATTCATGTCAAAGAAACTGAATCGTATTCAAAGAAATTATTCGGTCACGGAACAAGAATGTCTGGCAGCCATGCTAGCTGTAAAAAAATTCAGGCCGTACATAGAGGGACAGAAGTTCACCATAATTACTGATCATGCATCTCTAAAGTGGTTAATGTCACAAACCGACCTAAGCTCAAGGCTAGAACGATGGGCTCTTAAGCTTCAAGGGTATGATTTTAGTATTGCGCATAGGAAAGGCAGTAAAAACATCGTACCTGACACACTCTCCCGAGCATATGGAGAAGATGTTTGTTCATTGGAGATAAACTGCGGCTTATTCGTGGATCTTCAAAGCGAACAATTTAAAGACCCAGAATACTGCTCATTGAGAGAACAAGTAAAAACAAATGTCAAGCAAATACCAGATATCAGGGTTGTGGACAATTTTGTGTACAGACGAACAGAACATGCGGTAGGTGAACCTTGTCAAGACGATTTGGCGTGGAAACTATGGATACCACGAGGACTCGTATCTTCACTGTTAGAACGTGCTCACACAGACGCTACTTCGTCACACTGTGGAATTCACAAAACTTTGGAAAAATTAAGACGATATTATTATTGGCCTAATATGGTTGGCGACGTTAAAACCTTTATCGGTGGCTGTGAGGTATGCAAAATGACGAAACATCCCAATCGCGCCACTCGACCTCCGTTGGGAAAAATCGCGGATTCCTTGCGGTTGTTCCAAAAGTTATACATTGACTTTTTGGGTCCATGTCCCCGGTCTCGAAGCGGTAACATCGGCATCTTTATAGTGCTAGATCATTATTCTAAATTCGTTTTTTTAAAAGCAGTTAAATCATTCACCAGCGACAAGATATGCGAATATTTAGAAAACGAATTATTTAATTGTTTCGGAGTTCCGGAAACCATAGTATCGGACAATGGGACTCAATTTCGCTCGCATACATTTAACGAACTGTTACAAAAATATGGCGTTTACCACCAATATACGGCATTCCACTCACCGCAAGCCAATGCTGCCGAGCGAGTAAATAGATCAATAATCAGCGGAATTAAAGCTTATGTTCGCGAAGATCAAAAAGATTGGGATGAACACATCAGTAAAATATCGTGTTCAATCCGTGCATCTTGGCACACAGGCATAAATAACACACCTTACTATATGGCATTTGGGCAACACATGATAACCAATGGTAAAACTTACCCACTTCTTCGCAGCCTGAATCTGTTGGAGGATCGAACGACAAGGTTTAACAGAGAAGATACCTTTGATATCAGTCGAACTACCGCGCAAATAGCAACCAAAAACCGAGGCAGTCGGAATGAAAAGACCTACAACATACGATCGCGTCTAGTGAACTACCAAGTAGATCAAGAAGTGTTCCGAAGGAACTTTAGGCAAAGCAATTTTTCTCAAGGATATAATGCAAAACTAGCGCCGACATATTTAAAAGCGAGAGTCAGAAGGGTGATAGGAAACTCATATTATGAATTAGAGGACTTGACAGGGCGATTGGTTGGAATATATCATGCCAAGGATATGAAGCAATAAAATCATGCGAAGTTATTTGGCTCCTCGGGGATCAGTCTGCGGTTTTACCCACCTACGTCTGATTTTGTGGTGGGGGAAATTGTGGCGCCCTCGTCGCAACAACTGGAAAACGGTTAAATTTAAAATACATGCTGTAATCGATTACTAAAGAATTCTGGTATTATTCGGTACATTTTAATGAAAGTGTCAACATAGGCAACGGTGAAAGCAAAGGTGATAAGCGAAATCAATTGCAGGGAATCGGCCTCTTTCCTTTTGGACTTCAACGAGATCGGACATATCGTCTGCATATTTACGACTGCGGTAAGAATATAAGAAAAACCAATCGTGATCAAACCACAGCATGGACCTACCTAATCCTACGTGATTCAAAGGATTCTACAAAAATAAAAAAAACAATAAAAAAAAAACAACGATCAATAACTACAAAATTCTACGAAACTTCAAACAATTCTACGAAGTTCCAAACAATTCGACAAAGTGCTAAACAACCACGAAGTGCTATAAAATCCAACGAACAATTAAAACCAAACTCTACAAAGTTTCAAACAATTCGACGAAAATCCAAATAATTCTACGAAGTGCGAAACAACCACGAAGTGTTACCAACTGCTACGAAGTTTCCAACAATTCTACAATTCTACGAAGTGCTATAGAATCCAACGAACCATTAAAACAAAACTCTACAAAGTTTCAAACAATTCTACGAAGTGCGAAACAATCACGAACTGCTACGAAGTTTCAAACAATTCTACGAAGTGCTATAGAATCCACCGAACCATTAAAACAAAACTCTACAAAGTTTCAAACAATTCGACGAAAATCCAAATAATTCTACGAAGTGCGAAACAACCACGAAGTGTTACCAACTGCTACGAAGTTTCCAACAATTCTACAATTCTACGAAGTGCTATAGAATCCAACGAACCATTAAAACAAAACTCTACAAAGTTTCAAACAATTCTACGAAGTTTCAAACAATTCTACGAAGTGCGAAACAATCACGAACTGCTACGAAGTTTCAAACAATTCTACAATTCTACGAAGTGCTATAGAATCCACCGAACCATTAAAACAAAACTCTACAAAGTTTCAAACAATTCGACGAAGTTCTAAATAATTCTACGAAGTGCGAAACAACCACGAAGTGTTACGAACTGTTACGAAGTTTCAAACAATTCTACAATTCTACGAAGTGCTATAGAATCCAACGAACCATTAAAACAAAACTCTACAAAGTTTCAAACAATTCGACGAAGTTCCAAATAATTCTACGAAGTGCGAAACAACCACGAAGTGTTACTAACTGCTACGAAGTTTCAAAGAACTACAACAATTTCTACCAACTACTACGAAGTTAACAACAATTTCTACCAACCACTACGAAGCTTCAACCAATTCTACAAAGTTACAACAATTTCTACCAACTACTACGAAGTTAACAACAATTTCTACCAACCACTACGAAGCTTCAACCAATTCTACGAAGTTAACAACAATTTCTACCAACTACTACGAAGTTAACAACAATTTCTACCAACCACTACGAAGCTTCAACCAATTCTACAAAGTTTTAACGAACTACAACAATTTCTACCAACTACTACGAAGTTTAAACTAATTCTACGAACGTTTCACGAACGACAACAATTTCTACCAACCACTACAAAGCTTCAACCAATTCTACAAAGTTTCAACGAACTACAACAATTTCTACCAACTACTACGAAGTTTAAACTAATTCTACGAACTTTTCACGAACGACAACAATTTCTACCAACCACTACGAAGCTTCAACCAATTCTACAAAGTTTCAACGAACTACAACAATTTCTACCAACTACTACGAAGTTTAAACTAATTCTACGAACGTTTCACGAACGACAACAATTTCTACCAACCACTACGAAGCTTCAACCAATTCTACAAAGTTTCAACGAACTACAACAATTTCTACCAACTACTACGAAGTTTAAACTAATTCTACGAACGTTTCACGAACGACAACAATTTCTACCAACTACTACGAAGTTCCAAACAATTCTACGAAGTTGCCACAACTACAACAATTTCTATCAACTCCTACGAAGAAGAACAACTACTACAATTTCTATCAATACTACGAAGTTTCAACAAAATATACGAAGCGTCAACGATCAACTATAACCTGTGGAATCACACCACAATTGCTACTTCTTTTCTAAGCTACGACCAACACCCCCCTAATCAGAGAGACGAAGAATTAAAGATGAAAATAGGCAGTCATTAGAACTGTTATTCTAATGAAATTCTAAAATTAAGCTATAAAGTTTCCTTTCAGCTCTTCGGTCAGCCTTGTAAGCGCTTTCAACGCCAGCGAAGAACTGTAAGTGTTTCCAATATATTTCTTTAACATTTCTTATTGATACAACATGCCATACTATGTCATTACCCAAGAATCAATTTAACTACAATATCCATGAAGGATAAGCAAATTTTTGTTTTATAATTTGTAACGTTTGCCCCAATCATTCATTATATTATTATTATAAGTACTTTATTTGGTCAAATAAATCGATGATGAATAAACTTATTATAAATTAACGACAGAAATGCCTAAGAACATGGAAATTAGTTATAAATATTAGACTTCGCGATTATGTTCCACGCTTAAATTAGCTAACATGGGGGATTCCGACATCACACAGCCCTAGCGAGTACTCTAGTACCCAAAAAGGGGGTCATCAATGGATAAGAGTTGGACTTGGTGATCCAAGGTAGGGCGGGCATGCACATCGTAACATCAGTGCAAAAGTAACTATCATGCGTTAATCCGGGTTTAATAGAGTAACTATTAGTCCTCCTTCTCCCTGCTCCCTACCTATCCTTCTATCAACCCCCCCATTCCTGCACGCTTTCTCTTTATTTTTTATTTCTATTAGCAGGCCTATACGGCGTAGAGAGATAAGAGCGGAAGTTCTTCCCCTTTCGAAAGACCCATTCCCAATACCGACGAGACAGAGCCGGATCTTTCAAGCGTGCTCGTTCTTAGCATCTCCGACGTACCCCTTTGTGTGGTTCGTTGTCCGCTACAAAAACGTACATGTAAGTCAATATGCAAATTTTTTTTTTTAAATGACCCAATAATAATACTCTTTCTTTACATGCCCCCAATAATGACTGGCCAACATTGAACTTCTCCTGGAATAAAAATGTGGTCTACTGGACATGGTATGATAACGTACATGTAAGTCAATATGCAAATTTTTTTTTAAATGTCCAAAAACTAATAATACTCTTTCTTGACATGTCCTCAATGATGACTGGCCAATATTGAAATTCTCCTGGAATCAAAATGTGGTCTATTGGACGAGGTACGAAAACGTACATGTAAGTCAATATGCAAATTTTTTTTTAAATGACCAAAAACTAATAATACTCTTTCTTTACATGTCCTCAATGATGACTGGCCAACATTGAACTTCTCCTGGAATCAAAATGTGGTCTATCGTATTGGACGTGGTACGAAAACGTACATGTAAGTCAATATGCAAATTTTTTTTTTAAATGACCCAATAATAATACTCTTTCTTTACATGCCCCCAATAATGACTGGCCAACATTGAACTTCTCCTGGAATTAAAATGTGGTCTATTGGACGTGGTATGATAACGTACATGTAAGTCAATATGCAAATTTATTTTGAAATGACCAAAAACTTATAATACTTTTTCTCTTACATGCCTTCAATGATGACTGGCCAACATTGAACTTCTCCTGGAATCAAAACGTGGTCTATTGGACGTGGTATGATAACGTACATGGAAGTCAATATGCTCATTTTTTTTTTTAAATGACCAAAAACTTATAATACTTTTTCTTTACATGCCCCCAATAATGACTGGCCAACATTGAACTTCTCCTGGAATCAAAATGTGGTCTATTGGACGTGGTATGATAACGGACATGTAAGTCAATATGCAAATTTATTTTTAAATGACCAAAAACTAACAATGCTCTTTCTTGACATGTCCTCAATGATGACTGGCCAACATTGAACTTCTCCTGGTATCAAAGTGTTGTCTATCGTATTGGACGTGGTAGGATAACGAACATGTAAGTCAATATGCAAATTTATTTTTAAATGACCAAAAACTAATAATATTCTTTCTTTACATGTCCTCAATGATGACTGGCCAACATTGAACTTCTCCTGGAATCAAAATGTGGTCTATCGTATTGGACGTGGTACGAAAACGTACATGTAAGTCAATATGCAAATTTTTTTTTTAAATGACCCAATAATAATACTCTTTCTTTACATGCCCCCAATAATGACTGGCCAACATTGAACTTCTCCTGGAATCAAAATGTGGTCTATTGGACGTGGTATGATAACGGACATGTAAGTCAATATGCAAATTTATTTTTAAATGACCAAAAACTAACAATGCTCTTTCTTGACATGTCCTCAATGATGACTGGCCAACATTGAACTTCTCCTGGTATCAAAGTGTTGTCTATCGTATTGGACGTGGTAGGATAACGAACATGTAAGTCAATATGCAAATTTTTTTTTAAATGACCAAAAACTAATAATACTCTTTCTTTACATGTCCTCAATGATGACTGGCCAACATTGAACTTCTCCTGGAATCAAAATGTGGTCTATCGTATTGGACATGGTACGAAAACGTACATGTAAGTCAATATGCAAATTTTTTTTTTAAATGACCCAATAATAATACTCTTTCTTTACATGCCCCCAATAATGACTGGCCAACATTGAACTTCTCCTGGAATTAAAATGTGGTCTATTGGACGTGGTATGATAACGTACATGTAAGTCAATATGCAAATTTATTTTGAAATGACCAAAAACTTATAATACTTTTTCTCTTACATGCCTTCAATGATGACTGGCCAACATTGAACTTCTCCTGGAATCAAAACGTGGTCTACTGGACATGGTATGATAACGTACATGTAAGTCAATATGCAAATTTTTTTTTAAATGTCCAAAAACTAATAATACTCTTTCTTGACATGTCCTCAATGATGACTGGCCAATATTGAAATTCTCCTGGAATCAAAATGTGGTCTATTGGACGAGGTACGAAAACGTATATGTAAGTCAATATGCAAATTTTTTTTTAAATGACCAAAAACTAATAATACTCTTTCTTTACATGTCCTCAATGATGACTGGCCAACATTGAACTTCTCCTGGAATCAAAATGTGGTCTATCGTATTGGACGTGGTACGAAAACGTACATGTAAGTCAATATGCAAATTTTTTTTTTAAATGACCCAATAATAATACTCTTTCTTTACATGCCCCCAATAATGACTGGCCAACATTGAACTTCTCCTGGAATTAAAATGTGGTCTATTGGACGTGGTATGATAACGTACATGTAAGTCAATATGCAAATTTGTTTTTAAATGACCAAAAACTAATAATACTCTTTCTTTACATGTCCTCAATGATGACTGGCCAATATTGAAATTCTCCTGGAATCAAAATGTGGTCTATTGGACGAGGTACGAAAACGTACATGTAAGTCAATATGCAAATTTTTTTTTAAATGACCAAAAACTAATAATACTCTTTCTTTACATGTCCTCAATGATGACTGGCCAACATTGGACTTCTCCTGGAATCAAAACGTGGTCTATTGGACGTGGTATGATAACGTACATGTAAGTGAATATGCAAATTTATTTTTAAATGACCAAAAACTTATAATACTTTTTCTTTACATGCCCCCAATAATGACTGGCCAACATTGAACTTCTCCTGGAATCAAAATGTGGTCTATTGGACGTGGTATGATAACGGACATGTAAGTCAATATGCAAATTTATTTTTAAATGACCAAAAACTAACAATGCTCTTTCTTGACATGTCCTCAATGATGACTGGCCAACATTGAACTTCTCCTGGTATCAAAGTGTTGTCTATCGTATTGGACGTGGTAGGATAACGAACATGTAAGTCAATCTGCAAATTTATTTTTAAATGACCAAAAACTAATAATATTCTTTCTTTTTATGTCCTCAATGATGACTGGCCAATATTGAAATTCTCCTGGAATCAAAATGTGGTCTATTGGACGAGATACGAAAACGTTTATGTAAGTCAATATGCAAATTTTTTTTTAAATGACCAAAAACTAATAATACTCTTTCTTTATATGTCCTCAATGATGACTGGCCAACATTGGACTTCTCCTGGAATCAAAACGTGGTCTATTGGACGTGGTATGATAACGTACATCTAAGTGAATATGCAAATTTATTTTTAAATGACCAAAAACTTATAATACTTTTTCTTTACATGCCCCCAATAATGACTGGCCAACATTGAACTTCTCCTTGAACCAAAATGTGGTCTATTGGACGTGGTATGATAACGTACGTGGAAGTCAATATGCACATTTTTTTTTTTAAATGACCAAAAACTTATAACACTCTTTCTTGACATGTCCTCAATGATGACTGGCCAATATTAAATTTCTCCTGGTATCAAAGTGTGGTCTATCGTATTGGACGTGGTAGGATAACGAACATGTAAGTCAATATGCAAATTTATTTTTAAATGACCAAAAACTAATAATACTCTTTCTTTACATGTCCTCAATGATGACTGGCCAATATTGAAATTCTCCTGGAATCAAAATGTGGTGTATTGGACGAGGTACGAAAACGTACATGTAAGTCAATATGCAAATTTATTTTTAAATGACCAAAAACTTATAATACTCCTTATTCACATGTCCTCAATGATGACTGGCCAACATTGGACTTCTCCTGGAATCAAAATGTGGTCTATTGGACGTGGTATGATAACGTACATGTAAGTGAATATGCAAATTTATTTTTAAATAACCAAAAACTTATAATACTTTTTCTTTACATGCCCTCAATGACGACTGGCCAACATTGAACTTCTCCTGGAATCAAAATGTGGTCCACTGGACATGGTATGATAACGTACATGTAAGTCAATATGCAAATTTTTTTTTAAATGACCAAAAACTAACAATGCTCTTTCTTGACATGTCCTCAATGATGACTGGCCAACATTGAACTTCTCCTGGAATCAAAATGTGGTCTATTGGACGTGCTATGGTAACGAACATGTAAGTCAATATGCACATTTTTTTTTTTTTAAATAACCAAAAACTTATAATACTCCTTCTTTATATGTCCTCAATGATGACTGACCAACATTGGACTTCTCCTGGAATCAAAATGTGGTCTATCGTATTGGACGTGGTACGAAAACGTACATGTAAGTCAATATGCAAATTTTTTTTTTAAATGACCCAATAATAATACTCTTTCTTTACATGTCCTCAATGATGACTGGCCATTATTGAACTTCTTCTGGAATCGAAATGTGGTCTATTGGACGTGGTATGATAACGTACATATAAGGAAACAAGCAATTTTTATACTTTTCATTTATGTGAAATAGTATATTAACTTTGTCACGGAGTTTATAACAGATCGAAATATTAATTTCCGACTATATAAAGTATATATATTCTTGATCAGGACGACAAGACGAGTTGATTTAGCCATGTCCGTCTGTCCGTCTGTCCGTCTGTCTGTCTGTCTGTCTGTATGTATGCAAACTTGTCCCTCAGTTTTGAAGCTATCGAGCTGAAACTTTGCACAGAGTCTTAGAATTTATTACGATGAATCATTCGTCGGAACCAGCATGATCGGATTATTGGAACAGGTAGCTCCCATACGAAAAGAAGAAGAAAAGTGAACAACACTTGAATCGTTGTATGGAAAACTTTTTTGTTTTGTACAATAGAGTGCTGAAATTTTAAACATAGTAGTTTTACATGGTCCGACTACATGCCTGAAAGTTTCATTGAGATTGGACATCTGGAACTGGTAGCTCCCATACAAAATGAAGAAGAGGAAGAGAAGCCATATTCACGTCGTTGTATGGAAAACTTTTTTGTTTCTTAACCAATTGACTTGAAATTTTAAAGTTATGTTCTTAGGGAGGAATGAAAACTATTTTGACCAAAAGTGGGCGTAACCACGCGTAGCCACGCCCACTTATAGCGAAAATTTACCCGTTGTATGGAAAACTATTTTGTTTTTTAACCAATTGACTTAAAACTTTGCAGTTATGCCTTTAGGGAGGAATGAAAACTATTTTGATCAAAAGTGGGCGTGGCCACGCCCACTTATAGCTTAACTTGACCCTTTGTATGGAAAACTTTCTTGTTTTTTAACCAATTGACTTGAAACTTTACAGTTATGTTCTTAGGGAGGAATGAAAACTACTTTAACCAAAAATGGGCGTAGCCACGCCTACTTATAGCGAAAATTGACCCGTTGTATGGAAAACTTTTTTGTTTTTTAACCAATTGACTTGAAACTTTACAGTTATGTTCTTAGAGAGGAATGAAAACTATTTTGACCAAAAGTGGGCGTAGCCACGCCCACTTATAGCGAAAATTTATCCGTTGTATGGAAAACTTTTTTGTTTTTTAACCAATTGACTTGAAACTTTGCAGTTGTGCTCTTAGGGAGGAATGAAAACTATTTTGATCAAAAGTGGGCATGGCCACGCCCACTTATAGCTTAACTTGACGCTTTGTATGGAAAACTTTTTTGTTTTTAACCAATTGACTTAAAACTGTACAGTTATGTTCCTAGGGAGGAATGAAAACTATTTTGACCAAAAGTGGGCGTAGCCACGCCTGCTTATAGCGAAAATTGACCCGTTGTATGGAAAACTTTTTTGTTTTTTAACCAATTGACTTGAAACTTTGCAGTTATGCTCTTAGGTAGGAATGAAAACTATTTTGATCAAAAGTGGGCGTGGCCACGCCCTTTTATAGCGAAAATTGACCCTTTGTATGGAAAACTTTTTTGTTTTTTAACCAATTGACTTGAAACTTTACAGTTATGTTCTTAGGGAGGAATAAAAACTATTTTGACCAAATGTGGGCATGGCTACGCCCACTTATCGCAAAACTTGAACCGTTGTATGGAAAAATTTTTTGTTTTTTAACGAATTGACTTGAAACATTACAGTTATGTTGTTAGGGATGCATGAAAACTATTCATTTAGTTTTTTTTATAGTGACACAAAGTGAAAAGTATTATAGCTTCAGCCTTGCTGAAGATAGCGTCCTTACTGTTTTTTTTTTTTTTAATACCAAAAACTAATAATACTCTTTTTTTACATGTCCTCAATAATGACTGGCCAACATTAAACTTCTCCTGGTATAAAAATGTGGTCTATCGTATTGGACGTAGTGTGGTAACGTACATGTAAGTTAATACACAAATTTTTTTTTTAAATGATTGAAAACTAATAATACTCTTTCTTTACATATCCTCAATGATGACTGGCCAACATTGAACTTCTGGAATCGAAATGTGGTCTTTTGGACGTAGTATGATGACGTACATGTAAGTCAATATGCAAATTTATTTTTAAATGACCAAAAACTTATAATACTCTTTATTTACATGTCCTCAATGATGACTGGTCAACAATAACCTTCTCCTGCTATCAAAATATGGTCTATTGGATGTGGTACGAAAACGTACATGTAAGTCAATATGCAAATTTTTTTTTTAAATGACCCAATAATAATACTCTTTCCTTACATGCCCCCAATAATGACTAGCCAACATTGAACTTCTCCTGGAATTAAAATGTGGTCTATTGGACGTGGTATGATAACGTACATGTAAGTCAATATGCAAATTTATTTTGAAATGAGCAAAAACTTATAATACTTTTTCTTTACATGCCCCCAATAATGACTGGCCAACATTGAACTTCTCCTGGAATCAAAATGTGGTCTATTGGACGTGGTATGATAACGTACGTGGAAGTCAATATGCACATTTTTTTTTTTAAATGACCAAAAACTTATAACACTCTTTCTTGACATGTCCTCAATGATGACTGGCCAATATTAAATTTCTCCTGGTATCAAAGTGTGGTCTATCGTATTGGAAGTGGTAGGATAACGAACATGTAAGTCAATATGCAAATTTATTTTTAAATGACCAAAAACTAATAATACTCTTTCTTTTTATGTCCTCAATGATGACTGGCCAATATTGAAATTCTCCTGGAATCAAAATGTGGTCTATTGGACGAGATACGAAAACGTACATGTAAGTCAATATGCAAATTTTTTTTTTAAATGACCAAAAACTAATAATACTCTTTCTTTACATGTCCTCAATGATAACTGGCCAACATTGGACTTCTCCTGGAATCAAAACGTGGTCTATTGGACGTGGTATGATAACGTACATGTAAGTGAATATGCAAATTTATTTTTAAATGACCAAAAACTTATAATACTTTTTCTTTACATGCCCTCAATGACGACTGGCCAACATTGAACTTCTCCTGGAATCAAAATGTGGTCTACTGGACATGGTATGATAACGTACATGTAAGTCAATATGCAAATTTTTTTTTTAAATGACCAAAAACTATCAATGCTCTTTCTTGACATGTCCTCAATGATGACTGGCCAACATTGAACCTCTCCTGGAATCAAAATGTGGTCTATTGGACGTGCTATGGTAACGAACATGTAAGTCAATATGCACATTTTTTTTTTTTTAAATAACCAAAAACTTATAATACTCCTTCTTTATATGTCCTCAATGATGACTGGCCAACATTGAACTTCTCCTGGAATCAATATGTGGTCTACTGGACATGGTATGATAACGTACATGTAAGTCAATATGCAAATTTTTTTTTAAATGACCAAAAACTAACAATGCTCTTTCTTGACATGTCCTCAATGATGACTGGCCAACATTGAACTTCTCCTGGAATCAAAATGTGGTCTATTGGACGTGGTATGATAACGTACATGTAAGTCAATATGCAAATTTTTTTTTAAATGACCAAAAACTAACAATGCTCTTTCTTGACATGTCCTCAATGATGACTGGCCAACATTGAACCTCTCCTGGAATCAAAATGTGGTCTATTGGACGTGCTATGGTAACGAACATGTAAGTCAATATGCACATTTTTTTTTTTTTAAATAACCAAAAACTTATAATACTCCTTCTTTATATGTCCTCAATGATGACTGACCAACATTGGACTTCTCCTGGAATCAAAATGTGGTCTATCGTATTGGACGTGGTACGAAAACGTACATGTAAGGCAACATGCAATTTTTTTTTATTTAAATACCAAAAACTAATAATACTCTTTTTTTACATGTCCTCAATAATGACTGGCCAACATTAAACTTCTCCTGGTATCAAAATGTGGTCTATCGTATTGGACGTGGTGTGGTAACGTACATGTAAGTTAATATGCAAATTTTTTTTTTAAATGATTGAAAACTAATAATACTCTTTCTTTACATATCCTCAATGATGACTGGCCAACATTGAACTTCTGGAATCGAAATGTGGTCTTTTGGACGTAGTATGATGACGTACATGTAAGTCAATATGCAAATTTATTTTTAAATGACCAAAAACTTATAATAGTCTTTCTTTACATGTCCTCAATGATGACTGGTCAACAATAACCTTCTCCTGGTATCAAAATATGGTCTATCGTATTGGACGTGGTACGAAAACGTACATGTAAGTCAATATGCAAATTTTTTTTTAAATGGCCAAAAACTAATAATACTCTTTCTTTACATGTCCTCAATGATGACTGGCCAACATTGAACTTCTCCTGGAATCAAAATGTCTATCGTATTGGACGTGGTATGGTAACGTACATGTAAGTTAATATGCAAATTTTTTTTTTTAAATGATCAAAAACTAATAATACTCTTTCTTTACATGTCCTCAATGATAACTGGCCATTATTGAACTTCTCCTGGAATCAAAATGTGGTCTATCGTATTGGACGTGGTATGATAACGTACATGTAAGTCAATATTCAAATTTTTTTTTAAATGGCCAAAAACTAATAATACTCTTTCTTTACATGTCCTCAATGCTGACTGGCCAACATTGAACTTCTCCTGGAATCAAAATGTCTATCGTATTGGACGTGGTGTGGTAACGTACATGTAAGTTAATATGCAAATTTTTTTTTTTAAATGATCAAAAACTAATAATACTCTTTCTTTACATGTCCTCAATGATGACTGGCCAACATTGAACTTCTCCTGAAATCAAAATGTGGTCTATCGTATTGGACGTAGTATGACAACGTACATGTAAGTCAATATGCAATTTTTTTTTTTATGACGAATAACTAATAATACAATTTTTTTTACATGCCCTCAAAGATAACTGGCCATTATTGAACTTCTCCTGGAATCAAAATGTGGTCTATTGGACATGGAATGACAACGTACATGTAAGTCAATGTGCAAATTTATTTTTTAATGACCAAAAACTTATAATACTTTTTCTTTACATGTCCTCAATGATGACTGGCCAACATTGAACTTCTCCTGGAATCAAAATGTGGTCTATTGGACGTGGTATGATAACGGACATGTAAGTCAATATGCAAATTTTTTTTTAAATGGCCAAAAACTAATAATACTCTTTCTTTACATGTCCTCAATGATGACTAGCCAACATTGAACTTCTCCTGGAATCAAAATGTGGTCTATCGTATTGGACGTGGTGTGGTAACGTACATGTAAGTGAATATGAAAATTTTTTTTTTAAATGATCAAAAACTAATAATACTCTTCCTTTACATGTCCTCAATGATGACTGGCCATTATTGAACTTCTCCTGGAATCGAAATGTGGTCTATTGGACGAGGTATGATAACGTACATGTAAGTCAATATGCAAATTTTTTTTTTTAAATACCAAAAACTAATAATAATCTTTATTTACATGTCCTCAATAACAACTGGCCAACATTAAACTTCTCCTGGTGTCAAAATGTGGTCTATCGTATTGAACATGGTATGATAACGTACATGTAAGTCAATATACAAATTTTTTTTTAAATGGCCAAAAACTAATAATACTCTTTCTTTACATGTCCTCAATGATGACTGGCCAACATTGAACTTCTCTTGGAATCAAAATGTGGTCTATTGGACGAGGTTCGAAAACGTACATATAAGTCAATATGCAAATTTTTTTTTTTTTAAATTACCAAAAACTTATAATACTTTTTCTTTACATGTCCTCAATGATGACTGGCCAACATTGAACTTCTCCTGGAATCAAAATGTGGTCTATCGTATTGGACGTGGTATGATAACGTACATGTAAGTTAATATGCAAATTTTTTTTTTAATGATCAAAAACTAATAATACTCTTTGTTTACATGTACTCAATGATAACTGGCCATTATTGAACATCTCCTGGAATCAAAATGTGGTCTATCGTATTGGACGTGGTATGATAACGTACATGTAAGTCAATATTCAAATTTTTTTTTTAAATGATCAAAAACTAATAATACTCTTCCTTTACATGTCCTCAATGATGACTGGCCAACATTGAACTTCTCTAATAATACTCTTTCTTTACATATCCTCAATGATGACTGGCCAACATTGAACTTCTCCTGAAATCAAAATGTGGTCTATCGTATTGGACGTGGTATGATAACGTACATGTAAGTCAATTTATTTTTAAATGACCAAAAACTAATAATACTCTTTCTTTTTATGTCCTCAATGATGACTGGCCAACATTGAACTTCTCCTCGAATCAAAATGTGGTCTATTGGACATGGAATGATAACGTACATGTAAGTCAATATGCAAATTTATTTTTAAATGACTAAAAACTTATAATAATTTTTTTTACATGTCCTCAATGATGACTGGCCAACATTGAACTTCTCCTGGAATAAAAATGTGGTCTATTGGACGTGGTATGATATTGGACATGTAAGTCAATATGCAAATTTTTTTTTAAATGGCCAAAAACTAATAATACTCTTTCTTTACATGTCCTCAATGATGACTGGCCAACATTGAACTTCTCCTGGAATCAAAATGTGGTCTATCGTATTGGACGTGGTGTGGTAACGTATAGGTAAGTTAATATGCAATTTTTTTTTTTTAAATGATCAAAAACTAATAATACTCTTTCTTTACATGTCCTCAATGATAACTGGCCATTATTGAAGTTCTCCTGGAATCAAAATGTGGTCTATCGTATTGGACGTGGTATGATAACGTACATGTAAGTCAATATTCAAATTTTTTTTTAAATGGCCAAAAACTAATAGTACCCTTTCTTTACATGTCCTCAATGATGACTGGCCAACATTGAACTTCTCCTGGAATCAAAATGTCTATCGTATTGGACGTGGTGTGGTAACGTACATGTAAGTTAATATGCAAATTTTTTTTTTTTAAATGATCAAAAACTAATAATACTCTTTCTTTACATGTCCTCAATGATAACTGGGCATTATTGAACTTCTCCTGGAATCAAAATGTGGTCTATCGTATTGGACGTGGTATGATAACGTACATGTAAGTCAATATTCAAATTTTTTTTTAAATGGCCAAAAACTAATAATACTCTTTCTTTACATGTCCTCAATGATGACTGGCCAACATTGAACTTCTCCTGGAATCAAAATGTGGTCTATCGTATTGGACGTGGTGTGGTAACGTACATGTAAGTTAATATGCACATTTTTTTTTTTAAATGATCAAAAACTAATAATACTCTTTCTTTACATGTCCTCAATGATGACTGGCCAACATTGAACTTCTCCTGAAATCAAAATGTGGTCTATCGTATTGGACGTGGTATGATAACGTACATGTAAGTCAATATGCAAATTTTTTTTTATGACGAAAAACTAATAATACTATTTTTTTTACATGCCCTCAATGATAACTGGCCATTATTGAACTTCTCCTGGAATCAAATTGTGGTCTATTGGACATGGAATGACAACGTACATGTAAGTCAATGTGCAAATTTATTTTTTAATGACCAAAAACTTATAATACTTTTTCTTTACATGTCCTCAATGATGACTGGCCAACATTGAACTTCTCCTGGAATCAAAATGTGGTCTATTGGACATGGAATGACAACGTACATGTAAGTCAATATGCAAATTTTTTTTAAATGGCCAAAAACTAATAATACTCTTTCTTTACATGTCCTCAATGATGACTGGCCAACATAGAACTTCTCCTGGAATCAAAATGTGGTCTATCGTATTGGACGTGGTGTGGTAACGTACATGTAAGTTAATATGCAAATTTTTTTTTTTAAATGATCAAAAACTAATAATACTCTTTCTTTACATGTCCTCAATGATAACTGGCCATTATTGAACTTCTCCTGGAATTAAAATGTGGTCTATTGGACATGGAATGATAACGTACATGTAAGTCAATGTGCAAATTTATTTTTAAATGACCAAAAACTTATAATACTTTTTCTTTACATGTCCTCAATGATGACTGGCCAACATTGAACTTCTCCTGGAATCAAAATGTGGTCTATTGGACGTGGTATGATAACGGACATGTAAGTCAATATGCAAATTTTTTTTTAAATGGCCAAAAACTTATAATACTTTTTCTTTACATGTCCTCAATGATGACTGGCCAACATTGAACTTCTCCTGGAATCAAAATGTGGTCTATCGTATTGGACGTGGTGTGGTAACGTACATGTAAGTTAATATGCAAATTTTTTTTTTTAAATGATCAAAAACTAATAATACTCTTTCTTTACATGTCCTCAATGATGACTGGCCAACATTGAACTTCTCCTGGAATCAAAATGTGGTCTATTGGACGTGGTATGATAACGTACATGTAAGTTAATATGCAAATTTTTTTTTTTAAATGATCAAAAACTAATAATACTCTTTCTTTACATGTCCTCAATGATGACTGGCCAACATTGAACTTCTCCTGAAATCAAAATGTGGTCTATCGTATTGGACGTGGTATGATAACGTACATGTAAGTCAATATTCAAATTTTTTTTTAAATGGCCAAAAACTAATAATACTCTTTCTTTACATGTCCTCAATGATGACTGGCCAACATTGAACTTCTCCTGAAATCAAAATGTGGCCTATCGTATTGGACGTGGTATGATAACGTACATGTAAGTCAATATGCAATTTTTTTTTTAAATGGCCAAAAACTAATAATACTCTTTCTTTACATGTCCTCAATGATAACTGGGCATTATTGAACTTCTCCTGGAATCAAAATGTGGTCTATCGTATTGGACGTGGTATGATAACGTACATGTAAGTCAATATTCAAATTTTTTTTTAAATGGCCAAAAACTAATAATACTCTTTCTTTACATGTCCTCAATGATGACTGGCCAACATTGAACTTCTCCTGAAATCAAAATGTGGTCTATCGTATTGGACGTGGTATGATAACGTACATGTAAGTCAATATGCAATTTTTTTTTTATGACGAAAAACTAATAATACTATTTTTTTTACATGCCCTCAATGATAACTGGCCATTATTGAACTTCTCCTGGAATCAAAATGTAGTCTATTGGACATGGAATGACAACGTACATGTAAGTCAATGTGCAAATTTATTTTTTAATGACCAAAAACTTATAATACTTTTTCTTTACATGTCCTCAATGATGACTGGCCAACATTGAACTTCTCCTGGAATCAAAATGTGGTCTATTGGACATGGAATGACAACGTACATGTAAGTCAATATGCAAATTTTTTTTTAAATGGCCAAAAACTAATAATACTCTTTCTTTACATGTCCTCAATGATGACTGGCCAACATTGAACTTCTCCTGGAATCAAAATGTGGTCTATCGTATTGGACGTGGTGTGGTAACGTACATGTAAGTTAATATGCAAATTTTTTTTTTTAAATGATCAAAAACTAATAATACTCTTTCTTTACATGTCCTCAATGATAACTGGCCATTATTGAACTTCTCCTGGAATCAAAATGTGGTCTATTGGACATGAAATGATAACGTACATGTAAGTCAATGTGCAAATTTATTTTTAAATGACCAAAAACTTATAATACTTTTTCTTTACATGTCCTCAATGATGACTGGCCAACATTGAACTTCTCCTGGAATCAAAATGTGGTCTATTGGACGTGGTATGATAACGGACATGTAAGTCAATATGCAAATTTTTTTTTAAATGACCAAAAACTTATAATACTTTTTCTTTACATGTCCTCAATGATGACTGGCCAACATTGAACTTCTCCTGGAATCAAAATGTGGTCTATCGTATTGGACGTGGTATGATAACGTACATGTAAGTCAATATTCAAATTTTTTTTTTTAAAGGCCAAAAACTAATAGTACTCTTTGTTTACATGTCCTCAATGATGACTGGCCAACATTGAACTTCTCTAATAATACTCTTTCTTTACATGTCCTCAATGATGACTGGCCAACATTGAACTTCTCCTGGAATCAAAATGTGGTCTATCGTATTGGACGTGGTGTGGTAAAGTACATGTAAGTTAAAATGAAAATTTTTTTTTTTAAATGATCAAAAACTAATAATACTCTTTCTTTACATGTCCTCAATGATAACTGGCCATTATTGAACTTCTCCTGGAATCAAAATGTGTTCTATTGGACATGGAATGGTAACGTACATGTAAGTCAATGTGCAAATTTATTTTTAAATAACCAAAAACTTATAATACTTTTTCTTTACATGTCCTCAATGATGACTGGCCAACATTGAACTTCTCCTGTAATCAAAATGTGGTCTATTGGACGTGGTATGATAACGGACATGTAAGTCAATATGCAAATTTTTTTTTAAATGGCCAAAAACTAATAATACTCTTTCTTTACATGTCCTCAATGATGACTGGCCAACATTGAACTTCTCCTGGAATCAAAATGTGGTCTATTGGACGTGGTATGATAACGTACATGTAAGTCAATATTCAAATTTTTTTTTTAAAGGCCAAAAACTAATAGTACTCTTTCTTTACATGTCCTCAATGATGACTGGCCAACATTGAACTTCTCTAATAATACTCTTTCTTTACATGTCCTCAATGATGACTGGCCAACATTGAACTTCTCCTGGAATCAAAATGTGGTCTATCGTATTGGACGTGGTATGATAACGTACATGTAAGTGAATATGCAAATTTATTTTTAAATGACCAAAAACTTATAATATTTTTTCTTTACATGTCCTCAATGATGACTGGCCAACATTGAACTTCTCCTGGAATCAAAATGTGGTCTATTGGACATGGAATGATAACGTACATGTAAGTCAATATGCAAATTTATTTTTAATGACCAAAAACTAATAATACTCTTTCTTTACATGTCCTCAGTGATGACTGGCCAACATTGAACTTCTCCTGGAATCAAAATGTGGTCTATCGTATTGGACGTGGTATGATAACGTACATGTAAGTCAATTTATTTTTAAATGACCAAAAACTAATAATACTCTTTCTTTTTATGTCCTCAATGATGACTGGCCAACATTGAACTTCTCCTGGAATCAAAATGTAGTCTATTGGACATGGAATGATAACGTACATGTAAGTCAATATGCAAATTTATTTTTAAATGACCAAAAACTTATAATATTTTTTCTTTACATGTCCTCAATGATGACTGTCCAACATTGAACTTCTCCTGGAATCAAAATGTGGTCTATTGGACGTGGTATGATAACGGACATGTAAGTCAATATGCAAATTTTTTTTTAAATGGCCAAAAACTAATAATACTCTTTCTTTACATGTCCTCAATGATGACTGGCCAACATTGAACTTCTCCTGGAATCAAAATGTGGTCTATCGTATTGGACGTGGTGTGGTAACGTACATGTAAGTTAATATGCAAATTTTTTTTTTTAAATGATCAAAAACTAATAATACTCTTTCTTTACATGTCCTCAATGATAACTGGCCATTATTGAACTTCTCCTGGAATCAAAATGTGGTCTATTGGACATGGAATGATAACGTACATGTAAGTCAATGTGCAAATTTATTTTTAAATGACCAAAAACTTATATTACTTTTTCTTTACATGTCCTCAATGATGACTGGCCAACATTGAACTTCTCCTGGAATCAAAATGTGGTCTATCGTATTGGACGTGGTGTGGTAACGTACATGTAAGTTAATATGCAAATTTTTTTTTTTAAATGATCAAAAACTAATAATACTCTTTCTTTACATGTCCTCAATGATGACTGGCCAACATTGAACTTCTCCTGGAATCAAAATGTGGTCTATTGGACGTGGTATGATAACGGACATGTAAGTCAATATGCAAATTTTTTTTAAATGGCCAAAAACTAATAATACTCTTTCTTTACATGTCCTCAATGATGACTGGCCAACATTGAACTTCTCCTGGAATCAAAATGTGGTCTATCGTATTGGACGTGGTGTGGTAACGTACATGTAAGTGAATATGCAAATTTTTTTTTTTAAATGATCAAAAACTAATAATACTCTTTCTTTACATGTCCTCAATGATAACTGGCCATTATTGAACTTCTCCTGGAATCAAAATGTGGTCTTTTGGACATGGAATGATAACGTACATGTAAGTCAATATTCAAATACTCTTTCTTTATATATCCTCAATGATGACTGGCCAACATTGAACTTCTCCTGAAATCAAAATGTGGTCTATCGTATTGGACGTGGTATGATAACGTACATGTAAGTTAATATGCAATTTTTTTTTTTAAATGATCAAAAACTAATAATACTCTTTCTTTACATGTCCTCAATGATGACTGGCCAACATTGAACTTCTCCTGGAATCAAAATGTGGTCTATCGTATTGGACGTGGTGTGGTAACGTACATGTAAGTTAATATGCAATTTTTTTTTTTAAATGATCAAAAACTAATAATACTCTTTCTTTACATGTCCTCAATGATAACTGGCCATTATTGAACTTCTCCTGGAATCAAAATGTGGTCTATTGGACGTGGTATGATAACGGACATGTAAGTCAATATGCAAATTTTTTTTAAATGACCAAAAACTTATATTACTTTTTCTTTACATGTCCTCAATGATGACTGGCCAACATTGAACTTCTCCTGGAATCAAAATGTGGTCTATCGTATTGGACGTGGTGTGGTAACGTACATGTAAGTTAATATGCAAATTTTTTTTTTTAAATGATCAAAAACTAATAATACTCTTTCTTTACATGTCCTCAATGATGACTGGCCAACATTGAACTTCTCCTGGAATCAAAATGTGGTCTATTGGACGTGGTATGATAACGGACATGTAAGTCAATATGCAAATTTTTTTTAAATGGCCAAAAACTAATAATACTCTTTCTTTACATGTCCTCAATGATGACTGGCCAACATTGAACTTCTCCTGGAATCAAAATGTGGTCTATCGTATTGGACGTGGTGTGGTAACGTACATGTAAGTGAATATGCAAATTTTTTTTTTTAAATGATCAAAAACTAATAATACTATTTCTTTACATGTCCTCAATGATAACTGGCCATTATTGAACTTCTCCTGGAATCAAAATGTGGTCTTTTGGACATGGAATGATAACGTACATGTAAGTCAATGTGCAAATTTATTTTTAAATGACCAAAAACTTATAATACTTTTTCTTTACATGTCCTCAATGATGACTGGCCAACATTGAACTTCTCCTGGAATCAAAATGTGGTCTATTGGACGTGGTATGATAACGTACATGTAAGTCAATATGCAAATTTTTTTTTAAATGGCCAAAAACTAATAATACTCTTTCTTTACATGTCCTCAATGATGACTGGCCAACATTGAACTTCTCCTGGAATCAAAATGTGGTCTATCGTATTGGACGTGGTGTGGTAACGTACATGTAAGTTAATATGCAAATTTTTTTTTTTAAATGATCACAAACTAATAATACTCTTTCTTTACATGTCCTCAATGATAACTGGCCATTATTGAACTTCTCCTGGAATCAAAATGTGGTCTATCGTATTGGACGTGGTATGATAACGTACATGTAAGTCAATATTCAAATACTCTTTCTTTATATATCCTCAATGATGACTGGCCAACATTGAACTTCTCCTGAAATCAAAATGTGGTCTATCGTATTGGACGTGGTATGATAACGTACATGTAAGTTAATATGCAATTTTTTTTTTTAAATGATCAAAAACTAATAATACTCTTTCTTTACATGTCCTCAATGATGACTGGCCAACATTGAACTTCTCCTGGAATCAAAATGTGGTCTATCGTATTGGACGTGGTGTGGTAACGTACATGTAAGTTAATATGCAATTTTTTTTTTTAAATGATCAAAAACTAATAATACTCTTTCTTTACATGTCCTCAATGATAACTGGCCATTATTGAACTTCTCCTGGAATCAAAATGTGGTCTATTGGACGTGGTATGATAACGGACATGTAAGTCAATATGCAAATTTTTTTTAAATGGCCAAAAACTAATAATACTCTTTCTTTACATGTCCTCAATGATGACTGGCCAACATTGAACTTCTCCTGGAATCAAAATGTGGTCTATCGTATTGGACGTGGTGTGATAACGTACATGTAAGTTAATATGCAATTTTTTTTTTTAAATGATCAAAAACTAATAATACTCTTTCTTTACATGTCCTCAATGATGACTGGCCAACATTGAACTTCTCCTGGAATCAAAATGTGGTCTATCGTATTGGACGTGGTGTGGTAACGTACATGTAAGTTAATATGCAATTTTTTTTTTTAAATGATCAAAAACTAATAATACTCTTTCTTTACATGTCCTCAATGATAACTGGCCATTATTGAACTTCTCCTGGAATCAAAATGTGGTCTATTGGACGTGGTATGATAACGGACATGTAAGTCAATATGCAAATTTTTTTTAAATGACCAAAAACTTATATTACTTTTTCTTTACATGTCCTCAATGATGACTGGCCAACATTGAACTTCTCCTGGAATCAAAATGTGGTCTATCGTATTGGACGTGGTGTGGTAACGTACATGTAAGTTAATATGCAAATTTTTTTTTTTTAAATGATCAAAAACTAATAATACTCTTTCTTTACATGTCCTCAATGATGACTGGCCAACATTGAACTTCTCCTGGAATCAAAATGTGGTCTATTGGACGTGGTATGATAACGGACATGTAAGTCAATATGCAAATTTTTTTTAAATGGCCAAAAACTAATAATACTCTTTCTTTACATGTCCTCAATGATGACTGGCCAACATTGAACTTCTCCTGGAATCAAAATGTGGTCTATCGTATTGGACGTGGTGTGGTAACGTACATGTAAGTGAATATGCAAATTTTTTTTTTTAAATGATCAAAAACTAGTAATACTATTTCTTTACATGTCCTCAATGATAACTGGCCATTATTGAACTTCTCCTGGAATCAAAATGTGGTCTTTTGGACATGGAATGATAACGTACATGTAAGTCAATGTGCAAATTTATTTTTAAATGACCAAAAACTTATAATACTTTTTCTTTACATGTCCTCAATGATGACTGGCCAACATTGAACTTCTCCTGGAATCAAAATGTGGTCTATTGGACATGGTATGATAACGTACATGTAAGTCAATATGCAAATTTTTTTTTAAATGGCCAAAAACTAATAATACTCTTTCTTTACATGTCCTCAATGATGACTGGCCAACATTGAACTTCTCCTGGAATCAAAATGTGGTCTATCGTATTGGACGTGGTGTGGTAACGTACATGTAAGTTAATATGCAAATTTTTTTTTTTAAATGATCACAAACTAATAATACTCTTTCTTTACATGTCCTCAATGATAACTGGCCATTATTGAACTTCTCCTGGAATCAAAATGTGGTCTATCGTATTGGACGTGGTATGATAACGTACATGTAAGTCAATATTCAAATACTCTTTCTTTATATATCCTCAATGATGACTGGCCAACATTGAACTTCTCCTGAAATCAAAATGTGGTCTATCGTATTGGACGTGGTATGATAACGTACATGTAAGTTAATATGCAATTTTTTTTTTTAAATGATCAAAAACTAATAATACTCTTTCTTTACATGTCCTCAATGATGACTGGCCAACATTGAACTTCTCCTGGAATCAAAATGTGGTCTATCGTATTGGACGTGGTTTGGTAACGTACATGTAAGTTAATATGCAATTTTTTTTTTTAAATGATCAAAAACTAATAATACTCTTTCTTTACATGTCCTCAATGATAACTGGCCATTATTGAACTTCTCCTGGAATCAAAATGTGGTCTATTGGACGTGGTATGATAACGGACATGTAAGTCAATATGCAAATTTTTTTTAAATGGCCAAAAACTAATAATACTCTTTCTTTACATGTCCTCAATGATGACTGGCCAACATTGAACTTCTCCTGGAATCAAAATGTGGTCTATCGTATTGGACGTGGTGTGGTAACGTACATGTAAGTTAATATGCAATTTTTTTTTTTAAATGATCAAAAACTAATAATACTCTTTCTTTACATGTCCTCAATGATAACTGGCCATTATTGAACTTCTCCTGGAATCAAAATGTGGTCTATTGGACATGGAATGATAACGTACATGTAAGTCAATGTGCAAATTTATTTTTAAATGACCAAAAACTTATATTACTTTTTCTTTACATGTCCTCAATGATGACTGGCCAACATTGAACTTCTCCTGGAATCAAAATGTGGTCTATCGTATTGGACGTGGTGTGGTAACGTACATGTAAGTTAATATGCAAATTTTGTTTTTTAAATGATCAAAAACTAATAATACTCTTTCTTTATATATCCTCAATGATGACTGGCCAACATTGAACTTCTCCTGAAATCAAAATGTGGTCTATCGTATTGGACGTGGTATGATAACGTACATGTAAGTCAATATGCAATTTTTTTTTTTATGACGAAAAACTAATAATACTCTTTTTTTTACATGCCCTCAATGATAACTGGCCATTATTGAACTTCTCCTGGAAGCAAAATGTGGTCTATTGGACATGGAATGATAACGTACATGTAAGTCAATGTGCAAATTTATTTTTAAATGACGAAAAACTTATAATACTTTTTCTTTACATGTCGTCAATGATGACTGTAAAGAATGTAAGTTAAATGATCAAAAACTAATAATACTCTTTCTTTACATGTCCTCAATGATAACTGGCCATTATTGAACTTCTCCTGGAATCAAAATGTGGTCTATCGTATTGGACGTGGTGTGGTAACGTACATGTAAGTCAATATGCAATTTTTTTTTTATGACGAAAAACTAATAATACTCTTTTTTTTACATGCCCTCAATGATAACTGGCCTATATTGAACTTCTCCTGGAATCAAAATGTTGTCTATTGGACGTGGTATGATAACGGACATGTAAGTCAATATGCAAATTTTTTTTTAAATGGCCAAAAACTAATAATACTCTTTCTTTACATGTCCTCAATGATGACTGTAAAGAATGTAAGTTAAATGATCAAAAACTAATAATACTCTTTCTTTATATGTCCTCAATGATAACTGGCCATTATTGAACTTCTCCTGGAATCAAAATGTGGTCTATCGTATTGGACGTGGTGTGGTAACGTACATGTAAGTTAATATGCAATTTTTTTTTTTTTGTAAATGATCAAAAACTAATAATACTCTTTCTTTACATGTCCTCAGTGATGACTGGCCAACATTGAACTTCTCCTGGAATCAAAATGTGGTCTATCGTATTGGACGTGGTATGATAACGTACATGTAAGTCAATTTATTTTTAAATGACCAAAAACTAATAATACTCTTTCTTTTTATGTCCTCAATGATGACTGGCCAACATTGAACTTCTCCTGGAATCAAAATGTAGTCTATTGGACATGGAATGATAACGTACATGTAAGTCAATATGCAAATTTATTTTTAAATGACCAAAAACTTATAATATTTTTTCTTTACATGTCCTCAATGATGACTGGCCAACATTGAACTTCTCCTGGAATCAAAATGTGGTCTATTGGACGTGGTATGATAACGGACATGTAAGTCAATATGCAAATTTTTTTTTAAATGGCCAAAAACTAATAATACTCTTTCGTTACATGTCCTCAATGATGACTGGCCAACATTGAACTTCTCCTGGAATCAAAATGTGGTCTATCGTATTGGACGTGGTGTGGTAACGTACATGTAAGTTAATATGCAAATTTTTTTTTTAAATGATCAAAAACTAATAGTACTCTTTCTTTACATGTCCTCAATGATAACTGGCCATTATTGAATTTCTCCTGGAATCAAAATGTGGTCTATTGGACATGGAATGATAACGTACATGTAAGTCAATGTGCAAATTTATTTTTAAATGACCAAAAACTTATATTACTTTTTCTTTACATGTCCTCAATGATGACTGGCCAACATTGAACTTCTCCTGGAATCAAAATGTGGTCTATCGTATTGGACGTGGTGTGGTAACGTACATGTAAGTTAATATGCAAATTTTTTTTTTTAAATGATCAAAAACTAATAATACTCTTTCTTTACATGTCCTCAATGATGACTGGCCAACATTGAACTTCTCCTGGAATCAAAATGTGGTCTATTGGACGTGGTATGATAACGGACATGTAAGTCAATATGCAAATTTTTTTTAAATGGCCAAAAACTAATAATACTCTTTCTTTACATGTCCTCAATGATGACTGGCCAACATTGAACTTCTCCTGGAATCAAAATGTGGTCTATCGTATTGGACGTGGTGTGGTAACGTACATGTAAGTTAATATGCAATTTTTTTTTTTAAATGATCAAAAACTAATAATACTCTTTCTTTACATGTCCTCAATGATAACTGGCCATTATTGAACTTCTCCTGGAATCAAAATGTGGTCTATTGGACATGGAATGATAACGTACATGTAAGTCAATGTGCAAATTTATTTTTAAATGACCAAAAACTTATATTACTTTTTCTTTACATGTCCTCAATGATGACTGGCCAACATTGAACTTCTCCTGGAATCAAAATGTGGTCTATCGTATTGGACGTGGTGTGGTAACGTACATGTAAGTTAATATGCAAATTTTTTTTTTTAAATGATCAAAAACTAATAATACTCTTTCTTTACATGTCCTCAATGATGACTGGCCAACATTGAACTTCTCCTGGAATCAAAATGTGGTCTATTGGACGTGGTATGATAACGGACATGTAAGTCAATATGCAAATTTTTTTTAAATGGCCAAAAACTAATAATACTCTTTCTTTACATGTCCTCAATGATGACTGGCCAACATTGAACTTCTCCTGGAATCAAAATGTGGTCTATCGTATTGGACGTGGTGTGGTAACGTACATGTAAGTTAATATGCAAATTTTGTTTTTTAAATGATCAAAAACTAATAATACTCTTTCTTTATATATCCTCAATGATGACTGGCCAACATTGAACTTCTCCTGAAATCAAAATGTGGTCTATCGTATTGGACGTGGTATGATAACGTACATGTAAGTCAATATGCAATTTTTTTTTTTATGACGAAAAACTAATAATACTCTTTTTTTTACATGCCCTCAATGATAACTGGCCATTATTGAACTTCTCCTGGAAGCAAAATGTGGTCTATTGGACATGGAATGATAACGTACATGTAAGTCAATGTGCAAATTTATTTTTAAATGACGAAAAACTTATAATACTTTTTCTTTACATGTCGTCAATGATGACTGTAAAGAATGTAAGTTAAATGATCAAAAACTAATAATACTCTTTCTTTACATGTCCTCAATGATAACTGGCCATTATTGAACTTCTCCTGGAATCAAAATGTGGTCTATCGTATTGGACGTGGTGTGGTAACGTACATGTAAGTCAATATGCAATTTTTTTTTTATGACGAAAAACTAATAATACTCTTTTTTTTACATGCCCTCAATGATAACTGGCCTATATTGAACTTCTCCTGGAATCAAAATGTTGTCTATTGGACGTGGTATGATAACGGACATGTAAGTCAATATGCAAATTTTTTTTTAAATGGCCAAAAACTAATAATACTCTTTCTTTACATGTCCTCAATGATGACTGTAAAGAATGTAAGTTAAATGATCAAAAACTAATAATACTCTTTCTTTATATGTCCTCAATGATAACTGGCCATTATTGAACTTCTCCTGGAATCAAAATGTGGTCTATCGTATTGGACGTGGTGTGGTAACGTACATGTAAGTTAATATGCAATTTTTTTTTTTTGTAAATGATCAAAAACTAATAATACTCTTTCTTTACATGTCCTCAGTGATGACTGGCCAACATTGAACTTCTCCTGGAATCAAAATGTGGTCTATCGTATTGGACGTGGTATGATAACGTACATGTAAGTCAATTTATTTTTAAATGACCAAAAACTAATAATACTCTTTCTTTTTATGTCCTCAATGATGACTGGCCAACATTGAACTTCTCCTGGAATCAAAATGTAGTCTATTGGACATGGAATGATAACGTACATGTAAGTCAATATGCAAATTTATTTTTAAATGACCAAAAACTTATAATATTTTTTCTTTACATGTCCTCAATGATGACTGGCCAACATTGAACTTCTCCTGGAATCAAAATGTGGTCTATTGGACGTGGTATGATAACGGACATGTAAGTCAATATGCAAATTTTTTTTTAAATGGCCAAAAACTAATAATACTCTTTCGTTACATGTCCTCAATGATGACTGGCCAACATTGAACTTCTCCTGGAATCAAAATGTGGTCTATCGTATTGGACGTGGTGTGGTAACGTACATGTAAGTTAATATGCAAATTTTTTTTTTAAATGATCAAAAACTAATAGTACTCTTTCTTTACATGTCCTCAATGATAACTGGCCATTATTGAATTTCTCCTGGAATCAAAATGTGGTCTATTGGACATGGAATGATAACGTACATGTAAGTCAATGTGCAAATTTATTTTTAAATGACCAAAAACTTATATTACTTTTTCTTTACATGTCCTCAATGATGACTGGCCAACATTGAACTTCTCCTGGAATCAAAATGTGGTCTATCGTATTGGACGTGGTGTGGTAACGTACATGTAAGTTAATATGCAAATTTTTTTTTTTAAATGATCAAAAACTAATAATACTCTTTCTTTACATGTCCTCAATGATGACTGGCCAACATTGAACTTCTCCTGGAATCAAAATGTGGTCTATTGGACGTGGTATGATAACGGACATGTAAGTCAATATGCAAATTTTTTTTAAATGGCCAAAAACTAATAATACTCTTTCTTTACATGTCCTCAATGATGACTGGCCAACATTGAACTTCTCCTGGAATCAAAATGTGGTCTATCGTATTGGACGTGGTGTGGTAACGTACATGTAAGTTAATATGCAATTTTTTTTTTTAAATGATCAAAAACTAATAATACTCTTTCTTTACATGTCCTCAATGATAACTGGCCATTATTGAACTTCTCCTGGAATCAAAATGTGGTCTATTGGACATGGAATGATAACGTACATGTAAGTCAATGTGCAAATTTATTTTTAAATGACCAAAAACTTATATTACTTTTTCTTTACATGTCCTCAATGATGACTGGCCAACATTGAACTTCTCCTGGAATCAAAATGTGGTCTATCGTATTGGACGTGGTGTGGTAACGTACATGTAAGTTAATATGCAAATTTTTTTTTTTAAATGATCAAAAACTAATAATACTCTTTCTTTACATGTCCTCAATGATGACTGGCCAACATGGAACTTCTCCTGGAATCAAAATGTGGTCTATTGGACGTGGTATGATAACGGACATGTAAGTCAATATGCAAATTTTTTTTAAATGGCCAAAAACTAATAATACTCTTTCTTTACATGTCCTCAATGATGACTGGCCAACATTGAACTTCTCCTGGAATCAAAATGTGGTCTATCGTATTGGACGTGGTGTGGTAACGTACATGTAAGTGAATATGCAAATTTTTTTTTTTAAATGATCAAAAACTAATAATACTCTTTCTTTACATGTCCTCAATGATAACTGGCCATTATTGAACTTCTCCTGGAATCAAAATGTGGTCTTTTGGACATGGAATGATAACGTACATGTAAGTCAATGTGCAAATTTATTTTTAAATGACCAAAAACTTATAATACTTTTTCTTTACATGTCCTCAATGATGACTGGCTAACATTGAACTTCTCCTGGAATCAAAATGTGGTCTATTGGACATGGTATGATAACGTACATGTAAGTCAATATGCAAATTTTTTTTAAATGGCCAAAAACTAATAATACTCTTTCTTTACATGTCCTCAATGATGACTGGCCAACATTGAACTTCTCCTGGAATCAAAATGTGGTCTATCGTATTGGACGTGGTGTGGTAACGTACATGTAAGTTAATATGCAAATTTTTTTTTTTAAATGATCACAAACTAATAATACTCTTTCTTTACATGTCCTCAATGATAACTGGCCATTATTGAACTTCTCCTGGAATCAAAATGTGGTCTATCGTATTGGACGTGGTATGATAACGTACATGTAAGTCAATATTCAAATTTTTTTTTAAATGGCCAAAAACTAATAATACTCTTTCTTTACATGTCCTCAATGATGACTGGCCAACATTGAACTTCTCCTGGAATCAAAATGTGGTCTATCGTATTGGACGTGGTGTGGTAACGTACATGTAAGTTAATATGCAAATTTTGTTTTTTAAATGATCAAAAACTAATAATACTCTTTCTTTATATATCCTCAATGATGACTGGCCATCATTGAACTTCTCCTGAAATCAAAATGTGGTCTATCGTATTGGACGTTGTATGATAACGTACATGTAAGTCAATATGCAATTTTTTTTTTATGACGAAAAACTAATAATACTCTTTTTTTTACATGCCCTCAATGATAACTGGCCATTATTGAACTTCTCCTGGAATCAAAATGTGGTCTATTGGACATGGAATGATAACGTACATGTAAGTCAATGTGCAAATTTATTTTTAAATGACGAAAAACTTATAATACTTTTTCTTTACATGTCCTCAATGATGACTGTAAAGAATGTAAGTTAAATGATCAAAAACTAATAATACTCTTTCTTTACATGTCCTCAATGATAACTGGCCATTATTGAACTTCTCCTGGAATCAAAATGTGGTCTATCGTATTGGACGTGGTGTGGTAACGTACATGTAAGTTAATATGCAATTTTTTTTTTTTTAAATGATCAAAAACTAATAATACTCTTTCTTTACATGTCCTCAATGATGACTGGCCAACATTGAACTTCTCCTGAAATCAAAATGTGGTCTATCGTATTGGACGTGGTATGATAACGTACATGTAAGTCAATATGCAATTTTTTTTTTATGACGAAAAACTACTAATACTCTTTTTTTTACATGCCCTCAATGATAACTGGCCATTATTGAACTTCTCCTGGAATCAAAATGTGGTCTATTGGACATGGAATGATAACGTACATGTAAGTCAATATGCAAATTTTTTTTTAAATGGCCAAAAACTAATAATACTCTTTCTTTACATGTCCTCAATGATGACTGGCCAACATTGAACTTCTCCTGGAATCAAAATGTGGTCTATCGTATTGGACGTGGTGTGGTAACGTACATGTAAGTTAATATACAAATTTTTTTTTTTAAATGATCAAAAACTAATAATACTCTTTCTTTACATGTCGTCAATGATAACTGGCCATTATTGAACTTCTCCTGGAATCAAAATGTGGTCTATCGTATTGGACGTGGTATGATAACGTACATGTAAGTCAATATTCAAATTTTTTTTTAAATGGCCAAAAACTAATAGTACTCTTTCTTTACATGTCCTCTATGATGTCTGGCCAACATTGAACTTCTCCTGAATTCAAAATGTGGTCTATCGTATTGGACGTGGTATGATAACGTACATATAAGTCAATATGCAATTTTTTTTTTATGACGACAAACTAATAATACTCTTTTTTTTACATGCCCTCAATGATGACTGGCCAACATTGAACTTCTCCTGGAATCAAAATGTGGTCTATTGGACGTGGTACAAAAACGTACATGTAAGTCAACATTGAACTTCTCCTGGAATCAAAATGTGGTCTATCGTATTGGACGTGGTGTGATAACGTACATGTAAGTCAATATGGAATTTTTTTTTAAATGACCAAAAACTAATTATACTCTTTTTTTTACATGCCCTCAATGATGACTGGCCAACATTGAACTTCTCCTGGAATCAAAATGTGGTCTATCGTATTGGACGTGGTGTTATAACGTACATGTAAGTCAATATGGAAATTTTTTTTTAAATGACCAAAAACTAATAACACTCATTCATTTCATGTCCTCAATGATGACTGGCCAACATTGAACTTCTCCTGGAATCAAAATGTGGTCTATCGTATTGGACGTGGTGTGGTAACGTACATGTAAGTTAATATGCAAATTTTTTTTTTTAAATGATCAAAAACTAATAATACTCTTTCTTTACATGTCGTCAATGATAACTGGCCATTATTGAACTTCTCCTGGAATCAAAATGTGGTCTATCGTATTGGACGTGGTATGATAACGTACATGTAAGTCAATATTCAAATTTTTTTTTAAATGGCCAAAAACTAATAGTACTCTTTCTTTACATGTCCTCTATGATGTCTGGCCAACATTGAACTTCTCCTGAATTCAAAATGTGGTCTATCGTATTGGACGTGGTATGATAACGTACATATAAGTCAATATGCAATTTTTTTTTTATGACGACAAACTAATAATACTCTTTTTTTTACATGCCCTCAATGATGACTGGCCAACATTGAACTTCTCCTGGAATCAAAATGTGGTCTATCGTATTGGACGTGGTATGAAAACGTGCATGTACTCTTACCACACAACGTTGGAACTTACAATTACACTAAACTTACAAACACATCATTGTCAAAATCCTCTAGATACCAAACCTAACCGTTTATAGCTGCGTGAAGTTAGCAACACAGTTCCAGCAACACAAAAAGGACCATCGGTCCGCTGGAACGGTGAAATTTTGGTTTGTAGAGTGTTGCTATTATTATTATTATTATTATTTTATTATTTTAAGCTATTTTTGCATGATTGTTTTTATAAAATGCAAATAATAACGTTTATTTAAATTGTTGTACAGATTTTAGATGCAAAAATAAAGCATAAAAGATTTTATCTTCTATAATATAAAAATGAATCGCAAAATGTGTTGGTAAGCGCATAACTCAACAACGCCTGGACCAATTTGGCCAATTCTTTTTTTTAAATGTTCGTTAAAGTTCAAAGATGGTTTTTACGGCGAGAAAAATTCAAATAATTGCCGGAAAAACCCTAAAAACAGACCTTTTCTTTTTCCCATACAAACTTGCGACGTCGCAAGCATTAAACGTAACATTCTATGCTTCTTCTTATACGTCAGTATTGTTATATGTTTGTTGATTGAAAGAGAACAAGAAAACTTTGAGAGAACGTACAAGCCAGAGAGTATTAAAATTAATTAATACTCTTTGCAAATTACACGCACTAATGTGTAAACAATGCAGGTATGTACGGCTTGAAGGATTTGACTCCAAGTCATGTCAAATTAAAAAAAAGTTGAAACAACAACAAACTGTCAATGTCAGTGTTGTTTCTATAATATATCTATAATATAAAAATGAATCCCAAATTGTGTTGTAGACCAATTTGACTAATTCTTTTTTTTAAATTTTCGTTGTAGTTCAAAGATGGTTTTTACGGCGAGAAAAATTCGAATAATTGCCGGAAAAGCCCTAAAAACAGACCTTTTCTTAAATAATTAAAACTAATTTATCGTGAAGAAACGTCGTCAGCATTAAACGTAACATGCTATGCTTCTTCTTATAAGTCCGTTTGTTGTTTCAAAGACAAATCGAAAACGGTGAGAGATCGTACAAATCAGAGAGTATTAAAATTAATTATGACTCTCTGCATACCATACTTTCGTTTTTGTGCAAAGAGCATTTATACAGAGAGTGCAAAATGAACTCTTTGCATTTTTGTTTCATACTCATTCACAAACGGTAAGACGGTTCCATTTCGATCGTTTCTTAAGCGGCTAAGTAGCGTGGCGTATGTGTACATAACCATTTTCTTTTTCCCTATACCTATATATAGCTGTAATATAAAAATCAATCGCAAAATGTATTGGTAAGCGCATAACTCAAAAACAGCTTGACCGATTTCAATGAAATTTTCAGGTAATCTTTAGATGGACCTCCTGAAGGTTGTTATAATGTTTTGGTATCAATCCGACCATTTTAACTGGTAGCCTCTATATGAAAAGAAGAAGAAAAATGAACAATATTAATATTTTATGGACGCAAGCACAAAACGTACAGAAACGTACCATGCTTTGATTATTCTTACACTTTTGTATTGGTATGTGTGTGTTGTTTGCAATGGGATCACAAAAACGGTGAGAGAACGGAGGAACGTTACTTTCGTTATTGTGCTTCGCTTCTTCTTCATCTTTTACATACAACCACACACACACATATTAGTGTTTTTATATTCTTCACGTAGTATTTAAATATTATTATGACTTTGTCACGGAGTTTGTAACACCAAGAAGGGGACATCTCCGACTATCGACCTGAAATTTTGCAGCGCTAGCACCATAAATCATCTGTCGGAACCGCCATGATCGGAACATTAGAACTGGTAGCCCCCATACAAAATGAAGAAGGAAAATGAACAGAACTTAAATCGTTGTATAGAAAACTTTTTCGTTTTGGAAAATACAGGGATGAAAAAAACATAAACAAACATGGTAGCTTTACGTACGCAGACTTTATTTTTGGAATTGTCATTAAGATTGGAGCACTTAAACTGGTACATACCGTAGAAAGTGAAGAAGAGGAAGAGACAGAACGGAAAACTTTTTGTTTCGTAATCAATTGACTTAAAACTTCACAAGCTAATATCAATAAATTGCAAATCTCCATATGAGCTTAAACAATGAAAATTGGTATATAGGCGATTAAAGTAAAGAGAAATCAGATTCAATCGAAAAAAATTGTGCGTGCCACAAAAAAGAGCGTGAAAAGTAAATAGTCTTCAGCAATGAAGAAGATAGCGTTTTCTACACTCTTGCAAAAATAATATATATTTGCCTTGCCATGAAGTTTACAACGCAGACAAGGAGACGTCTCCGACCACATAAAGCATATATTATCTTCATAAGACGAGTTAATACAGTCATGTCCATATTTCTGTTTGTCTGCTTCAATACCAACTGCGAGCTCAGTTTTAACGATTTCAAAAAAAATAAAACGCAGAAAATTATCTTATCCTTTCAGGCAGTTTGTATGTAAAAAATCTGCATGATTGGATTGCTATTACATTTAGCTGACGGTTAAAAATTAGGTTTTTTAAAACTACCATCTTAGTTTCTTGTACAAAAACGTTTAAGACGTCAAAAAAGGCACTTTGCGAAAGAAATAATCGGTCAAAACAAGATTTTTGTTAGAAAAATGTTTTATTAATTTTTAACTATTTTCCAAAATTTTATTAGAATCGAACATAAAGGCGTGGCCCCGACCATATAGAGAAACATCTTCAAAATAACATTTTGCTGTAAGCAAAATCGCCAGAAGGCTGTAAAGTGGAGAGTATTTTTCATTTTGCTAAAATGGAACAAAGGAACAATTAGTCAAAAATATGGTTTTGTTGTTCTTAAATATAAACAGATAGAATTTTGCAATCACATGTTTGTAAAGGTAATTATATATCACTGCAAAGTAAGAAATTTGCCATAATTACAAGGCATTAAGAATTCTGAAACGCATTAACGGTAATTAGAGTTTCAAAACGCTGGAATATTTTTTTTTAAAAATTTAATTAATCTACGAAAACAAAATCTGGAAATAATATTGATGACTTCGAACCCAACAAGAATTGATAAATAAACGTGGCTGCTGCAACATATAATAAAAATTTTAAACGCCTATGTACCTGTATCTATAAGTCTGACAAGAAGAAAATTTAGGAACTAATTGTGATAGAGTGTTAAAAGATTCAATCCTGGGCTATATGCAACAGTTCATCATACTTTGAGGGCGTAGCAAAGCGCGCCGGGTCAGCTAGTAATAAATAAATATATTAACTCAAACTGAATTTGATACTTTTCCCATTAATCCCAAAAACCCAAAGTTACCACCCAAGATATTAACATCTGCAAATAATAAATTTATATAACACATCTATCTATAATATAAAAATGAATTGCAAAATGTGTTGGTAAGCGCATAACTCAACAACGCCTGGACCAATTTGGCCAATTCTTTTTTTTAAATTTTCGTTAAAGTTCAAAGATGGTTTTTACGGCGAGAAAAATTCAAATAATTGCCGGAAAAACCCTAAAAACAGACCTTTCCTTTTTCCCATACAAACTTGCGACGTCGCAAGCATTAAACGTAACATGCTATGCTTCTTCTTATACGTCAGTATTGTTATGTGTTTGTTGATTGAAAGAGAACAAGAAAACTTTGAGAGAACGTACAAGCCAGAGAGTATTAAAATTAATTAATACTCTTTGCAAATTACACGCACTAATGTGTAAACAATGCAGGTATGTACGGCTTGAAGGAATTGACTCCAAGTCATGTCAAATTAAAAAAAAGTTGAAACAACAACAAACTGTCAATGTCAGTGTTGTTTTTCTTGGATTTTCACTACTGAGTTTGCTTTTGTCAACTGATACACGAAACAAACCGTAGCTATGTATATCGTGTTTAGTGCAGTGTTTAGTTACCTATGATCACTTATTATTGAATGTGAGACAATAATCTATCTATAATATAAATGAATCGAAAAATATGTTGATAAGCGCATAACTCAAAAACAGCTTCCGATTCAATGAAATTTTCAGTTAATCTTTAGATGGACCTCCTAAAGGTTGTTATAATGTTTTGGTATCAATCCGACCATTTTAACTGGTAGCCTCCATACGGAAAGAAGAAGAAAAATAAACAATATTTAGATTTTGTGGACGCAAGCACGTACCATTCTTTGCTTCTTCTTACACTTTTGTATTGGTATGAGTGTGTTGTTTGCAAAGAGAACAAGAGAACGGTGAGAAAACGGAGGAGCATTACTTTCGAAATTGTGCTTCACTTCTTCTTCATCTTTTACATACAGCCTCATATGTACACATATTAGTGTTTTTATACTCTTCACGTATGTAAATATTATTATGACTTTGTCACGGAGTTTGTAACCCCCAGAAGGAGAAATCTCCGACTATTGACCTGAAATTTTACAGCTTTACTACCATAAATCATTTGTCGGAACTGCAATGATCAGACCATTAGAACTGGTAGCACCCATACAGAATGAAGAAGAAAAATGAACAGAACTTAAGTCGTTGAATGGAAAACTTTTTCGTTTTGGAAGATAGAGGGATGAAAAAAACATAAACAAACATAGTAACTTTACGTGCGCAGACTAAATTTCTGGAATTGTCATTAAGATCGGACCACTGAAACTGGTACTTATCATACAAAGTGAAGAAGAGGAAAAGACAGAAAATTTACGGCGTTGAAAGGAAAACTTTTTTTTTCTTAATTAATTGACTTACAACTTCACAAACTAATATCAATAAATTGCAAGTTTCCATGTTAGCTTAAACGATGAAAATTGGTATATAGGCTATTAAAGTAAAGAGAAAGCAGATTCAATCCAAAAAATTGGCGTGGCATAAAAAGAGCGTGAAAAGTAAATAGTCTTCAGCAAGGCTGAATAGCGTTTTTTATACTCCTGCAAAAATAATATATATTTGCGATGCCATGAAGTTCGCTACGCAGAGAAGGAGATATCGCCGACCACATAAAGCATATATTATCTTCACAAGACGAGTTAACACAGTCATGTCCATATGTCTGCTTCAATACCAACTGCGAGCTCAGCTTTAACGATTTCAAAAAAAATAAAACGCAGAAAATTATCTTATCCTTTCAGGCAGTTTGTATGTAAAAAATCTGCATGATTGGATTGCTATTACATTTAGCTGCCGGTTAAAAATTAGGTTTTTTAAAACTATCACCTTTGTTTTTTGTACAAAAACATTTTAGACGTCAAAAAAGGCACTTTGCGAAAGAAACAATCGGTCAAAACAAGATCTTTGTTAGAAAAATGTTTTATTAATTTTTAACTATTTTCCAAAATTTTATTAGAATCGAACATAAAGGCGTGGCCCCGACCATATAGAGAAACATCTTCAAAATTATATTTTGCTGTAAGCAAAATCGCCAGAAGGCTGTAAAGTGGAGAGTATTTTTCATTTTGCTAAAATGGAACAAAGGAACAATTAGTCAAAAATATGGTTTTGTTGTTCTTAAATATAAACAGATGGAATTTTGCAATCACATGTTTGTAAAGGTAATTATATATCACTGCAAAGTAAGAAATTTGCCATAATTACAAGGCATTAAGAATTCTGAAACGCATTAACGGTAATTAGAGTTTCAAAACGCTGGAATATTTTTTTTTTTTAATTTAATTAATCTACGAAAACAAAATCTGGAAATAATATTGATGACTTCGAACCCAACAAGAATTGATAAATGAACGTGGCTGCTGCAACATATTATACAAATTTTAAACGCCTATGTACCTGTATCTATAAGTCTGACAAGAAGAAAATTTAGGAACTAATTGTGATAGAGTGTTAAAAGATTCAATCCTGGGCTATATGCAACAGTTCATCATACTTTGAGGGCGTAGCAAAGCGCGCTGGGTCAGCTAGTCTATAATATAAAAATGAATCGCAAAATGTGTTGGTAAGCGCATAACTCAACAACGCCTGGACCAATTTGGCCAATTCTTTTTTTTAAATGTTCGTTAAAGTTCAAAGATGGTTTTTACGGCGAGAAAAATTCAAATAATTGCCGGAAAAACCCTAAAAACAGACCTTTTCTTTTTCCCATACAAACTTGCGACGTCGCAAGCATTAAACGTAACATGCTATGCTTCTTCTTATACGTCAGTATTGTTATATGTTTGTTGATTGAAAGAGAACAAGAAAACTTTGAGAGAACGTACAAGCCAGAGAGTATTAAAATTAATTAATACTCTTTGCAAATTACACGCACTAATGTGTAAACAATGCAGGTATGTACGGCTTGAAGGATTTGACTCCAAGTCATGTCAAATTAAAAAAAAGTTGAAACAACAACAAACTGTCAATGTCAGTGTTGTTTTTCTTGGATTTTCACTACTGAGTTTGCTTTTGTCAACTGATACACGAAACAAACCGTAGCTATGTATATCGTGTTTAGTGCAGTGTTTAGTTACCTATGATCACTTATTATTGAGTGTGAGACAATAATCTATCTATAATATAAAAATGAATCCCAAATTGTGTTGTAGACCAATTTGACTAATTCTTTTTTTTAAATTTTCGTTGTAGTTCAAAGATGGTTTTTACGGCGAGAAAAATTCGAATAATTGCCGGAAAAGCCCTAAAAACAGACCTTTTCTTAAATAATTAAAACTAATTTATCGTGAAGAAACGTCGTCAGCATTAAACGTAACATGCTATGCTTCTTCTTATAAGTCCGTTTGTTGTTTCAAAGACAAATCGAAAACGGTCAGAGATCGTACAAATCAGAGAGTATTAAAATTAATTATGACTCTCTGCATACCATACTTTCGTTTTTGTGCAAAGAGCATTTATACAGAGAGTGCAAAATGAACTCTTTGCATTTTGAAGTAAAACTTCTTATTCGACTTCCAAAGCGTTAAACGTTAAATATTTAACGCTATTTTTGTAATGTGACAATTAAAAGATCAATATTGACATTCAAAAAATAACCAAACCGTTGGCTTAGTGGTAGCTGACTAAGCTGCTAATCCAGATGTTGCGAGTTCGACTCCCAAACGATGCAAAAAGACTTTTTTGGTTTTTATAGTTTTTTTGTCAATTATAGAATGACAATCAAAACTTCAATATTGTTCAAGAAAAATTATCAAGTCAATGGTGCAGTGGTAAAGTAGACGGCCGGCAAACTGAAGGTCCTGGGTTCGATGACCGGTCGAGACAATAATTATTTTTATATTTTAATTTATGATTTTGATAATATTTTTATTATTTTGTATGTTTTTAATTATTTTTAAGAATATTGTAATAGTTTCTGATCTATAAATTTTTAAAATAAGAATTCTAAATTGACTATGAGGATATTTCAAATTGAACACTATTTTTTATTCGATATTAGAGCACTAAAAGTCGGATACCGTATTGGTTGTGTGGGTGAATGGTAGGCTGCCGATCGTATTGCCCCAGGTTCGACTCCCATGCAAGACAATGTTTTTTGTTTTTTAATTATATTTTTTTAATTTATTGTATAATATTTTTGTTATTTTGTGTGTTTTTAATTATTTTTAAGAACATTTTAATCGTTTCTGGACTAGAATGAAAGATCAAAATGAGTGACAATGGTCTTAAAGAAAACGCTGCAGATTCAGGGTCATAGTATTACTATAAAAAATCGAAACAACCTTCGCTTTTACTTTTAAAGTGGGAGTTTTACTTCATCCGCGCGGAGGGACTCCACGCACCAGTTTTTTTTTTGTTTCATACTCATTCACAAACGGTAAGACGGTTCCATTTCGATCGTTTCTTAAGCGGCTAAGTAGCATGGCGTATGTGTACATAACCATTTTCTTTTTCCCTATACCTATATACATATAGCTGTAATATAAAAATCAATCGCAAAATGTATTGGTAAGCGCATAACTCAAAAACAGCTTGACCGATTTCAATGAAATTTTCAGGTAATCTTTAGATGGACCTCCTGAAGGTTGTTATAATGTTTTGGTATCAATCCGACCATTTTAACTGGTAGCCTCCATACGAAAAGAAGAAGAAAAATGAACAATATTAATATTTTATGGACGCAAGCACAAAACGTACAGCAACGTACCATGCTTTGATTATTCTTACACTTTTGTATTGGTATGTGTGTGTTGTTTGCAATGGGATCACAAAAACGGTGAGAGAACGGAGGAACGTTACTTTCGTTATTGTGCTTCGCTTCTTCTTCATCTTTTACATACAACCACACACACATATTAGTGTTTTTATATTCTTCACGTAGTATTTAAATATTATTATGACTTTGTCACGGAGTTTGTAACACCAAGAAGGGGACATCTCCGACTATCGACCTGAAATTTTGCAGCGCTAGCACCATAAATCATCTGTCGGAACCGCCATGATCGGAACATTAGAACTGGTAGCCCCCATACAAAATGAAGAAGGAAAATGAACAGAACTTAAATCGTTATATAGAAAACTTTTTCGTTTTGGAAAATACAGGGATGAAAAAAACATAAACAAACATGGTAGCTTTACGTACGCAGACTTTATTTTTGGAATTGTCATTAAGATTGGAGCACTGAAACTGGTACATACCGTAGAAAGTGAAGAAGAGGAAGAGACAGAACGGAAAACTTTTTGTTTCGTAATCAATTGACTTAAAACTTCACAAGCTAATATCAATAAATTGCAAATCTCCATATGAGCTTAAACAATGAAAATTGGTATATAGGCGATTAAAGTAAAGAGAAATCAGATTCAATCGAAAAAAATTGTGCGTGCCACAAAAAAGAGCGTGAAAAGTAAATAGTCTTCAGCAATGAAGAAGATAGCGTTTTCTACACTCTTGCAAAAATAATATATATTTGCGTTGCCATGAAGTTTACAACGCAGACAAGGAGACGTCTCCGACCACATAAAGCATATATTATCTTCATAAGACGAGTTAATACAGTCATGTCCATATTTCTGTTTGTCTGCTTCAATACCAACTGCGAGCTCAGTTTTAACGATCTCAAAAAAAATAAAACGCAGAAAATTATCTTATCCTTTCAGGCAGTTTGTATGTAAAAAATCTGCATGATTGGATTGCTATTACATTTAGCTGCCGGTTAAAAATTAGGTTTTTTAAAACTACCATCTTAGTTTCTTGTACAAAAACGTTTAAGACGTCAAAAAAGGCACTTTGCGAAAGAAATAATCGGTCAAAACAAGATTTTTGTTAGAAAAATGTTTTATTAATTTTTAACTATTTTCCAAAATTTTATTAGAATCGAACATAAAGGCGTGGCCCCGACCATATAGAGAAACATCTTCAAAATAACATTTTGCAGTAAGCATAATCGCCAGAAGGCTGTAAAGTGGAGAGTATTTTTCATTTTGCTAAAATGGAACAAAGGAACAATTAGTCAAATATATGGTTTTGTTGTTCTTAAATATAAACAGATGGAATTTTGCAATCACATGTTTGTAAAGGTAATTATATATCACTGCAAAGTAAGAAATTTGCCATAATTACAAGGCATTAAGAATTCTGAAACGCATTAACGGTAATTAGAGTTTCAAAACGCTGGAATATTTTTTTTAAAAAATTTAATTAATCTACGAAAACAAAATCTGGAAATAATATTGATGACTTCGAACCCAACAAGAATTGATAAATGAACGTGGCTGCTGCAACATATAATAAAAATTTTAAACGCCTATGTACCTGTATCTATAAGTCTGACAAGAAGAAAATTTAGGAACTAATTGTGATAGAGTGTTAAAAGATTCAATCCTGGGCTATATGCAACAGTTCATCATACTTTGAGGGCGTAGCAAAGCGCGCCGGGTCAGCTAGTAGCCTAATAAAAAAGAACCCCCAACTGTTGTAACCACTTGAAAAGGTCGCAAAAGATCATGAAGAAAAAAGAACACCCAACGATCAAATATTGTAACGACAAAGCAAAAAGTAATTGTCCTTTTTGCTTCGCCTAACTAGTACGTAAGAATTCTTTTGGAATTTAGTCTTAAGATTCACTCGAAACTAGAGCTTTGAAAAAATTTAAAGCAAAATAACATAACTTCATTATGACTCTTACAAAGAAACAATTAATTTAAAATGAGATCAACGTTTCGGTTAATGAAAAGAATTTTGTCAACTACCGCAGGCTTCATCGAACACCTGCGGTCTGAGAGGAGTTGTGCAGCCTTGCTGAACATGCGTTCCGGTTCGCAAGACGTTGCTGGAATGCACATATGTTTTTTAACCACTTCTTTTAAAATTGGCTCGTCAGTACACTAAAAAGAAACAAATAATTAATGTTTATTTACTAATAATAGATTGGGGCATTACCTGCAAAAATGTAAAGGATTCACATCCTCGTCGGCATTTTCCTTCAGCAAATATTGCCTCTTGGCCGACTGCACACTTTTTGATCCCACACAAATGAAACTTCTCTAGGTCGCTTACCCATTTGGTTTTGCGGTTCCTCGATATTCCCTTTTGATTCCTCTTCCTTTCCTTTTGACTCATCATTTTCATATGTCACAACTATAAAAGAAAAAGTATTTAGTAAACGAAATAATGTAATGTGCGAACGTAATAAATGTGATTTGTTTTTGATATGAATAAGCACGTTGCACTCATCAAAACTTACCTCTTAGAAATTTGTCCATTGTTATGCTTCAATGTCGCTCCCAACACCACCACAAATCAACACCAGTTATCCGACGACTATAAACTATTTAATGTGAAATGTGTTTCCCGCTTCTTCAGAATGTGAAAATTTGATGGGGAAAATTTCATAAAAAACATCGATGTTGAACAAAAAACATCGATGTTAACATCGATGATGAAAATTATACATCGATGTTGGGTATTTTTTTTCAAACATCGATACAGGTAAAACATCGATGTATCGTCAAGGATCTACTCGAAACACGTCGGTTGAAAATTTAAATAAAATATTAAAACCAGTAAGGACGCTATCTTCAGCAAGGCTGAAGCTATAATACTTTTCACGTTGTGTCACTAAAAAACTAAATGATTAGTTTTCATGCCTCCCTAACAACATAACTGTAAGGTTTCAAGTCAATTGGTTAAAAAACAAAAAAGTTTTCCATACAACGGTTCAAGTTTCGGTATAAGTGGGTGTATCCATGCCCACTTTTCGTCAAAATAGTTTTCATTCCTCCCAAAGAACATAACTGTAAAGTTTCAAGTCAATTGATAAAAAAACAAAAAAGTTTTCCATACAACGGGTCAAGTTTAGCTATAAGTGGGTGTTCAGAATTGAATATGTGATTAGAAGTAAACCAGATAGTGGAACTAGAATGAACATAAAAATCTATCATCGCGGACCGGCTACTGATAGATAGATTGTCACATGCGGCGATATTTTGTTTACACCAAGGGTCACATAGATTAACGACGGCGAGCGATAAAACTATTTTTAAGATAGCGCTGAGTCTTACAAACTCAGCGCTAGAAGAGCTAGATTTAAGAACAACGCGGAGTTTTACAAACTCAGCGATAAATAATATTGTAAATAGAATTAACATAACGCTGCGCTTTACGGCCGCAGCATAGTATTAAGTGTCAAAATAATTGAATAAAAAGAGGCAGCTCGCAAGAGCTGCATGCCATAACAACTTACATCACTAAAGTGTACGCACGTTTTAATGTGTATACAGTGGGCGTAGCCATGCCCACTTTTGGTCAAAATAGTTTTCATTCCTCCCTAAGAACATAACTGTAAAGTTTCAAGTCAATTGATTAAAAAACAAAAAAATTTCCATACCACGGGTCAAGTTTAGCTATAAGTGGAAGTGGCCATGCCCACTTTTGGTCAAAATAGTTTTCATTCCTCCGTAAGAACATAACTGTAAAGTTTCAAGTCAATTGGTTAAAAAACAAAAACGTTTTCCATACAACGGGTCAAGTTTAGCTACAAGTGGGCGTGGCCATGCCCACTTTTGGTCAAAATAGTTTTCATTCCTCCGTAAGAACATAACTGTAAAGTTTCAAGTCAATTGGTTAAAAAACAAAAAAGCTTTCCATACAACGACGTGAATATTGCTTCTCTTCCTCTTCTTCATTTTGTATGGGAGCTACCAGTTCCAGTAGTCCAATCTCAATGATTCTAGTCGGACTATGTAGAACTACTAAGTTTAAAATTTCAGCACTCTATCATACAAAACAAAAAAGTTTTCCATACAACGATTCAAGTTTTGTTCACTTTTCTTCTTCTTTTCGTATGGGGGCTACCAGTTCCAGTGGTCCGATATAGCTGGATCCGACAAATGAGTTGATCGCACAAATAAAAAGTCTCTGTGCAAAATTTCAGCTCGATATCTTCAAAACTGTGGGAGGAGATTGGATATATACAGACAGACGGACTGACAGACGGACATAGCTAAATCAACTCGTCTTGTCGTCCTGATCAAGATTATATATACTTTATATAGTCGCAAGTGAATATTTCTGTGTGTTACAAACTTCAGCACAAAGTTAATATTTTATTTCACATACGTGAAAAGTATAAAAACCGTGTGTCTTTTCGTTTTAAAAACATAATTCGCGCAATAAAAAATTCAAATTTGTGTACACAAATAAAAAACGAAACAAAAATGAACCAGGGACACGTATCACAAAATAACCAAATGAGCATACACATGCTTTGCGTTTGTAGTTACCTACATAACTAAAATTTCGAAATTTCAACTATGCCGTGGCTCAGGGTAGAGTGTCTGCTTCGCATGCCAAAGGCCGCGGGAGTTACGTGTTCAGTCACGAACGACCAACAGCTCACCTCTAATAATACTTACATCTCTAACAACCTTCAAGCAGAGATAAATGAAATAATAAATAAATATGTTAACTCAAACTGAATTTGATACTTTTCCCATTAATCCCAAAAACCCAAAGTTACCACCCAAGATATTAACATCTGCAAATAATAAATTTATATAACACATAGCCTTAAAAAAAATTGTAACTAAATCAGACCACTTGAAAAAGTCGATCATAAAAAAGAACCCCCAACTGTTGTAACCACTTGAAAAGGTCGTAAAAGATCATGAAGAAAACCAGTAAGGATTGGAGTCGACAGTAATCGACTCCGACATACCCTGTGCCTTCAATTAGTAACGACTGTTTGAAGGCGTGGCCCCGCCCACTTTTTCATCAAAATAGATTTCATTTCCATTTAATATCACACATACCTTTTTTTTACACTTTTAGACCAATTGGTTCCAGAGATACAACGTTTTTCTATTTGTGGGCGTGGCAACGCCCATTTTGTAATTGAATCATCTTATATTCAATCCCAACAGCAAACATGCAAAATTTCATTCGTGTAGGTTTTATGTTACTAGAGATATAAGCGTTTTAAATTTGCATTATAAAGGGGCGTGGCTACGCCCATTTTTTTGTTGTATCTTCTTGGGACTCGTTTCAGCTATATACATTCCAAATTTGGTGATCCTATCACAAAAGACAACCGAGATATTACGACTTTTGTAAATTTTTTTCCCGAGGTTGCTCCAGTCATTTGCCCCTCACCCCTAAACGAAGTTAAAAAGGGGGGAAAAAATAAAGTGGATCTGCTTAAGAAATGACAGAATCGAAGTGCGAAGAGCTTTTGGTTCTATCTGTTATAGTTTCCGAGATCTAGGCGTTCATACAGACGGACGGACGGACGGGCAGACGGACGTGGCTATATCAACTCGTCTTGTCGAGCTGATCAAGAATATATATACTTTGTATAGTCGGAGATGTTCCCTTCTGGGTGTTACATACATTGTCGATGTTGACAAAACTAATATACCCTTGTACCATAAGGTACAGGGTATAAAAATCGCGTGCAACACAGTACACGTGTATGAAGTGAAACTTACTTTAAAAGAAACAAAAAACCAGTAAGGACCCTATCTTCGGTCTTGCCATGCCCATTTTCTGGATTGAATTTCTCTTTATGTTAATATCCTTTACACTAATTTTCATTGTTTTAGCTCATTGCATCCTGAAATATGCAAATTATCAATTTTTGCTATAAGTAGGGGTAGCAATGCCCAATTTTTGATCAAAATAGTTTTTATGTCTCTGTAAGACAAAAAGTGTGAAGTTTCAAGGCAGTTGATTAAAAAACAAAAAACGTTTTACATACAATCAGAGCTCGTAAAATACGGTCAATCAATTTTTTCAAAGCTCACTCTCAGAACAGAACAATTTTTATACTCTTCACGCAAGTGAATAGTATTATAACTTTGTCCTGAAGTTTGTAACAGCAAGAAGGAGGGGAGGGGGACCCCATAAAGTATATATATTCTTGATCAGCTCGACAAGACGAGTTGATATAGCCATGTCCGTCTGTCTGTGAATATGCTATCTCCTCCCACAGTTTTGAAGATATCGAGCTGAAATTTTGCAGGGAGTCTTCTCTAATGTGTGGTCAAATCATTGGTCGGAACCGGCCATATCGGATTATTGGAACTGGTAGCCCCCATACGAAATGAAGAAGAAAAACGAATTTGAATCCTTATATGGAAAACTTTTTTGTTTTGGAAGATAGAGGGCTGAAATTTTAAACATAGTAGTTTAAATTTCGATGAAATGCCTGAAAGTTTCATTGAGATCGGGCAACTGGAACTGGTACCTGCCATACAAAATGAAGAAGAGGAAGAGAAGCAATATTCACGTCGTTGTATGGAAAACTTTTTTGTTTCTTAACCAATTGACATGAAACTTCACAGTTATGTTCTTGGGGAGGCATTAAAATTTTTTGTGAAAAAAATGGGCATGGTTACGCCCACTTTTACCAAAAATCAATAACTTGCATATCTCCGGTACCCAATGAGCAAAAACAATGAAAATTTGTATATAGGCTAATTAGATGAAAACAAAATATATTCAGTCAAAAAAATAGGTGTGGCACAAGAAATAAGCGTGAAGAATATTTAAGCTTTAGCCTTGCTGAAGTTAGCGTCCTTACTTGTTTTTGTTTCGTTCGTGTTCTCTGTCTAGTGTTTTTGATTGAGCAAAACACACGAAAATGTCTTGCTATGACAGCTCAAACAAAGTCACATTGTCTTGCTTTCATGAAATATGTATGTGTCTTTTAATGAGCAAAACGACTAAAGTGTTAACTAAAGTGTCTTTCTATATATAATGTAAAACAAGTGTATGCAGCTATGAAAGGTGTTTGACCGTCAAATGGCGCCTCTTATTTGTAATATGCTTGCCGGTCAACTCCACACCACATACGTTGCATACCGACATGTTTCTATCTGCGTAGTATTTAAAAAATACATGCACTTTTTTATTGCAGTCCTGATTCATATCACACAATATTTTAAATTTAATCCAAACGAAAACGTATTGCTTGTTAGTATAATTTATTTTCATTTTTTACACAAAAACACACATACATAGGCAAAAGACAGTTTTTATACTTTTCACTTATGTGAAATAGTATATTAACTTTGTCACGGAGTTTGTAACAGATCGAAATATTAATTTCCGACTATATAAAGTATATATATTCTTGATCAGGACGACAAGACGAGTTGATTTAGCCATGTCCGTCTGTCTGTCTGTCGGTCTGTCTGTCTGTCTGTATGTATGCAAACTAGTCCCTCAGTTTTGAAGCTATCGAGCTGAAACTTTGCACAGAGTCTTAGAATTTATTACGATGAATCATTCGTCGGAACCAGCATGATCGGATTATTGGAACAGGTAGCTCCCATACGAAAAGAAGAAGAAAAGAACAAAACTTGAATCGTTGTATGGAAAACTTTTTTGTTTTGTACAATAGAGTGCTGAAATTTTAAACATAGTAGTTTTACATGGTCCGACTACATGCCTGAAAGTTTCATTGAGATTGGACATCTGGAACTGGTAGCTCCAATACAAAATGAAGAAGAGGAAGAGAAGCCATATTCACGTCGTTGTATGGAAAACTTTTTTGTTTCTTAACCAATTGACTTGAAATTTTAAAGTTATGTTCTTAGGGAGGAATGAAAACTATTTTGACCAAAAGTGGGCGTAACCACGCGTAGCCACGCCCACTTATAGCGAAAATTTACCCGTTGTATGGAAAACTTTTTTGTTTTTTAACCAATTGACTTGAAACTTTACAGTTATGTTCTTAGGGAGGAATGAAAACTACTTTAACCAAAAGTGGGCGTAGCCACGCCTACTTATAGCGAAAATTGACACTTTGTATGGAAAACTTTTTTGTTTTTTAACCAATTGACTTGAAACTTTACAGTTATGTTCTTAGAGAGGAATGAAAACTATTTTGACCAAAAGTGGGCGTAGCCACGCCCACTTATAGCGAAAATTTATCCGTTGTATGGAAAACTTTTTTGTTTTTTAACCAATTGACTTGAAACTTTGCAGTTGTGCTCTTAGGGAGGAATGAAAACTATTTTGATCAAAAGTGGGCATGGCCACGCCCACTTATAGCTTAACTTGACGCTTTGTATGCAAAACTTTTTTGTTTTTTAACCAATTGACTTAAAACTTTACAGTTATGTTCCTAGGGAGGAATGAAAACTATTTTGACCAAAAGTGGGCGTAGCCACGCCTACTTATAGCGAAAATTGACCCGTTGTATGGAAAACTTTTTTGTTTTTTAACCAATTGACTTGAAACTTTGCAGTTATGTTCTTAGGGAGGAATGAAAACTATTTTGATCAAAAGTGGGCGTGGCCACGCCCTTTTATAGCGAAAATTGACCCTTTGTATGGAAAACTTTTTTGTTTTTTAACCAATTGACTTGAAACTTTACAGTTATGTTCTTAGGGAGGAATAAAAACTATTTTGACCAAATGTGGGCATGGCTACGCCCACTTATCGCAAAACTTGAACCGTTGTATGGAAAAATTTTTTGTTTTTTAACGAATTGACTTGAAACATTACAGTTATGTTGTTAGGGATGCATGAAAACTATTCATTTAGTTTTTTTTGTAGTGACACAAAGTGAAAAGTATTATAGCTTCAGCCTTGCTGAAGATAGCGTCCTTACTGGTTTTGTTTGTGCTTAGAAAATCTGTCTTTGGAAGACACGAGAAAAATTAAAATAAAACCATTAAGGACGCTATCTTCAGCAATGCTGAAGCTATAATACTTTTCATGTTGTGTCACTATAAAAAACAAGTAAATGAATAGTTTTCAAGCCTCCATAACAACATAACTGTAAGGTTTCAAGTAGGGTTGTCGAATATTTTTAAAATATCGTATCGACGATATTCTCGGTTTTCAAAAAAATATTAAATGATATTTAATATATCGCTTTAAGTATCGATGTTATCGATATTTTTTTTTTTTTTAATTTTTCCCAAAAAAAAGTAGTAGTTTAAAAAGAGATAGTCTATATTAATAAAACATAACAGTGTAATTCATAAGATTCTATTTTACATGAAATTAATTCATATGAGATTCAAATTTGAGATTCGAGTTTTATATTACCTCATTTACACGAGGGTTATTCACGCGGGGCGTCAGATGCTAAATTAACATATGTTGTCAGATGTAGTATGTAGACATAAGAATTCCTATAAAAACAGGACATTTTTAGGGAATGTATGTTTACAAACAACACCTAATAACACACGCTAATAAGCTTCAGACGACGCGAGTGAAAAGCACTCAGCTAAATGGGGTATATGTGTAATACTTACAAAGTATTTTTAGTGCCAATATTTGGCTTTTACAGATTTTAAAAATACACGCTGCGTTATATGGATATCCGTCATTCTGCTGCGGGTGTCACAAACAACGCATTTTATAGCGGAAGCAAGTCGCTCTGAAGGTACTGAACTCCCAGGTGTAATTAGATACCTGAGAGCAAGTTTAGATAGTCCCGGCATAGCCGCCTTATGCGAATTCCAGAATATTATGGGATCACTTTCCCATGATGTTTGCGGCAAGCTAAGGTACAACTTTAGCTCACTGTGAGCCGACTTGCGCACCGACCGAGATTTTAAAATTGACCTATTATGGGCTTCCATAAAGTCAACACACGGGTCATCTGCATTTTCGTCATCTGACATCTGAATAAATTGAATTGAAATCAATTAATATTTATTTTTGTTTTCGGAAGAATAAAATTTTTATAACATTTAACTAATTACTTTGAGTCGTTATTAAAGTAAATACATAATTACAAACTCTAAAATTTGACATACCGATTGTCCGCCAGAAAATGAAGTTAATTCTATTAATATATCATTAGTCGCCTCTTGTACCCCGATTGGTGAGATGTACATCTTTTTAAATCTGGGATCAAGAAATGACGATTTCACTAATGTTTTATTGGATTCAAGTGGCTTGAACCTTTTTTCCATTAGTTTACGGAGCGACTCTTTAGTAAGGATGCCCTCGTCAGATTCAACATTTGCAGTCTGTGTGCTTTTTAATAATAGTGAAATTAACGGGATAACCATACTGACAGTGACATATTGTTCACCGCTTATTTTCTCAGTCGCATCTTTAAATGGCCTCAAAAGGCTACAAAAATCACGGCAAATATTTAGCTCTTTAGTCGATAGCATTTCTGGTAATCCTTTAGAATATTCGGATCTCTTTATAAGAATGACTACCACTTTGTTCGCAAGACCTAAAAAGGAAGTCAGCATATCCAGGCACGAATTCCAACGCGTATCAACATTTTGCTGCAAGGTCTTAATACAACCTTCTGCAATTCCCTCATCGACCTGGGCTTTTCGCAACTGGTCCATTAATGCAGGGCTATGCTTAAAATGCATCACAATTTTCTTAACTTTGTCTAAAATGTTGGAAAATGACGAAATCTCCTTTAGTATGTCATCTACCAGCAAGTGAATTGTATGCGCAAAGCAAGGGACATGTTTCCCATTTCCGAGAAAACATCTTGATGCGGCTTTCATATTATTGGCATTATCTGTGGTTAGAGTTGTCCACTTAGACCGATCAATATTGAATTCCAAGCACGCGTTTTCCAATAATGAACTTATATACTCGCTGGTATGGGACTAAATTGAATGCGAGAAATGTTGTTTTTTTTTAATTTGGCTATATAAATAACAAATAAGTGACAAATAACCAAAACTGACAGAACTCAACACAACACAAGACAAACACGATTGACGATCACGGTTTAACAAAACACGGTTAAAATACATATGTGTATATACATATAAAAACTAACCTGATCCATTCTAACTGCGCTTAAACAAATTGACTCCAGGCATTCCTCATTGATGAAATGCGCTGTTATGGTCAAAAACGATCGCGTAGAGTTTGTTATTGTAACAGCATCGCAAGTGAATGCGACGTCTTCCACTTTATTAAAAATGTCGTTAACCTTTAATACGCATTGACGGTATTTATCTTCCAATGATGTTGTAATCTGGATGACAGAATATATATATATAGCACAGTCTATTGATTTCATAGTAAATAATAATCCTTTAATACTTGCCTTGGAACGGCCAGGAATCTTAAATTGCGGCACACATTTCTCAAGAAGGTATGTTAAACCTTCCTTCTCTACACACCGGACAGGCATGTTATCCTTGCAAATTATGAAAACAATAGCTTCAGTGATCTCATTTTCCCTTTGTCCATTGTCTAAAATGAAGTAAAGGTAATAAAATCAGATTACACACTTAAGTATACTTTACCTTTCAAAGAATCAGCATTTCTGAATGACTCCATTATTGTTGGATGCTCTCTGTGCAAGCAGATATGTGAATATTTCAGAATTAGAAATGATGGAAAAACAATTGAAATAAGTTTGTCATCGACTTTCAGTGTATGTATGTGTATAAAAATTTGGCGCCATTGTACCGCAAAAGCGCGGACTCTTCATTCACTCACACACACACTGAAAGAAGACGCCACTTTAAATATTGCATATACATACCTTTTTATACCCTGTACACATACTGTGTATCGGGGTATATTGTGTTTGTTTGAGCGAAATGTATGTAACGCACAGAAATATGCACTTGCGACTATATAAAGTATATATATTCTTGATCAGGATGACAAGAGAAATTGATTAAGCCATGTCCGTCCGTCTGTCTGTCCGTCCGTCCGTCTGTCTGTCCGTCCGTATTCACCAATGGTTCTCAGAAACTATAATAGCTAGAGACTTGAAATTTGGAGGGTAGACTCGTGATGCTCGGCAGCAGATCAAGTTTGAACGGTTTTGTGCCACGCCCACTCCTTCCCGCCCATCCAGCACCGCCCACTTTTTTAAAACGCTATAACTCGAACATCCAAAGAGATAGAAACATTAAAGTCGGTATGTAGACTCAGTATAAGTAGCACTTCAAAACTGCATACCACAATTTTTCCCCCTCCTCTTCATTTCCCCTCCCCCGGTTGTTTTCTTAAAATTGCTGTATCTTCAAAACTATTAGAGATACGAACCTGAAATTTTGTAGACAAGCTCAGTATGTACGTATCTTAAAAACTGCATACCACAAAATTCCCCTCTTTTTGATAGTTACCCCTCAATGACCTACAAACTCAAATTTTTCGTGAATTCCACATATTTTGACCGATTTGCTTGATATTTTGAACACTATTTGAATATGCGACGTCAGATCAATATGTTTTTGTAGATTGAGGGTGTTGCACCGGCTACTGTGTGTGCAGGGTATTATATTGTCGAGTATACTCGACTATAGCGTCCTTACTGGTTTTGACTGGACTTCATGAATATGTCATAATGTTTATTTTTTAAGTGCGACGCCAAATTGGTTGTATTCCCACTTGTTTTGATTAATTTCATGCACAAATTACACTTCGCTGTGCCGTTTCTTATGTCATGATAATTTTTTTTGATTAATTCTAAGTCCATTTTGTCTCCATGTGTTTGCGCTTGCAGCAACGATCAACGAGTGACCAACGCACGAATATCAGAAAATATCGAAAAAAAATATCTGGTATTCGATATTTGGGCAAAAAAAATATCACGATATTTTCCATTAAAAACATCGATATATTGATATTTCGATATAATATCAACAACCCTAGTTTCAAGTCAATTGGTTAAAAAACAAAAAAGTTTTCCATACAACGGTTCAAGTTTTGCAATAAGTGGGCGTAGCCATGTCCACTTTTCGTCAAAATAGTCTTCATTCCTCCCAAAGAACATAACTGTAAAGTTTCAAGTCAATTGGTTAAAAAACAAAAAGTTTTCCATACAACCGTTCAAGTTTCGCTATAAGTGGGCGTAGCCACGCCCACTTTTGGTCAAAATAGTTTTCATTCCTCCCTAAGAACATAACTGTAAAGTTTCAAGTCCATTTTTTAAAAAACAAAAAAACTATCCATACAACGACGTGAACATTGCTTCTCTTCCTCTTCTTCATTTTGTATGGGAGCTACCAGTTCCAGTTGTCCAATCTCAATGAAACTTTCAGGCATGTAGTCGGACTATGTTTAAAATTTCAGCACTCTATCGTACAAAAAAAAAAAATACAACAATTCAAGTTTTGTTCACTTTTCTTCTTATTTTCGTATGTGAGCTACCTGTTCCAATAATCCGATCATGTTGGTTCCGACGAATGATTCATCGTAATAAATTCTAAGACTCTGTGCAAAGTTTCAGCTCGGTAGCTTCAAAACTGAGGGACTAGTTTGCATACATACAGACAGACAGACGACATGGCTAAATCAACTCGTCTTGTCGTCCTGATCAAGAATATATATATAATTTACTAGTTGACCCGGCGCGCTTTGCTTCGCCCTCGGTAGCGTGTGAGTATATCAAAAATTCGAAATGAAACGATTGATTACTGGCAGGCATATAATCTGTGGAGTGTAGCAATAGTAGCACCGTAAATAAAAACTTAAACTCATTTTAAGTAAAGGTTAATCTTAGACTCAAACTGCTTAATAACATTTATTTATTAATTTACAAAAATTAAATTTATCGTAGTGCTATTGGATGTACAATATTTTTAGTTAGTCCTTCAGGCGTATAAACAAACAAATTCGATGGTTTTCCAACTCTGGAACACGCAACATATAATTGGCCGTGAGAAAAACACGGATTTTCTAAATGTAAGCCACAAATTGTCATTGTTTGGCCTTGTGACTTATTTATAGTCATAGCATACGCCAAGCGGATTGGAAATTGTAAACGTTTGAATGGTATATTTAAATCTGAAGGAATCATGGGGATTCGTGGTAAAAGTACTACTTCACCTTGAAATTTTCCACTCAAAATAGTAGCTTTAAGAATGTTGCCCATGATTTTTTTTATAACTATAGGTGAGCCAATCTTCAGTCGCAAACTATGTGGTGGCATTCCTGGTAAATCTAATGAATTTAAAAATTCTACAGGATAGTTGACAACTTCATCAGGATCAACAACAGTGTCAATAGATTTAAATGTAGTTTCATTACCAGGCAGTAATTGCTGTTTTTTGAAATTGATTGCGTCAACATCTAAATTTTTCGCAGCTAAAATTGCTCGCTCTCGTAACCATCCATGACTGGTATAATTATGTTTCAAATCTGGAAAGATACTGTTTATTAACTCATCTTTGGTAGCCACCATGTTGCAAAAATTCTCTGGAAGTCGTATATAATGTGTATCTTCATATAATTCTATTTTACCATTGCCAATATCTAACAATTGTTCAGAGAATTGTAATGCTAATAGATCATTTTGAAGTTGAACGCGCATATTAATGGTAAGGCATAATTTGCTGACATTTCGCCATAGATAAGATTCTTTTAAACATGCGTTTATTTCGTCTGCATATGTTGCGCGTGGAATGACTGGCAATGTTTGTCTGAAATCACCAGACAGCAGCAATAGAGCACCACCGAAAAGCCTAGTATCATTCTTGATATCTTTCAGAGACCTATCGAGAGCTTCAAGTGAATGCTTGTGGGCCATGGTACATTCATCCCAGATAATTATTTTGCATTTTCTCAAAACTTCAGCCATGCCTGAATGTTTTTTTATGTTACACATTGCTTGGGGATTTGTGTGAACATTCAAAGGTAATTTAAGCGCTGAATGCGCAGTCCGTCCACCATCAAGTAACGTTGCTGCAATTCCTGATGAAGCAATAGCTAATGCAATATGATTTTGTGATCGAATGCGCGCAAGTATCAATGAGATGAGGAATGTTTTACCAGTACCACCTGGTGCGTCTAAAAAAAAGAATCCACCTTGTTGCGCTTCAATTGATACATTAATTTGATCGTATACATTTCGTTGCTCAGCAGTGAGCAATTGTTCATTATTAGCAACAAAAATAGCCAAAGAATTTCTATCGAACTGTTGTTCTCGTTGAACATCGTTGTTGATGGTATCCACTGCTGGGCGGTTCGGCGCTGGCATTCCGAAATGGGTGATTCGAAATAATAATACAAATATCCTCAATCATTATTAATGACTCATTATATATTTCTGCGGAAAACTCAATATTTTGATTTTGATTAGTAATTCTAATCCGGTGTAAAATATCCTCACTCATTGAATCTTTATATTTATTCCATAGAGCAGTTGCTTCAGAAGGAAAACACGTTGTCAGTATTATTGAAAATAATTGACGAATTTGTTGTGGAGATGAGCTCAGTGCTGCATCTTCAAGCGTGAGATCCCAATGGTTATCATTCTCCAATAAATGTAACTCACGACACGCATCGAAGAAAGTGTCGTATAAAGTACCATTAACTCTTCGCAAATATTGGAAATATGTTGGTCCAGTAACGTTAACCAATAATAAACGTAAAAAAAAACATTCGCGTTGCTTAGGATGAACTGTATATAATCAACCTAAAGTATTTGTCATAAATATTTCTGCGAATCCTGGGACTGGAATGCCTCGATTCCGTGGTTCCCATTTTTTTGATTGTTTATTCCATGTAAAAAATTTTGCAACATCAGTATACATTAATTGACCAACAACATCTTGTCGACTACAAAGGTTGAAAAATTCAGTAAGAGTTGTTTTTGGAGCCGTTAAAGCTTGTTGTATTGCAGTCTGTTCTGTAAAGTAAACTCGCTGTCCATTTTCAAGATGCACAGCCAAATGTATAACAGCAGGATCCCTTTCATGTATTGGAAACGTAAATATGCGCCAAATAGCTTCGTTGCTGCTTATGTATCGACCCATTTGATAACGTGTTATTTCGTCATTATCATTTACGTTTTGAACGGCAAATATAGCTTTATCACTGCCCTTGTGAACATAATTAGAAATGTATTTTATTGATTTCACTGAACTGCATAGTTCAACGTTTATGTGTGCTTTATAGGTTTTGCACATCAATGGTGAATATGGAACTACCCAGCGATTATCAATATCTACTGTCACACCGTTTGATAGACGTAATTCATATGATTGACCGCCATTGTCTACATCTCTACGCCGGTAAGATGGATAACCGTCAATATTGGTGATAGTATCAGAATGGCATGGTTTTGGGAAACGTTTTGTGCATTTCCCATTGTCCATACATGGTGACATCATGTTTAGAGTACCACATGGACCATGGGTCATATTGGTAGTTACTATGTTAAACAATTCTTGATCAACATTCGGATTTGGAATTTCGGCTGAAATAATTTTGTCGATTTCTTCTGGGCGTACTTTATCCACCATCCAAATCAATATATGCGCATGAGGTAAACCTCGTTTTTGCCATTCAACAGAGTAAAGCCAACAACGTGTTTCACCAAATACCGAGTGATGTGTAATCAAATTGATCAAAGATTTTAATTTTTGTTTAAAAACACGTGCAGTGATATCATGGCGATGCATCGATGATTGACCTGACAACAACATACTTTTAATTTCATCCCAGTTTGGATTACACGTGAATGTAATAAAAAGATCTGGTCGGCCATATGCACGTACGTAAGTCATGGCGTCTTGAATATATTCTTGCATATGACGCGGACTACCAATGTATGATGATGGTAGAATATATGCGCTACCGATGTTGTTGAAGTCATTAGTTGCATCTACGTTACCCATAACGGCGTCACGTAAGTGAATGTACTCCTCAGCACGAAGTTTCGTTTGATTAAATTTTATATATCGTAATCTCTCACTTTCGATTTTTACATATGTACATATCGACAATGTACTGATAAAATAGCTGTCTGCATCGGAGAATGGTATTGTCTTCATTAGCACGAATCATCAATCGATATGCGTAAAAGTTCATAGCACTAACTTTCTTTATCAGTTCCTCACCTGCAAATAAATATATACATGATAGAAACAGAAATTTAAAAAAAAACCAGTAAGGACGCTATCTTCAGCAAGGCTGAAGCTATAATACTTTTCACTTTGTGTCACTATAAAAAAAACTAAATGAATAGTTTTCATGCATCCCTAAAACATAACTGTAATGTTTCAAGTCAATTCGTTAAAAAACAAAAAATTTTTCCATACAACGGTTCAAGTTTTGCGATAAGTGGGCGTAGCCATGCCCACATTTGGTCAAAATAGTTTTTATTCCTCCCTAAGAACATAACTGTAAAGTTTCAAGTCAATTGGTTAAAAAACAAAAAAGTTTTCCATACAAAGGGTCAATTTTCGCTATAAGTAGGCGTGGCTACGCCCACTTTTGGTCAAAATAGTTTTCATTCCTCACTAAGAGCATAACTGCAAAGTTTCAAGTCAATTGGTTAAAAAACAAAAAAGTTTTCCATACAACGGGTCAATTTTCGCTATAAGTAGGCGTGGCTACGCCCACTTTTGGTTAAAATAGTTTTCATTCCTCCCTAAGAACATAACTGTAAATTTTCAAGTCAATTGGTTAAAAAACAAAAAAGTTTTCCATACAAAGGGTCAATTTTCGCTATAAAAGGGCGTGGCCACGCCCACTTTTGATCAAAATAGTTTTCATTCCTCACTAAGAGCATAACTGCAAAGTTTCAAGTCAATTGGTTAAAAAACAAAAAAGTTTTCCATACAACGGGTCAATTTTCGCTATAAGTAGGCGTGGCTACGCCCACTTTTGATCAAAATAGTTTTCATTCCTCCCTAAGAGCATAACTCCAAAGTTTCAAGTCAATTGGTTAAAAAACAAAAAAGTTTTCCATACAACGGGTCAATTTTCGCTATAAGTAGGCGTGGCTACGCCCACTTTTGGTCAAAATAGTTTTCATTCCTCTCTAAGAACATAACTGTAAAGTTTCAAGTCAATTGGTTAAAAAACAAAAAAGTTTTCCATACAACGGGTAAATTTTCGCTATAAGTAGGCGTGGCTACGCCCACTTTTGGTTAAAATAGTTTTCATTCCTCCCTAAGAACATAACTGTAAAGTTTCAAGTCAATTGGTTAAAAAACAAAAAAGTTTTCCATACAACGGGTCAATTTTCGCTATAAGTAGGCGTGGCTACGCCCACTTTTGGTTAAAATAGTTTTCATTCCTCCCTAAGAACATAACTGTAAAGTTTCAAGTCAATTGGTTAAAAAACAAAAAAGTTTTCCATACAACGGGTAAATTTTCGCTATAAGTGGGCGTGGCCATGCCCACTTTTGATCAAAATAGTTTTCATTCCTCCCTAAGAGCATAACTGCAAAGTTTCAAGTCAATTGGTTAAAAAACAAAAAAGTTTTCCATACAACGGGTCAATTTTCGCTATAAGTAGGCGTGGCTACGCCCACTTTTGGTTAAAATAGTTTTCATTCCTCCCTAAGAACATAACTGTAAAGTTTCAAGTCAATTGGTTAAAAAACAAAAAAGTTTTCCATACAAAGGGCCACGCCCACTTTTGGTCAAAATAGTTTTCATTCCTCTCTAAGAACATAACTGTAAAGTTTCAAGTCAATTGCTTAAAAAACAAAAAAGTTTTCCATACAACGGGTAAATTTTCGCTATAAGTGGGCGTGGCTACGCGTGGTTACGCCCACTTTTGGTCAAAATAGATTTCATTCCTCCCTAAGAACATAACTTTAAAATTTCAAGTCAATTGGTTAAGAAACAAAAAAGTTTTCCATACAACGACGTGAATATTCCTTCTCTTCCTCTTCTTCATTTTGTATGGGAGCTACCAGTTCCAGATGTCCAATCTCAATGAAACTTTCAGGCATGTAGTCGGACCATGTAAAACAACTATGTTTAAAATTTCAGCTCTCTATTGTACAAAACAAAAAAGTTTTCCATACAACGATTCAAGTTTTGTTCACTTTTCTTCTTCTTTTCGTATGGGAGCTACCTGTTCCAATAATCCGATCATGCTGGTTCCGACGAATGATTCATCGTAATAAATTCTAAGACTCTGTGCAAAGTTTCAGCTCGATAGCTTCAAAACTGAGGGACTAGTTTGCATACATACAGACAGACAGACAGACAGACAGACAGACAGACAGACAGACAGACCGACAGACAGACAGACAGACAGACAGACGGACAGACGGACAGACGGACATGGCTAAATCAACTCGTCTTGTCGTCCTGATCAAGAATATATATACTTTATATAGTCGGAAATTAATATTTCGATGTGTTACAAACTCCGTGACAAAGTTAATATACTATTTCACATAAGTGAAAAGTATAAATATGTAAGATAATCTGTAAGTTGTACCTGTAGTTGGATTCCTTTGTTTAATATTTAGATGGTATCCATCTTCTCCTTCCCATAATATCAACGGATACTGCAATGCATCGTAAGACCGATGATTGTCTTGAATTATTTGCATCGTATTATCTCTTCGTTGTATACGAATGTCTCGACGTTCACATGGATCACCAGCGATAATAACTGCAACTTCATTAATAGTTGGAACATTATATGTTCCTGCGTGCTCTCCATAGGGCACTTTGTCTGCTTTAATGATAATTGCGTAGTTGTCGTTTTGCAGTCTGTTTGAAAAAGTCTTAAACAATTGCAACAACTGGTTATGATTCTCCAAAAACGTTTCCAAAATGTCCACAATTTCTCGTTCCTTCATCTGCTCTATATAGTTGTAAGCGCAGCGTGTGTTTGATTGTTGCTCCTCATTGCCCATAAAATAAATTTGTAAAAATTTTGGATCGGCATCAGGCATTGGGAGCAATGAACCAATTATGTGGTACACTTGACCTTGAATCTTGAATGTAGATTCGAAATTACGACCATCTTCATTATTAACAATTTTTGTTGCTCCAAATGATGTCATTTGGAAGCATGAATTGAATTTACGAATTTTTCGCAAAAACAATTTTGATTGAGATGTGGTGCCAGATAAAAGTGTTTTTAAAGGTTCCGGCGGTTGATTTAGCGGTGGCAGTGAAATTTTTCCAGATGCGCAACATAAACCAGCTGTTTCACCTTTGTACTTGAAAGCATGACATTGTTGACACTCTTTGTCCATACTACCAATCGTGATTAATGCATGGGACGAATAGTCTATTTCAGGATCATATTCAAACGCGAGACGATTGAGTGATGCTCTTGTCAATGTTCGAACATCTTGCATTCGCCGTTGGCTACGTTCTCTATTTTCATTCGTCGCTCGTTGACGTGCCTCTCGTTGTCTTATTGTATTAGCACGAAGACGTTGAGTGCGTTGCTGTGAATTTTCATTTGCACGTGTACTTTCCATTTGATCTCTCGAATTTACATTATCCGCCAAGTGTTCTTGAACTGTTCTATTTAATCGACGATTATGGACCAATTGCGCATTCTGAGTACGTCGACCAATAGTTTTTGCTCTTCCACGAATACGTGGCATTTTTCTGCTCTTTATTTCACTAAACTAAACTTTAATATCACCGCTTTTTGTTTGTGTACTTTTTTTAATCTCATTTAATGTTTAAACTATGTAAATAAACAAAATTCATATCGTCATGAAAAAGCAAAGCATGTTACGTTTTTGTATGTTTTGTGCTTGCGAAATTAACAACTACTTACCATTGAAAAATTTATTTTATAAAACTTTTTCCAGTGGACCAAATTGTGAATCTAAACCATTCTTGAATCCCCTTGAACATTCAGAAAAAATTTCATCAAAATCGGTCCAGCCGTTTAGGAGGAGTTCAGTGACAAACACACGCACAGAAGAAATATATATATTAAGAAGATATAGTCGGAAATTAATATTTCGATCTGTTACAAACTCCGTGACATAGTTAATATAAAACCAGTAAGGGCCTACACATAGTAGGCGGTGCCACACCCTCAATCTACAAACACATATTGATTTGACACCCCCGATCAAATATCGTTCAAAATATCAAGAAAAACGGTCAAAAAATGTGGAATTTACAAAAGTTTTGAGTTTGTGGGTGATTGAAGGGTAACCATCAAAAAGAGGGGGATTTTGTGGTATGCAATTTTAAAGATATACATTTACTGAGCTTGTATACGAAATATCAGTCTTGTACCTTTAATAGTTTCGGAGATATAGCATTTCTAAGAAAACAACTGGGGGAGTGGAAATGAAGGGGATGGGTAAAAATTGGGGAATGCAGTTTTGTAGATCTATACATACTGAGTCTACGTACCGACTTTCATATGTGTACCTATTATAGTTTGAAAGATGTAGTAATTTTAAGTAAAATAAAGTGGAATATATTAAAAACTAGCTGACCCGGCGCGCTTTGCTACGCCCTCAAAGTATGATGAACTGTTGCATATAGCCCAGGATTGAATCTTTTAACACTCTATCACAATTAGTTCCTAAATTTTCTTCTTGTCAGACTTATAGATACAGGTACATAGGCGTTTAAAATTTGTATTATATGTTGCAGCAGCCACGTTCATTTATCAATTCTTGTTGGGTTCGAAGTCATCAATATTATTTCCAGATTTTGTTTTCGTAGATTAATTAAATTTTTTAAAAAAAATATTCCAGCGTTTTGAAACTCTAATTACCGTTAATGCGTTTCAGAATTCTTAATGCCTTGTAATTATGGCAAATTTCTTACTTTGCAGTGATATATAATTACCTTTACAAACATGTGATTGCAAAATTCTATCTGTTTATATTTAAGAACAACAAAACCATATTTTTGACTAATTGTTCCTTTGTTCCATTTTAGCAAAATGAAAAATACTCTCCACTTTACAGCCTTCTGGCGATTATGCTTACAGCAAAATGTTATTTTGAAGATGTTTCTCTATATGGTCTAATAAAATTTTGGAAAACAGTTAAAAATTAATAAAACATTTTTCTAACAAAAATCTTGTTTTGACCGATTATTTCTTTCGCAAAGTGCCTTTTTTGACGTCTTAAACGTTTTTGTACAAAAAACTAAGGTGGTAGTTTTAAAAACCCTAATTTTTAACCGGTAGCTAAATGTAATAGCAATCCAATCATGCAGATTTTTTACATACAAACTGCCTGAAAGGATAAGATAATTTTCTGCGTTTTATTTTTTTTGAAATCGTTAAAACTGAGCTCGCAGTTGGTATTGAAGCAGACAAACAGAAATATGGACATGACTGTATTAAGTCTTGTACCTTTAATAGTTTCGGAGATATAGCATTTCTAAGAAAACAACTGGGGGAGTGGAAATGAAGGGGATGGGTAAAAATTGGGGAATGCAGTTTTGTAGATCTATACATACTGAGTCTACGTACCGACTTTCATATGTGTACCTATTATAGTTTGAAAGATGTAGTAATTTTAAGTAAAATAAAGTGGAATATATTAAAAACTAGCTGACCCGGCGCGCTTTGCTACGCCCTCAAAGTATGATGAACTGTTGCATATAGCCCAGGATTGAATCTTTTAACACTCTATCACAATTACTTCCTAAATTTTCTTCTTGTCAGACTTATAGATACAGGTACATAGGCGTTTAAAATTTTTATTATATGTTGCAGCAGCCACGTTCATTTATCAATTCTTGTTGGGTTCGAAGTCATCAATATTATTTCCAGATTTTGTTTTCGTAGATTAATTAAATTTTTTAAAAAAAATATTCCAGCGTTTTGAAACTCTAATTACCGTTAATGCGTTTCAGAATTCTTAATGCCTTGTAATTATGGCAAATTTCTTACTTTGCAGTGATATATAATTACCTTTACAAACATGTGATTGCAAAATTCTATCTGTTTATATTTAAGAACAACAAAACCATATTTTTGACTAATTGTTCCTTTGTTCCATTTTAGCAAAATGAAAAATACTCTCCACTTTACAGCCTTCTGGCGATTTTACTTACAGCAAAATGTTATTTTGAAGATGTTTCTCTATATGGTCTAATAAAATTTTGGAAAATAGTTAAAAATTAATAAAACATTTTTCTAACAAAAATCTTGTTTTGACCGATTATTTCTTTCGCAAAGTGCCTTTTTTGACGTCTTAAACGTTTTTGTACAAAAAACTAAGGTGGTAGTTTTAAAAACCCTAATTTTTAACCGGTAGCTAAATGTAATAGCAATCCAATCATGCAGATTTTTTACATACAAACTGCCTGAAAGGATAAGATAATTTTCTGCGTTTTATTTTTTTTGAAATCGTTAAAACTGAGCTCGCAGTTGGTATTGAAGCAGACAAACAGAAATATGGACATGACTGTATTAACTCGTCTTGTGAAGATAATATATGCTTTATGTGGTCGGCGATATCTCCTTCTCTGCGTAGCGAACTTCATTGCATCGCAAATATATATTATTTTTGCAGGAGTATAAAAAACGCTATTCAGCCTTGCTGAAGACTATTTACTTTTCACGCTCTTTTTATGCCACGCCAATTTTTTGGATTGAATCTGCTTTCTCTTTACTTTAATAGCCTATATACCAATTTTCATTGTTTAAGCTAATATGGAAACTTGCAATTTATTGAAATTAGCTTGTGAAGTTGTAAGTCAATTAATTAAGAAAAAAAAAGTTTTCCTTTCAACGCCGTAAATTTTCTGTCTTTTCCTCTTCATCACTTTGTATGATAAGTACCAGTTTCAGTGGTCCGATCTTAATGACAATTCCAGAAATTTAGTCTGCGTACGTAAAGTTACTATGTTTGTTTATGTTTTTTTCATCCCTCTATCTTCCAAAACGAAAAAGTTTTCCATTCAACGATTTAAGTTCTGTTCATTTTTCTTCTTCATTCTGTATGGGTGCTACCAGTTCTAATGGTCTGATCATTGCAGTTCCGACAAATGATTTATGGTGGTAAAGCTGTAAAATTTCAGGTCAATAGTCGGAGTTTTCTCCTTCTGGGGGTTACAAACTCCGTGACAAAGTCATAATAATATTTACATACGTGAAGAGTATAAAAAAACTAATATGTGTACATATGAGGCTGTATGTAAAAGATGAAGAAGACGTGAAGCACAATTTCGAAAGTAATGCTCCTCCCAGAGAGTATAAAAACATAACAAGAGACCGAAGGCCAGAGATAGCAAAACGATTGTATGTTTGGCTCGCTCTAACGACGACGGACAGACATATACTACCACTGGGAATTTAGTGGAAATTATGAATGAACTTCCAGCTCTGTTGCCGAATTTCATAAACAAATTTTGTTTACAAAAAGTGAGGGCAAGAGGTGAAGTGGCATGTGATATGTATGCGTGGTTGCTAAGAAACGATCCTTCTTGTGTTCAATGAAAGTGTGGACAAAAGAAGAAGTAGGGCGGGCATGTACATGTTGTGAATTTTGATTTTAAGAATGAAAATAAAATAATTGCACTGATCAAGTGTCGTCGGCTTAATATGTATATGTATTTAGTTATTCATGCTTATTGAGAATAAATTACATTTTATTTAAGCTGAGGCAATGTAACTTTTACTATACAGAGATTAGGTTGATTTTAGTTTGAGTTTGATTGACTGAAGAAAATTATATTGCAATGTTTAGCGACGAAAAAAATATAAAAAAAAATTTGTGTTTAATTTGATTTTGCATTGAAATAAGTTGGCGAAATATATGTAGTTTCTTTACAGAACAAAAGTATTCGCTATTCAATTTTACTAAGCAAATTGATTCATGCCACTAGGCGATCAGAAATGCTAGGCAATGGTGCCGAAAAATGAATAGCAAAAGCAAGTTACCCACACACACTTACTCCCTCTGCTCGACAACCAAAGTCAATGCATATGTTGGAAAAGGGTGTAGTGGAGCAATAAGTGTGCGCGTATTGTTTTTGTTATCACTGTGATCACACACAAAGCAAGGCAGTCAATGCAAATGTTGGCAAAGGGTGAAGTGGAGTATATAAATGTATACGCATTGTCATTGTTGTTGCTAAAATTTTTGCGCTAGCCGAAAATCAAAGCAATGTAGAGAAAGGGTGAAGTGGAGCATATAAATGTGTGCGTATTGTTTTTGTTGTCACTGTGATCGCACACATACCAGGACAACCCATGCATATGTTGGCAAATAAGTGTATATGTGTGAAGAGCCGAAAATGTACACAATTTTCTTTGCTTATTTGCTCTCTTCGCCCTTCTGATCGACAAGTATTGTCAACACACAGTCTTGTGTATTTCTTCGTTAGACCTCTTCGCCCTTCGCAACCACATATTGGCAATTTTACATTTGATTCCTGTGCGTGGCCTTGTCACACACATGTACCCCTTTACCCGTCTCAACCATAAGCTAACAATTTAGCAAATGCAAAATGTGTTGTTCTGCTACTTAGTTTCATGTTATCCTGTTACCATCATTATAAAATTCGAATTGTTTGCCTATATTCAGACAACAAAAGCGAATAATTGTTAGTTGATATTGATATGATAAATTCCGATAATACTTTTGATTGTAAAAAATTCAATTTTGGAATTTTTAAAATTTGATTTATATTGGCATGTTAGTAAAAATTTGATGAAAAATATAAAATTTTCATATAATTAGTTATAAAATGTTGAAAAACTCATTATTTCCATAAATTATAAAAATTGCTGATATAATTGAATATGAAATGTCCGTCCGGACTTACAAAATATAAAAATCAAAATCAAGACAAAAGTCCACGGCACACAAGCAAATGAAACGTGGCAACATCTCAAAAGTAAACAAAAAAGAAAAATGTAAACAATTCTCAGATGAGTGAATAAGATATACAGTAATTTTACTGTCTCTGTCTTGCAAGAATTTTCCGCTGAACTTACTTGCGCGATTTTAAAAACACGAAAGTTTAGCGTGAGAGGCCTTCGGTCTCTTGTTATGTTTTTATACTCTCTGGGAGGAGCATTACTTTCGAAATTGTGCTTCACTTCTTCTTCATCTTTTACATACAGCCTCATATGTACACATATTAGTTTTTTTATACTCTTCACGTATGTAAATATTATTATGACTTTGTCACGGAGTTTGTAACCCCCAGAAGGAGAAATCTCCGACTATTGACCTGAAATTTTACAGCTTTACCACCATAAATAATTTGACGGAACTGCAATGATCAGACCATTAGAACTGGTAGCACCCATACAGAATGAAGAAGAAAAATGAACAGAACTTAAGTCGTTGAATGGAAAACTTTTTCGTTTTGGAAGATAGAGGGATGAAAAAAACATAAACAAACATAGTAGCTTTACGTACGCAGACTAAATTTCTGGAATTGTCATTAAGATTGGAGCACTGAAACTGGTACATACCGTAGAAAGTGAAGAAGAGGAAAAGACAGAAAATTTACGGCGTTGAAAGGAAAACTTTTTTTTTCTTAATTAATTGACTTACAACTTCACAAGCTAATTTCAATAAATTGCAAGTTTCCATATTAGCTTAAACAATGAAAATTGGTATATAGGCTATTAAAGTAAAGAGAAAGCAGATTCAATCCAAAAAATTGGCGTGGCATAAAAAGAGCGTGAAAAGTAAATAGTCTTCAGCAAGGCTGAATAGCGTTTTTTATACTCCTGCAAAAATAATATATATTTGCGATGCAATGAAGTTCGCTACGCAGAGAAGGAGATATCGCCGACCACATAAAGCATATATTATCTTCACAAGACGAGTTAATACAGTCATGTCCATATGTCTGCTTCAATACCAACTGCGAGCTCAGTTTTAACGATTTCAAAAAAAATAAAACGCAGAAAATTATCTTATCCTTTCAGGCAGGTTGTATGTAAAAAATCTGCATGATTGGATTGCTATTACATTTAGCTACCGGTTAAAAATTAGGTTTTTTAAAACTACCACCTTAGTTTTTTGTACAAAAACGTTTAAGACGTCACTTTGCACTTTGCGAAAGAAACAATCGGTCAAAACAAGATTTTTGTTAGAAAAATGTTTTATTAATTTTTAACTATTTTCCAAAATTTTATTAGAATCGAACATAAAGGCGTGGCCCCGACCATATAGAGAAACATCTTCAAAATAACATTTTGCTGTAAGCATAATCGCCAGAAGGCTGTAAAGTGGAGAGTATTTTTCATTTTGCTAAAATGGAACAAAGGAACAATTAGTCAAATATATGGTTTTGTTGTTCTTAAATATAAACAGATGGAATTTTGCAATCACATGTTTGTAAAGGTAATTATATATCACTGCAAAGTAAGAAATTTGCCATAATTACAAGGCATTAAGAATTCTGAAACGCATTAAGGTAATTAGAGTTTCAAAACGCTGGAATATTTTTTTTTTTAAATTTAATTAAACTACGAAAACAAAATCTGGAAATAATATTGATGACTTCGAACCCAACAAGAATTGATAAATGAACGTGGCTGCTGCAACATATAATAAAAATTTAAAACGCCTATGTACCTGTATCTATAAGTCTGACAAGAAGAAAATTTAGGAACTAATTGTGATAGAGTGTTAAAAGATTCAATCCTGGGCTATATGCAACAGTTCATCATACTTTGAGGGCGTAGCAAAGCGCGCCGGGTCAGCTAGTGTTGAAATAAAACAAGATGCAATGTATACGCGAAAGAGGCATGAAAAAGGCCACAACAAAAATCAAAAGAAAAAACTTAATTGTTTTAAATGTGGAAAAATCGGACACATAGCAAAAGAATGCAGATCAAAAGAAAATAGTGAATCACAGCAAAGTAATTCAGCGTTCGCTATGCAAGCATTTGTTGAAAAAGGCAAATGGTGTCTCGACTCAGGAGCGACATCTCACATGTGCTCTCAAAAAGAAAAATTTTAAAATATAAAAAATGAAACACAAAGCTTGAAATTAGCTAACGATAATTCTGCTCAAATCGTTGGTAGTGGAAAAGTTTTTCTAGAAACCACAGTCGTGACGGCGAGCTTAAGCGAAACTCTTTATGTTCCCGAGCTTCGGTCCAATTTGATGTCAGTGTCAAAAATCACAGACCATGGCTACGAAGTTACTTTTCGACGCAACGGCGCAGTAATAATTGAAAAAAGCGGACAAAAGTTAGTAACGGCATCTCGAAAATCAAATCTGTATTTCGTCAACGAAAAAAGCGAAAAATGCAACATTGCGGAGAATGCAAATAAAAATGAAAACGATTTACAAAAGTGGCATGAAATATTGGGTCACTTAAATGAAAATGATTTGAAAAATATGATTCGAAATGAAAAAGCGATCGGTATAAAAGCCGACTTTAACAAAAACCTGAAAAAATGTGAAGTTTGCATTCAGGGGAAGCAATCACAAAAACCGTTTTCCGGATCAACGACTAAGTCAAATGAACTACTTGAACTTGTGCATTCGGACGTATATGGTCCAATGCGAACCCAATCACACGGACACTCAAGATACTTTGTCACATTTATTGATGATAAAACGAAGTGGTGTGAAATATATTTTCTTAAACAAAAGAATGAAGTAGTAGAAAAGTTCAAAGAATACAAAAGTTTGGTCGAAAAACAAACTGGCAGAAAAATAAAAACACTGCGGACAGACAACGGAAAAGAATACGTCAATACTGAACTGTCAACGTTTTTAAAATCAGAAGGCATAAAGCACGAATTAACAGTCGAATACACCCCTCAACAAAACGGTGTAGCAGAACGGAAAAACCGTACATTGGTTGAAATGGGACGTTGTATGCTTATTCAAAGCGGCTTACCACCAAGTTTTTGGGCTGAAAGTATCTCAACGGCAAATTACGTGAGAAATAGAGTACCATCACGAAGCCTGGAGGGTGAAATTCCCTATTATCTGTGGACTCAGAAGAAACCAATACTGAAGCATTTAAAAGTATTTGGCTCAATTGCATACATGTTGGACAAGCGCCCAGGAAAAGGAAAATTCCAACCCCAAAGCAAAAAATGTATATTCATAGGGTATGAAATACAATCGAAAGCTTACAGACTTTGGTGTCCAAATGAAAGAAAAGTATATAAAAGCCGAGATGTAAGATTTATCGATAACTTTGAAAGAAATAATCGATATGAAAACTTTGTCGACGAGAAAACATCGAACAGTTCTGAGCACGAAATACTAGTTCAACTCTTAAATGAAAAACCGACAACACTAAAGCAACAAGCGCAACTGAAGAATGAAGAAGAATCACCAGGCGTCTCCACTCCAATAGCTTCAAAACAAAAGGCTGAAACACCAAAAATAACATCAACGCCTAAGCAAAAACGTGGACGCGGACGACCTAGAAAGCGCATAATAATGACAGAGGATAATACACAAGAAGAAGAAGCAAAGGAACACTTTGCAAATATCATCGAACAGTGCGACCCAAAAGTCACCGACGAAGCATTCGCTAGTCCAGAAAGTGATGAATGGAAAGCAGCCATGTTATTAGAATACCAAGCACTAGGAAAGAATGAAACGTGGACATTGGTAGAACGACCAGAAGACGCTGAGATCATCAAGACAAAATGGTTTTTACGAACGAAACGAAAGTCTGATGGATCAATTGAAAGACGAAAGGCGAGACTTGTCGCAAAAGGTTTCGCGCAAACACCAGGTATAAACTATAACGAAACATTCGCACCCGGCTTTATCAGCTGAACTTGGAATGCAGATACAGCAATTAGACTTTACCAGTGCATATCTAAACGGCGAAATATCCGAAGCCATCTACATAGAGATACCAAAAGAATTCGAGACGATTCTAAATGAAGAACAACGAAAACAGTACGCACCAAACAAAGTATGTAAAATACAAAAAGCATTGTACGGACTTAAACAGTCAGGCAGACAATGGTATCGCAAACTTGATGAAAAATTGCAACAGCTGGAACTAAAACCACTTAGTTCAGATCCGTGTGTGTACACAATTCACAAGAATGAAATATTAGTCATCGTGCTGATATATGTAGACGACCTAATGATTGCATCCAACGATACAAGGGCACTCACTGCACTGAAGACCGAATTAGCCAACATGTTCGATATGAGAGACATGGGTTTGCTAAAATATTGCCTTGGCATTGAATTCGAACAAGATTTTGAAAAGAATGAGATCAGAATGCATCAAAGTAAATATGCAAATAAAGTCATCAAACGTTTTGGTATGGAAAATGCCAACTCAGTTTTGACACCACTAGCGAAGCTGAGCAAGAAAAATATAAGTCCAGACGAAACGTTCGATACGGAGAACAAACCTTATCAAAGTGTAATTGGTTCTCTGATGTATCTTGCTGTATGCACTAGACCAGACTTATCACATGCAGTTAGTTTGTTAAGTCAATTCAACACAAATTTTGGTCAACAACATTGGACAGCAGCTAAAAGAGTCCTACGATATTTGAAAGCAAACAGCGACAAAGGACTAACCTTCAAGAAGACTGGCAAGAACCTTTTCGGCTACATTGATGCTGACTGGGGTTCAAACATCGACGACCGGAGATCGTACACAGGATACGCGTTCATTTTTGCAAACGCAGCAGTTAGTTGGGAGTCTAGAAAACAACGAACGGTAGCACTCTCAACCACCGAAGACGAATATATGGCCATTTCAGACGCATCGACAGAAGCAGTCCATTTAAAATTATTCCTGAAAGAAGTTTTGGAAAAAGAGGACATTGTTGTAATTTTCAACGATAACCAAGGAGCTGGTGAACTGACAAGAAATCCAGTATTCCACAGTCGGACTAAACATGTCGACATACGTCATCACTTCATACGTGAGCTGGTAGAGAAAAACGAAATCGTCATCAAGTACATATGTATATGCCAACCGAAAAGATGAAAGCCGGTGTACTGACAAAGGGCTTGACAACTGCAAAACATTATGAATGTATTAACGGGTTGGGTATGAATTAAGATTATTTTTGTAAAATTGATCAACATACAATTTAAGGGGAAGTGTTGAAATGTATTAATAGTGTGTATCAACTTATGTATAAGTATCAGCTCATCTCTAGATATAAGTTTACTTAAAAGCAGTAGTCTCTGAACCACTGACACGAGCACATATCATTTATAACTTACTCTGCGTATAATACGAATAAACAAATCTAAATCCAATATAAACCATTCCTTAAAACGACTAAGTTAAGCAATTAACATAACATTTTACATACTGCGTTCGATAAACCAAATTTTTAAGGTTAGTAGAGGAACAGTTCTCCATTAAACTAAAATATCTGTTACAATACCTACATAAAACACGAAACGATTCATGCTCTAAATATGTCGATCTACAGGTGCTGAGGCAGATCGGACTAAATTTTCGGGCTATTCTTGCGGGGTCATTGAACTGTATATATGCCAACAATGTCGGAGAGAATATTAAACCATTAATTAGGTTATGTAAAAACAAAGTACCAAGCATAGTTCAACGACTAGACAATGTTGGCAAATTAATAAGCTTCAGCCGACTACTATAGGGAAAAAGGTGAACCAGGGGTCCCATTGTAGATTCGTAAGAGCAAACAGACGGAACTGTTTCTGAAAAGACTCAATTCGGTTCTTACACTTTTCACACTGATGATCCCAAACACACGATGCATATTCTAAAATGGGCCGTACTCAAGAAGTGTAAAGCATTTTAGTTGTGTACGGGTCATTAAATTCCTTGGTCCATCTTTTGATGAAACCTAGTACGCCTTTAGCTTTATTAACGGACAGCGAAATATGTGAAGCGAAATGAAGGCTGACTTCATAAACGCAGTTTGCAAAGCAAAACAACATTGCAAAGCAACACTGTTTTGCAAAATAATGCAAACAATTTTGAAGCGTTTATGAACGTAGTGTTGCTTTGTCGTGTTTTGTTGACAGTGAAAGTAAAAAATAAAATATGAATTAAAATAAATCTTCAACAACTGCAAACATCTTTAGAATTGGTTTAAAAAAAAAAAATTTTAAAAAACTAATGCGGCAGCGAACCTCATTGTTACTGGATTGCGATTACAAAAGGGAAATTCTTATACCTTAAATTTTGACAAAACAAATAAAGTTATGCAGGATGACGTGTTTTACTCTCATTTTCATATGAAGAAGAGCACATTTAAGACATTTGTTACTAAATATAATCTTTTTATCAAAAATAATTTATACAATTTGTTTAAAACTTAAATTTCACTTGTTTCGCCTGCAAAACATTCAAAGCACAACAAAAAGTAGTGATGCGCAAATTTGCGAAATGTTGCACATCCAAAAAACTTCCAAGGCATTAATGAACACTCGACATTGCCAAAAATAAGGCAATGGCATTTATGAACATTATGAATTGCAGTGTTGGTTCGCAAACTGCGTTTATGAAGTCAGCCGAAGTTTTGGATTCATCAAAACACCAAGGTCATTAAACTGAGAGATACGTTCAAGGTACAAATTACTTAACTTGCACGTGCAAACAATTAATTTTTTAAATCTATAAATGACATTCGCTTGCATTTATCACTGTTTAACAGTAAATTGTTTACAGCACACCATTGTGAGAGAGAGTCAAGATCAGACTGGAGCAGATTCTGTTGGTCTATAGAATTAATGGTCAGACATAATTTCATGTCATCAGAATACATTAAAACATGGGAGTGCTTGATCACAGTAGGCAAGTCAAAATATATTAAACAACCAGTAAGGACGCTATCTTCAGCAATGCTGAAGCTATAATATTTTTCACGTGTGTCACTATAAAAAAACTAACTGAATAGTTTTCATGCCTCCCAAACAACATAACTGTAAGGTTTCAAGTCAATTGGTTAATTGGAAAAAGTTTTCCATACAACGGTTCAATTTTTGCGATAAGTGGCCGTAGCCATGCCCATTTCTGATCAAAATAGTTTTCATTCCTCCCTAAGAACATAACTGTAAAGTTTCAAGTCAATTGGTTAAAAAACAAAAAAGTTTTCCATACAACGGGTCAATTTTTGCTATAAGTGGGCGTGGCTACGCCCACTTTTGGTCAAAATAGTTTTTATTCCTCTCTAAGAACATAACTGTAAAGTTTCAAGTCAATTGGTTAAAAAACAAAAAAGTTTTCCATACAACGGGTTAAATTTAGCTATAAGTGGGCGTGGCCATGCCCACTTAAGGTCAAAATAGTTTTCATTCCTCCCTAAGAACATAACTGTAAAGTTTCAAGTCAATTGGTTAAAAAACAAAAAAGTTTTCCATACAACGGCTCAATTTTCGCCATAAGTGGGCGTGGCCACGCCCACATTTTGTCAAAATAGTTTTTATTCCTCCCTAAGAACATAACTGTAAAATTTCAAGTCAATTGGTTAAAAAACCAAAAAGTTTTCCATACAACGGGTCAATTTTCGCTATAAGTGGGTGTGGTTACGCCGACTTTTTGTCAAAATAGTTTTCATTCCTCCCAAAGAACATAACTGTAAAGTTTCAAGTCAATTGGTTAAAAAACAAAAAAGTTGTCCATACAACGATTCATGTTTTGTTCATTTTTCTTCTTCTTTTCGTATGGGGGCTACCAGTTCCAGTGGTCCGATATGGCTGGATCCGACAAATGAGTTGACTGCACGAATAAGAAGTCTCTGTGCAAAATTTCAGCTCGATATCTTGAAAACTGTGGGAGGAGATCGTATATATACAGACAGACGGACATGGCTTAATCAACTCGTCTTGTCGTCCTGATCAAGAATATATGTACTTTATATAGTCGCAAGTGAATATTTCTGTGTGTTACAAATTTCAGCACAAAGTAATTATACTATTTCACATACGTGAAGAGTATAAATATATATATATATATTTATGTACAAGGTGTATTTCGGGGACACAAAAAATCAATGGTTTTAAGAGGTAAAATGGGTTCAGAACGCAAAAATAGTATACCCATCAGAGATCTGCACCGGTGCTTGTTTCCGACACTAGTAGTGTACTCATCTTTTTTGCGGTGGCGGTGATACAAGCACCGCATAGCATGCGGTTGCGGTGTTCAAACACCGCATAAGAAACGAATATGGGGATGAAGCAACAAGAAAATATGCGGTGCCTGAACGCAAGCACAAATATTTACTTGCTCAAATTTTTACAACTCAAGTTCCGTTATTCTGTATTGCTTCATTTTTTGACTGCGATGTTTTGACACAGGATAGCAGAATGAAGTAGACAAAATTTGATGAATATTGCGAGTGCGGGATCAGTTATTTTACAGCAATATTTTTTTTTCTTTCTTTTAAAGATGCCTTACTATTTCTTTATTCATTTTATAAAAATCAAAATGTAAATAAATAATTAAAATAACAATTTTTGTTTCTTCTACTTATATTAATTTAAGTCGTTATGAAGTTATTGTTTTTTTTTTTTAAGTCATAATAGCCACAATGTGAAGTTATCGTTTGTTTTTTTTTAAATTAATTTTTCATTCAATCATTATTATTACATATTAAATAAACACACAAATTTCATTGAAGATTTCTTATTACCTATTTTATTAAAATCAATATCTATGAAACAATCGCATCATCAGCAAAAGCATATGAAACAAATCAAAAAAAACACAAACAAAAAATTAGTTAGTCACTCAGTCACCAAGTACCAACAACACTGCATCATTTTATGAGTTGTTTTTCTGCACACAATTTTTGTGCGGTGGCTGATTGTATGTCGAAAATATACCCACACAGAATGTGACGCACACTTCAGGCACCGCATACGAAAGAGCAGAAAAAGGAACGAGTAAAAAAACACCGCATCAATTTTTGATGCGGTGCTACAATACTCATGTGTGAAAATGATATTGTACGAATGCGGTGCACTAGTAGTTGCGGTGGATCGCTGCAGATCTCTGATACCCATATTTTTTTACAGGACCTATTAAACCAAGCATCCGAAATTATTCACACTTAAATATTCAACGATCACTTTGAGGACTCAGAATGTATCGTTTACTTTAAGGACACTGTCCCCGAAATGATCGAACCATATAATATTGAAATTTTGTATATTTTACATTTTATATGAAACATATATTTTAGGGACAAAAACGTGGTGTTGCCATCTTTTATAATACATATAATCTATACTTAATGTGCATTATGAGGACAGTGTTTTATGGTTATTCTATGAATAGTAGATTTTGGGGACATAGTTATTAGAAATTAAAATTTATGGATCCAACGTTGATTTTGGGAACATATTTGCATTTTAAATGACCGTTTGTCATATATATTTTATGTAGAGGGTTTTTTAGAGGAAATCGTTAATGTTTTTCATGGAAAACTCCCTACAATCACAGCATATGAATTTGTTAAATACTACATACATATATATCGTTAATCAGCTCCGAAATTGATAATTACACCAGCAATACACTCTATATTGGTATTCAAAATTAAAGTATTTCGACAATCGTTTCGATTTCTCTCTTATATTTAAGTTTCTGCATTCAATTATTGAAACTCTATGTAAACACTGCACAAAATGTGGTGTGGTATTACCGGTCGTTTTACACAAGTGAGTATCGGAAGGTTCCAATATCTATAGCAGCGATTTTAGGTGAAATGGTTCAAAATATGATGAAAATATTGAAATTTTCAAATTCACGCCTAGTTAACAATACATTCGAACTTAGAGTTCACACATAATGAAGACAAAATGTTAATTACATCATAATTAAATAATACGATGGAAAAGATTGAAATATCCATAGCGCAAGTATCAAAACGTTTTTAGGTTGATTGGGCCGAAATAAACTAAAAATATTGTTAGATATTTGTATGCAAAGTATACTTTGGGGATCTTATTTGAATTTTAACGGATCATTTCTCATTTATATTTTATATACAAGGTTTTTTTCGAGGACATTGTACATTTTGCTTATTGAAAACTACCAACGATCATATATGCTTTTAGTTTTATGATTACTATATAGGCGTACGCATATGTATTTTTATTACTAGTCATTGTAATCTCAGGGCATATTGGAACTGTTCTTGGGTAACATGCAGCGTACATACAATTTTGAAAATAAATGCAAATGAAAACTATTGTCCTTTGCTAATGTATACAGATTAAAAGCTTAATACTGCAGAAGGTAAATGTATTTTCATATCAACTTACATTTAAATTTCTAGATTTACACAAAAGTTAGCAGCACCTATATAGAACTTGCTTACAAGTTGGAACGCTCTAGTGAATACATTCATCACTCGCAAAAAAGTAAAATGAAAATATTCTGTATAGTGGCGAGAAAGATTTTGATATTCATAACGCCAATCTGACAACTAGTTTAGGTTTATTGAGCTAAAATATATCGAAATCATTCAATATAAATTTTCGAGTTAGAGCTTAGTTTAGAAGATATTCATACATAAATTCAACACAAAATGAAGACAAAACCAGTAAGGACGCTATCTTCAGCAAGGCTGAAGCTATAATACTTTTCACTTTGTGTCACTATAAAAAAAACTAAATGAATAGTTTTCATGCATCCCTAACAACATAACTGTAATGTTTCAAGTCAATTCGTTAAAAAACAAAAAAATTTTCCATACAACGGTTCAAGTTTTGCGATAAGTGGGCGTAGCCATGCCCACATTTGGTCAAAAAAGTTTTTATTGCTCCCTAAGAACATAACTGTAAAGTTTCAAGTCAATTGGTTAAAAAACAAAAAGTTTTCCATACAAAGGGTCAAGTTAAGCTATAAGTGGGCGTGGCCATGCCCACTTTTGATCAAAATAGTTTTCATTCCTCCCTAAGAGCATAACTGCAAAGTTTCAAGTCAATTGGTTAAAAAACAAAAAAGTTTTCCATACAACGGGTCAATTTTCGCTATAAGTAGGCGTGGCTACGCCCACTTTTGGTTAAAATAGTTTTCATTCCTCCCTAAGAACATAACTGTAAAGTTTCAAGTCAATTGGTTAAAAAACAAAAAAGTTTTCCATACAAAGGGTCAAGTTAAGCCATAAGTGGGCGTGGCCACGCCCACTTTTGATCAAAATAGTTTTCATTCCTCCCTAAGAGCATAACTGCAAAGTTTCAAGTCAATTGGTTAAAAAACAAAAAAGTTTTCCATACAACGGGTAAATTTTCGCTATAAGTGGGCGTGGCTACGCGTGGTTACGCCCACATTTGGTCAAAATAGTTTTCATTCCTCCCTAAGAACATAACTTTAAAATTTCAAGTAAGTTGTAAAACTACTATGTTTAAAATTTCAGCACTCTATTGTACAAAACAAAAAAGTTTTCCATACAACGATTCAAGTTTTGTTCACTTTTCTTCTTCTTTTCGTATGGGAGCTACCTGTTCCAACAATCCGATCATGCTGGTTCCGACGAATGATTCATCGTAATAAATTCTAAGACTCTGTGCAAAGTTTCAGCTCGATAGCTTCAAAACTGAGGGACTAGTTTGCATACATACAGACAGACAGACCGACAGACAGACAGACAGACAGACAGACGGACAGACGGACATGGCTAAATCAACTCGTCTTGTCGTCCTGATCAAGAATATATATACTTTATATAGTCGGAAATTAATACTTCGATCTGTTACAAACTCCGTGACAAAGTTAATATACTATTTCACATAAGTGAAAAGTATAAAGATAATTACATCAATAATATGCCGAGAAAGATTTTAATATCCATAGCGCCAAGATGACAATATTTTTAAGTTCATTTAGCTGTAATAAAATTAAAATATTCTGTAAGCATTTTTGGTTTTATGCTTAATTTCGGAAATATAAGAACTTGAATTTCCCACATAATGAAAGCAAAAAAATTTAAATATCCATAGCGCCAATATGACAGCATTTTTAGTTTAACTGAGCCAAAATAAAACGAAAATATTCCGTAAAAATTTTCGACTTTATGCTTTATTTACGAAATATTCGAACTTAAAGTCCACTCGAAATGAAGTCAGAGATAATAGCATATGTAATATTGCGGAAATTAACTAATAAGATTGAAATATCCATAGCGCAAGTATCAAAACGATTTTAGGTTGATTGGGCCGAAATAAACTGAAAATATTATAAATTTATACATAACTTCACGTTTTTTTTTCAAGAGATATTTGCATGCAAAGTATACTTTGGGGACCTTATTTGAATTTTAACGGATAGTTTCTCATTTATATTTTATATATAAGGTTTTTTTCGATGACATTGTACATTTTATTATTGAAAACTACCAACAATCAAATATGCTTTTAGTTTTATGATTACTATATACAAGTCGTTGTATGCAAATATGTATTTTGCGCTATGGACGAAATGCTTCACAAAAATTAAAAATTATGGCTTATGAGCAAGAATAACGAATTATCGATATGCGCTCATCTCTACGTTTTCATTAGTAAAACGATCGCACATCGCTTATACATTGGAACTGTTCTTGGGTAATATGCAGTATACATACAATTTTGAAAAAAATGCAAATGAAAACTTTTATTACTTCGCTTATAAATACATATTAATAGCTTAATACAGCAAAAAAAAAAGCACAAATATATTTTCATATCAATTACTTTTTAGACTTACACAAAAGTTAGCAGCACCTAAATAGCACACTGCATATAAGTTGGCATGCTCTAGTGAATACATACATCACTCGCAAAAAAGTAAAATGAAAATTTTCTGTATAATGGCGAGCAAGATTTTGATATTCATAACGCCAATCTGACAACTAGTTTAGGTTTATTGGGCTAAAATAAATTAAAATCATTTAATATAAATTTTCGAATTAAAGCATAATTCATAAATTCCACACAAAATGAAGACCAGAAAATTAAAACAGTAATATGCCGAGAAAGATTTTAATATATATAGCGCCAAGAAGACAAGGTTTTTAAGTTTATTGAGCTTTAATAAAATGAAAATATTCCATAAACATATTTGGGTTTTTGCTTAGTTTCGGAAATATAACGACTTGAATTTCCCATATAATGAAAGCAAAAAAATTTAAATATCCATAGCGCCAATATGACGACTTTTTTAGTTTAATTGGGCCAAAATAAAACGAAAATATTCAGTAAAAATTTTCGACTCTATGCTTTGTTTACGAAATATTCGAACTTAAAGTTCACTCGAAATAAAGTCAGAGATAACAAAGTTAATATACTATTTCACATACGTGAAAAGTATAATAACATATGTAATATGGCGGGAAACATTTCAATATCTTTTTATGGATATGACAATGATTTTAGATTAATTGGGCCGAAATAAGACGAAAATATTCTGTAATAATTTTTGGGTTCTAGCTTAATTTTGGAGATATAACAACTTGAATTTCCCATATAATGAAAGTAAAAAAAATTAAATATCCATAGCGCCAATATGACAACTTTTTTAGTTTGATTGGGCCAAAATAAAACGAAAATATTCAGTAAAAATTTTCGACGTTATGCTTTATTTACAAAATATTCGAACTTAAACTTCACTCGAAATGAAGTCAGAGATAACAAAGTTAATATACTATTTCACATATGTGAAAAGTATAATAAGGGGCCAAAGTGACTACCTTGTGGAACCCCAGAAGAAACAAAAATTCGTCTCGAAACCGAGTTGACAAACACAATCAAATGCTTTACTAAAGTCTGTGTACACAACATCGGTTTAGCAACCAGAGGAAAAATTTCGATTGACGATTGAAGTAAATTCTAATAAGTTAGTAACCGTTGACCGTTCCTTGAGGAAGCCATGCTGAGACAAATTTGGAAGTGATGGCACGAAGTGCTGTAACTGTTCCGTAATGATCTGTTCAAACAGTTTTAGCTTTGCAATGCCTCTGTAATTCGAGATGTCCACGTTACTGCCTTTTTTGTAAAGGGGTATAATGTAAGACTCTTTCCAAATAGCGACATGTTGAAAAGCGTACATAATGGATTAAACAACATCTCAGCGCAGTGCTTTAAAACGCAACTAAGAATATTATCTGGACCAGCAGTAAAAGATGGTTTAATTAATTTCAGGTGTCTAAGAACTGACTGATTTTCAATAACTGGCACATTGATATGAGTTCTATCATTGATAAAGTATGGATAAGTTACGTTTTGGTATGAATAGTTATTATAGGTGCTTTGGAAAAGTTCACCAAAGAGGTCGGATATCGTTGCGTCATCACTTCCTTCCACACCATTGAATTTCATACATGAAGGAAATGAATTAGAATTTGACTTGATTTGATGACATTAAAAAATGTTTTTGGATCGCGGTACATATTGGATTTTAATTTAATTAAATATAAATCATAATTTCTTGTGTTACATAAAGTGAATCTATGGCGAACTGTTGTATAGTTTACATAATCAACCGGCATATAATAACCGGTTCTATTATATTTTTGAAAAATCTATTTTTTAAATTCTTTAGTCGAGCTAATTCTTTTGAAAACCAAGGAGGTTTATTTGATTGTGAAAGTATTTTAACTCTTGGTACGCACAATTTAGACAGATTGTACATAGTTGCGTTAAAAAACTGTACTGGCTGTTCAATGTTGGACGTGTTATGATTGTATGACCAATCAGTGTTTGAAAGCAAATGACCAAGACGTTCAAAATCGGTTTTCCTGAAGCAAAAAACACGGTTAGGTTTGGCATCTCCAGGATTTAGACGAGGATATGTTAGTAAGTGTAGAGTAATTGTGAGCTCCAATGGTGGGTGGTAAGAGACTTCAGGTTGTGATATTGGAGAGGATCTGCAAAGCGATGCACCCTCAATGTTGTTTATGAAAACAAGATCTGAAATCATGTTACACTATACCCTAATATCATACACACCAAATGTCATTCCTGTCAGTTATATGGTTCACGAGATATAAGCATTTTAAATTTTTACTATATGTGGGCCACGCCCATTTTCTATTCTATTTTTTTGGGCTTCAAGTCAGCTGTATACAATCCAAATTTCGTGTTCCTATCTCAAAAGACAGCCGAGAAAATACGACTTTCATAATATTTTGCCCCTCACCCCTAAACTAAGTCTCGGAGAAGAAAATCAAAATAATCTTGATCTGCGCAACAAATAACAGAATCGTCTTGCATAGGAAGTTTCTTTCTATCTATTATAGTTTCCGAGATCGACGCGTTTACGCAGACAGACGGACATGGCTATATCGATTTGTCTTTCGATACTGATCAAGAATATATATACTTTGTATCAGTTTCGAACTGTCAATCGCATAGACAACACGTGCCTTCGGTCAATAATTTTCTTTATGCGTAACATATTAGAAACAAACTGCGAGTAACAAATTTTGTTCCAAATCAATAAATAATTGAGCAATATTATCAATATTATAAAATAAGTCCAAATTCTTTTAATAATTTTTCTTATTAAAAAGAAAAAAAAAAAACCAGTAAAGGCGGTATAGTTGAGTATTCTCAACTATATAATACCCTGTACACACACCTATGTTTATAACACGTTAAACATTCGCCGACAGCAAAAGCAGTGTACCACGATATGGTTTGTGCATTAGGTAAGGTAAGGCAGGGCTCACAGTGCAATGTTGCCATTAGATGGCGCTTAGTACAGATTTTGTTACAAAGCATTGATGCAAAATTTTAGTTTGTTGGTCTTTGCGTGGAAAGTGATAGTTTGTTGTATGCAGTTCTAAAAAGGTATGTTAATTGAGTTTCCATACAAAATTTCAGCATTGTATTTTTTATACTTTAGGAGATACAGCAATTTTAAGAAAAAAATGGCCTTTGGTTGTGCTCGATGGGCGGGAAGGAATGGGCGTGGCAAAAATTCCTTCAAACTTGATCTAGCGGTTGACCTCACGAGTCTATCCTCCAAATTTCAAGTCTCTAGCTCTTATAGTTTTCGAGAACCATTGGTAAGGACGGACGGACGGACAGATGGGGCTGTATCAATTCGTCTTGTCATTCTGATCAAGAATATATATACTTTATAGGGTCCCCCTCCCCTCCTTCTATTCGTTACATACAAACCGTCTCAAACAAACTTAATATACCCTGATACACAGTTTGTGTACACTGTACAGGGTATAAAAACTCATTCAATAAGTCCCTAAAAATAACCCTCAAAATGGGGGTCCCTCCAGGCAGACCATCAAGTTTAAACTTAAATAAATTATCTTTTAAAATGGACAACACAAAAAGAATTAAAAATTCAACTCCTGGCCCTAAATATTTAGTTATACAACGTACAGAATAAAATGAAAACTTGAACAGTGTATCACCTTTTTTATTAAAAAAGGTAGTAGACAATGTTTGTGATGGTGAAGTAGAAGAGTGCAACAAATTCAAAAATGGAACAATAATTGTCAAAACTAAAAGCCTTCTGCAAGCTTCGAAACTTGTAAAACTTATAAATCTAACCGATACTATTACCATTGAAGTGTCAGAACATAACTCACTAATTATTCCAAAGGTGTAATTTATTGTAATGATTTAAGAGGGATTTCAGAAGAAGAAATTTTATTTGAATTGAAAGAACAACACATCATCGCATGTAAGAAGATTCTCAAAAAAGGCCAAAACTCTCTTATCGAATCTAGTTTGATTGTTCTTACTTTTGGAACCCTTGATTTACCAAATGAAATCAAAATTGGATATCAAAAAATTAAAGTTCCACCATACATACCTCTTCCTCTGAGATGTCGTAATTGTGGACGATTTGGTCACATAATAAACTCTGCTTAGATTGTGGAAACCCTACCCATGTAGATACAGAAAAAGAAGAACCATGCCAAAATCTGAAATGTTGCATAAATTGTAAAGAAAACAACCTCAAATATCACCATAATGCCTTCGATCGTCAGTATCCTTCTTTATTTAAGGGGAAAGAAATTCAAGCCATCAGAATCCTGGAAAAAGCTAATATGAAGCAAGCGTATCAAATTTATGAAGAAAGATACAAGAAATCAAATCAAACATATTCTTCTATAACCAGTCAAAATTTCTCCAACAAAACCTCATTATCTGCGAGTACCTTAACAATAAACTTCCCAGCCACTGGAAATTTACTATCTTCATCTACCCCAACAGTAAAATCCCCCATCGCTGGAATCTTACAATCATCATCTACTTCATCATTTAAGCTGTCGGACCGCGACATTACCACTTATCCAAATTTGGCTTCCACATCTCCTTCATCTTTAAATTTGGCATCAGAGGAACATCGTTCTCTTATTCTATCAGACATCAAACTTAAGCTTAACAGTAAGACTAGCAACAAATTCAATGCTAAACCTGTCTCAGATAGAAAAAGTAGTTTACGAAAAAAACAAAGATACAATTCAAAAGAAGCCATTAGCTCTGCAGAAGATGAGGATATAATGCCATAAGTAAATATTGTAACTAAGTATCCTTATTGCGGATGATTTTCTTTTTTTGAATGATTAGAAAAGATAAATGAAATAGTAAAGTTCATTTATACTTTTTCATTGCTCTTAAAAAAATATAAATCATCCAGCGATTTGGTTATTCTGATTTATACATCAGTAATAGGCATATACTATGTTTCTTAACCAGCTTATATGCCTATTATTGAATTTCAAAAAAGCTGATTATTCCAAAAATCTAATCTAAAAAAAAAATATATTCTAATTTTATACACTCAATGTTAATTTTGCAATGGAATATGAATGGATATCTCAATAATTATATTCAGCTGCAATTAATTTTAAAAAAATACAGACCTAAGATAATAGCCCTTCAAGAAACTCATATACATTCACTACGTAATATCCCAATCCCTTTAAATTTTGACTTAATCCATAAGAACACATCTTCAAACTCCGTTGGCGGGGTTGCACTCCTCATTCACAATTCTATTCAACACCAAACATTTAACATAAATAAAGACTTTGAGGCAGTCGGAGCATCCATACATTCAAAATTAAAAATAAACTTAATATCAACTTACATATAGTTCAGTAAGGAGGTAGTTTAACCTGGAAAGTTTCGCGGGAGTTTTGAAAATTGGCAGCCCAAATGGATTTTGGGCTGCTCTTTCCGAATTTCCACTTTGCAACCTTCTACGACCGCCGCTCGAGCCGCTCTTCTAGTATAGAGGTGTTTTTGCCGTAAAATTAGCCAAAACTGAGATATGGTCAAAAAAGCGAGCGGCGTTTGTAGAAGGTCGCAAAGTGGAAATTCGGAAAGAGCAGCCCAAAATCCATATAGATGCCAATTTTCAAAACTCCCGCAAAACTTTCCAGGTAACCCCCTTTTTTACGACTTCCTTACTGTACTAATACCCCCTAACAATACTTGTAGTATTCGTAATTTAAGAAATATGTTTGGCAACTTCTCTGATAATACTATAATTGTAGGTGATTTCAATAGCTGGCATCACAGCTGGGGTTCTCCTACTAATAATACAAATGGCAATACGATTTTCAAGTTTGTCACAATGTCTAATCTTATTTTAATAAACGATGGTTCACCCACCCATTTTACTACTCACCACACGTTTACCCATGTTGATCTTTCCATTATTTCCCCTTCGTTATCATATTTTATTAAATGGAGTATTGAAAAAGACCTCTACGGAAGTGATCATTTCCCCATTCATATCCACTTGTTTAACCAAGAGCAGACAACACCTATGAAACCTAAATTTAAATTAAGTTCAGCTGATTGGTTTCGTTTTAGTAGACTTTCAGAATCATTCCATAACGAAAGACCAGTAAGTAACAACACGAATCAGGAAACAGCTAATTTAACAAAAATAATTAGACAGAGTGCTAACTTAGCCATACCTCAAACCAAACCTCACATAAACCCTGATTTCAATCGATGCATAAATATTGATAATCTGATTAGGTTTAAAGAGCCAAAGCTTTGTTTAGACACGAACTTAAGCAAGACAAACGAATTTCTATTTTCCATTATATTTCAGAAATAAATCCAAGTTCTTCTCCTGAAAAAATTTGGTCAAACATCAATACTTTCTGTGGCAGAAAACCTCACCACGATATTCATTGCTTATCATCACCAACTAACCCAAATAAAAACATCACGAATAAACTTCACATAGTACGTATCTTAGATAATCATTGGTCAGAAACTTCTTCTGTCCATAATTTTAGTACGACTTTCCAATCCCACAAAAATAGAATTGTAACCTCAACACTAAATTACAACCCATCTAACGTTGCTCTCTTTTTGGAGAAAGACATTTCATTAATTGAACTAAAATCAGCTATCAATTCTTTGAAAGGCAAAACTCCAGGCCAAGACCGAATATCTTACCCCATGCTTAAACATCTAGCTGAACCAGTCACCAAAAGACTTTTGAATTTGTACAATACATATTCAAAAGTCATATTCCTTCCCAGTGGACAAAAAAACGATAAATTTTTGAACGTCCACAAAACGTCCGAAAACGAGCTCGAAAACGAATGTTTTACGGATAAAAATCGGACATATCAGAAAATGTCCGCAAAATGCTCGCAATCGGACTTACAAACGAAGCTAAAACGGATAATATTCGGCTGAAAAAATATTCGCAAAACATTCGAAAATTGTTCGTAAACGGATTACAAACGAAAGTTTTGCGGACAAGAAACGATCATTCACAAAACAATCGGAAAGTGTTCGTAAGCGGATTACAAACGAAAGTTTTTCGGTTAAAAAACGAGCATTCTCAAAATATTCGCAAAATGTTCGTAAAATAACTCAAAAACGAATATTTTGCGGAGAAAAAGCGAGCATTCGCAAAATTCTCACAAAATGTTCGGAATCAGATTCAGAAACGAACGTATTGCGGACAAGAGACGAGTTTGAACAAAAATGTTTCAAATAAATAAAATTTATCAAATGTTTCTATGTCGCCTGCTGTAGCTCTGAGTTTAGTGTGTTGGACTATGAAACCGAAGGTATGAGGTTCAAATCCCAACGGCACCAGAATTTAAAAGTTGATTATGTTAATGTGTATCAATTTAATTGTTGTTAATAATAAAAAATAAAGATATTAAATTAGCAAAATTATAAAAAAAAAGTTAACCGGATTGGTAATAAAAAAAAACCAGTAAGGACGCTATCTTCAGCAAGGCTGAAGCTATAATACTTTTCACGTTGTGTCACTATAAAAAAACTAAATGAATAGTTTTCATGCCTCCCTAACAACATATTTGTAAGGTTTCAAGTCAATTGGTTAAAAAACGAAAAAGTTTTCCATACAACGGTTCAAGTTTTGCGATAAGTGGGCGTAGCCATGCCCATTTTGATCAAAATAGTTTTCATTCCTCCCTAAGAACATAACTGTAATGTTTCAAATCAATTGGTTAAAAACCAAAAAGTTTTCCATACAACGGTTCAAGTTTCGGTATAACTGGGCATAGCCATGCCCACTTTTGGTCAAAATAGTTTTCATTCCTCCCTAAGAACATAACTGTAAAATTTCAAGTCAATTGGTTAAAAAACAAAAAAGTTTTCCATACAATGGGTCAATTTTTGCTATAAGTGGGCGTGGCTACGTCCACTTTGGTCGAAATAGTTTTCATTCCTCCCTAAGAACATAACTCTAAGGTTTCAAGTCAATTGGTTAAAAAACAAAAAAGTTTTTCATACAACGGGTCAATTTTCTATAAGTATAGTTTTCATTCCTCTCTAACAACATAACTGTAAAGTTTCAAGTCAATTGGTTAAAAAACAAAAAAGTTTTCCATACAACGGGTCAATTTTCATTCCTCCCTAAGAACATAACTGTAAAATTTCAAGTCAATTGGTTAAAAAACAAAAAGGTTTTCCATACAACTGGTCAATTTTCTATAAGTGGGCGTGGCTACGCCCACTTTTGGTCAAAATAGTTTTCATTCCTCTCTAAGAACATACCTGTAAAGTTTCAAGTCAACTGGTTAAAAACAAAAAAGTTTTCCATACAACGACGTGAATATTGCTTCTCTTCCTCTTCTTCATTTTGTATGGGAGCTACCAGTTCCAGTTTCCCGATCTCAGTGAAACTTTCAGGCATGTAGTCGGACTATGTAGAACTACTATGTTTAAAATTTCAGCACTCTATCATACAAAACAAAAAAGTTTTCCATACAACGATTCAAGTTTTGTTCACTTTTCTTCTTCTTTTCGTATGAGGGCTACCAGTTCCAGTGGTCCGATATGACTGGATCCGACAAATGAGTTGATCGCACAAATAAGAATTCTCTGTGCAAAATTTCAGCTCGATATCTTCAAAACTGTGGGAGGAGATCGTATATATACAGACAGACGGACGGACAGACGGACATGGCTAAATCAACTCGTCTTGTCGTCCTGATCAAGAATACATATACTTTATATAGTCGGAAATGAATATTTCGATCTGTTACAAACTTCAGCACAAAGTTATTAACTATACTGTTTCACATACGTGAAAAGTATAAAAACAATAAATTCTGTTCCTTAAGATTGTTTCTATTTTTGAATTTTACAATTTTTTATTGGGGGAATAAACTGGGATTGAAACGAAAAAAACTGTTATTAATCAACCCGAAAAAGGTTCGTAAGCGAGTCCGCAATAGGCTCTCAAAAGTTCCGTAAAAGGGTAGCAAAAGATTCCGAAACAATACAAAAACGAGTTCGGAAACGATACGAAAACGAGTCCTAAAACGATACGAAAATGATTCCCAATTGTCCGTTTTCGACTATCGTAAACGAAATTTTCGTGCACACAAACTGAACGACTGATAATTAATTTTCGTATCGTTTTCGGATCCATTTACGAGAGTTTGGTCCGGTTGATTTTCGCAAAAGGTTCGTTTACGATATCGTTAACGAGAATTTTGTCCACTGGGTTAGCATTTTAAAATAAGCAATATTATACCAATTCTCAAACCCAATTCAAATAAAACTGAAGTAAATTCCTACCCATATCTTTAAATCTCTGAATGTTCAAAGTACTTGACAAAATTATTGCCAATCGTTTATGGTGGATTGCAAATAATAGACATCTCATTGACAATCATCAACTAGGATTTCGCAAAGGCAAATCTGTATCTGACTGTCTACTGATACTAGACAATCAAATTACCTCCCCCTTATCAATCAAAAATCACATATCGGTCATTAGCCTTAATTTTGAGAAAGCGTACGATAAAACTGGAGTACAAACCATTATTGATGAACTTTATAGGTGAAAAATTGGACCAAAAATTTTAAAATACGTAATTAATTTTCTTAGTAATAGGAAGATTAATGTACAAGTGAATAATACTACATCAGAAAATAAACGTCTTCATAATGGGATTCCTCAAGGATCTCCCTTATCCGTAGTAATTTTTTTGATTGCTTACAATAAACTATGTCATACCATTTCTAAACACAAACTTTACAATTTTGTTGCATATGCAGATGATTTCACTATTTTGAAAAAAATTAACAAAACATCTTTTTCTCTTAATATCAACCCATTATTCGTCGATATTCTCAGCTGGTGTGACTACTCAGGTGCGAAACTATCTATTCCGAAATGCACATCTGCCGTAAGATAAAATGTAATTTTAAGATCACTTCTGTAAACTTTACTCTAAAAAATACTAATTTTCTAAAAATACTTGGTGTATACACATTAATACGTGCGTACACTTTTGTGATGTAAGTTCTTATGACATGCAGCTCTTGCGAGCTGCCTCTTTTTATTCAATTATTTTGACACTTAAAACTATGCTGCGGTCGAAAAGCTCAGCGTTATCTTAATTCTATTTATAATATTATCTAACGCTGAGATTGTAAAACTCCGTTGTTGCTGTGTCAGTTGTTGTTATTACTTGCGGGGTGATAATGGTGACATCAGCTATTTTAGTCGTGCATCCATCAGGTACATCTAAAATTCCGAGGCTCGGCAATATAACCACTTCATGGTAGTCTCCGCATGCCATGTGAGCTGACGTGTTTCTGAATGTTTTTACAAGCCATCGGTTTTTTCCATTCAGTCTTTTGTAATACACATCTCCCGTGTATTCGACCATATTGCATGACTGCTTGTTGCTCGGCTTAATTGGTGATACCTCACAACTCCGGTCATTTGCATCCTTCCATGCCCAGTTTCCTTCACATAGCCAAGTGTCCTTACTTTCATGATGGCAGCGATTCACTTCTGTGTCTGTCATGCGGTGGTATGCATTTAGCTCGGTGCTATAAATAAGGAATTCCGTTTGAATTTGCGGAATCCACCTCCCTTTATTGATTTGAAGCGGCACTGGAACTATCTTGAAGAGACTGGCATGCTGGTTCACATAGATGGGCAGCCTTGCGTCAATTATAAGCGCGTTGTCCTTGAATATTGCCTGGGCCTTCATTAGCTTGTATACCATCTGCAATTTTTCTGTAGACTTTCCACCCGGTAGAAGCTGGTTCCTTTGTAGTTTGTGCTGAATTTTGTCCAGCTCTGCCAACATTTTGTTTGGTTCAATCAGGGAGGGGTGTATCTTTCCCTGATTTACATCCGTTATAAGAGTGAGAGCTGCGGATTGAAGTTTTTCTGCTTCCTCAACCCAGTTCCGCACCTGATTTATCAGCATGAAGAACCTTATAGCTTCTTTAAAGATAAGGAAATTCTCCTTCATTGTGTCCTGCATCCTATTTATTTCATCGGTGACCATCTTAAAGTTCCTATTCACTTCTTCCGTGGTCGTGTGAATTAAATCCGCAGTCGCATTTATGATTGAAGTCTGGTTGTCCATATACTCGTTAAGGTGTTTCTCGTTTTTGACGATAGTTTCCATGTTTTCTATTAATCTTTCTGCAGTCCCGATGTCGAAAAACATAATAAATCGTTTCTTCCTTTCCGATGCTTGTGTTATAATTTTGTTTCTATCCTGTATGTTGCGTACCTTTGCTTTTATTGTACTACCAACCGATTTACAATACTCGTTCAATTCGCCTAGCTTTTCACAAATGGAGGCTGTTTTATCCAGTAAGTCATCGGCTTGATTGAGAAACAGGAAGTACGTTTGCATGTCGTAGAAAAACAGTAGCTGCCAACTTGATGAGACAACTTCCACCTTCTTCATTTTGTCCATCATTATTGCGGTTTGATCTTCCACATGTTGAATGCGTAATTTGTTTATATTGGCTGTAGGTATTGTAGCAGCACTTGCCACATGCAGGATCATAAGAAGGCTAATGATAGCATTTGTTGGCGTTATTTTTGCTGCTCTAGTCCGTCGCTGCCTTTTTTCATCGGTTGGCTCGTTGTTTGTTCTGACGTTGAGCTGTTCTTCGCTGTCTTGAGTTGGCAGCAGACAGATTTTATTCAGCGACCTTTGAATTTCTCCATTAGTCGTTTTAACTGTAACTACTCGGACTTTACTGTCTTGTCCTTTGGTAGTTTTTGTTATTCGTCCCATAGGCCATATTGCTGGATGCGTGTTCTCTTGTTTAATGAGAACAAGTTGTCCCTCTTTAGGGTTAGGCTTTTCATGACGCCACTTTGTCCGTTGTTGAAGTGACACCAGATAATCCTCTTTCCACTTTCTCCAGAATTCCCCTCTGATGCGTTGCAAGTGTCGCCATCTATCCAGGGTTCCAATTCTTCGATTTTCGTCAAAATGCTCTGGAGCACCAATTAGTGGTCTTCCCACAATAAAGTGTCCTGGCGTCAAAACTTCTTCTCCATGGTCATCATTATTGATATTAAGCAGGGGTCGTGAGTTCAACACTGCCTCAATTTGGCAGAGCAATGTTGTAAACTCTTCGAAGGTGAAACTGTTTTCGCCGATGACTCGTCTGAGATGGTGTTTCACCGACTTCACTCCAGCTTCCCATAATCCTCCCATGTGGGGGCTTGCCGGCGGGATAAAGTGCCAACGAACGCCTTCTTCCTCGAGAACCAGCGCCAAATTGTTATTTTTCTTAATCGCGTCGACGAGCTCTTTGTCCAATATTCTGGCTGCTCCCACGAAGTTAGTGTCATTGTCCGAGTAAAGGTGCTCACTTTTCCCGCGTCTGGCAAAAAATCGACGTAACGCTTCCAAAAACCGTTCTGCTGATAGATCGCTGACGGCTTCTAGATGTATTGCCTTTGTTGCCATACAAACAAAGAGGCATATATATCCTTTGAACGCTTTTTGACCTCTACCTTTTGAACATCGGATTTGAAAAGGCCCAGCGTAATCGATGCCAGTGTTTTGGAACGGATGTTCACCCGTCACTCTATACACCGGCAAATTCCCCATAAGTTGGCTGGCCATTTCCTTTTTGTATCTAATGCAGGTAATACATCTTTGAAGATACTTTTTTAAGGCGTTTCGTAGCCCAAAAACCCAGTATTCTCCTTGAATATAGTTCCTCATTAGCTTTAGTCCACCATGCAAGGTTTCCTTATGTGCTTTACTTATGATAAGCCAAGCAAAATGTGATTTGCCAATAATAATTGGATGCTTCACATCATATGGCAACAATGCGTTTTGAAGCCGGCCTCCTACTCGTAGCACGCCATCTCCATCCAAAAAGGGGTTGAGCGCTTGTAGTCTGCTTTTCGCTTCAAGTGGTCTTTTCTTCCGGAGTAAAAGAATTTCTCGACCAAATTCTAGTTGTTGTTGTAATTTGACAACTGCTGTTTTGGCATCTTTCAATTCGTCTATGGTCAAGTGTGTCGATTGTAGGGCTCTTCCTCGCAGTTTAGATATGAAGCGTAATACATAAGCTATAACACTCTTTAGCTTGTCTATCGAGGAATACTTCCATAGTAATGGAATTAACCTGTTTTCCTCTTCTATTGTGGTTGACACCACGATGGATTCTGGTTCTTCAGGCCATTCATTTGATGGTTTTGTTAGCCAGTGTGGCCCTTTCCACCAAATGTCACAAGCCGCCAAACTTTTTGGAGATATTCCCCTCGATGCTACGTCTGCTGGGTTGCCCTCTGATGGAATGTAGTTCCATTTTACGTTAGGCAGCTTTTCATAAATGTCGTCGACTCGCGTCTTGACGAATTTGTCTTTGCTGCGCCTGTTCTGTATCCAAGCCAGAGTAATTTGAGAGTCACTCCATGCTTGTAGCCTGCTTCGATCCCCTATTATATTTCGTACTTTATATAGGAGTTTACTCAACAGATGAGCTGCGCATAGCTCCAACTTGGGAATCGTCTTCTTGTTTTTTATTGGATTCACCTTACTTTTCGCAGCCAGCAAGGTGACCTTTGCTCCGATTTTGGTATACACCACTGCTGCATAAGCTTTTTCAGAGGCATCACAAAACCCATGTAGTTCGATGTCGTCCATCGTTGAGCTTCCAGACCATCGGGGTATGCTGATATTTACCAAGCTTGGTAATTCATTGGCATATTCATGCCAGAATTTTTCAAGATTTGGCTCTAACTCTGCATCCCATGTAAGCGGCACTCTCCATAGCTCCTGAATGAAGCATTTGCCTTGCAGCGTTACCGGCGTGAGCCATCCCAGTGGATCGAAGATTCTTGCCAATTGTGACAAGACTAAACGCTTTGTAATGCGGTTTAATTTTGGACAATCGACCACAAATGTGAAGACATCCCTCTTGGGTTCCCATTGTAGGCCAAGGGTTTTCACCGCCTCGTCCTCACTTATAGTGATTTTCTCTGTTGAGTCACCACCTTGAATCCCAGCAATGATTCTGTCGTCGTTAGACACCCATTTACGTAAATGCAACCCAGCTTTTTCCATGATGCTTCGGAGTTCATTATGTATTTCGATGCAGTCGCTTATTGAATCTCCACCAGTGATAAGATCATCCATGTAGAAGTCTTCTTTTATGGTTGTTAACAATCGATGGTTTTCCTTGCAGTAGGTGTTCGCCAACTCTTGAAGACATCGGACTGCTTAAAATGGCGCTGCTGAAGTTCCATACGTTACTGTCGTCAACTTAAACTCTTTGATTGCCATTTTTGGACTATCTCTCCAAAGGATATATTTGTATTCCTGGTCGTCTTTGGCTATTTTAATTTGACGATACATTTTCTCTATGTCCGCTGTCATCACATATTGCCATTGCCGCCATTTTATTAGGATATCAAAAATATCCTTTTGAATTTTGGGACCGACCAACATTACGTCGTTGAGGCTTAAGCCATTGGAGGTTTTTGCGGAGGCATCAATCACTACCCTGAGCTTGGTCGTCAGACTGTTCGGTCGGATGAGTTGTGTTGACTGGTTCCATGTGTCCCAGTTTTAAGTAATCTTCCAGAAAAGCACTATATTCGCTGAATAGTTGCGGGTTCTTTTTAAGCCTTTTCTCCCTTTGAAGTAGCCTTGCCATAGCTTGCTTTCTTGAATCTCCGAGGTCAAATTCTTTGCGGAATGGTATGGAGACTACAAGCCGGCCTTCGGTATCCCACGTAGTCGTTTTCTGGAATACTTCTTCACACTCAGCGTTTTCTTCTGTCTCGTTGGTATCACTTTCCAACTCCCAAAAACGCTCGAGATCAGCTAAATTTATTGTTGTAGCTGCGCTGATGACCTTGTTAGTCGGCGCTCTGGATATGCTGCCGGAGATAATCCATCCCAGCTTAGTTTTTTGCCCCAAAGTCTCATTTACTTTTTTAATTTTCTCCAGCATGACTGATGGAAGCAGGTCAACTCCAATAATTACATCAATCCTGCTGGGTTCATTGAAATATGGGTCTGCCAGTTCGCAACCCTTCCAATCTTTGTTGACATCCAAGTCTATTTTCTTGCTCGGTGGAGCTCTTTGTAGTTTGGGGTGTACCAAGGCTTGAGTTGTGGTTTCAAAACTGCTTGCAAACCTTGATTTTATATTCAAACATACACTGTTTTTGATGATATCGACACCGTCTGAGATCCCTTGAACTTCCACATTGCTTTTAGTTCTCCGGAGTTTCAAAAGTTGTGCAGCTGCCTCTGATATCAGTGTTTTTTGTGAGCCACCATCAATTAGCGCTCTCAGCTGCTCATAATTTCCAGTTTTGTTTTTTACTAGAATCAGCGCCGTGGCCAGTAACGTATCGTGCTCTTTATTTTGGTTTAAGCAAGTACTTGTTACGACCTGTTTTCTTGCTCCATCATCATGAAGCAAGTTGTTATGGGCTTTAGAACATCGATTGCATGTCCAATTCTTTTTGAAATCTTTTAAATTGTGAGCCCCTAAGCATTTGAAGCACAGAGAGTTTTTACTCACAAACTCTCTGCGTTGTCCAATTGGCTCGGCCTTAAACTTTTGGCATCTGGCCATTTCATGTCCATCCATCTGGCAAAAACGACATCTTTTATTGGTCGTTTTATGTGCTTCTTTGTAGATGGCATTATTTTGCACTGAGTCTATTGAGGTATGTAGCTGCTCAATAAATCCCAGCACGTCTTGTAAAGACTGAATTTCTCTGGCCTTTTTAACAGGTGTTTCGTACAGTTGTAGGACTCCAGTGGAAAAACGTCGCAGCAAAATTTGAGCGAACAACACATCAGAATCTTCACCAATTTTTTCTTTTATGATGTATATGTTCTCTCTTGCTGTGTCTAAGAACTTTACCATCTTGGCTTCTCCTTTGAGACATGCTCTCAAGTAGTTCAGCTTTTTAATGTCGCTGATATCTTTTCTTGAGTGTATGACCTCGGAGAAATTTTCGAAAAACGTTGGCCACTCTTTGGGATTTCCATTGAAATGAGGAAGATCCACTATAGGCAGCTCGGGCGTTTCTTCTTTTTTGTTTTGCAAGTCCCTTATTTTTCTATCCATTTTTGCAGATAGTACCTTGCCTTCTAAGTCATCGATCTCGTCGACATCAAAGGCAAATCTTTCGTATTTTGCCTCAAGTTTGGTGACTGTCGACTGGACTTTTGACCACAGGAACTTCATTTGTTCTTTGTGATCAAGGATTTCTTCCAAATCGTTCTTGTCTAGGCAGGCATTTACTTTTCGTATGTATTGCCTTACCTTATCTGCTCTTCTATCCACAAGGTCTACCATGCTGTCAACTGGACTTGAGCTCCGTAGTGATGCATCTGCCTGATGATCATATAGTTCTTTAGATGTACCAGGTCTGACGTGCATCGTTTCGCTTCTGTCCGATTCTTCCTGTGGTATCGGTTGATCGTCTCTTTTGGCTTGGCCGGCAACTTCGACCTTCATCTCCGAATCCAAGTATTTTCGGATGATGGCCACTGTTCCATCATATACTTTATCATTGAAATATGGATGGTCAACGATACCGATTTTTAGTAGCGTCGTGTTTTGGGCAACGAATTCATTACTATTTCCTTCCCTCGCTACGGCCTCAAGAATTTGGTGGCGTATTGCAGTTTGCTTCTTTAACAGGTCCATAGGGTAATCGGATAACATTTTGCCTTATTTTTAAATTGACTTAACCCGTTGGAGGTGTTTTTGTTTTGATCGCCTGGTTGATGGTACTGTGCCTCGACTCACAGCTAGTGGTGGTTAGTCAATGAAAATTTTAGTTTTCAGCAAATTTTTTCACAAATCACTTTCTGTTGTTTTTAAAGCCACAGAAACGCTCGCTTTGGTAGAATTGTAGATTTCTTAGACTCGAAGGACCAAAAAATGTATACACATTAATACGTGCGTACACTTTAGTGATGTAAGTTGTTATGACATGCAGCTCTTGCGAGCTGCCTCTTTTTATTCAATTATTTTGACACTTAAAACTATGCTGCGGTCGAAAAGCTCAGCGTTATCTTAATTCTATTTATAATATTATCTAACGCTGAGATTGTAAAACTCCGCGTTGTTCTTAAATCTAGCTCTGCTAGCGCTGAGTTTGTAAGACTTAGCGCTGTGATAAAAATAGTTTTATCGCTCGCCGTCGTTAGCCTGTGTGACATCTGCTGCATTGTCGATCCTAAGCAAACAAACTATCGCTGCATGTGGCAATCGTGCGGTCACCAGATAGCTTCGGCGTCTATCAGTAACCGATACGCGCTGATAGATTTTATGTTCATGCTGCCGCTTGAACACTTGGATTAACGTTAACTAATAAGTATAGATGGAACAGACATATAGATCAACTCTCAATACAATAATTAATAGGTTAAACATTATAAAATGCCCTTCAAGTTACAAGTATAACTGCGACGTTAAAACTCTCATATACATAATAAAATCCAATTTACCTCAGCGAAACTATGCAAATCTATCATATCTGCTAAAAACACTCCTTTGGGTAGCATAATATCAAAAATTAAAAAAAATAAAAGAACACCGACAATACCATCTATAATACATAAGATATTTTATTTTTGTATGGATAATGATTAACACTCCCAAGTCATTAAAATTAAGAAAGTAGAGACTCCTCCTTGGCTTTTTAATTCAAATTCAATAAATGTCACTCTTCATACATCTTACAATACATCTACTCATCCAATTGTCTATCAACAGAAATTCCTCTGTATGAAAGAAGACCTTCATTTATACAATTTCATATACACTGACGGATACAAATCGAACGTAGGCGTTTCGTATAATATAACTACAACCTCTGAAACAATACAAACTGGATTGTTGTCTAATTTTTCTTCCATCTTCACTGCAGAATTAGCAGCTATCTTAGCTGCATGTAATTTTGCCAAATCAAAACGTCAATATTTTGCCATTTGCTTCCCTCGCTTCCTTACAATGAATATCAAATATCAATTCCTCAAACTATTACTCTAATACAATCAGAGACATTATCACTCACCAGTATCCAAAAATTATACTTGTATGGGTGCCCGGTCACTGTGACATCAATGGTAAGAGGTCGTTGACTTAGCAGCCAAACAAGCAGTTAAATTTCCATTAATTTATGAAAATAATTTGAACTTAGCCGATACTCACATACATTTAAAGATTCAATTTAAACAATACAAAGAAAACTTATTCCAAAATTCATCCATTCATTACAAATTAGCCAATAGAAATCTGTTAACAGCCAATAATTTTGTTACTAGTATACCACATAATATAAATAGATTAGATATAATCAAATACACATGAATTCGATTAGGACACACCAAACTTACTCATGAACATCTCTTCAACAAACATCCTCAACCTTTATGTGCACACTGTACCACAAATCTTACTTTACACCACATTTTAGCTGAATGTTCTCTATTTAACTCAATAAGACAAACATACTTAAATAATAATCCTCATCTAGCATTATCCGTACCTAGCAACAAAAATATAACATGTATGCTACAGTTCCTTAAAGAAGCAAACATTTATTATCAAATTAAAAAAAAAGAAAAACACATCCGCATTTATTTAGAATTAATTAAAAAATTTTATATTTATATAAGTTGTTCAAGTATGAACTTAAGTATGAATATAAGACTCCCTACGATGTCTGGACAAGAGTTAGGCTGCAAGACTCATGTTTGCACATCGCTTCTAAGAAATGCCTAATGACCATAGACAGTATAATGCATTGTCTGCCGTTGCAGATAATGCACTTGTTTCATCAGAACGGTCTTAGGTATAATAAACATCTAGCGGCTATAAACCCTAAACACATCTGGCGGCCATAAAATTATAATTAAGAACAAGATAGGCAACCAACATAGATATACAATCACACTGTTGTCTTACAAACACAGTGTTAGGATAAGATAGTCATTAGTAAAATTAACCAATAGAAATTAAGGATCACACGCTGCTGCCTTACAAACACAGCGTTAGTATTAAGGAATTCTAGTATAAATAAAGCGACGTCCGCGTTGGACGAACCAGTACAACATAACATATCAGTGCGTGCTCATTTAAATGTATAATATCCATACATAAGTTTTTATATCTCGGACATTCTTCTTAGAAATTTATTATTTATAAATATAATGTAAATTGTTATATATTTATTTTTTTTTGTTTTAATTAGCTTAAGGCCTTAGTAGCTATAGCTAATATCGTTATAGTTGTACTCAATTTGTAATTGTTTCTACAACTTTTTAATAAATAAATATACTTTGTATAGGGGATGTCTCTTTCTGGGTGTTATATACATTATCAACGTGCACAAAACTAATACACCCTTGTACCATAAGGTACAGGGTATAAAGACCGCGTCGTGTGGCACTTTTATTCCATAGCCTTTACAAGCCAAGTTAAATTTCACATGTTACAAACTAAAAGTTAGTTGAATGCTAATTATTTGTGATTTCACAAACATATTTCCTTTTTATACCCTGTTTTACTATTGTTGTATATAATCGTCTTTATTCTTTGACGACTTCGATTGGAATTCTAATGTTAACTAAAATTTGGGTGGGTTCAGTCTGATATCACACAATATGTGTTATGAACATACAATGGCAACACAACCATGTGCATCAAGTGCACGTACTTTCACATACACACTCACACTTTGTTACTATTGTTGTATCCAATCGCCTTTATTCTTTGACGACTTCGATTTGAATTCTAATGTTAACTAAAATTTTCGTGTGTTCATATCTGATATCATACAATATGCATTATGAACATACAATGGCATTACAGCCACGAAACTCAAGTGCAGCCACTTTACACACACTCACACTTATGCAACATTTACTGTTTCTTTGACATTGTTCATCGTTATATATGCAACAAGGTGCTTGCACGGCCGACGTCATGTTGCAATTACGCCTTTTCCGTCAAAGTTAACCCATCCAACTTGATTATGTGCGCTTTAACAATTTATTGTGTGTATTGCGTAATTAAAAAGTTTTTCAATTAAAAATTGATTTTAACATGTTACGTTCCATTATTGCGCAGCGATAAATTAATAAAAAAAAGTATTATTTATATTTGTATGGATTAGCGTGGACCACTTTTGCGCAGAGAGTATTAAAATATAAGGGAATACAATCCGGGGATCCCGAATCCCGGTCGTTTTTTGATCCTGAAAATCCCGGGGCTTTAGTTGGCTAATCCCGGGATTTTTCGGGATTGCCAAAATGCTTGAATTGCTTCAGTCGAAAAGCAAAAGTGAAAAAATCTTGTCTTTTCACTGCTTCGACTTTTTGTAAATGTTCAAAATAAACAGTTCTGAGAACATTCACAGCAGAAGCAGCAAATACTTTGAACTGCTTCGACTGTTTGTAACTGTTGGAAATTAAAAAAAAATCAGCAGCTGTAGTCGAGCCAACATTTTTCTCAGAAGCAGCACCAAATGAGTTTAATGCACACCCCTGTAAAAAAAATATATATAAAATTACCAAAAACTGTTACTTGTTTCATAAATGTCGCGACTGTGACTTCTGGCGAAAAGCTAAAATTTAAAGTCGGTGATTGAAAAATTATTTTTCATTCTAATGTTCTTCGAAGTCTTCGTTTTCTACAGTTAAAAGGAATTAAAACATTTTACGACTTTTGGTACTGCGCATAGAAAGTATAAATACGACAATTAGAATTTATTTATTTCATTTACAATTTAACCATCAACAAAGTTGCGCTTAAAGTTATTATTAATTTTTTAAAATAATTTTTTTAAATGACGGGAGAGTTTGTTAAACAAAAAAAGACAGTGATGAGACGTCAGTGTGGAGTAATTTTTTAGTTTCCCAAGACGGAAAAAGCGCCAAATGTAAACGATGCTCAGCCATTCTAAAAACTTTGGGTGGATCGACTAAGGGATTACATACACATTTATTATCAAAACATAATAAAAGGGCTTCAACAAGTCAAGCATCTGGAAATGTGAACCTAGCACCACCACCAGCTAAGCGAAAGTTAGATGATTATTTTACAAAGAGTGTCGACGATAGCCTGAATGGAGTTTTGGCAAGAATGATTGCGTTAGATGGATTTTCATTCAGTGTATTTATTACTTCAAAAGATTTAAGGAAAATGCTCTTAGAGAAATACACGGATTTACCAAAGTCAGCCGTCATAATTCGAAATCGTATTATGAACTACAGTGAACATATAAAAAAACAAGTAACTGGAGAATTAAAGCATTTGAAAAGTGCAGGTGAAAGATATAGTCCATCTTTCGACGAGTGGTCGTCAACATCTAATAAACGATACATGGCTGTCAATATTCATTTATATAAAAAGTTTTGGTGCTTGGGACTCGTTCCTATTCATGGAAGTATGACGGCTGAAAATTGTCTTCATATTTTAAAATAGCGTCTAAGTGAATTTGATATTTCTCTGGCAACCGACATCGTGGCTATTGTAACCGATGGACCGAACGTTATGAGAAAGGTGGCTCGTCTTGTTAGCACTGAACAACAACTGTGTTTCGCACATGGCATAAATTTGGCAGTTTGTGATGAGCTTTATAAAAAATATAATAATTTGCAAAACGTTACCCCTACCTCTGCTGAGGATATGGACGACAGTGACGATGATGAAAACTTAGACTGTCCAGAATCAGGGTTAATCTTAATTGCACAAACTGATCTTGATCGGGAACACATGCCAGAAATCACAGAAGATGAAAATATTAATGTGCTGATAAAAAAAATTCGGAAAATTGTACTTTATTTCAAACGATCGCCATTGAAAAATGAAACAGTACTTACTTAAAAAATATGTGAAAATTGAGCATGGAAAAGAGCTGACACTTCTTTTGGACTGTAAAACCAGGTGGAATAGCCTTTTAACCATGCTATAGCGATTTTATCTTTTAAAACCATGTATTCAAAAAGCGCTTATAGATCTTAATCATCCATACAGCTTAGAAAATGATGATTTTGAATTGGTTTATAAGATTGTTGATGTGCTCACTCCAATTAAATTGACAGTAGAAGCAATCTGTCGGCGAGATGCTAATTTATGCACAACTGATGCCGCTTTGAAGTTTTTGATAAAACAATTGTCTGCCAAAAACTTAGCACTTGCCAATAAAATGAAGAAAGCTTTATTGGAACTATTTACAAAATCCACGAATAAATCATGAAAGTGAATTATTTTCGAACTTGGAATGGCTTGAATTATTTCCAGTTGCTGCACAGGCTTTAGTAAGAAAACAAATAAAAAGCATCATTAAAAGACTAAATAGTCAAGAAGAAAGTGATATCTCAGATGTCAAAAAAAGGTCTGCATCACAAAAAGATGATGAGCCAAGGCCACAACCAACCGCATTTGACACTAAAAGAAAAATTGCAATTCGAAATTGATAAGAGCATGGAGTCCCCATCCCCTGAAGTACAAACTGAATCAGTGTTGGCACAAACAATAAGACGTGAAATGGAAATATTTGAAAATCGAGGAGTTCGAGGATATCATTTGGAATTAATATATAAGTATCTGTTATCGATTCCACCAACAAGTGTAGAGCCTGAGCGAGCATTTTCAGCTGCTGGTTTCATTGGTAACAAAATACGAAGCAGGCTTGGCGTTCAAACGTTGGATGCTCTGATATTTTTGCGATTCTACTTCCAAAATAATCAATAAATACATCGAAAATCTTACTAATAAAGATATAACATATGTCTGAAGTTTTTTTTTATTATTTCAGCCCAATTAGAAACCACATAGTGAAATCCCGGGATAATCCCGGGATTAAACTTCATAAATCCCGTGATCCCGGGATTGGAAAATACACCCGGGATTGTATTCCCTAATAACAAGAGACTGAAGCCTGCTCACGCTAAACTTTCAAAGAATAATTTCTACAAATAACACAGGTCTACAAAATAAGACTTTTTGAATGCCTTTTGATTAAATTCTATAATTTTATACTCTTGTGGGGTCACTGAACACGAAAACACAAAAATTTTGTAAACTTAGCTCCCATTCAAAAGATATGCGCATAAATAGTTTAAGGTAAAATTTAAAGAAAAAGTCTATTTATGAAAGAAAATCGTTGCTTTTTTTTTTCTTTAATTATTGAAATGAAATTGATGATTTAGATCAGAGGCGGGCAAAATCTCATTTTCCATAACACGCGTGGATAGGGCAAAATCAGAGAGTATAAAAACATTAATTTTCGTATCGTTTTCGGATCCATTTACGATAGTTTTGTCCGGTTGAGTTTCGCAAAACGTTCGTTTACGATATCTTTAACGAGAATTTTGTCCACTGGGAAACAAAAAAGAAAAATGTAAACAATTCCCAGATGAGTGAATAAGATATACAATAATTTTACTGTCTCTGTCTTGCAAGAATTTTCCGCTGAACTTACTTGCGCGATTTTAAAAACACGAAAGTTTAGCGTGAGAGGGGTTCGGTCTCTTGTTATGTTTTTATACTCTCTGGTTTAATCAGAGAGTATAAAAACATAACAAGAGACCGAAGGCCTCTCACGCTAAGCTTTCAAAAAATAATTTTTACTAATAATCAGCGGAAAAGTTTTGTCGCGACAGAGATAGCAAAACGATTGTATGTTTGGCTCGCTCTAACGACGACGGACAGACATATACTACCACTGGGAATTTAGTGGAAATTATGAATGAACTTCCAGCTCTGTTGCCGAATTTCATAAACAAATTTTGTTTACAAAAAGTGAGGGCAAGAGGTGAAGTGGCATGTGATATGTATGCGTGGTTGCTAAGAAACGATCCTTCTTGTGTTCAATGAAAGTGTGGACAAAAGAAGAAGTAGGGCGGGCATGTACATGTTGTGAATTTTGATTTTAAGAATGAAAATAAAATAATTGCACTGATCAAGTGTCGTCGGCTTAATATGTATATGTATTTAGTTATTCATGCTTATTGAGAATAAATTACATTTTATTTAAGCTGAGGCAATGTAACTTTTACTATACAGAGATTAGGTTGATTTTAGTTTGAGTTTGATTGACTGAAGAAAATTATATTGCAATGTTTAGCGACGAAAAAAATATAAAAAAAAATTTGTGTTTAATTTGATTTTGCATTGAAATAAGTTGGCGAAATATATGTAGTTTCTTTACAGAACAAAAGTATTCGCTATTCAATTTTACTAAGCAAATTGATTCATGCCACTAGGCGATCAGAAATGCTAGGCAATGGTGCCGAAAAATGAATAGCAAAAGCAAGTTACCCACACACACTTACTCCCTCTGCTCGACAACCAAAGTCAATGCATATGTTGGAAAAGGGTGTAGTGGAGCAATAAGTGTGCGCGTATTGTTTTTGTTATCACTGTGATCACACACAAAGCAAGGCAGTCAATGCAAATGTTGGCAAAGGGTGAAGTGGAGTATATAAATGTATACGCATTGTCATTGTTGTTGCTAAAATTTTTGCGCTAGCCGAAAATCAAAGCAATGTAGAGAAAGGGTGAAGTGGAGCATATAAATGTGTGCGTATTGTTTTTGTTGTCACTATGATCGCACACATACCAGGACAACCCATGCATATGTTGGCAAATAAGTGTATATGTGTGAACAGCCGAAAATGTACACAATTTTCTTTGCTTATTTGCTCTCTTCGCCCTTCTGATCGACAAGTATTGTCAACACACAGTCTTGTGTATTTCTTCGTTAGACCTCTTCGCCCTTCGCAACCACATATTGGCAATTTTACATTTGATTCCTGTGCGTGGCCTTGTCACACACATGTACCCCTTTACCCGTCTCAACCATAAGCTAACAATTTAGCAAATGCAAAATGTGTTGTTCTGCTACTTAGTTTCATGTTATCCTGTTACCATCATTATACTTTTCACTTATGTGAAATAGTATATTAACTTTGTCACGGAGTTTGTAACACATCGAAATATTAATTTCCGACTATATAAAGTATATATATTCTTGATCAGGACGACAAGACGAGTTGATTTAGCCATGTCCGTCTGTCCGTCTGTCCGTCTGTCTGTCTGTCTGTCTGTCTGTCGGTCTGTCTGTCTGTCTGTCTGTCTGTCTGTCTGTCTGTCTGTATGTATGCAAACTAGTCCCTCAGTTTTGAAGCTATCGAGCTGAAACTTTGCACAGAGTCTTAGAATTTATTACGATGAATCATTCGTCGGAACCAGCATGATCGGATTATTGGAACAGGTAGCTCCCATACGAAAAGAAGAAGAAAAGTGAACAAAACTTGAATCGTTGTATGGAAAACTTTTTTGTTTTGTACAATAGAGAGCTGAAATTTTAAACATAGTTGTTTTACATGGTCCGACTACATGCCTGAAAGTTTCATTGAGATTGGACATCTGGAACTGGTAGCTCCCATACAAAATGAAGAAGAGGAAGAGAAGGAATATTCACGTCGTTGTATGGAAAACTTTTTTGTTTCTTAACCAATTGACTTGAAATTTTAAAGTTATGTTCTTAGGGAGGAATGAAATCTATTTTGACCAAAAGTGGGCGTAACCACGCGTAGCCACGCCCACTTATAGCGAAAATTTACCCGTTGTATGGAAAACTTTTTTGTTTTTTAAGCAATTGACTTGAAACTTTACAGTTATGTTCTTAGAGAGGAATGAAAACTATTTTGACCAAAAGTGGGCGTGGCCCTTTGTATGGAAAACTTTTTTGTTTTTTAACCAATTGACTTGAAACTTTACAGTTATGTTCTTAGGGAGGAATGAAAACTATTTTAACCAAAAGTGGGCGTAGCCACGCCTACTTATAGCGAAAATTGACCCGTTGTATGGAAAACTTTTTTGTTTTTTAACCAATTGACTTGAAACTTTGCAGTTATGCTCTTAGGGAGGAATGAAAACTATTTTGATCAAAAGTGGGCATGGCCACGCCCACTTATAGCGAAAATTTACCCGTTGTATGGAAAACTTTTTTGTTTTTTAACCAATTGACTTGAAACTTTACAGTTATGTTCTTAGGGAGGAATGAAAACTATTTTAACCAAAAGTGGGCGTAGCCACGCCTACTTATAGCGAAAATTGACCCGTTGTATGGAAAACTTTTTTGTTTTTTAACCAATTGACTTGAAACTTTACAGTTATGTTCTTAGGGAGGAATGAAAACTATTTTAACCAAAAGTGGGCGTAGCCACGCCTACTTATAGCGAAAATTTACCCGTTGTATGGAAAACTTTTTTGTTTTTTAACCAATTGACTTGAAACTTTACAGTTATGTTCTTAGAGAGGAATGAAAACTATTTTGACCAAAAGTGGGCGTAGCCACGCCTACTTATAGCGAAAATTGACCCGTTGTATGGAAAACTTTTTTGTTTTTTAACCAATTGACTTGAAACTTTGGAGTTATGCTCTTAGGGAGGAATGAAAACTATTTTGATCAAAAGTGGGCGTAGCCACGCCTACTTATAGCGAAAATTGACCCGTTGTATGGAAAACTTTTTTGTTTTTTAACCAATTGACTTGAAACTTTGCAGTTATGCTCTTAGTGAGGAATGAAAACTATTTTGATCAAAAGTGGGCGTGGCCACGCCCTTTTATAGCGAAAATTGACCCTTTGTATGGAAAACTTTTTTGTTTTTTAACCAATTGACTTGAAAATTTACAGTTATGTTCTTAGGGAGGAATGAAAACTATTTTAACCAAAAGTGGGCGTAGCCACGCCTACTTATAGCGAAAATTGACCCGTTGTATGGAAAACTTTTTTGTTTTTTAACCAATTGACTTGAAACTTTGCAGTTATGCTCTTAGTGAGGAATGAAAACTATTTTGACCAAAAGTGGGCGTAGCCACGCCTACTTATAGCGAAAATTGACCCTTTGTATGGAAAACTTTTTTGTTTTTTAACCAATTGACTTGAAACTTTACAGTTATGTTCTTAGGGAGGAATAAAAACTATTTTGACCAAATGTGGGCATGGCTACGCCCACTTATCGCAAAACTTGAACCGTTGTATGGAAAAATTTTTTGTTTTTTAACGAATTGACTTGAAACATTACAGTTATGTTTTAGGGATGCATGAAAACTATTCATTTAGTTTTTTTTATAGTGACACAAAGTGAAAAGTATTATAGCTTCAGCCTTGCTGAAGATAGCGTCCTTACTGGTTATAAAATTCGAATTGTTTGCCTATATTCAGACAACAAAAGCGAATAATTGTTAGTTGATATTGATATGATAAATTCCGATAGTACTTTTGATTGTAAAAAATTCAATTTTGGAATTTTTAAAATTTGATTTATATTGGCATGTTAGTAAAAATTTGATGAAAAATATAAAATTTTCATATAATTAGTTATAAAATGTTGAAAAACTCATTATTTCCATAAATTATAAAAATTGCTGATATAATTGAATATGAAATGTCCGTCCGGACTTACAAAATATAAAAATCAAAATCAAGACAAAAGTCCACGGCACACAAGCAAATGAAACGTGGCAACATCTCAAAAGTAAACAAAAAAGAAAAATGTAAACAATTCTCAGATGAGTGAATAAGATATACAGTAATTTTACTGTCTCTGTCTTGCAAAAATTTTCCGCTGAACTTACTTGCGCGATTTTAAAAACACGAAAGTTTAGCGTGAGAGGCCTTCGGTCTCTTGTTATGTTTTTATACTCTCTGGGTTTAATGCTTGCGACGTCGCAAGTTTGTATGGGAAAAAGAAAAGGTCTGTTTTTAGGGTTTTTCTGGCAATTATTTGAATTTTTCTCGCCATAAAAACCATCTTTGAACTTAAACGAACATTTAAAAAAAAGAATTGGCCAAATTGGTCCAGGCGTTGTTGAGTTATGCGCTTACCAACACATTTTGCGATTCATTTTTATATTATAGATTATTGTGAGACCTAAATTGAAACCAAGAATTATTTTGGGAAAAATGCCATTTGATGTTTGTTTGATTTGTTCTAACCCAATTCTGTAATATGACGGAATAATATTTTATGACTCTTAAAGACAATTTGGCAAATTACTAGACTTAATAAGAGGCGACGGGGTGTTCAAAACTGATTTCAATTGGCAAATGCCTATTGATTTGCAAGTTGCAACAGTTTTGGTTAGATTGTTTTCCTCTGGAATGTTCCTCTGGAAGTAGTGCATCAGATGAACGTGTATGTGAATAGTATTACAATTTTGTTTATTTATTATTTCTGTAATACGCAAACGCACTTTTTTGTTTCGCCGACGGGTGGCTCTGCTCTTATTCTGCCGCGAAGGTTAAGAGGCGGCTTGCGAGTCGATGATCCGCGGTTCGAGTCCTGGTGCCGGCGTTCACTCAATAAATAAGTAAGTTTCCCTTTATTCAATAACTAATAATCCAATGTATCACTTCTCAATATAGAAAATATAAAGCCAAACAACACGGAAAAAAGGAATAATGAACAAAGGCAAAAAATTATAATATAAAAAAATACATTAAAAAACAGTCGGAAAATTAGTAATAATAAATATTTTTATTTTTTTTTTTTAACACAACAAATTTTTAGTAGTTTTGTATTTTTATATTGTATGTGATAATCTTTTTTTTTTTAAACAAAAAAAAAGTAACTAAATAAAATGTTTTTTGTTGACCCGGTTGGGAATCGAACCCGAGTCTTCAAATGCAAGCAAAATAGGATAGTAAGTGTCCGAAATAAAATATATGAAGTGTCCGAACTTATAGATATAACAGCGAACTCAAACGTATAACAGCAGCGGTTTTACAACAACAACCCATGCTCTGTTACTTCTTTTGCCGCGAGTGTCGCTTCTTTTAGAAGAGAGTGTTGCTTCTTTTAGAAGCGAACGTGGAAGATTCTATGCATGGCGAAAAGCGGACAATTCTGTGTTTAACGCCATCGGAAATTAGAAGAAATCGGAAGACATGCTCCATTCTAAAGAACGCAGCCATAAGGCAGTTAGGAGGCGTTCTGCGTCCCGTTGGGATTTCATCAAACATATGTATGTACATTGTACATGGGTAATGATTATTTGACATATAACTTCAACGTCCGATATCTCGTAAACGGTGCGAGATATCAATTTTTTTTTTTTTTTTATAAAAAGTGTTTATTTTTGGCCAATTAACATAAAAATGGCCTAAAATCTTGGCGATCCAGTAACTATTAAAATATTACTATTTAAATAATAATAATTCGTAAAAGTGATCCACGCTAATACATACAAACATAAATACTATTTTTTTTATACTCTTCACGTAGTGATTAGTATTATAAATTTGTACTGAAGTTTCTAACAGCAAAAAGGAGGGGAGGGGGACCCCATAAAGTATATATATTCTTGATCAGCTCGACAAGACGAGTTGATATAGCCATGTCCGTCTGTCCGTTGTATATATACGATCTCCTCACACAGTTGTGAAGATATCGCGCTGAAATTTTGCACACAGTCTTCTTTTTTGTTTGATCAACTCATTTGTCGGAACCGGCCATATCGGACCACTGGATTTGGTAGCCCCCAAACGAAAAGAAGAAGAAAAGTGAACAAAACATGAATCGTTGTATTGAAAACTTTTTTGTTTTGTAAGATAGAGATTTTTAGAGATTATGTTTAGTAGTTTTAAGTAGTCCTTCTAAATGCCTGAGAGTTTCATTGAGATCGGGCAACTAGAACTGGTACCTGTCATACAAAATGAAGAAGAGGAAGAGAATCAAGATTCACGTCGTTGTATGGAAAACTTTTTTGTTTCTTAATCAATTGACTTGAAACTTCACACTTATGTTCTTCGGGAGGCATGAAAACTATTTTGACCAAAAAATAGGCATTGGTGAAAATTCGGAAAGAGCAGCCCAAAATCCATATATATGCCAATTTTCAAAACTCCCGCAAAAGTTTCCAGGTAACCCCTTAACCCCTAACCCCGACATCCTTACCGTATTATATAGGCTAATTAGATGAAGAGAAACACTCAGTCAAAAAAATGTGCGTGGAATAAGAAAGTGCGTGGAAAGTATATAAAATTCAGCCTTGCTGAAGATAGCGTCCTTACAGGTTTATTAATTTATCAAAGACAATCAATGCTAATCATCGCTGTGCAATAATGGAATGTAACATATTAAAATCAATTTTTAATTTAAAAACTTTTTAATTACGCAATGCACACAATAAATTGTTAAAGCGCACATAATCAATTTGGATGGGTTAACTTTGACGGAAAAGGCGTAATTGCAACATGACGTCGGCCGTGCATGCACTTGTTGCATATATAACGTCGAACAATGTCAAAGAAACAGTAAATGTTGCGTGAGAATATGTAATTATTAATTAACTTAGCTAAACATAAGTGTGAGTGTGTGTAAAGTGGCTGCACTTGAGTTTCGTGGCTGTAATGCCATTGTATGTTCATAATGCATATTGTATGATATCAGATATGAACACACGAAAATTTTAGTTAACATTAGAATTCAAATCGAAGTCGTCAAAGAATAAAGGCGATTGGATACAACAATAGTAACAAAGTGTGAGTGTGTATGTGAAAGTACGTGCACTTGATATACATGGTTGTGTTGCCATTGTATGTTCATAACACATATTGTGTGATATCAGACTGAACCCACCCAAATTTAAGTTAACATTAGAATTCAAATCGAAGTCGTCAAAGAATAAAGACGATTATATACAACAATAGTAAAACAGGGTATAAAAAGGAAATATGTTTGTGAAATCACAAATAATTAGCATTCAACTAACTTTTAGTTTGTAACATGTGAAATTTAACTTGATTTGAAAGGCTACGGAATAAAAGTGCCACACGACGCGGTCTTTATACCCAGTACCTTATGGTACAAGGGTGTATTAGTTTTGTGCACGTCGACAATGTATATAACACACAGAAAGAGACATCCCCGACTACACAAAGTATATACATTCTTGGTCAGTATCGAAAGGCAAATCGATCTAGCCATGTCCGTCTGTCTGTATAACCCGTCGATCTCGGAAACTATAATAGATAGAACCAAAATTCCTACGCGAGACGATTCTGTTATTTATTGCGCAGATCAAGATTATTTTGATTTTCCTCTCCGAGACTTAGTTTAGGGGTGAGGGGCAAAATATTATGAAAGTCGTATTTTCTCGGCTGTCTTTTGAGATAGGAACACCAAATTTGGATTGTATACAGCTGACTTGAAGCCCAAAAAAATAGAATAGAAAATGTGCGTTGACACGCCCACATATAGTAAAAATTTAAAATGCTTACATCTCGTGAATCATATAACTGACAGGAATGACATTTGGTGTGTATGATATTAGGGTATAGCGTAACATGATTTCAGATCTTGTTTTCATAAACAACATTTGCAGATCCTCTCCAATATCACAACATGAAGACTCTTACCACCCAACATTGGAGCTCACAATTACACTACACTTACTAACATATCCTCGTCTAAATCCTGTAGATGTCAAACCTAACCGTGTTTTTTGCTTCAGGAAAACCGATTTTGAACGCCTTGGTCATTTGCTTTCAAACACTGATTGGTCATACATTCATAACACGTCCAACATTGAACAAGCAGTACAGTTTTTTAACACAATCTGTCTAAATTGTGCGTACCAAGAGTTAAAATACTTTCACAATCAAATAAACCTCCTTGGTTTTCAAAAGAATTAGCTCGACTAAAGAATTTAAAAAATAGATTTTTCAAAAATATAATAGAACCGGTTATTATATGCCGGTTGATTATGCAAACTATACAACAGTTCGCCATAGATTCACTTTATGTAACACAAGAAATTATGATTTTATACCGCGATCCAAAAAAATTTTTAATGTCGTTAAATCAAGTCAAATTCTAATTCATTTCCTTCATGTATGAAATTCAATGATGTGGAAGGAAGTGATGACGCAACGATATCCGACCTCTTTGATAAATTTTTCCAAAGCACCTATAATAACTATTCATACCAAAACGTAACTTATCCATACTTTATCAATGATAGAACTCATATCATTATTGAAAATCAGACAGTTCTTAGACACCTGAAATTAATTAAACCATCTTTTACTGCTGGTCCAGATAATATTCTTAGTTGCGTTTTAAAGCACTGCGCTGAGATGTTGTTTAATCCATTATGTACGCTTTTCAACATGTCGCTATTTGGAAAGAGTCTTACATTATACCCCTTTACAAAAAAGGCAGTAAGGTGGACATCTCGAATTACAGAGGCATTGCAAAGCTAAAATTGTTTGAACAGATCATTACGGAACAGTTACAGCACTTCGTGCCATCACTTCTAAATTTGTCTCAGCATGGCTTCCTCAAGGAACGGTCAACGGTTACTAACTTATTAGAATTTACTTCAATCGTCAATCGAAATTTTTCCTCTGGTTGCTAAACCGATGTTGTGTACACAGACTTTAGTAAAGCATTTGATTGTGTTTGTCAACTCGGTTTCGAGACGAATTTTTGTTTCTTCTGGGGTTCCTCAAGGTAGTCACTTATTGTTAAATATATTTATTAATGACTTGCCTACTGTGATCAAGCACTCCTATGTTTTAATGTATTCTGATGACGTGAAATTATGTCTGACCATTAATTCTATAGACCAAAAGAATCTGCTCCAGTCTGATCTTGACTGTCTCTCACAATGGTGTGTTGTAAACAATTTACTGTTAAACAGTGATAAATGCAAGCGAATGTCATTTTATAGAATTAAAAAAAAATTAATTGTTTGCACGTACAAGTTAAGTAATTTGTACCTTGAACGTATTTCTCAGTTGTATGACCTTGGTGTTTTGATGGATCCAAAACTTCGGCTGACTTCATAAACGCAGTTTGCGAACCAACACTGCAATTCATAATGTTCATAACCGCCATTGCCTTATTTTTGGCAATGTCGAGTGTTCATAAGTGCCTTGCATGATTTTTGGATGTGCAACATTTCGCAAAATTGCGCATCACTTCTATTTGTGATGGTTTGAATGTTTTGCGAGCGAAACAAATAAAATTTAAGTTTTAAAAAAATTGTATAAATTATTTTTGATAAAAAGATTATATTTAGTAACAAATGTCTTAAATGTGCTCTTCTTCATATGAAAATGGGAGTAAAACACGTCATCCTGCATAACTTTAATCGTTTTGTCGAAATTTAAGGTATATCCAGTAACAACGAGGTTCGCTGCCGCATTTGTTTCCTTTTTAATATTTCTTGTTTTCAAACAATTCTAAAGATGTACTTTCACTGTCAACAAAACACGACAAAGCAACACTACGTTCATAAACGCTTGAAAATTCTTTGCATTATTTGGCAAAGCAGTGTTGTTTTGCAAACTGCGTTTATGAAATCAGCCTTCATTTCGCTTCACATATTTCGCTGTCCGTTAATAAGGCTAAAGGCGTACTGGGTTTCATCAGAAGATGGACCAACGAATTTAATGACCCGTACACAACTAAAATGCTTTACACTTCTTTAGTATGTATGGTAAGGTTGCAGCTTATATACTCTTCATGTACTATCTTGTGCCACGTCCATTTTTTTGATTGAATATACTTTCTTTTTACCTAATTAGCCTATATACAAATTTTCATTGTTTTTGCTCATTGGATACCGGAAATATGCAAATTATTGATTTTGATAAAAGTGGGCGTAACCATGCCCATTTTTTGGTCAAAATAGTTTTCATGCGTCCCGAAGAACATACGTGTGAAGTTTCAAGTCAATTAATTAAGAAACAAAAAAGTTTTCCATACAACGACGTGAATCTTGATTCCCTTCCACTTCTTCATTTTGTATGGCTGGTACCAGTTCTAGTTGCCCGATCTCAATGAAACTCTCAGGCATTTAGAAGGACTACTTAAAACTACTATGTTTAAAATCTCTATTACCTCGTTTATGCGAGAGCCTTAAAGCGCTTTAACTCAATGCGCACTAACTAAAAACGCATGCATAAACGACTTAATGCGCATTAGCGTAGAGCGCTTTTTAAAAGCGACTTAACAGAGTTAAACACATTGTTAAAGCGTACATAATCAATTTGGATGGGTTAACTTTGACGGAAAAGGCGTACTTGCAACATGACGTCGGCCGTGCATGCACTTGTTGCATATATAACGTCGAACAATGTCAAAGAAACAGTAAATGTTGCGTGAGAATATGTAATTATTAATTAACTTAGCTAAACATAAGTGTGAGTGTGTGTAAAGTGGCTGCACTTGAGTTTCGTGGCTGTAATGCCATTGTATGTTCATAATGCATATTGTATGATATCAGATATGAACACACGAAAATTTTAGTTAACATTAGAATTCAAATCGAAGTCGTCAAAGAATAAAGGCGATTGGATACAACAATAGTAACAAAGTGTGAGTGTGTATGTGAAAGTACGTGCACTTGATATACATGGTTGTGTTGCCATTGTATGTTCATAACACATATTGTGTGATATCAGACTGAACCCACCCAAATTTTAGTTAACATTAGAATTCAAATCAAAGTCGTCAAAGAATAAAGGCGATTGGATACAACAACAGTAACAAAGTGTGAGTGTGTATGTGAAAGTACGTGCACTTGATATACATGGTTGTGTTGCCATTGTATGTTCATAACACATATTGTGTGATATCAGACTGAACCCACCCAAAATTAAGTTAACATTAGAATTCAAATCGAAGTCGTCAAAGAATAAAGACGATTATATACAACAATGGTAAAACAGGGTATAAAAAGGAAATATGTTTGTGAAATCACAAATAATTAGCATTCAACTAACTTTTAGTTTGTAACATGTGAAATTTAACTTGATTTGAAAGGCTACGGAATAAAAGTGCCACACGACGCGGTCTTTATACCCAGTACCTTATGGTACAAGGGTGTATTAGTTTTGTGCACGTCGACAATGTATATAACACACAGAAAGAGACATCCCCGACTACACAAAGTATATACATTCTTGGTCAGTATCGAAAGGCAAATCGATCTAGCCATGTCCGTCTGTCTGTATAACCCGTCGATCTCGGAAACTATAATAGATAGAACCAAAATTCCTACGCGAGACGATTCTGTTATTTATTGCGCAGATCAAGATTATTTTGATTTTCCTCTCCGAGACTTAGTTTAGGGGTGAGGGGCAAAATATTATGAAAGTCGTATTTTCTCGGCTGTCTTTTGAGATAGGAACACCAAATTTGGATTGTATACAGCTGACTTGAAGCCCAAAAAAATAGAATAGAAAATGTGCGTTGACACGCCCACATATAGTAAAAATTTAAAATGCTTACATCTCGTGAACCATATAACTGACAGGAATGACATTTGGTGTGTATGATATTAGGGTATAGCGTAACATGATTTCAGATCTTGTTTTCATAAACAACATTTGCAGATCCTCTCCAATATCACAACATGAAGACTCTTACCACCCAACATTGGAGCTCACAATTACACTACACTTACTAACATATCCTCGTCTAAATCCTGTAGATGTCAAACCTAACCGTGTTTTTTGCTTCAGGAAAACCGATTTTGAACGCCTTGGTCATTTGCTTTCAAACACTGATTGGTCATACATTCATAACACGTCCAACATTGAACAAGCAGTACAGTTTTTTAACGCAACTATGTACAATCTGTCTAAATTGTGCGTACCAAGAGTTAAAATACTTTCACAATCAAATAAACCTCCTTGGTTTTCAAAAGAATTAGCTCGACTAAAGAATTTAAAAAATAGATTTTTCAAAAATATAATAGAACCGGTTATTATATGCCGGTTGATTATGCAAACTATACAACAGTTCGCCATAGATTCACTTTATGTAACACAAGAAATTATGATTTTATACCGCGATCCAAAAAAATTTTTAATGTCGTTAAATCAAGTCAAATTCTAATTCATTTCCTTCATGTATGAAATTCAATGATGTGGAAGGAAGTGATGACGCAACGATATCCGACCTCTTTGATAAATTTTTCCAAAGCACCTATAATAACTATTCATACCAAAACGTAACTTATCCATACTTTATCAATGATAGAACTCATATCATTATTGAAAATCAGACAGTTCTTAGACACCTGAAATTAATTAAACCATCTTTTACTGCTGGTCCAGATAATATTCTTAGTTGCGTTTTAAAGCACTGCGCTGAGATGTTGTTTAATTCATTATGTACGCTTTTCAACATGTCGCTTAAAAATTCTATTGTCCCCACTATTTGGAAAGAGTCTAACATTATACCTTTTTACAAAAAATGCAGTAAGGTAGATATTTCTAATTACAGAGGCATTGCTAAACTGTGTGCTATTCCAAAACTATTTGAACAGATCATCACGGAACAGTTACAGCACTTCGTGCCATCACTTCTAAATTTGTCTCAGCATGGCTTCCTCAAGGAACGGTCAACGGTTACTAACTTATTAGAATTTACTTCAATCGTCAATCGAAATTTTTCCTCTGGTTGCTAAACCGATGTTGTGTACACAGACTTTAGTAAAGCATTTGATTGTGTTTGTCAACTCGGTTTCGAGACGAATTTTTGTTTCTTCTGGGGTTCCTCAAGGTAGTCACTTATTGTTAAATATATTTATTAATGACTTGCCTACTGTGATCAAGCACTCCTATGTTTTAATGTATTCTGATGACGTGAAATTATGTCTGACCATTAATTCTATAGACCAAAAGAATCTGCTCCAGTCTGATCTTGACTGTCTCTCACAATGGTGTGCTGTAAACAATTTACTGTTAAACAGTGATAAATGCAAGCGAATGTCATTTTATAGAATTAAAAAAAAATTAATTGTTTGCACGTACAAGTTAAGTAATTTGTACCTTGAACGTATTTCTCAGTTGTATGACCTTGGTGTTTTGATGGATCCAAAACTTCGGCTGACTTCATAAACGCAGTTTGCGAACCAACACTGCAATTCATAATGTTCATAACCGCCATTGCCTTATTTTTGGCAATGTCGAGTGTTCATAAATGCCTTGCAAGATTTTTGGATGTGCAACATTTCGCAAAATTGCGCATCACTTCTATTTGTGATGGTTTGAATGTTTTGCGGGCGAAACAAGTAAAATTTAAGTTTTAAACAAATTGTATAAATTATTTTTGATAAAAAGATTACATTTAGTAACAAATGTCTTAAATGTGCTCTTCTTCATATGAAAATGGGAGTAAAACACGTCATCCTGCATAACTTTAATCGTTTTGTCGAAATTTAAGGTATATCCAGTAACAACGAGGTTCGCTGCCGCATTTGTTTCCTTTTTAATATTTCTTGTTTTCAAACAATTCTAAAGATGTACTTTCACTGTCAACAAAACACGACAAAGCAACACTACGTTCATAAACGCTTGAAAATTCTTTGCATTATTTGGCAAAGCAGTGTTGTTTTGCAAACTGCGTTTATGAAATCAGCCTTCATTTCGCTTCACATATTTCGCTGTCCGTTAATAAGGCTAAAGGCGTACTGGGTTTCATCAGAAGATGGACCAACGAATTTAATGACCCGTACACAACTAAAATGCTTTACACTTCTTTAGTATATATGGTAAGGCTGCAGCTTATATACTCTTCATGTACTATCTTGTGCCACGTCCATTTTTTTGATTGAATATACTTTCTTTTTACCTAATTAGCCTATATACAAATTTTCATTGTTTTTGCTCATTGGATACCGGAAATATGCAAATTATTGATTTTGATAAAAGTGGGCGTAACCATGCCCATTTTTTGGTAAAAATAGTTTTCATGCGTCCCGAAGAACATACGTGTGAAGTTTCAAGTCAATTAATTAAGAAACAAAAAAGTTTTCCATACAACGACGTGAATCTTGATTCCCTTCCTCTTCTTCATTTTGTATGGCTGGTACCAGTTCTAGTTGCCCGATCTCAATGAAACTCTCAGGCATTTAGAAGGACTACTTAAAACTACTATGTTTAAAATCTCTATTACCTCGTTTATGCGAGAGCCTTAAAGCGCTTTAACTCAATGCGCACTAACTAAAAACGCATGCATAAACGACTTAATGCGCATTAGCGTAGAGCGCTTTTTAAAAGCGACTTAACAGAGTTAAACACATTGTTAAAGCGCACATAATCAATTTGGATGGGTTAACTTTGACGGAAAAGGCGTACTTGCAACATGAAGTCGGCCGTGCATGCACTTGTTGCATATATAACGTCGAACAATGTCAAAGAAACAGTAAATGTTGCGTGAGAATATGTAATTATTAATTAACTTAGCTAAACATAAGTGTGAGTGTGTGTAAAGTGGCTGCACTTGAGTTTCGTGGCTGTAATGCCATTGTATGTTCATAATGCATATTGTATGATATCAGATATGAACACACGAAAATTTTAGTTAACATTAGAATTCAAATCGAAGTCGTCAAAGAATAAAGGCGATTGGATACAACAATAGTAACAAAGTGTGAGTGTGTATGTGAAAGTACGTGCACTTGATATACATGGTTGTGTTGCCATTGTATGTTCATAACACATATTGTGTGATATCAGACTGAACCCACCCAAATTTTAGTTAACATTAGAATTCAAATCAAAGTCGTCAAAGAATAAAGGCGATTGGATACAACAACAGTAACAAAGTGTGAGTGTGTATGTGAAAGTACGTGCACTTGATATACATGGTTGTGTTGCCATTGTATGTTCATAACACATATTGTGTGATATCAGACTGAACCCATCCAAAATTAAGTTAACATTAGAATTCAAATCGAAGTCGTCAAAGAATAAAGACGATTATATACAACAATAGTAAAACAGGGTATAAAAAGGAAATATGTTTGTGAAATCACAAATAATTAGCATTCAACTAACTTTTAGTTTGTAACATGTGAAATTTAACTTGATTTGAAAGGCTACGGAATAAAAGTGCCACACGACGCGGTCTTTATACCCAGTACCTTATGGTACAAGGGTGTATTAGTTTTGTGCACGTCGACAATGTATATAACACACAGAAAGAGACATCCCCGACTACACAAAGTATATACATTCTTGGTCAGTATCGAAAGGCAAATCGATCTAGCCATGTCCGTCTGTCTGTATAACCCGTCGATCTCGGAAACTATAATAGATAGAACCAAAATTCCTACGCGAGACGATTCTGTTATTTATTGCGCAGATCAAGATTATTTTGATTTTCCTCTCCGAGACTTAGTTTAGGGGTGAGGGGCAAAATATTATGAAAGTCGTATTTTCTCGGCTGTCTTTTGAGATAGGAACACCAAATTTGGATTGTATACAGCTGACTTGAAGCCCAAAAAAATAGAATAGAAAATGTGCGTTGACACGCCCACATATAGTAAAAATTTAAAATGCTTACATCTCGTGAACCATATAACTGACAGGAATGACATTTGGTGTGTATGATATTAGGGTATAGCGTAACATGATTTCAGATCTTGTTTTCATAAACAACATTTGCAGATCCTCTCCAATATCACAACATGAAGACTCTTACCACCCAACATTGGAGCTCACAATTACACTACACTTACTAACATATCCTCGTCTAAATCCTGTAGATGCCAAACCTAACCGTGTTTTTTGCTTCAGGAAAACCGATTTTGAACGCCTTGGTCATTTGCTTTCAAACACTGATTGGTCATACATTCATAACACGTCCAACATTGAACAAGCAGTACAGTTTTTTAACGCAACTATGTACAATCTGTCTAAATTGTGCGTACCAAGAGTTAAAATACTTTCACAATCAAATAAACCTCCTTGGTTTTCAAAAGAATTAGCTCGACTAAAGAATTTAAAAAATAGATTTTTCAAAAATATAATAGAACCGGTTATTATATGCCGGTTGATTATGCAAACTATACAACAGTTCGCCATAGATTCACTTTATGTAACACAAGAAATTATGATTTTATACCGCGATCCAAAAAAATTTTTAATGTCGTTAAATCAAGTCAAATTCTAATTCATTTCCTTCATGTATGAAATTCAATGATGTGGAAGGAAGTGATGACGCAACGATATCCGACCTCTTTGATAAATTTTTCCAAAGCACCTATAATAACTATTCATACCAAAACGTAACTTATCCATACTTTATCAATGATAGAACTCATATCATTATTGAAAATCAGACAGTTCTTAGACACCTGAAATTAATTAAACCATCTTTTACTGCTGGTCCAGATAATATTCTTAGTTGCGTTTTAAAGCACTGCGCTGAGATGTTGTTTAATCCATTATGTACGCTTTTCAACATGTCGCTATTTGGAAAGAGTCTTACATTATACCCCTTTACAAAAAAGGCAGTAAGGTGGACATCTCGAATTACAGAGGCATTGCAAAGCTAAAACTGTTTGAACAGATCATTACGGAACAGTTACAGCACTTCGTGCCATCACTTCTAAATTTGTCTCAGCATGGCTTTCTCAAGGAACGGTCAACGGTTACTAACTTATTAGAATTTACTTCAATCGTCAATCGAAATTTTTCCTCTGGTTGCTAAACCGATGTTGTGTACACAGACTTTAGTAAAGCATTTGATTGTGTTTGTCAACTCGGTTTCGAGACGAATTTTTGTTTCTTCTGGGGTTCCTCAAGGTAGTCACTTATTGTTAAATATATTTATTAATGACTTGCCTACTGTGATCAAGCACTCCTATGTTTTAATGTATTCTGATGACGTGAAATTATGTCTGACCATTAATTCTATAGACCAAAAGAATCTGCTCCAGTCTGATCTTGACTGTCTCTCACAATGGTGTGCTGTAAACAATTTACTGTTAAACAGTGATAAATGCAAGCGAATGTCATTTTATAGAATTAAAAAAAAATTAATTGTTTGCACGTACAAGTTAAGTAATTTGTACCTTGAACGTATTTCTCAGTTGTATGACCTTGGTGTTTTGATGGATCCAAAACTTCGGCTGACTTCATAAACGCAGTTTGCGAACCAACACTGCAATTCATAATGTTCATAACCGCCATTGCCTTATTTTTGGCAATGTCGAGTGTTCATAAGTGCCTTGCATGATTTTTGGATGTGCAACATTTCGCAAAATTGCGCATCACTTCTATTTGTGATGGTTTGAATGTTTTGCGAGCGAAACAAATAAAATTTAAGTTTTAAACAAATTGTATAAATTATTTTTGATAAAAAGATTATATTTAGTAACAAATGTCTTAAATGTGCTCTTCTTCATATGAAAATGGGAGTAAAACACGTCATCCTGCATAACTTTAATCGTTTTGTCGAAATTTAAGGTATATCCAGTAACAACGAGGTTCGCTGCCGCATTTGTTTCCTTTTTAATATTTCTTGTTTTCAAACAATTCTAAAGATGTACTTTCACTGTCAACAAAACATGACAAAGCAACACTACGTTCATAAACGCTTGAAAATTCTTTGCATTATTTGGCAAAGCAGTGTTGTTTTGCAAACTGCGTTTATGAAATCAGCCTTCATTTCGCTTCACATATTTCGCTGTCCGTTAATAAGGCTAAAGGCGTACTGGGTTTCATCAGAAGATGGACCAACGAATTTAATGACCCGTACACAACTAAAATGCTTTACACTTCTTTAGTATATATGGTAAGGCTGCAGCTTATATACTCTTCATGTACTATCTTGTGCCACGTCCATTTTTTTGATTGAATATACTTTCTTTTTACCTAATTAGCCTATATACAAATTTTCATTGTTTTTGCTCATTGGATACCGGAAATATGCAAATTATTGATTTTGATAAAAGTGGGCGTAACCATGCCCATTTTTTGGTCAAAATAGTTTTCATGCGTCCCGAAGAACATACGTGTGAAGTTTCAAGTCAATTAATTAAGAAACAAAAAAGTTTTCCATACAACGACGTGAATCTTGATTCCCTTCCACTTCTTCATTTTGTATGGCTGGTACCAGTTCTAGTTGCCCGATCTCAATGAAACTCTCAGGCATTTAGAAGGACTACTTAAAACTACTATGTTTAAAATCTCTATTACCTCGTTTATGCGAGAGCCTTAAAGCGCTTTAACTCAATGCGCACTAACTAAAAACGCATGCATAAACGACTTAATGCGCATTAGCGTAGAGCGCTTTTTAAAAGCGACTTAACAGAGTTAAACACATTGTTAAAGCGCACATAATCAATTTGGATGGGTTAACTTTGACGGAAAAGGCGTACTTGCAACATGACGTCGGCCGTGCATGCACTTGTTGCATATATAACGTCGAACAATGTCAAAGAAACAGTAAATGTTGCGTGAGAATATGTAATTATTAATTAACTTAGCTAAACATAAGTGTGAGTGTGTGTAAAGTGGCTGCACTTGAGTTTCGTGGCTGTAATGCCATTGTATGTTCATAATGCATATTGTATGATATCAGATATGAACACACGAAAATTTTAGTTAACATTAGAATTCAAATCGAAGTCGTCAAAGAATAAAGGCGATTGGATACAACAATAGTAACAAAGTGTGAGTGTGTATGTGAAAGTACGTGCACTTGATATACATGGTTGTGTTGCCATTGTATGTTCATAACACATATTGTGTGATATCAGACTGAACCCACCCAAATTTTAGTTAACATTAGAATTCAAATCAAAGTCGTCAAAGAATAAAGGCGATTGGATACAACAACAGTAACAAAGTGTGAGTGTGTATGTGAAAGTACGTGCACTTGATATACATGGTTGTGTTGCCATTGTATGTTCATAACACATATTGTGTGATATCAGACTGAACCCACCCAAAATTAAGTTAACATTAGAATTCAAATCGAAGTCGTCAAAGAATAAAGACGATTATATACAACAATAGTAAAACAGGGTATAAAAAGGAAATATGTTTGTGAAATCACAAATAATTAGCATTCAACTAACTTTTAGTTTGTAACATGTGAAATTTAACTTGATTTGAAAGGCTACGGAATAAAAGTGCCACACGACGCGGTCTTTATACCCAGTACCTTATGGTACAAGGGTGTATTAGTTTTGTGCACGTCGACAATGTATATAACACACAGAAAGAGACATCCCCGACTACACAAAGTATATACATTCTTGGTCAGTATCGAAAGGCAAATCGATCTAGCCATGTCCGTCTGTCTGTATAACCCGTCGATCTCGGAAACTATAATAGATAGAACCAAAATTCCTACGCGAGACGATTCTGTTATTTATTGCGCAGATCAAGATTATTTTGATTTTCCTCTCCGAGACTTAGTTTAGGGGTGAGGGGCAAAATATTATGAAAGTCGTATTTTCTCGGCTGTCTTTTGAGATAGGAACACCAAATTTGGATTGTATACAGCTGACTTGAAGCCCAAAAAAATAGAATAGAAAATGTGCGTTGACACGCCCACATATAGTAAAAATTTAAAATGCTTACATCTCGTGAACCATATAACTGACAGGAATGACATTTGGTGTGTATGATATTAGGGTATAGCGTAACATGATTTCAGATCTTGTTTTCATAAACAACATTTGCAGATCCTCTCCAATATCACAACATGAAGACTCTTACCACCCAACATTGGAGCTCACAATTACACCACACTTACTAACATATCCTCGTCTAAATCCTGTAGATGTCAAACCTAACCGTGTTTTTTGCTTCAGGAAAACCGATTTTGAACGCCTTGGTCATTTGCTTTCAAACACTGATTGGTCATACATTCATAACACGTCCAACATTGAACAAGCAGTACAGTTTTTTAACGCAACTATGTACAATCTGTCTAAATTGTGCGTACCAAGAGTTAAAATACTTTCACAATCAAATAAACCTCCTTGGTTTTCAAAAGAATTAGCTCGACTAAAGAATTTAAAAAATAGATTTTTCAAAAATATAATAGAACCGGTTATTATATGCCGGTTGATTATGCAAACTATACAACAGTTCGCCATAGATTCACTTTATGTAACACAAGAAATTATGATTTTATACCGCGATCCAAAAAAATTTTTAATGTCGTTAAATCAAGTCAAATTCTAATTCATTTCCTTCATGTATGAAATTCAATGATGTGGAAGGAAGTGATGACGCAACGATATCCGACCTCTTTGATAAATTTTTCCAAAGCACCTATAATAACTATTCATACCAAAACGTAACTTATCCATACTTTATCAATGATAGAACTCATATCATTATTGAAAATCAGACAGTTCTTAGACACCTGAAATTAATTAAACCATCTTTTACTGCTGGTCCAGATAATATTCTTAGTTGCGTTTTAAAGCACTGCGCTGAGATGTTGTTTAATTCATTATGTACGCTTTTCAACATGTCGCTTAAAAATTCTATTGTCCCCACTATTTGGAAAGAGTCTAACATTATACCTTTTTACAAAAAATGCAGTAAGGTAGATATTTCTAATTACAGAGGCATTGCTAAACTGTGTGCTATTCCAAAACTATTTGAACAGATCATCACGGAACAGTTACAGCACTTCGTGCCATCACTTCTAAATTTGTCTCAGCATGGCTTCCTCAAGGAACGGTCAACGGTTACTAACTTATTAGAATTTACTTCAATCGTCAATCGAAATTTTTCCTCTGGTTGCTAAACCGATGTTGTGTACACAGACTTTAGTAAAGCATTTGATTGTGTTTGTCAACTCGGTTTCGAGACGAATTTTTGTTTCTTCTGGGGTTCCTCAAGGTAGTCACTTATTGTTAAATATATTTATTAATGACTTGCCTACTGTGATCAAGCACTCCTATGTTTTAATGTATTCTGATGACGTGAAATTATGTCTGACCATTAATTCTATAGACCAAAAGAATCTGCTCCAGTCTGATCTTGACTGTCTCTCACAATGGTGTGCTGTAAACAATTTACTGTTAAACAGTGATAAATGCAAGCGAATGTCATTTTATAGAATTAAAAAAAAATTAATTGTTTGCACGTACAAGTTAAGTAATTTGTACCTTGAACGTATTTCTCAGTTGTATGACCTTGGTGTTTTGATGGATCCAAAACTTCGGCTGACTTCATAAACGCAGTTTGCGAACCAACACTGCAATTCATAATGTTCATAACCGCCATTGCCTTATTTTTGGCAATGTCGAGTGTTCACAAGTGCCTTGCATGATTTTTGGATGTGCAACATTTCGCAAAATTGCGCATCACTTCTATTTGTGATGCTTTGAATGTTTTGCGGGCGAAACAAGTAAAATTTAAGTTTTAAACAAATTGTATAAATTATTTTTGATAAAAAGATTATATTTAGTAACAAATGTCTTAAATGTGCTCTTCTTCATATGAAAATGGGAGTAAAACACGTCATCCTGCATAACTTTAATCGTTTTGTCGAAATTTAAGGTATATCCAGTAACAACGAGGTTCGCTGCCGCATTTGTTTCCTTTTTAATATTTCTTGTTTTCAAACAATTCTAAAGATGTACTTTCACTGTCAACAAAACACGACAAAGCAACACTACGTTCATAAACGCTTGAAAATTCTTTGCATTATTTGGCAAAGCAGTGATGTTTTGCAAACTGCGTTTATGAAATCAGCCTTCATTTCGCTTCACATATTTCGCTGTCCGTTAATAAGGCTAAAGGCGTACTGGGTTTCATCAGAAGATGGACCAACGAATTTAATGACCCGTACACAACTAAAATGCTTTACACTTCTTTAGTATATATGGTAAGGCTGCAGCTTATATACTCTTCATGTACTATCTTGTGCCACGTCCATTTTTTTGATTGAATATACTTTCTTTTTACCTAATTAGCCTATATACAAATTTTCATTGTTTTTGCTCATTGGATACCGGAAATATGCAAATTATTGATTTTGATAAAAGTGGGCGTAACCATGCCCATTTTTTGGTCAAAATAGTTTTCATGCGTCCCGAAGAACATACGTGTGAAGTTTCAAGTCAATTAATTAAGAAACAAAAAAGTTTTCCATACAACGACGTGAATCTTGATTCCCTTCCACTTCTTCATTTTGTATGGCTGGTACCAGTTCTAGTTGCCCGATCTCAATGAAACTCTCAGGCATTTAGAAGGACTACTTAAAACTACTATGTTTAAAATCTCTATTACCTCGTTTATGCGAGAGCCTTAAAGCGCTTTAACTCAATGCGCACTAACTAAAAACGCATGCATAAACGACTTAATGCGCATTAGCGTAGAGCGCTTTTTAAAAGCGACTTAACAGAGTTAAACACATTGTTAAAGCGCACATAATCAATTTGGATGGGTTAACTTTGACGGAAAAGGCGTACTTGCAACATGACGTCGGCCGTGCATGCACTTGTTGCATATATAACGTCGAACAATGTCAAAGAAACAGTAAATGTTGCGTGAGAATATGTAATTATTAATTAACTTAGCTAAACATAAGTGTGAGTGTGTGTAAAGTGGCTGCACTTGAGTTTCGTGGCTGTAATGCCATTGTATGTTCATAATGCATATTGTATGATATCAGATATGAACACACGAAAATTTTAGTTAACATTGGAATTCAAATCGAAGTCGTCAAAGAATAAAGGCGATTGGGTACAACAATAGTAACAAAGTGTGAGTGTGTATGTGAAAGTACGTGCACTTGATATACATGGTTGTGTTGCCATTGTATGTTCATAACACATATTGTGTGATATCAGACTGAACCCACCCAAATTTTAGTTAACATTAGAATTCAAATCAAAGTCGTCAAAGAATAAAGGCGATTGGATACAACAACAGTAACAAAGTGTGAGTGTGTATGTGAAAGTACGTGCACTTGATATACATGGTTGTGTTGCCATTGTATGTTCATAACACATATTGTGTGATATCAGACTGAACCCACCCAAAATTAAGTTAACATTAGAATTCAAATCGAAGTCGTCAAAGAATAAAGACGATTATATACAACAATAGTAAAACAGGGTATAAAAAGGAAATATGTTTGTGAAATCACAAATAATTAGCATTCAACTAACTTTTAGTTTGTAACATGTGAAATTTAACTTGATTTGAAAGGCTACGGAATAAAAGTGCCACACGACGCGGTCTTTATACCCAGTACCTTATGGTACAAGGGTGTATTAGTTTTGTGCACGTCGACAATGTATATAACACACAGAAAGAGACATCCCCGACTACACAAAGTATATACATTCTTGGTCAGTATCGAAAGGCAAATCGATCTAGCCATGTCCGTCTGTCTGTATAACCCGTCGATCTCGGAAACTATAATAGATAGAACCAAAATTCCTACGCGAGACGATTCTGTTATTTATTGCGCAGATCAAGATTATTTTGATTTTCCTCTCCGAGACTTAGTTTAGGGGTGAGGGGCAAAATATTATGAAAGTCGTATTTTCTCGGCTGTCTTTTGAGATAGGAACACCAAATTTGGATTGTATACAGCTGACTTGAAGCCCAAAAAAATAGAATAGAAAATGTGCGTTGACACGCCCACATATAGTAAAAATTTAAAATGCTTACATCTCGTGAACCATATAACTGACAGGAATGACATTTGGTGTGTATGATATTAGGGTATAGCGTAACATGATTTCAGATCTTGTTTTCATAAACAACATTTGCAGATCCTCTCCAATATCACAACATGAAGACTCTTACCACCCAACATTGGAGCTCACAATTACACTACACTTACTAACATATCCTCGTCTAAATCCTGTAGATGCCAAACCTAACCGTGTTTTTTGCTTCAGGAAAACCGATTTTGAACGCCTTGGTCATTTGCTTTCAAACACTGATTGGTCATACATTCATAACACGTCCAACATTGAACAAGCAGTACAGTTTTTTAACGCAACTATGTACAATCTGTCTAAATTGTGCGTACCAAGAGTTAAAATACTTTCACAATCAAATAAACCTCCTTGGTTTTCAAAAGAATTAGCTCGACTAAAGAATTTAAAAAATAGATTTTTCAAAAATATAATAGAACCGGTTATTATATGCCGGTTGATTATGCAAACTATACAACAGTTCGCCATAGATTCACTTTATGTAACACAAGAAATTATGATTTTATACCGCGATCCAAAAAAATTTTTAATGTCGTTAAATCAAGTCAAATTCTAATTCATTTCCTTCATGTATGAAATTCAATGATGTGGAAGGAAGTGATGACGCAACGATATCCGACCTCTTTGATAAATTTTTCCAAAGCACCTATAATAACTATTCATACCAAAACGTAACTTATCCATACTTTATCAATGATAGAACTCATATCATTATTGAAAATCAGACAGTTCTTAGACACCTGAAATTAATTAAACCATCTTTTACTGCTGGTCCAGATAATATTCTTAGTTGCGTTTTAAAGCACTGCGCTGAGATGTTGTTTAATCCATTATGTACGCTTTTCAACATGTCGCTATTTGGAAAGAGTCTTACATTATACCCCTTTACAAAAAAGGCAGTAAGGTGGACATCTCGAATTACAGAGGCATTGCAAAGATAAAACTGTTTGAACAGATCATTACGGAACAGTCACAGCACTTCGTGCCATCACTTCTAAATTTGTCTCAGCATGGCTTCCTCAAGGAACGGTCAACGGTTACTAACTTATTAGAATTTACTTCAATCGTCAATCGAAATTTTTCCTCTGGTTGCTAAACCGATGTTGTGTACACAGACTTTAGTAAAGCATTTGATTGTGTTTGTCAACTCGGTTTCGAGACGAATTTTTGTTTCTTCTGGGGTTCCTCAAGGTAGTCACTTTGGCCTTTATTGTTTAATATATTTATTAATGACTTGCCTACTGTGATCAAGCACTCCTATGTTTTAATGTATTCTGATGACGTGAAATTATGTCTGACCATTAATTCTATAGACCAAAAGAATCTGCTCCAGTCTGATCTTGACTGTCTCTCACAATGGTGTGTTGTAAACAATTTACTGTTAAACAGTGATAAATGCAAGCGAATGTCATTTTATAGAATTAAAAAAAAATTAATTGTTTGCACGTACAAGTTAAGTAATTTGTACCTTGAACGTATTTCTCTGTTGAATGACCTTGGTGTTTTGATGGATCCAAAACTTCGGCTGACTTCATAAACGCAGTTTGCGAACCAACACTGCAATTCATAATGTTCATAACCGCCATTGCCTTATTTTTGGCAATGTCGAGTGTTCATAAGTGCCTTGCATGATTTTTGGATGTGCAACATTTCGCAAAATTGCGCATCACTTCTATTTGTGATGGTTTGAATGTTTTGCGGGCGAAACAAGTAAAATTTAAGTTTTAAACAAATTGTATAAATTATTTTTGATAAAAAGATTATATTTAGTAACAAATGTCTTAAATGTGCTCTTCTTCATATGAAAATGGGAGTAAAACACGTCATCCTGCATAACTTTAATCGTTTTGTCGAAATTTAAGGTATATCCAGTAACAACGAGGTTCGCTGCCGCATTTGTTTCCTTTTTAATATTTCTTGTTTTCAAACAATTCTAAAGATGTACTTTCACTGTCAACAAAACACGACAAAGCAACACTACGTTCATAAACGCTTGAAAATTCTTTGCATTATTTGGCAAAGCAGTGTTGTTTTGCAAACTGCGTTTATGAAGTCAGCCTTCATTTCGCTTCACATATTTCGCTGTCCGTTAATAAGGCTAAAGGCGTACTGGGTTTCATCAGAAGATGGACCAACGAATTTAATGACCCGTACACAACTAAAATGCTTTACACTTCTTTAGTATATATGGTAAGGCTGCAGCTTATATACTCTTCATGTACTATCTTGTGCCACGTCCATTTTTTTGATTGAATATACTTTCTTTTTACCTAATTAGCCTATATACAAATTTTCATTGTTTTTGCTCATTGGATACCGGAAATATGCAAATTATTGATTTTGATAAAAGTGGGCGTAACCATGCCCATTTTTTGGTCAAAATAGTTTTCATGCGTCCCGAAGAACATACGTGTGAAGTTTCAAGTCAATTGATTAAGAAACAAAAAGGTTTTCCATACAACGACCTTAAATCTTGATTTCACTTCCTCTTCTTCAGTTTGTATGGCAGCTACCAGTTCCAAATGTCCAATCTCAATGAAACTTTCAGGCATTGTGTCGGACCATGTAAAACTACAGCCCTTTATCTTCGAAAACAAAAAAGTTTTCCATACAACGCACAGTGGTTCCGCTTGTATGGAAGCGCGGCCAAAAATGCTTTTAATGGCATTAGAGGGCTGAAAGTTTTACCAAGCTTCGTAAATGGTGTTTGTAGTTGAAAAAATCCGCCAACCAATGAACCCCAAACAATAAAATTTAACAAATAATTAAACAATAACAATTTATGAGCCATTTAAGTACTAAACAAAATTTACAATGGTTGTAACTTCAAAATTATACAAAAATTTTAGGATGTCTCCTCAAGCAAGCTATTAACTGAGGGAAATAATTTTAAATTGTCCTTTTTTTCAATATTTCTCTGCCCAATAATATATGGGTCGGACCGTAAAAGCAAATAATTCAATCGGGGGTGTCACAGAAATCGCTTACTAGAGATTTGATGCGAAAAACAACCAAAAGGGAAATTTTGGTGTCACAGAAAATCTCTATCAGGAAAATTTTTTCTCTAGCAAAATCTCTGACTATACCCTCAGGGATTTGCTTAAATTCAGCCTTATTTTAAGTTCTTATAAAAAATTATGAATGAAGCAATAAACTTTATGGTTTTCCTCATAAATCTGCATTCAAACAATTCGTTATTTTACATGTTTTCATTAAAAAATTTGCATTTTAAAAAAAGCTTCCTCAAATCAACTAATTTTTTTTGAGCAGCAAAAACAATCAGTTTCATGCCTCGCCAATCTGCTTGCATTCATTTTCGAAAATTGAAAAGTATATTCGAATTGAACTAAACAAACTGTTAAAATAATCTAAAAATCATAATTAATATGCTGTTGCATTTGAAATGTTTAAGCAAACTCGTAAAAATAGCAAATTTAATTAAAATAGGTACCGACAGTGTTGTTCGGACAAGTTGGCATGTGAACATTTTTGAATGAACAAATGCGAAGAAGAAGAGTTAATTCAAAAGTGCAGCGTATCTCCCGTAGAACAGAAACAAGTTAGTTAGCAAATCTAACGTGGGAAACAATCTTTACCTTTATTTATCAGTTTGCACATATAATTGATTATTACATTTCACCTTTGGAGTATTTTGAATTTGTAACGTATTTGATTACATTTGGCAATCACCGGAAAAGAAAGATTAGGATTGTCAAAACAATTGTAAAATTTGGCGAGCTGCATTATAATTGTGCTTAAATTTGCAATTAATACTTTTATAGCATTCTAATTTTGTATATTATTAGATGTAAATACACAATTGTTTTAATTTGATGAGAAAAACAATGAAATAAGCATAAATAAATTACATTATTTTTATTTTGAATGTATACAACTCTGCCGCGGGATGCCGAATTTTCGAAGACAAATGTTCGAAAAACAATATCCCAGAGATTTTCTGTGACACCAAATAGAGAAATTGAAAAAACCGTCTTCGAAAAAACAAAATTTCGAAGACGGATTTCTGTGACACACCCGAATATGTCTGTATTTGTAAGTATTCGTGACATTTTGCGGGTATGATTCAGTCTGCATTTCTTTATTTCTTTGTTGTTCGCCTCTGCAGCTTCCTCCGAGAGCTCTCCAATTGAAACAATTGCGTGCTCTATAATAGCAGATCTTGTGAACCGTCGCAGGCAAATAGTACCAGGAATACTCCTTTATTAGCCCTTTGGCAGTATCGAGGGCATATTCATTAAATTTGTGTACGTTGATTTTGTGTCCCGATGCCAAAGCTTGCAGTAAGGTGGAACAACGATGAATCAAATTTTCATTAAGGCCTGTAATTTCTGCAGACAACCGAGGATTCCAAAAAAATTTTCTCGCTACATTGCCATCGTTGGATGTTCCTTTGTCACCATCTCTAGGCTGGTCCACTATTAAGCCCATTTTATCTCGAAAATCCCGTTGAACTTCTCTCTTTCTTTCTAAAACTTTTTATTTTTGTTAGGGCCCTCTGGCCTGCCACATTTTTATGACTGACTTATAAGAAAGGTGAAGAAAGTATTCAAAGAATCTTATTTTTGCATGCAGTGGAGATAAGCCAAACTCGAAATATTTTTTTAATACCTTTTTGTCCAAACATTCATTCAAATTGTTCATCTCCGTTGGCTTTGCTTCGCAAATATAACATTTAGTGGAGTGCGGTTCACTTAAAGCGTTACAAACTTTTCCATCTACCATAGTTAATTGTAAGCTATGCTCAACGAATATTTTTCTCTTTTGGACACATAGTTCTGTAGGTATTACAAAATTTATTTTCTCCTCTGATTTTGATACTTCGGTCGTCTCTTTTTTAAACTGGAATCGAATTGGTCTGCAGTAACGAGTTGACGAAGGCCGAGGGATTTTCCAAATTACTTTGTGACAAGTTTTTGAAATAAGTTGAAGAGGCACGTAAGATGTAACGAATAAATTTTTGTCGTCTGTTTCATCATTGGAAAACGTTTGCTTGTACTCGCTATGGCCCGTACTTCCATCAAACCCCCAATTTCCAATTAATAAGAGATGAGCAACAGAATCATCTGCAATTGTTTCAATAACATTAGATTGAAGCTCAAGTATGCTCGAGGCTGTGTTATTTAATAAGCTTTGAAGTTCGACTTCTGCGTAGGATTCGTCTACAGATATGTTGTCAGGATATCTATCTTTTTTAGAACTTAAAATGCATTGATAGCTAGGAAAAAAATCTAATAATATTTTGCTGTTCACAAAATTCCGAATCAACAAATATTGGTGTTTGGTCATTTCGGTCTCCATTAAAAGAGAAATGACTTCTGTGGGATCCGCTGGCAATACGTTTTGGGTTTGGTTTTCGTTGAGTAATGCAGAGACAGCGGTCTCATCAATTTCGACCAGCTGAGCTATACGCCGACGCTAAGTCCTCGTTGAAGACTCCATAAAATTTAGTTTTTTACGGCCGCGTGGAGCACTTTCCGCATTTTCTTGGGGTACATATTTTGTATTTTTCAATAAAATTGACTCCGTTATAGTCAGCCAATCAGACTCATATTGTAAAATAGAAGATTTCTTACGTTTATAACGCATCCAAAAATCAACAATTTTTTTGCAAATAGACTCAATCGGTTGAATACACGCATTCAGTTCATCTCTAAAGCCGTTGTTTATCAAATTTTGTTGGACATCAGAAATTACTTGTCGTAATTTGCCTTTTTTGGAGCACCATATATTAAAAATATGTAGGCGTGCGAACACACACTGACTTATGTTGCCTATGAAATTAAAAGTTAAAAACAAAAATTTTTAAATATTACAAAGTTTTTATACACAATGTAAACCACAAGTAAAGACGAAGACAAACACACAAAACAAACACAGGGGCTCTGCTGAACAAGTTTGACCTTGAAGAAATAAAAATATGCGTTAGATTATTGATTGTTTCACACACATCTGCAAGTTTCTGCAGCTGAATTAACCACTTTTATCTGATTAATACAATGAACATAATATCTATGGGGGATCGGGGGGGAACACAACTAAAACTTTAGGTAAACATAAAAAAGACGTTCACAAAATACACAAAAAATATTAAATCGATTCTGTTAATTTCACAAAAAAATTTGTTGGATTTATTTAATTCTTAATATATACATTTAAAGTAAATACCTTCAACTTAAAATGCATTAATGAAAATCGGATCACTATATCAAACGTTTGACCACTTTGAAGCGCAATTTTGTTTTGTAAAAATTCTTGCTAAGTACAGCTGCGCTGCAAAAATGTACACATGATCACGCTTTGCATTCTATTTTTAGAAAGTCCCGTTAGATTTCCAGACAAAATCGGTTTGCCATCAAGAAGTTTGAACCTTTTAAAGACAATTTGCTTGCAATTTTTTTCTATTCGTTGTTATCACTTTTTTTGATTTTTGGACTCTGGCGGAACCACTGTGCAACGGCTCAAACTTGTTTTTGAATATAAAGTATATATATTCTTGGGCATGGTTACGCCCACTTTTAGCCGAAATCAAAAATTTGCAGATATCCGGTACCCAATGAGCAAAAACAATGAAAATTGGTATATGTTGCTAATAAGATGAAGAGAAAGTATATTCAGTCAAAAAAGCGTGGCACAAGAAAGTGCGTGAAAAGTATATAAGCTTCAGCCTTGCTGAAGATAGCGTCCTTACTAGTTCTTCCTCATTTCGTATTGGGGCTACCAGTTTCAATGGTCCGATATGGCCGGTTTCGACAAATGAGATGATCGAAAGAAGTCTCTCTGCAAAATTTCAGCTCGATATCTTCAAAACTATGGAAGGAGATCGCATATATACAGACAGACGGATATAGCTAAATTAACTCGTCTTGTTGTCCGGATCAAGAGTATGTATACTTTATATAGTTGCAAGTGAATATTTGTATGTGTTAATACTATTCACTGCGCGAAGAGTATAAAAATGAACAAAACTTGAATCGTTGTATGGAAAACTTTTTTGTTTTGGAACAAGGAAGGCTGAAATATCACAATTATTAGTTATACGTATCCAGACTAAATGTCTGAGAGTTTCATTGAGATCGGAAAACTGGAACTGGTAACTCATACAAAACCAAGAAGGGAAACAAAATATCTTCGTCGTTGTATTAAACAAAAATTTTGTTGTCTTTTAACCAAATTTTGTACTTATTTTCTTAGTCATCAATCAATACGCTCTTCATAAAAAAATGGGCATGCCTACGCCCACTTACAGCGAAAATCAAGAACTTGCGTATCTCCGATACCCAAAGAGCAAAAACATGAATGTTTATTATTAAGACAAAGAGAAATAAGATTTAATCGAAAAAAAGGGCGTGGCACAAAAGAAGGCGTGAAGAGTATATTATCTTCAGGAACGCTGAAGATGATTTACTGATTTTTTTTGTAAAGTCTTAAAATATGATTTGTAAAATGTTAATAAATTATTTTACGCTTCTTTTGAGTCACACGTGTGTCCAAAATTTAAAAATGATGATTACAATAGAAGCATTTTGTGCAATGCAACAAAAAATTTGGTATGAACAATTTAACAGCGAACCTGATGAACACAGTCAAAACACTTTAGATTGATGTACATATGTCTACTTAGACTGTATGCCATGTAATCATAGTAAATATCGTACAAGTCTGCAGAGGTAAAATAAAAACGGAAGTCATTAATCAATGGCATTGAGGCTACAAAAATTAATCGGTTGGAAAAGGCTTAACAAGCAATCGAGCAAACAAAAAACAAAGTAATACGTATGCACACACAACAAAATTTAAAAACCAGGCTTAACAGTCAAGAGTTCTCGACTTCGACATACTCTGTACCTTCAATTTGTAAGGACTGTTTGAAGCCCAGTTTTTAATCGATACCGAATTCCATTCCAATCAATCCATAAATACCAATTTTCCATATATACCAATATTATAGTTTCCAAGATCTAGGCGTTCATACAAACGAACAGACGGACGTGGCTAAATAGATTTCTCTTTCGGTACTGGTCAAGAATATATGTACATATATACTTTGTATAGTCGGAGATCTCTCCTTCTGGGTGATAAATGCTATGGTGTTTTCGATGCTGACAAAACTAATATACCCTTGTACCATAAGGTACAACACCCCAAATCTAAAAAAAATATTGAACTGACGACGAGTCGCCACAGTGTCTGGAACGCCAGAACAGTCTAACATTGGCACAAGTTAATTGAGGTGAGGTGGCAAAAGCCACTACTGAATCCATAAAGGCAGCAGCTATTTTGTTTGTAATATCCTTGCAACAAAAATTTTTACATGTAACAACCAACATACATATGTATGTACTGTTTGTAAGTAGGTGTTCGTGTAAGTAAAGGTTAAAGAACAACAAATGCAAAACAAAGATGAAAAAACCAGTAAGGGAGCTATTTTCAGCTTTGCTCAAACTTACCATATATAATCTTGCAAGCATTTTCTCATTTATTCTTATTGGAAAATTAATTAACCTGATGAGTTAAAAACATGAAAATGAGTATGTGGACTCAGTATGTATAGCTCTACAAAACTGCATACCACATTCTTTCTCTCTGCCCTTCATTACACCGCAAATTTAATTGTTTTCTTAAGATTGCTGTTTCTCCTAAACTATAAAAGATACAATGCTGAAATTTTTTATGCAAACTCAGTAAGCATTCGTTTTCGAAACTGCTTACAATAAACTACCACTTTCCCCAGAAAGACCAATAAACTAAATGCAGCAATGCTTTGTAACAAAAACCATACGAAAGCGACAGCTAGTGGTATCAAATTGCAACATTGCACTCAGAGAGTATTAAAGTATAACAAGAGACCGAAGGCCTCTCACGCGTACACACTTATGTATATGCCCCACTTCACCCTTTGTCCACATTTGCATTGACTGCCTTGCTTTGTGTGCGATCACAGCTATAACAAATACAATACAATATTTTCAAAAATCAAATATGAGCTAAACAAGTTGGTTTGCATCGCTGCAACTAATATTTGTTTTCCTTGCCCCTTTAATTGATCTTGTAATGATTTCTTTAAATTATATTAACTTAACATATATTTCAGGTTCATAATGTATGGTAGAATGACCAAGCGCAAACGCTTTATAATTTTGATTAACAATCGAAGATTATTATTAAGATTGTCAAAATTAAGCATACTGCGCTTGGTCAGTTTATTGTTTCATTTTCGTTCAACTGAATGACATGTTCATGTCCACTTCATTCTTTGCCCTCACTTTCGTTGCGCACAAGAAAATAACTACTTGCGAATAAAAAACAAAAACACAAGCAATGTGTATGTACGCATAATTTTTTGTCAAAATTTTACTTTAACTCTTAGGCTACAAACATAGTGCGCGCTGAGACGAAGACGAAGATGAAGCAAATCATATGAATTCGCTCGCCCGCAAGCATAGAGTGTGCCGCGACGAAGATGAAGACGAAACGCAAGCAATCAGCTTCAAACGCTGCCGTACTGATTTTGAAGACGAATCGCTTGCTATTTTACGGTTGTTTGTTTGTTTTGTCAATTCTTTGGCGCCGAGCATGTTAAAATTTGGTTGTTATTTGTGATTTGGCGAACGCATATGTGTTGTGAAAATGTCTGCAATTAACGAGGACATAATTGCAGCAGTATTTAAAAAACGCTGTTTGTGGGATCAGCAAAACAAACTTTACCAAATCAGGCAAATTGTTGACCAAAATAGGAAAGATATTTCAAGCGAGTTGAATGTTGATGGTAAGTAATTTAATTAATATTAATACAAAATGAAACAATAATACAATTGAAAATTTAAATACTATCAGCATTTCTATAGCTGCAAACATAAGTACGAAATGTGTATCTGATTAATCGACCTCTTTTCTTTGAACTTTCCAATATATTTTTAGGTTTTTGGCTTATAAATTTTTCTCCCTCTGTCATGTGAGTGTCCAGATCTTCTAAATCTTGTAAAGGACTCCCGGTTCTACCCGGTTCAATGGCTGGGCGTAACTCGCCGACAGAGTCCGTTTTACATAAATTTTATCGATTTATATAAAGACCCTGCGTATGCAAAATATAATTCAAAAGTGTTTGTCAACGATAACTTAGATCTAGGCAATAAACCCTGACTCCTGTGTGTTCCTATATTAACTTACAACCTAAATCACAAGCAAACTTATTCACTAGACTTAGCGGTTAAACGACGAAGGTGGTCCGCAGGGGGTGTGTGCTCCCTCGTTGTCCCACGTTGACTATCGTTGGCTGGCTGTGTGTTGATGTTGTTAGCGGTTGTGGGTTGACGTTCTTGCGATGGCAATGGATGCCCCGTAGGTGATACTATATGTGGTTTTGCGCCGTTCTCGTGTCGTAGGGTTTTTGGCCACAAGCGGCTTTGTTTGCGCACATGCGTACGCTATGCGAGACGCTTTCGCTGCTCGAGTGGGCCATTTGGCCTGTTGTCGCACACGGTGGGCTTTTGTACGCACGGATCGATTTGTATGCACGAAACGCTATCGTTGGGACGCTTTTATTGCTGTTCCAGCCGATCTTTCATCGATACCACGCAAAGGCACTTATTCACTCAGTTCTTAGTTCATACACTTCTGGACTTTCAGATCATTTACACGATTCGACTTCCACCGAATTCTTGGTTGCACGTCTTACGCTATTCATGTCCCAAACTCGACTGCTTGCCATTTGCTTGAACCAAGCTCTTTTCGCCACCTCGCAACGGTGTCCTTTTCTTTCCGTTGTCCGTTGTTCTCCCGCAACGACCAAAACCTTGACATCGGTCGTTAACCCCAACGGTGCTATTCTGCTTTTCCTTCCAATGCACTCTGCTCAAGAATCCAACAACAACCACCTACGCACATGTTCAACTGTCAGCTGATCGCGGATAACCCACTGCTGATAGGCCAACAGCTGTTAATTATGCTGCTACACTTCGCAGCTGCTGACAGGCCATATCGTTGTGAGGGGTGAATTCACTACGGAATTTCACTCCTTCACAATCCAACATTGTATTATGTAGTATACAAATTGCTTTAACAATAATTTCTGCGTTAGATGGTGTCGTTTCAATTAGCTTCCATTGTTGAGGAACGCTTTTATATTTTTCTAGAATTCCAGGAATCGTATGTAAATTTGTTTCATTTCTCATTCGTACCTTTCCTGTAAATTCAGTCTAAGCGCTGCGTCGCTTTGCCTTTATTCTTTAAGTCGAATTCTGTTCAGGCGCTGCGTCGCTTTGACTTTCGTTTTAGTTTTAATACAACCACGGATCTATTCGGACACGCGATCTCTTAATAAATTCCTATACAGTCCACTGTTTCGAATAAAGCACTTTAAATTAAAAGAAAAGGTGTTTTGGTTCATCATCATAAAGTAATTGGTCCTTCGAGCCGGATAGTGTGTGTGTTATTACTCATCGTTTATTGTTCACCATGGAGCAATTAAAGGTTCTTATAGGAGGCCGAGGCAGACTCAAGGCTAGTATCACAAGGATAGTAGCAATTGCAGAACGTCTGCCGGCCGAATGCACATTGCATGAAGTCCATGCCTTGATGGACAGACTAAAAATAGCTTGGAGCCAGTTTGAAAAGCTAGGAGATGACATGGTTGCTCATGATGGAGTTGAAGGCTATGTTGATCCTGGAGAAGACAATCAGACCTACGAGGTAAAGTACAGAAGGGTATACGGGTTGTTAGCACAACGCATACATGCATTATAACCAACAACAATAAAAGTAGAAATAAGCAACAACGCTGCTCGCGACGTCGGCGACGACCGCGCTGCTGCTACGGGTGACGCCACAAGCAACGACGCAATTCTGCGAATTCTTCAACAGCAACAACAGTTATTTGAGCGTCTGGCGACAAACGAGGCGCCAACAACACAAATGCGCTGGCGTGACAACGAATTTACTGCAAAACGAATTGCCGAAAATTCAAATTAAACGGTTTTCGGGCGACTATAAAGAGTGGCCAGCTTTCAAATACATTTTTGAAAGTACAATTCACAATAAACAAAATTTAAGCGATACACAAAAGTTTCATTATCTGAAGTCACTGTTAATTGACGAAGCTGCAAATCACGGAAGCTGCATATGGCACTGCATGGACGCGTTTAAAGGAACGCTACAATCGACCCCGACACATCGTGAACTCATTGTTAGACAACTTTATGAGCTTGCCTACGACATCAAAGGTAGATGCAACTGTGCTGCGCAAAGTAACGGATGGCGCGAATGATATTGTGAGTGGTCTAGATGCAGCAGGCCAAACGCAACGTGACTGCTGGATAATATATTTGGTTTTGGCAAAACTCGATGCTAAAACACGCCGCAAATGGATTGAAGAAAGTCGTGATTTATTTATTTATTTATTTATTTCATAACAATGAACTGTTAGATAGTAACTTAAGTTTAGTTAATGATAGTTCTAATTTACAATAATATTAATTAAAAAATAAGTCTATGTACGTATATGAACACAAACAGAACAATTAATAACAAAATATAGCGTAATTAAAATATGATAATTTAAATAAGGAGAAAAATAAAAACAAAAACTCATATTACATATAGATATGAACACGCAGTGTATTTTAGTCTCCGACCCGGTGGGGGAAATTTATTTGCACCATGCAAGCTATGCCCCTACTCACAGCCATGTGTGGTCAGAGACTTAGATTCCGAAGAGCACCATGAGTCCACCAAGAAACGATTATCCATGCACCATCAGTCCACCAAGAAATGATTATCCTGGTCAATTATCCACTAAAGGCGTTCAGCTTCCCGTAGATACCGAAGAATCGTTGCGTTAAGTGTTGTGAGAGAGATTTCAGGTGAGAGGACGCGATAAAGATTATTATAAATCATACATAACACGCGAAACGGATCGTGAAGTGCATAGTTAGTTGTACATCTGTGCAAAGTTATTGGGACAAAATATCTTGTATTGCGACGTGGGACGTTGAAATTAATCTGACTAAGTAGGTTTGAAGAATCAATAAAACCAACAACAAGCTTATGAAGAAAAGCAGCCCCTAAAACAATCCTGCGTTGAGAAAGCGAAGGAAGGTCAATGAGAAGGAGCCTGTCTTGGTATGACGGTAACCTGGCGTTAGGGTTCCAGTTGAGGCCTCGAAGCGCAAAAACAAGAAATTGTTTCTGAACTGACTCGATGCGATCCTGATGTTTTTTGTACTGCGGAGACCACACGCAACAACAGTATTCGAGAATGGGACGTACAAGTGACGTGAAAAGTAGTTTGGTGATATAGGGGTCATTGAATTCTTTAGACCAGCGTTTAATGAATCCAAAAACACCTTTCGCCTTATTAACGACAGTTGAGACATGTTGGAGGAAACTGAGCTTGGGATCGAATAGAACACCTAGGTCGTTAAAATTTGAGACACGTTCTAGTTGGACGTTATCAATCGAGTAAGTAAACAAGTGAGGTTTACTTCGATGATAAGTCATAAACTTACATTTAGAACAATTGAGTAAAAGCAAATTTCGTGAACACCAAGAATGCAGTGAGTTCAGATCAGCCTGTAATAGGCCATGAGAGTCAGGCTCCTTGTATGAAAGACACAACTTAACATCATCGGCATACATAAGTACCCGAGAATAAGATATCGACAATGGGAGATCATTAATGAAAAGATTAAACAAGAGAGGACCAATATGACTGCCTTGGGGGACACCAGAAGAAACATGAACAAGATCAGAAGAAGCAGATTTAAACAACACACGTTGAGATCTGTTTATTAAATAGGATTTAATCCAATTCAGAAGATTCGGAGGGAAGCCCAAAAGATTCAATTTTAACAACAGCAAATCGTGGTTAACCGAGTCAAAAGCTTTACTGAAGTCAGTATATATGACATCGGTTTGAGATTGATTGGCAAAACCACGGTTTACCAAGCAAGTGAGTTCAAGAAGATTGGTACAAGCTGACCTACTTTTTAAAAATCCATGCTGTGAAGTTGTCATCACCGATTTACAGCTATATTGCAAGCTTGCAATAATAATTTTTTCAAAAAGTTTGGGAATCGCAGATAATTTGGATATGCCTCTGTAATTAGATACATCCGACTTATTACCCTTCTTATGAAGAGGAATAATAAACGATTCTTTCCAAATAGTGGGAAACGAAGCGTTATGAAGAGACAAATTGAAAATTTTCAATAAAGGCTTGCACAACGATTTCGCACACCTATTTAGCACGCACCCTGGCACATTATCAGGGCCGGGGGAAAAAGAGCTTTTCACGGCCAATAAACTTTTTAAAACATTATCATAATCCAAAACAGGGGAAACAAAAGCATTGATGGAAGTTATTGGGTATGAATATGAGGTTCCTGAAAAAGTTGATGACGAGTAAGTCGTTTGAAAGAACTCGGCAAACAAATTTGAGATACCAAGATCATCGGAGGCCAACTTGGCATCAAGGAAGAATGACGACGGATACATCGCAGTTCTACGCTTAGAATTTACAAAGTTATAAAACGTTTTAGGGTCGCGTGAGAATTGACTTTTACATCGACACAAATAATTTTTATAACAGATGCTATTAAGCGAGAAAAACTGAGAACGAGCTACAGAATATCTAGAAAAGTCCGACAGCAAACCAGACATTTTAAATTTTTTATAAAGCCTGGATTTGACATTTTTTAGATTTGACAACTGGCGAGAAAACCATGGAGGTCGTAGAGACAGCCTTGGCGAAGAACTAATGGGGACACACGCATTAAAAACTCTGTAAAGAGTGTCATAAAACAACCTAGTTCCCAAAAAAATATCATCACAATCATATAATATGGACCAATCTATCTGTTCAATTAAAGAATTTAATAAATCGAAGTCAGTCTTTCGAAAACAGAAACGATGCTGAAACGGTACATTTGTCGAAATGTAAGGAGATGTTAGACCCAGGGTTATTTCTAATGTTGGGTGAAATGAATCCTCCGGCCGAGACAATGGATCACATCTAGACACAACTATACCATTAGAGTCGTTAGTCAACACAAGATCAAGCGATCTATTCATTGAGTTCACGACACCGTTAGTCTGAAAGAGAGGTATGTCTAGCAGTTCATCTATAAAGTCATGCTGCCCAGAAGGTATTAGAAAATTGGAGTCATCGGGGTAAGACCAAGAGATATATGGAAGGTTGAAATCACCAAGTACAATGAGAAAGTCTCGGTCTTGTATGACTTCATATAATGATCTTAACGCCCTAACGTGGTTCAAATAGACCTCCAGACTAGAGCCAGGTGGAATGTAAGAGCACGTGACGAAAACAGTTAGTTGTCCTAAACTAATCTTTACACCAATAAATTCAACATCATCAGCCAAACTAAGTTGAATTAATTCCGAATGAAAACGTGAATTAATTGCTATTAGGACACCTCCCCCACGACGAGCGAGACGGTCACGTCTGTAGGAGATGAACTTACTGCAAAAAATTTCGTTACTTAATACGCTTTGATTTAGCCAAGTTTCTGAAAACGCTACGATATCTGCATCAATTGAAACACTATCCATATAGATGTTGCTAAGTTTGGACTGAAGACCCCTCACATTCTGATAAATAATTGAGAGGTGGTCAAAAGTCCGACTTAGTTTTTTGGAACCATGTTTGAAGAAGATGAAGAAGAAGACGCCCTAAGAGCCGGTAACGACGATGAAGGGGGACGAGACCTTTTTTTAGGCTTAAATTCGTGCACCACCATGTGCGCAGGCCAGAACGATGAGTCGCATAAAAGCTTGAAAGCATCGTTTGGAACGCTTACTTTGAATGAGGCAATCTCTCTTGGAGTTGAGAACTCAAATTTTTGGATTTTTACCTCAGCGTTAGTTTTTGATGCGATATACTCCGTAATAGCCTCGCAGCTAGTGTCGGCAGACAGCCGAGAAAGAAAGATCTGCTTTCTAGGAGCTACCACGCTCAGTGGAACTGCAGGTGAAATGAGATTCACGACTGCAGGAGGTTCGGCAGATCTTACAGCTGCCGATAAAGGCGGAGAGGACACCGAAGGTGAAGGCAGTGGAGGTGCATTTTTAGATTTCCTTGGCTTCGTCTTAGCCACTTTAGGGGAAGTTTGCTCAGAACGTTTCGAAGTCGAGGTGGAAGGACTTACACCCTGCACTTCAGGGTGTATCGGTAAGGAAGGTGGCGGGGAAACCTGAGAAAGGACCGGTATGGGGGAAGGAATAGAGACGGTGGCTTGATTGGGAGAAGGTATGGGGACTGGAATGGGGGCAGGTATGGGAACTGTGGTGAGGGCAATAGTCGAAAGGGAAGAATTCGATAAAGTAGGCACAATAGGATTGGGTAGCGAAAGTTGAGGAACCGCTAAGTGAGCCAAAGGAGACGGTGATAATGATACCAGTGGCAGTTCGAAATCAAAATTTCGGAGCAAATCCACACCAGAATCAAATTCAGCCGAAAGGTCTTTAGCCACCCTGTTCAATTTCAAAAATTTATCACGCACCCTACGATACATGGATGCGAAGTCCGTTTGCCTTTCGAAACACGCTGGACAAGACCATCTAAAGCCACCACAGACAGTTTTGGGGTTAATGTTACGAAGCCTGTCGTGGTCACGGCCAGTGATCCCAGCGCATGTCATGTGGCAAATGTTCTCACACATCCAGCAATTCATTGCGCGTTTATTATCGCAATCAAAGACTTCCTTGTTTTTGCAAGATTTATTACAACAACTCATCGTAAGAAAAATTATGAATTATAAGAATCAAAAACAAAAACAGAAAAACAAACAAAAACCAGTAAGGACGCTATCTTCAGCAAGGCTGAAGCTATAATACTTTTCACGTTGTGTCACTAAAAAACTAAATGAATAGTTTTCATGCCTCCCTAACAACATAACTGTAAGGTTTCAAGTCAATTGGTTAAAAAACAAAAAAGTTTTCCATACAGCGGTTCAAGTTTTGCGATAAGTGGGCGTAGCCATGCCCACTTTTGGTCAAAATAGTTTTCATTCCTCCCTAAGAAGATAACTGTAAGGTTTCAAGTCAATTGGTCAATTTTCGCTAAAAAAAGGCGTGGGCACGCCCACTTTTGGTCAAAATTGTTTTCATTCCTCCCTAAGAACATAACTGTAAAGTTTCAAGTCAATTGGTTAAAAAACACAAAATTTTTCCATACAACGGGTCAAATTTCGCTATAAAAGGGCGTGGCCACGCCCACTTTTAGTCAAAATAGTTTTCATTCCTCCCTAAGAACATAACTGTAAAGTTTCAAGTCAATTGGTTAAAAAACAAAAAAGTTTTCCATACAACGGGTCAAATTTCGCTATAAAAGGGCGTGGCCGCGCCCACTTTTGGTCAAAATTGTTTTCATTCCTCCTTAAGAACATAACTGAAAAGTTTCAAGTCAATTGGTTAAAAAACACAAAAGTTTTCCATACAACGGATCAAATTTCGCTATAAAAGGGCGTGGCCACGCCCACTTTTGGTCAAAATAGTTTTCATTCCTCCCTAAGAACATAACTGTAAAGTTTCAAGTCAATTCGTTGAAAAACAAAAAAGTTTTCCATACAACGGGTCAATTTTGGCTAGAAGTGGGCGTGGCTACGCCCACTTTTGGTCAAAATAGTTTTCATTCCTCCCTAAGAACATAACTATAAAGTTTCAAGTCAATTGGTTAAAAAACAAAAAAGTTTTCCATACAACGGGTCAATTTTCGCTATAAGTGGGCGTGGCTACGCCCACTTTTTGTCAAAATAGTTTTCATTCCTCCCCAAGAACATATCTTTAAAATTTCAAGTCAATTGGTTGAAAAACAAAAAAGTTTTCCATACAACGGGTCAATTTTCGCTATAAGTGGGAGTGGCTACGCCCACTTTTGGTCAAAATAGTTTTCATTCCTCCCTAAGAACATAACTGTAAAGTTTCAAGTCAATTGGTTAAAAAACAAAAAAGTTTTCCATACAACGGGTCAATTTTCGCTATAAAAGGGCGAGGCCACGACCACTTTTGGTCAAGATAGTTTTCATTCCTCTCTAAGAACATAACTGTAAAGTTTCAAGTCAATTGGTTAAAAAACAAAAAAGTTTTCCATACAACGACGTGAATATTGCTTCTCTTCCTCTTCTTCATTTTGTATGGGAGCTACCAGTTCCAGATGTCCAATCTCATTGAAACTTTCAGGCATGTAGTCGGACTATGTAGAACTACTATGTTTAAAATTTCAGCACTCTATCATACAAAACAAAAAACTTTTCCATACAACGACTCAAGTTTTGTTCATTTTTCTTCTTCTTTTCGTATGGGGGCTACCAGTTCCAGTGGTCCGATATGGCTGGATCCGACAAATGAGTTGATCGCACAAATAAGCAGTCTCTGTGCAAAATTTCAGCTCAATATCTTCAAAACTGTGGGAGGAGATTGTATATATACAGACAGACGGACGGACAGACGGACAGACGGACATGGCTAAATCAACTCGTCTTGTCGTCCTGATCAAGAATATATATACTTTATATAGTCGGAAATGAATATTTCGATCTGTTACAAAATTCAGCACAAAGTTATTATACTATTTCACATACGTGAAAAGTATAAAAAATTATAAAAAAGACTGAATAGAATAATTTCAGTGAAACTAATAAAAACACACAAATTGTGTAAACACCCTATTCAACTATAGTCAGAGAGTATAAAAACATAACAAGAGACCGAAGGCCTCTCACGCTAAGCTTTCAAAAAATAATTTTTACTAATAATCAGCGGAAAAGTTTTGTCGCGACAGAGATAGCAAAACGATTGTATGTTTGGCTCGCTCTAACGACGACGGACAGACATATACTACCACTGGGAATTTAGTGGAAATTATGAATGAACTTCCAGCTCTGTTGCCGAATTTCATAAACAAATTTTGTTTACAAAAAGTGAGGGCAAGAGGTGAAGTGGCATGTGATATGTATGCGTGGTTGCTAAGAAACGATCCTTCTTGTGTTCAATGAAAGTGTGGACAAAAGAAGAAGTAGGGCGGGCATGTACATGTTGTGAATTTTGATTTTAAGAATGAAAATAAAATAATTGCACTGATCAAGTGTCGTCGGCTTAATATGTATATGTATTTAGTTATTCATGCTTATTGAGAATAAATTACATTTTATTTAAGCTGAGGCAATGTAACTTTTACTATACAGAGATTAGGTTGATTTTAGTTTGAGTTTGATTGACTGAAGAAAATTATATTGCAATGTTTAGCGACGAAAAAAATATAAAAAAAAATTTGTGTTTAATTTGATTTTGCATTGAAATAAGTTGGCGAAATATATGTAGTTTCTTTACAGAACAAAAGTATTCGCTATTCAATTTTACTAAGCAAATTGATTCATGCCACTAGGCGATCAGAAATGCTAGGCAATGGTGCCGAAAAATGAATAGCAAAAGCAAGTTACCCACACACACTTACTCCCTCTGCTCGACAACCAAAGTCAATGCATATGTTGGAAAAGGGTGTAGTGGAGCAATAAGTGTGCGCGTATTGTTTTTGTTATCACTGTGATCACACACAAAGCAAGGCAGTCAATGCAAATGTTGGCAAAGGGTGAAGTGGAGTATATAAATGTATACGCATTGTCATTGTTGTTGCTAAAATTTTTGCGCTAGCCGAAAATCAAAGCAATGTAGAGAAAGGGTGAAGTGGAGCATATAAATGTGTGCGTATTGTTTTTGTTGTCACTATGATCGCACACATACCAGGACAACCCATGCATATGTTGGCAAATAAGTGTATATGTGTGAACAGCCGAAAATGTACACAATTTTCTTTGCTTATTTGCTCTCTTCGCCCTTCTGATCGACAAGTATTGTCAACACACAGTCTTGTGTATTTCTTCGTTAGACCTCTTCGCCCTTCGCAACCACATATTGGCAATTTTACATTTGATTCCTGTGCGTGGCCTTGTCACACACATGTACCCCTTTACCCGTCTCAACCATAAGCTAACAATTTAGCAAATGCAAAATGTGTTGTTCTGCTACTTAGTTTCATGTTATCCTGTTACCATCATTATAAAATTCGAATTGTTTGCCTATATTCAGACAACAAAAGCGAATAATTGTTAGTTGATATTGATATGATAAATTCCGATAGTACTTTTGATTGTAAAAAATTCAATTTTGGAATTTTTAAAATTTGATTTATATTGGCATGTTAGTAAAAATTTGATGAAAAATATAAAATTTTCATATAATTAGTTATAAAATGTTGAAAAACTCATTATTTCCATAAATTATAAAAATTGCTGATATAATTGAATATGAAATGTCCGTCCGGACTTACAAAATATAAAAATCAAAATCAAGACAAAAGTCCACGGCACACAAGCAAATGAAACGTGGCAACATCTCAAAAGTAAACAAAAAAGAAAAATGTAAACAATTCTCAGATGAGTGAATAAGATATACAGTAATTTTACTGTCTCTGTCTTGCAAAAATTTTCCGCTGAACTTACTTGCGCGATTTTAAAAACACGAAAGTTTAGCGTGAGAGGCCTTCGGTCTCTTGTTATGTTTTTATACTCTCTGGTTGCTCCCATCCTCTCTCTCTCACAACACAGCTGTTTGAGCTTACGTTACCCCGTTTACACACTATAGTCAGAGAGTATAAAAACATAACAAGAGACCGAAGGCCTCTCACGCTAAACTTTCGTGTTTTTAAAATCGCGCAAGTAAGTTCAGCGGAAAATTTTTGCAAGACAGAGACAGTAAAATTACTGTATATCTTATTCACTCATCTGAGAATTGTTTACATTTTTCTTTTTTGTTTACTTTTGAGATGTTGCCACGTTTCATTTGCTTGTGTGCCGTGGACTTTTGTCTTGATTTTGATTTTTATATTTTGTAAGTCCGGACGGACATTTCATATTCAATTATATCAGCAATTTTTATAATTTATGGAAATAATGAGTTTTTCAACATTTTATAACTAATTATATGAAAATTTTATATTTTTCATCAAATTTTTACTAACATGCCAATATAAATCAAATTTTAAAAATTCCAAAATTGAATTTTTTACAATCAAAAGTACTATCGGAATTTATCATATCAATATCAACTAACAATTATTCGCTTTTGTTGTCTGAATATAGGCAAACAATTCGAATTTTATAATGATGGTAACAGGATAACATGAAACTAAGTAGCAGAACAACACATTTTGCATTTGCTAAATTGTTAGCTTATGGTTGAGACGGGTAAAGGGGTACATGTGTGTGACAAGGCCACGCACAGGAATCAAATGTAAAATTGCCAATATGTGGTTGCGAAGGGCGAAGAGGTCTAACGAAGAAATACACAAGACTGTGTGTTGACAATACTTGTCGATCAGAAGGGCGAAGAGAGCAAATAAGCAAAGAAAATTGTGTACATTTTCGGCTGTTCACACATATACACTTATTTGCCAACATATGCATGGGTTGTCCTGGTATGTGTGCGATCATAGTGACAACAAAAACAATACGCACACATTTATATGCTCCACTTCACCCTTTCTCTACATTGCTTTGATTTTCGGCTAGCGCAAAAATTTTAGCAACAACAATGACAATGCGTATACATTTATATACTCCACTTCACCCTTTGCCAACATTTGCATTGACTGCCTTGCTTTGTGTGTGATCACAGTGATAACAAAAACAATACGCGCACACTTATTGCTCCACTACACCCTTTTCCAACATATGCATTGACTTTGGTTGTCGAGCAGAGGGAGTAAGTGTGTGTGGGTAACTTGCTTTTGCTATTCATTTTTCGGCACCATTGCCTAGCATTTCTGATCGCCTAGTGGCATGAATCAATTTGCTTAGTAAAATTGAATAGCGAATACTTTTGTTCTGTAAAGAAACTACATATATTTCGCCAACTTATTTCAATGCAAAATCAAATTAAACACAAATTTTTTTTTATATTTTTTTCGTCGCTAAACATTGCAATATAATTTTCTTCAGTCAATCAAACTCAAACTAAAATCAACCTAATCTCTGTATAGTAAAAGTTACATTGCCTCAGCTTAAATAAAATGTAATTTATTCTCAATAAGCATGAATAACTAAATACATATACATATTAAGCCGACGACACTTGATCAGTGCAATTATTTTATTTTCATTCTTAAAATCAAAATTCACAACATGTACATGCCCGCCCTACTTCTTCTTTTGTCCACACTTTCATTGAACACAAGAAGGATCGTTTCTTAGCAACCACGCATACATATCACATGCCACTTCACCTCTTGCCCTCACTTTTTGTAAACAAAATTTGTTTATGAAATTCGGCAACAGAGCTGGAAGTTCATTCATAATTTCCACTAAATTCCCAGTGGTAGTATATGTCTGTCCGTCGTCGTTAGAGCGAGCCAAACATACAATCGTTTTGCTATCTCTGTCGCGACAAAACTTTTCCGCTGATTATTAGTAAAAATTATTTTTTGAAAGCTTAGCGTGAGAGGCCTTCGGTCTCTTGTTATGTTTTTATACTCTCTGGGAGCAACGAAATAAAAAAAAAAAAATCGAAAGTAAGCAGTGCATTGACAATTTGGATGCACAACAACAACGCTAACGATGCACAAAACGAAAAATAAGCAAAGTAAAGAGAAAAAAAAAAACAACGTATCAGAGCAAAACTAAAACCAGTAAGGGCGGTATAGTTGAGTATTCTCAACTATATAATACCCTGTACACACACCTATGTTGATAACACGTTAAACATTCGCCGACAGCAAAAGCAGTGTACCACGATATGGTTTGTGTATTTGCTAATAGTGAGGCAGGGCTCACAGTGCAATGTTGCCATTAGATGGCGCTTTAGTACGGATTTTGTTACAAAGCATTGCTGCAAAATTTTAGTGTGTTGGTCTTTGCGGGGAAAGTGGTAGTTTGTTGTATGCAGTTTTAAAAAGGTATGTTATCTGAGTTTGCATATATATATTTCAGCATTGTATTCTTTATACTTTAGGATATACAGCAATTTTAAGAAAAAATTACCTTTTGTTGTGCTCGATGGGCGGGAAGGAATGGGCAAGGCAAAAATTCCTTTAAACTTGATCTAGTGTTCGACCACACGAGACTATCTTCCAAATTTCAAGTCTCTAGCTTTAATAGTTTTCGCAGTGTTAAGTACGGTTTTTGGTACAAATAGGATAAAGCAGTGTTCAAAGCGCAATTTATGCCAAATTTCAACTTGTTTGTCTTTGCGTTGTCACACAGCGTTAAAAATGAAAGTTTGTGGTATGCAGTTTTAAAAAGGTATGTTTACTGAGTTTGCATACAAAATTTCAGCATTGTATCTATTATAGTTTAGGAGATACAGCAATTTTAAGAAAACAACTTTTTGAGGGGAAACGAAGGGGAGGGGGAAAAAATGTGGTATGCAGTTTTGTAGAGCTATGCATACTGAGTCTACATACTCATTTTCATGTTTCTAACTCATCAGGTTTTCGAGCTACAGCCTTTTGAAAAAATGGGTGGTGCTCGATGGGCGGGAAGGAGTGGGCGTGGCAAAAAATCCTTCAAACTTGATCTAGCGTTTGACCTCACGAGTCTATCCACCAAATTTCAAGTCTCTAGCTCTTATAGTTTTCGAGAACCATTGGTGAGGACGGACGGACGGACGGACGGACGGACGGACGGACAGACAGGGCTATATCAATTCGTCTTGTCATCCTGATCAAGAATATATATACTTTATAGGGTCCCCCTCCCCTCCTTCTATGCGTTACATACAAACCGTCTCAAACAAACTTAATATACCCTGATACACAGTGTGTGTACAGGGTATAATGAGTCGCGCTCAAAAAACAGATGTTTAGGGTATGAGAATTTCAACAACAAAATAATGCAGCTCACAAAAACAAAGTTTAAGTGAAGCGAAAAACAAAATTTGATGAAAAAACTGATTGGACAAATAAAAACTGCAGAAATACAATATAAGGGAACACAGATTATGCACAACTAACTTACCACAAAGTAAAATAGCCAATTGAGCACAAGCAAATGATTAACAAAATCAAATAAAACAATTTATTACTGCAATTATTAATTAAAAACACGGAACGAACTAAAACGCGTCTGTCTCACTTAAATTCTCTCTCACATTTGATGTTCAATCAATAACCACTGACGTATTCTTCAAATTTCTAGACACACGTTGTGAGGAATTTGAACTGAGTCAATGAGAAGTCGGCGCAGATATCAAGATTGCGCAAAGCGAAAAACCAAAACGATCGTCACATACCCTGGTAACTGTTGAGAGGAACAGTTGCATTAAGTGTAACTCGAATGATCACACTTTGTATGGATGTGCACACTTTCTTGGATTAACTGGTGAGCAGCGTCGTACGTTTGCTAAAAATAAATCTCTGTGCTTCAACTGTCTGAAGTCTGGACACAATGGCAGTGCAATGGTCGTCACCCTACACTAATTCATGAGCAATCTAGCACCCTGCAGACCAATGAGGGTCTGACACAAACGACAATGGAGGGTAACCGCGAAGTGAGCGCCCCTCAAAGTACATCGGTGACCATAGCTCACATTACACGCGCGCAATGCGCACCAAAAACAGAATGCGCACATGCTGCGGCCGTTGCGATTCAACCAAAGGAGCTACGCAAGAGCACATTGCCAACAGCATTGGTGTATGTTCAAAATGCACAAGGAACTTACACAAGCTGTCGCATGTTACTGGACAGTGGATCTGAACTGTCTTACATAACGGAACGTTGCATACATGCACTTGGGCTTGCACGTTCACCTTCAGGCATTTTAATCTCTGGTATTTCATCGATCAAGGCTGAGACTACGCGAGGATTCAGCACACTTCACATCAAATCAAGAACTTCGCATCAGACGTTGGACGTCACTGCACATGTCTTGGGAAAAATCACTTCATCATTGGCAAGAAATGATATCGACGCGTAGACACTCAAGGTGTTTGACGGAATTCAACTGGCAGATAATGACTTCATTTGTACTGCGCCAATAGACATTCTGTTGGGCAGCGACTACGTTTGGGCTGTTTTCACAGGGCAAAAAATGTTCGACAGACAAGGGATCACGCCGGTGGCGACTATGCGCTCATCAGCTGCTACAACTTTACACGTTTCGGTCGACATTGACGCCTCATTACAACGGTTTTGGGAGCTGGAAGACGTCAACTTCAAACAACGCCCAGAACCAGAAGACGACGAGGTTGAGCAACACTTTGTCAACACTCATACACGTGACTCTGATGGGAGATACATAGTGGAACTCCCTTTCAAGACATCACACACCGTGTTTTCAGATACGCAAGAAAGAGCAATGTCACGCTTCAAGGCTGTAGAACGACGACTTTATGCGCGAATACATTTCCCTAGGTCACATGGGAGAGCTGCTGCCGGATGAGATTGACACCGGGCAGAACTTCTACATGCCACATCATCCTATAATCGGACGAAAGCTGCGTGTAGTGTTTGATGGATCGTTTCAGGATAGCAATGGCAACGCCTTGAACGACGCACTACATGTTGGACCGAGCATACAGCGCGAACTGTTTTCTGTGTGCCTTCGCTTTCGTATGCACAAGCAAGGTAAACGTCCCAGTCATGGATCAGCTAAGGAAAAATTGAATTTCAATTCGACACTTTAACCTGAAAAAACATACATTCACCATGTTTGTTTTTTTATTTGGACATTTAGTCTTTTAAGAACAACATACACATTCCACTATATTAATTATTATCCGTTTAATGAACAAATTTCGATTATTAATAATTCATTACTCTTTGTCCTAGTGATGGATCACTTGTCCCAGTAATGAATCGTCTTGTCCTAGTAATGGATCAGGTTGACAAAGTAACGTTATTATTGCTTGATTATCAATTTAAGTTGATATTTAATGATTCAATATTAAAAAGTGCGGTATGAAGACGATAGTCACTGAAAAAATTTATGAAATACAATTATCGAAGTGTTTTTTCTTCTATTAATTTAAATCAAACTCCGCAGTGAAACAAATTATAACAAAATGACACCATGACTCAGAGTGACACATATGTGTCAAAAAGATCCCGTTTGTGAAAGAATATGAAACTTGTTATTGTTCGATGTACTGATTCAAAACTGGGACATGATCCATTACTGGGACGTTTACCTTACGTGTTTTCTGCAGACATCGTAAAGATGTTTCGCCAGATATGGGTGAATGAAAAGCATCGAAACTTTCAACGAATTGTATGGAGAGAAGATCCATCTACTCCAATAAAACACTACCAGCTATGCACATTAACATATGGCACATCGAGTGCGCCATTTCTAGCTGTAAGGGTTCTAGAACAACTGGCACATGACTACAAAAACGAATTTCCAACTGCCGCAAGCATCTTACAAGAAGACTTCTACGTCGACGATGTATTGACTGGTGCCAATAGTGAGAATGAGCTGCTGCGAAATCGAGACGAGCTCATACAGTTAATGTCACGCGTCGGTTTGAAACTGGACAAATGGGTGTCAAATATTAAACGCATTTCGAATCACGATGTCAATGCTGCTACAAGCATTGGAAGGACAGAAGACAACGATCCAGTAAAGGTTCTTGGAATTTTCTGGCAACCTGAAAACGATCTCTTGACATACAAGATTTGTCTCTCAGCTAATCCGGATAGTACAAAACGACAAGTGCTTTCAGACGTATCACGCATTTTCGACCCACTAGGCCTGCTAGCGCCAGTTGTTGTGCAATTCAAAATATTGTTCCAACAATTATGGCTGCACGACCTGGGCTGGGATACAGAGCTTCCACCAAAACTCGCAGACTGGTGGCGCAAGTGTCGAAGGGATCTTAACACTCTGCAACAACTAAAACTACCAAGGTTCATTGCCAACGATAGGGACAACATCGTGTTGCTTGGATTTTCCGATGCTTCAACTAAGGCATATGCTGCCGTCGTATACTGCCGACGGAGACATGAAAACGGCACTATTTCCCTTTCACTATTAGCGGCAAAAACACGGGTTGCGCCACTGAAACAACAATCTCTTCCACGCCTTGAGCTGTGTGGGGCTCTACTGCTGAGCCGCCTAATACAATCAGTCAAGGCGGGACTTCGACTTGACGACGTAACCATACACGCATGGTGCGACTCTACAATAGTTTTGTCATGGCTATCGTCTACGCCATACAAATGGAAAACCTTTGTTGCCAACCGAACTGCAGAAATCCTGGATGCAGTACCGCGAAATGCTTGGCATCATGTTGACTCCAAGGAAAACCCAGCTGACTGTGCATCCCGAGGCATGTTAGCTGCTGATCTTGTAGCGTTCGATTTATGGTGGAACGGACCACAATGGCTGCATGATGAAGACCGGTACTTGGCAAAGTTGCACCTCCCACAACCTTGCTCTTCCTCTTCAGATGCATGTATTCAAAAGGAATTGAAGACAACTGTTTTAACGACACTGGTAGAAGAAAATCCCACACAATCTTCAATTCACGAATTGATTGAACGAACTTGGCTTAGGCTTGTTCGAATTGTTGCATACGTTCTGCGCTTTGTTCAAAGTTTAGAGACAAAACATGTGACAACGGACTTAAAAACACTTTCATTTGAAGAAATCAAGGCTACTCGTATCGTGTGCCTGAGATACGCGCAAAAATGTTGGGAACACGATCGCCAACTAATCCTCGCCAATCAACCACTACGGAGCAACTCACAGTTACTCAAATTCTCACCCGTAATCTGCAGTGATTCTCTTTTGCGGGTAGGCGGACGACTAAGCAATTCACAATTGCAAACTGAAGTCAAACATCCAGTTCTACTACCAAAATCGCATCGAATAACTAAGCTGATTCTTCAACATGAACACTGGGCAAATTTACACCCAGGTGTTTCTGCACTGTTTGTTATAGCTCGCCAGAAGTATTGGATTCTTGGCGCACGCAATCTAATACGCAAGATCACTCACGACTGCTTGTCCTACTTCTGACAACGTCATCACACTTCGCAGCAGTTCATGGCAGACTTGCCAGCCGTTCGCATTACTCAAGCACTGCGATTCGTGAACACTGGATGCGACTACGCTGGTCCCATTCTACTCAAAGAAACCAGGGGACGTAAACCACGCATGAGTAAGGGCTATATATGCTTATTCGTTTGTCTAGTAACATCGGCGCTTCACCTGGAGTTGGTCACAGATATTAGCACGGACACGTTCCTAGCAGCTCTCCGTCATTTTATCTCACTTCGCGGGAAGTGTGCTCACATTTATAGCGACAACGGCAGAAACTTTGTAGGAGCTAAGCGGTCGCTTGACGATAAGCAGCTTCTGTTGACATCTCAACAGCACAACCACTTCGTATCACAAACACTCGCTGATGAAGGAATTAAGTGGCACTTTATCCCACCACATGCACCGCACTGGGGCGGCAAATGGGAATCAGCAGTACGCTCAGTAAAGCTTCATCTACGCCGAGTAATTGGCAAAACTGTTCTGACGTTCGAACAGATGCAAACACTCTTGGCACAAATTAGCGCAGAGGTCAACTCACGCCCATTGTGCTACACATCGGACGACGATATAAGTTATCTATCACCTGGTCATTTCCTGATTGGCCGACCGTTCACTACTGTACCAGACGCTGACCTCAACCATGTATCGTTGAATCGTTTGGACTACTGGCAAGGTATTCAAACTATATACCAAGAGTTTTGGAAACGCTGGCACCAAGAGCACTTGACCACCCTACAGCAACGTCCTAAGTGGTCCTCCAAATCCAAGAATATCTCAATTGATGATATCGTCCTTGTGAAGGATTCAAACACAACGCCTGCAACCTGGCCTCTAGCACGAGTAGTTGCGACACACCCAGGGACTGATGGACTTGTTCGAACCGTCAAATTGAGGACTGCGACGGGAGAGATGACTCGACCGATCTCCAAAATTGCCGTTCTTCCAAATTCAGAAACCTTGTTTCAGGGAGGGGCGGAATGTTGAGGAACGCTTTTATATTTTTCTAGAATTCCAGGAATCGTATGTAAATTTGTTTCATTTCTCATTCGTACCTTTCCTGTAAATTCAGTCTAAGCGCTGCGTCGCTTTGCCTTTATTCTTTAAGTCGAATTCTGTTCAGGCGCTGCATCGCTTTGACTTTCGTTTTAGTTTTAATACAACCACGGATCTATTCGGACACGCGATCTCTTAATAAATTCCTATACAGTCCACTGTTTCGAATAAAGCACTTTAAATTAAAAGAAAAGGTGTTTTGGTTCATCATCGTCCATAATATTCTCCATTTGGAGTTAATTATGCCAAATGCACATTCCACACACCTTCGCGCTCTGGACAAACGACGATTAAAATATTCATTTTCCAATGTTAGATTTCTTCTGACATATGGGCGAAGAACCCAGTTCAAAAGAGGATAAGCTTCATCTGCAAGCAACACATATGGCATAGATATTGTGGTTTTGGGCAAATAGGAATCCTTTCGGAAACTTTAAGTCTCCAGAATTTTTCATTGTGTAAATCGCTGAGGAAGCAAAAGTTCCACCATCACTCTGTCGACCGTAACCGCCAACTTCGATAGTTACAAATTTACAATTTGCGTCAGCGACTGCCTGCAGCACTATTGAGAAAAATTTTTTATAATTATAAAGCATTGATCCTGAATTCGCTGGGCATTTTAGACGTATGTGCTTTCCATCAATAGATCCAACACAATTTGAAAAAACCCAAAGATTCCAATACTGATCCGCAACTTTCTTTAAACTTTGTTCTGTGGGCACAGCCATATGTATAGGCTGCAAAACTGTCCACAAAGCTTCACATGTCTCTATAACAATAGAACGAACCGTTGAAGCACCCATTCGAAAGTTAAAAGAGATAGATCTAAATGAAGTGCCAGTAGCGAGATATCTAAAATAAGAAAACAATTTAAACAATGTTATGTAAGTTACATAATGTAACTAATGAAATTTCAATATATATTTTTTAGCTATGGTTTTAAAAAAAAAATGGAAACAATTGAGAGACACGTTTCGAGCTGAATTAAAGAAATGTCCACCGGACCGCTCTGGCGACGCTGGACCTGATTCAGTGAACGAGATGTGTTCTCAATGGAGTCATTTCGAGTCCATGATGTTTATAAAGGACCAGATAAAGTGCCGCCAGTCTTCCGGAAATTTATGTCGCCAAAAAAACAATGATGTACAAAATATGAACATTAATATTGGCGAAGACTCTAGTAGTGTAGATATAGAGGCGCCGCAATATGAGGAAGAAGACGACATGAGTACGTTTGAAGCGCCAACGTCCACCCCACGTCATCCTCCTAGAAATCTTAAACGGCTTCATAATAACATGGAGGGTGAAATGCTCAACATCGAAAAAAAAAAGTTGGACCTGTTAGAATAGAAAACAAAAAACCAGATTTCAGCCGACGATGAAGACATGGCTTTTTTTGTGAGCCTATTGCCACACGTTAAAAAAAATGGATCCTCAAACGAAGCTTCTGTGCAGAATGGAAATGCAAAAATCGGTCTATAATCACGCGTACAACGTGGGGCGCTCTTTTAATTTACAAAATATTCAGAACCAAGTTTCTTATGTATATGTACAATCACCGACTCATCTTGAATCTTTATCAAATCAATATTCTGATAATGCCTTATCCCCACAGGAACCGACGACTTTTGTTATACTTTCAAATTAAGTTAAGAAAATAAATAAACAAGTAATAAAATGAAACGTAAAAATCAATAAAATGAATAAAACCTAATTATATTTTGAATAATTTTTTACCTTAACGTCACAATTACCCTTTCAGAAGGCATAATTGGGGTTTTTATTAAAATTAGTCCAATTTTTAGTAATAAGTTGTTCAATTTTTACTAAAATGTAATCAAATGTGCTTATTTTAATTCTTGTATATTCCACAAATTTTTTCTCGCCTTGGCGCAGCTCTTCAAACAAATGTTGAAATTCGCCAAATGCTTTTCCTCCCAAATTTATAGGGTGAATTTTTTTATTACATTTTTTACGTTTTAATTTAAAAAATAAACTTTACTCAATTAGCAGCTCATCATCTGATGAGAAATCCATTGCGACTAACATAACAAAAGCGCAACCAATTCGTCTTGCACCATGCAACCTATTAGCTTACTCGCAACGCAAGCAATTCTTCTTCAGCTTCGTCTTCATCTTCGTTTCAGCGCGCACTATGTTTGTAGCCTTATTGTTTTCATTTTTCGGCATCTTTGCCTAAAAATTCTGATCGCCTAGTTGCCTGAATCAATTTGCTTAGTAAAATTACTTTTGATCTGCAAAGAAATTATATTTCGCTTAGAAATTATTTAATTCAATGCAAAATCAAATTAAACGCAAGTTTTTATACCCTGTACACATACTGTGTATCAGGGTATATTGTGTTTGTGCAAAAGCCAAATGTATGTAACGCACAGAAGGAGGGTCGGGGGACCCCATAAAGTATATATATTCTTGATCGGGACGACAAGAGAAGTTGATTAAGCCATGTCCGTCCGTCTGTCCGTCCGTCCGTCCTCACCAATGGTTCTCGGAAACTATAAGAGCTAGAGACTTGAAATTTGGTGAGTAGACTCGTGATGCTCGGCAGCAGATCAAGTTTGAATGGTTTTGTGCCACGCCCACTCCTTCCCGCCCATCCAGCGCCACCCACTTTTTGAAAACGCTATAACTCGAGCATCCAAAGAGATGGAAACATGAAAGTTGGTATGTAGACTCAGTATGAGTAACTCTACAAAACTGCATACCAAAATTTTACCCCCTCCCCTTAATTTCCCCTCCCCTAGTATTTTTCTTAAAAAAGCTATATCTCCAAAACTAACAAAGGTATGAACCTTAAATTTTCTATATAAGCTCAGTGATAATACATTTTAAAAACTGCATACCACAAATTTCCTCTCTCTTTGATGGCTACCCTTCAGAGGTCTACAAACTTAAATTTTTCGTAAAACCCACATTTTTTGACCGATTTTCTTGATATTTTGAACACTATTTGAATAGGCGACGTCAGATCAATATGTTTTTGTAGATTGAGGGTGTGGCACCGCCTACCATGTGTGCAGGGTATCATATTGTCGAGTATACACGACTATACCGCCCTTACTGGTTTTTCTATACTTTTCCTCGCTAAGCAATATAATCAAATTTTGTTCAGTCAATCAAACTCAAACTAAAGTCAAACTGATCTCTGTATTATAAAAGTTACATTCGCTTAGCTTAAGTAAAATATACTTTATAGGGATAAGCATAAATAACTAAATAAATTAAGCAGACTGCGCTTGGTTAGTTTAATTATTCATTTTCATTGTTCAAATCTAAATTCACAACATGCGCATGCATGCCTGCCCTACTTCCTTTGTCTACACTTTCTTTGAATCGTTTCTTAGCAACCACGCATACTCGCCACATGCCACTTCATCTCTTACCAACACTTTTCGTAAGCAAAATTTGTTTATGAAATTCGGCAACAAAGCTGGAGCTTAATTCATTTTTTACACTAAATTCCCAATGTGTAGTAATTGTCAGTCCGTCGTCTATAGAGCGAGCAAGAAATACATTTGTTTTGCTGTCTCTGTCTGACAAGAGTTTTCCTCTTTCAATTATTCGGCATTATTTTTTGAAAGTTCTGCGTGAGCGAGCTTCGGTCTCTTGTTATATTTAATACTCTCTGGGTTTTTTCATCTTTGTTTTGCATTTGTTGTTCCTTAACCTTTACTTACACGTACACCTACATACAAACAGTACATATGTTGGTTGTTACATGTAAAAATTTTTGTTGCAAGGATATTACAAACAAAATAGCTGCTGCCTTTATGGATTCAGTAGTGGCTTTTGCCACCTCACCTGAATTAACTTGTGCCAATGTTAGACTGTTCTGGCGTTCCAGACACTGTGGCGACTCGTCGTCAGTTCAATATTTTTTTTAGATTTGGGGTGTTGTACCTTATGTTACAAGGGTATATTAGTTTTGTTAGCATCGAAAACACCATAAAATTTATCACCCAGAAGGAGAGATCTCCGACTATACAAAGTATATACATATATTCTTGGCCAGTACCGAAAGAGAAATCTATTTAGCCACGTCCGTCTGTTCGTTTGTATGAACGCATAGATCTTGGAAACTATAATATTGGTATATATGGAAAATTGGTATTTATGGATTGATTGGAATGGAATTCGGTATCGATTAAAAACTGGGCTTCAAACAGTCCTTACAAATTGAAGGTACAGAGTATATCGAAGTCGAGAACTCTTGACTGTTAAGCCTTACTGGTTTTTAAATTTTTTTGAGTATGCATGCGTATTACTTTGTTTTTTGTTTGCTCGATTGCTTGTTAAGCCTTTTCCAACCGATTAATTTTTGTAGCCTCAATGCCATTGATTAATGACTTCCGTTTTTATTTTACCTCTGCAGACTTGTACGATATTTACTATGATTACATGGCATACAGTCTAAGTAGACATATGTACATCAATCTAAAGTGTTTTGACTGTGTTCATCAGGTTCGCTGTTAAATTGTTCATACCAAATTTTTTGTTGCATTGCACAAAATGCTTCTATTGTAATCATCATTTTTAAATTTTGGACACACGTGTGACTCAAAAGAAGCGTAAAATAATTTATTAACATTTTACAAATCATATTTTAAGACTTTACAAAAAAAATCAGTAAATCATCTTCAGCGTTCCTGAAGATAATATACTCTTCACGCCTTTTTTTGTGCCACGCCCTTTTTTTCGATTAAATCTTATTTCTCTTTGAGGCCGTTCAAGTATTACGTAACGCAATTTGGGGAAGGGGGGTCTTAAAAAACGTTACGATGCGTTACATGGTGGGGAGGGGGTGTCGAACAACGCGTTACGTAGCATTATTTTCTTTGGTTGAATAAAAAAACTACGAAATTAAAATCTCCGAAGTTGTCAGCACTTTTCGTTTACGTTTCAATGGCAGACCCTCGTTTGCATTGTACGTAATTTTTATTTTTCTTTCCCAAGTGTGCAACCCTATGGACAGATGAACAGTAACATTAATTATCGCTGTATATTTAAATTCTTAAGAATAATGTTTTATTTTTGATTAAAATAAGTTAATTTAGTAAGGATTGTAATTATACCCTCGACACATACTGTGTATCAGGGTATATTGGAGGACAGGGGGACCCCATAAAGTATATATATTCTTGATCAGGATGACAAGAGAAATCGACGGAGCCCTGTCCGTCCGTCTGTTAAAAGCTTTTAAAATGAAATCAGCCGCAACTGATGGCGGAAAATTCAGAGACAGCAAAACAGATGTGTTGGCAAGAGGTGAAGTGGCATGTGGCATGTATGCGTGGTTGCTAAGAAACGATCCTTCTTGTGTTCAATGAAAGTGTGGACAAAAGAAGTAGTTGTGCGGGCATGTACATGTTGTGAATTTGGATTTTAAGAATGAAAATAAAATAATTTGACTGATCATGTGCCGTCGGCTTAATATGTATATGTATTTAGTTATTCATGCTTATTGCGAATAAATTACATTTTATTTAACATTCATATTTAAGTACTAAATAATTTGTCAAATTTGATTCTGGATACTAGGCACACATAAATATCAGGAAGGACAATAATATCAAAAAGTCAAAGAAATAACAAGTTACACACAAAATATAAAAAAATCAAGGCAAAAGCAAATTATACACAAAATATCAAAAAATCATAGCAAAAGCAAGTTACCCACACACACTTACTCCCTCTGCTCCACAACCAAAGTCAATGCATATGTGGGAAAAGGGTGTAGTGGAGCAATAAGTGTGCGCGTATTGTTTTTGTTGTCGCTGTGATTGCACACATACCAGGACAACCCATGCATACCCAACGGGAAGAAACGCCATGCATGGCGGCCCGTCATGCGAACGGCAGAGTTATTAACGCGGATGAAGTGTTAGCGGGGGTTGGTGTGCGTTCAACGTCGTCGGTATGACAGAAAAACGAAACGAAATGTATAACAACAGCGAAATGCTCTGTCGGCGCTTTTGCAGCGACAGCGCCATGCATGGCGCAAAGCGGACATTTACGTGTTAAACGACATCGGAAATTGGCAGAAAAATGCATGCATGACCCATGCAAATGAGTACAGCCAGAATGCAGTCCACACGCATTCTGCGTCCCCTTGGGATGTCACACACATGTACCCCTTAACCCGTCTCAACAATTTTACAAGTACAAAATGTTTTGGTGTGCTACTTAGTTTCATGTGATCCTGTTACCATCATTATAAAATTCGAATTGTTTGCCTATATTCAGACAATAGAAGCGAAAAATGTTCATGATGGATGATATTTGATTTTGATAAATGAAAATGCAGATGAAAGTTTTGCTTTTAAAACTTTTTTTTTTGAAAATTTTAGAATTTTACTTATGTATATTGGCATGTTAGTAAAAATATGATGAAAAATATAAAAAATTTTGATATAAACTATTAGAATATGTTTAAAAAGTCATTATTTTCATAAATTATAATAACTGCTGAAATAATTGAATATAAAATGTCCGTCCGGACTCGCAAAATATGAAAATCAAAATCAAGACAAAAGTCCACGGCGCACAAGCAAATGAAACGTGGCAACATCTCAAAAGTAAACAAAAAAGAAAAATGTAAACAATTCCCTGATGAGTGAATAAGATATACAGTAATTTTACTGTCTCTGTCTTGCAAGAATTTTCCGCTGAGCGGTCTCTTGTTATATTTTTATACTCTCTGGTTATATTTTAATACTCTCTGGGTAGGAGGTCGCGGCGAACTTTATTAAAAAATAAATATTTTTTTTATTTCACATTTATTGTAAGTTTAATATTTACATTTATATTTAAAACATATTTTTTAATTATTTGTTTATTTTCGATATGATATCATAGTAGGGGAGCCCATGCGGGGATTTTTGTAATTACTTCTGCGTGGCAAATTAAAATATAGGAGATAACATAGCTTATACTCTATTGAGTAGATTGCCTAAGTATAAGATTTCTAAGTGATGACGAGCATGAGCAAAGTAGCTGTAAGGTCGTGTTTTTGGAATGTTGACACTCTCGGTGGTCTTAACAATGGCTGATACTTATATACATACATATGTACGTCCTGCTTCTATAATTTCAGTGTTAATAATGTCATTTTAAATGAACCTTAACTTTCAGTGGGCTCGTGTGAATTTCGTGTTCCTCTCCTTTGTATTTGTATAACATTTATTATCATGTATTTGAGTAAAAACTAGATACATTTTTCTAAATTTATCTGAAAAGGAGTTTATTTTCATTTGGTTTGTAAATGGTTAATATATAAAGATTGCTACATTATACAATATTATTTATACCCTGTACACTCTGTGTGTTTGTTTGAACGAAAGGGACGATGGGAGGGGGACCCTATAACGTATAAATATTCTTGATCAGGACGACAAAAGAAATTGATTAAGTCATGCCCGTCCGTTCGTCCGTCCGTATTCACCAATGGTTCTCGGAAACTAGAAAAGGGAAACTGGAGACTTGAAATTCGGAGTGATGCTCGGCACCAGATCAAGTTTCAACGGTTTTGTGCCCCGCCTAACCAGCACCGACCACTTTTTCAAAACGATATATCTCCAACATCCAAACAGATAGAAATATGAAAGTTGGTATGTAAACTCGGTATGAGTAGCCCTGCAATACTGCATACTACAATTTCTTCCCCTCCCCCAGTTGATTCCTTAAAATTGGTTTATCTCCAAAACTAATTTAGGTACGAACCTGAAATTATACAAGCTCAGCAAAAATATATCTTTAAAACTGCATGCCACAAAATTCGCCTCTTCTTAATGGTTACCCCTCAAAGACCCACAAACTCAAATTTTTCGTAAATTCCACATTTTTTGACCGGTTTTCTTGATATTTTGAACATTATATGAATGGACGATGCCAGATAAATATTTTTTTCTAGATTTGGGGGAGGCACCGCCTATCGTGTGTGCAGGGTATTATTTTGTCGAGTATACTCGACTATAGCGTCCTTACTGGTTTTAGATTAATATATGATTTAATGAATTCGGTTTAAAAATATAATTAAACTTTATAAAGTCTGTAGCTTTTTCAGTAAATTTGAAAAATTCTGTAAGACAGATTTATTTATGTTAATTCTTAATATTCATGCAATACTGTTTCTAATGTCTTTCATGCTTATCTCTATCTTTTTTCAGATCGTTTCACTGTCTTACTTACTTCGCCCCTTTATAATTAAATTGTCTTTTTTTATTAACTCAGTATTTCGAGTAGTTAAATATTGGGATTTGCCAATTTCTCATTATTCTATTTTTTGTTTCATCTTGTGTATCTGTATTCTTTAGTTATTTTGATTAAATATAATATTAATTTGTGTTAGCTAATAAAGAATTTTTATAATCAATAAGCAGTAAACAGCTTGCTATTAGCCTTTGTTGGTGGTGTCTGTTGACGAAGTGGTGAACAAAACCATTGTAAACGGCTGGGTGATGTTTTAACTCAAATTGCATTCAGCTCAAGTTGATCTCGTCGCCTAATTAGTTGGCGACGCTTTGTGAATTTAAATAAACAGTTGAACAGATAACTATAAAAAATACATGTAAAATGTTGAATTTTATGCAAAATGTCTTAATTTTATTAATTCTCAACAGTCTTTTTGCGAATGTACTTGAATTAAGTATATTAAATTAATTACAACATCGTCGTTCACAAATAAGTATGTATGACTTTGATCTTGTAAAAGAAATGTTTGTTTGTTATTTTAAACTCACTTGATTGAATGTTTTGTTCATTTAGAATAAATCCAGACACAATAAAGACCAACATGCCAGTAAGCAAAATTAACAAGCCAATTCTTCCAGTATCAACTAAATGAGTAAGATAAGGTTTGAGTAGGACATAAAATGTGCACTCTATTTAAATTAAAAGCAAATACTTACTGAAATAAAAAGTATTAAGATAAGAAAGAACACACAGCAATTGATAACACTGAAAATCAACAAAATAAACTAAAAACGAATCAATGTACGAATTTAGACTGTTTATAAATATGTTTGGTAATTTAATCTGTCATGTACTACCTCTTCGACTTGACGCTGGTCAGCGGTTTGATCAGATGGGGGCTGGGCCAATGGCTTTTCTGGGAAAACTGGGAATTATTTATAAAAAACAAAATATGTTGAAATATAATTGCCAATTCGCGTTTAATTACTCGTACATATCATCAATATTAACATAGCAGACGAAATTGCAGCGACGTAATAGTGCAACCTTTGAAGATCGAGAGCAATCGCTGGTATATAATCCCAATGATTAACCATCCGGGGTGTCATCAAGATGCATATAATAATGCCCAACTGTAAACATTATGAAAATAAAGAAATATAGCATAAGTACATTTAGAAATGAACACATGGATATAACAAATTATTGGAAGAACTGACTGTGAAGATCACCCACATAAAAAAATGTACATCAAAACGATACTATTTAGATATCAATATGAAACTGTCGTCTTAATTTGGCCTTAATACATACATTATCAAATTTATAGTTTCAAAATATCAAAATGACATTTTCGAACATTGTTATCAGACAGACGTCGTGGGTTCAAATACCACTCAAGGAAGAACAAAAAAATAAAAAATATTGTAAAAAAAAAACGGATGTGAGGTCAACGGAGAACCAGCGCAATCTTCATTACTGCACTTACTGCACTCTAGAGTAATATATTAATCCTGACTTCATCGTTGTGCTTGTTTTTTTCCCCAGTACTCTTACTGTGTATCAGGATATAAGGTTTGTTTCAGACCAAATCCCACCCACTCCTTCAATCCACTTTTTAAAAACGCTATAACTCGAACATATAATGAAATACTAACATGAAAGTCGTTATGTATATTCAGTATGTGTAGCCCTACAATACTGCATACCAAAATTTTTCTCCCTTTTCTTCATTTCCCCTCCTCCTGTTTATCTTCAAAACTAATAAAGATTCAAACGTGAAATGCATACATGCTCAGTAAATACATATCTTTAAAACAATATACCCAGAGAGTATAAAAACATAACAAGAGACCGAAGGCCTCTCACGCTAAGCTTTCAAAAAATAATTTTTACTAATAATCAGCGGAAAAGTTTTGTCGCGACAGAGATAGCAAAACGATTGTATGTTTGGCTCGCTCTAACGACGACGGACAGACATATACTACCACTGGGAATTTAGTGGAAATTATGAATGAACTTCCAGCTCTGTTGCCGAATTTCATAAACAAATTTTGTTTACAAAAAGTGAGGGCAAGAGGTGAAGTGGCATGTGATATGTATGCGTGGTTGCTAAGAAACGATCCTTCTTGTGTTCAATGAAAGTGTGGACAAAAGAAGAAGTAGGGCGGGCATGTACATGTTGTGAATTTTGATTTTAAGAATGAAAATAAAATAATTGCACTGATCAAGTGTCGTCGGCTTAATATGTATATGTATTTAGTTATTCATGCTTATTGAGAATAAATTACATTTTATTTAAGCTGAGGCAATGTAACTTTTACTATACAGAGATTAGGTTGATTTTAGTTTGAGTTTGATTGACTGAAGAAAATTATATTGCAATGTTTAGCGACGAAAAAAATATAAAAAAAAATTTGTGTTTAATTTGATTTTGCATTGAAATAAGTAGGCGAAATATATGTAGTTTCTTTACAGATCAAAAGTATTCGCTATTCAATTTTACTAAGCAAATTGATTCATGCCACTAGGCGATCAGAAATGCTAGGCAATGGTGCCGAAAAATGAATAGCAAAAGCAAGTTACCCACACACACTTACTCCCTCTGCTCGACAACCAAAGTCAATGCATATGTTGGAAAAGGGTGTAGTGGAGCAATAAGTGTGCGCGTATTGTTTTTGTTATCACTGTGATCACACACAAAGCAAGGCAGTCAATGCAAATGTTGGCAAAGGGTGAAGTGGAGTATATAAATGTATACGCATTGTCATTGTTGTTGCTAAAATTTTTGCGCTAGCCGAAAATCAAAGCAATGTAGAGAAAGGGTGAAGTGGAGCATATAAATGTGTGCGTATTGTTTTTGTTGTCACTGTGATCGCACACATACCAGGACAACCCATGCATATGTTGGCAAATAAGTGTATATATGTGAACAGCCGAAAATGTACACAATTTTCTTTGCTTATTTGCTCTCTTCGCCCTTCTGATCGACAAGTATTGTCAACACACAGTCTTGTGTATTTCTTCGTTAGACCTCTTCGCCCTTCGCAACCACATATTGGCAATTTTACATTTGATTCCTGTGCGTGGCCTTGTCACACACATGTACCCCTTTACCCGTCTCAACCATAAGCTAACAATTTAGCAAATGCAAAATGTGTTGTTCTGCTACTTAGTTTCATGTTATCCTGTTACCATCATTATAAAATTCGAATTGTTTGCCTATATTCAGACAACAAAAGCGAATAATTGTTAGTTGATATTGATATGATAAATTCCGATAATACTTTTGATTGTAAAAAATTCAATTTTGGAATTTTTAAAATTTGATTTATATTGGCATGTTAGTAAAAATTTTATGAAAAATATAAAATTTTCATATAATTAGTTATAAAATGTTGAAAAACTCATTATTTCCATAAATTATACAAAATTGCTGATATAATTGAATATGAAATGTCCGTCCGGACTTACAAAATATAAAAATCAAAATCAAGACAAAAGTCCACGGCACACAAGCAAATGAAACGTGGCAACATCTCAAAAGTAACCCAGTGGACAAAAAAACGATAAATTTTTGAACGTCCACAAAATGTCCAAAAACGAGCTCGAAAACGAATGTTTTACGGATAAAAATCGGACATATCAGAAAATGTCCGCAAAATGCTCGCAATCGGACTTACAAACGAACCTAAAACGGAAAACCTAAACTTGCTTTTGCTATGATTTTTTGATATTTTGTGTATAATTTGCTTTTGCCTTGATTTTTTTATATTTTGTGTGTAACTTGTTATTTCTTTGACTTTTTGATATTATTGTCCTTCCTGATATTTATGTGTGCCTAGTATCCAGAATCAAATTTGACAAATTATTTAGTACTTAAATATGAATGTTAAATAAAATGTAATTTATTCTCAATAAGCATGAATAACTAAATACATATACATATTAAGCCGACGACACTTGATCAGTGCAATTATTTTATTTTCATTCTTAAAATCAAAATTCACAACATGTACATGCCCGCCCTACTTCTTCTTTTGTCCACACTTTCATTGAACACAAGAAGGATCGTTTCTTAGCAACCACGCATACATATCACATGCCACTTCACCTCTTGCCCTCACTTTTTGTAAACAAAATTTGTTTATGAAATTCGGCAACAGAGCTGGAAGTTCATTCATAATTTCCACTAAATTCCCAGTGGTAGTATATGTCTGTCCGTCGTCGTTAGAGCGAGCCAAACATACAATCGTTTTGCTATCTCTGTCGCGACAAAACTTTTCCGCTGATTATTAGTAAAAATTATTTTTTGAAAGCTTAGCGTGAGAGGCCTTCGGTCTCTTGTTATGTTTTTATACTCTCTGGTATGATGTATCGATCGCCTTGACGATACATCGATGTTTTACCGATGTATCGATGTTTGGAAAAAAATACCCAACATCGATGTATAATTTTCAACATCGATGTTTTTTGTTCAACATCGATGTTTTTTGTTCAACATCGATGTTTTTTATGAAATTTTCCCCATCAAATTTTCACATTATGATGAAGCGGGAAACGTATAAGTGCTGGAAAACATCGATGTTGAAAAAAATCGAGTACTGTCGACTCCAATCCTTACTGGTTTTTTTTTTGCGTTTGCTTGAAGCTAAAGGTCTCGGGTTCTATTCCCAGCCATGCCGAAACAAATTATTTTTATTTTTAGTAAAACAGATCCTTTGCAATATTGAATAAATAAACAATATGTTAAAATAATAAAAAAAAAAAAAAAATAAAAAATACGAATGAACTACTATATTTAATTTTAAGTGTTATTTAAATTTTTATTTTTGCTTATTTATTATTATTTTTTTTCGGTTGCTTTCATACCAGTTTTGGTTTTTTCTTTCAGAAATGAAGATTTAGTTATTAAAGACTGTGATTAATATATTTTAACTTATTTATTTAACAGACAAACATGTCACTGTTCTGGTCTGCCTCAAAAACTAACTTCCTCCTAGCCCTTCATCCACAAAACATTTTGCGTGTGCATAAACTCACCCTCCCGCAACCTCTTGATCAACATTCTAACTTTTGGTTTTTCTGTTACTGTTTCTCTGCCATCGCGACGCGTCGTCATTAACATCCGTTACTCTTTTTCCACAACAAAAACTTGCGTCGCTGCTTTTTCGACGTCGACTACTGTGATTCCCGTCACATGCACTCTAATTGTAAATGGCAGGCATGGTTTGTGCGCCTCATTTCAATGATGGTGTCATGTCATGTTTTTCGCTGCCCTGCCTAAAAAAACTGCTGGGGTGTTAAATTATTTGTACTGATATTTGCTATGTTAAATTTTTAAATATTTGGAACATATTTAAATTCAAAATTGTCCACATTAATGAAATAATTGTTCGCGATTCTCTTCGCTCTTTTCGGTTTAAGGTTCCAATAGTAATTGATTATATAGAGGCTCATATGGATTAAGTAAGTTTGATACATTACCCAAAGCCTAATTTTAGGCATTGTTGTATGCGATTTCATTTAACACTTACCTGATTGCCAAAGACACATACACAATAAGCCGTTGATACCTTATCAGGACTAAACCAATGTGCAGCTACGAGTCTTGGTAATGAAAGCACGAAAAACTTAAACAAAGAAAAAGAAAGAAAGTAACTGAAAATGCTTTGCAGTGTTCGATTTCGAAACATTATAAAACATTATCAACAGTTCATGCAGCTACTTTTTATACTCTTCACGCAGGTGAATAGTATTGATCGGATCATTGGAACTCGAAGCTCCCATACGGAAGAAGATAGAGGGCTGAAATTCCAAACATAGAAGTTTTACATAGTCCGACTAAATGCTAGAAAGTTTCATTGAGATCGGACAACTGGAACTGGTACCTACTATACAAAATGAAGAAGAGGAAAAGAAGCAAGATTCACGTTATTACACAGTAGCCGAAACAGACCAAAATTTGCCAGAAACCTCAAAGAGAAAATTCTGGAATTTCTGATTAAAACTTGATAAACGTACTAGAATATAGAACTACGCTTCCGATGTGCAATTCCAAATATTTTTTGATCACCCCTGGTTCGTTACATCAGCCCTGTTTCAGTTGTTTCTTTGACCAAAATTGTATGGCTAGGTTCTTTCCGAAATAGGTAAACATTATAGCAAACAAATCATCATTTTCCGGAATATACATGAAGTGTTTTGCAATGGAGAATACGTCGCAAGGTATGTAGAATGCAGGTGATAAAAAATAGCTTCTAATTTTTTGTATAGTATGTTGTTTTTACGTGATGTTGTTGTGTTTGCTTTTTTGATGTCCCTAACCTATACTTAACGTGTATTCTTCTCGCTCCTTCTTGCAACTATTTATGCAGTTTTCTTCATTGAAATGTTTTTAGTAACTATAGTTTAATTAATTTTACTTGCTCATTTTTGCTCGTTTGCAAAACTTTTTATGTTATTGCAGTTAACTTAGAGTTTAGTCACTCTGCAATGCTTGAGCAATGGATTGATGGTGGGCGCAAAACTAGTGCTGTATATGATTGAATTTTCCAACAAATTAATAGTACTCTTAATCCATCGAAGAAACAGCAAATTATGAAGCAAATTAGCAGTTACACTGGTTACATTAATAAGTATTTACCCAAATGCAATAGGCTGATTTCCAGATTTAAAGTCGAGCATAAAATGTGGCTTTCTTCCAAATTAAAAATTAGAATTAATAAGAAGGATTTGTTAACAAAGACCGGGGGTCGTCCACGAATAAGTTATTTCGAGGATGTTTTATGTCAATTTTCTAATATAACTGACGTAAAGTTAATCGTAAGCTATGGGTTCGACTGATCGACTGGTCACAGCATGTTTAAACGGCGATTTGAAGGGAAAGAGCCTAAAACATTTGACCAATCATTATTTGTCACAAGTCTTATACCATTAAAGTTATTAGATTCCTTGGGAAGAATTCTATGGATGAATTAAACCACTCAATCCGTTAAGTTTTGTAGACCGCTTAAAATTGAATTTATAAAAGAAAGCAAAGAGCATATTTAAAAAAAAAAAAAACAACTTGGATGAGCAAATCCGAAAACTAACGTCCTACATCTTTGATGACTTTGAGAATAGGTTTGTCAGTGTTTCCTTTGAACTGCACATGACTCTTATTGACTGTAAAATTTTAAACATTCTAACGGATACGAAATGTTCCCATTTATGTCCAATATGTGGAGCAACTCCAAAACTGTTCTTGATGACTAAGGGTATAAATTCACAAATATTTAAGCCAAGGCCTGATACGCTACAGTATGGAGTAAGCCTCTTACATACTTGGCTACGATTCTTTGAATTTGTACTCCACATTTCATATCGAATTGGTCTTAACAAAATGAAAATAAGAGACACAAATGATAAAACCAATTTGCATTTGCGAACAAAAAATATTCAGAAAAGATTGTGGAAAGAAATGGGACTTCATGTTGAAAGACCAAAACAAAACGGAAGTGGTAATTCTAATAATGGAAATACTGCAAGGAAGGCGTTTTCGAACATCACTTTATTTGCGTCCATATTAGAATTTGATGCTAATATTCTTCAAAGCTTCCACATAATCTTAGTGGTCATTTCGTGTGAATTTGAAGAATTGTGCACTAAAACTGCATCTCTGTATATGGCTATGTATCCGTGGTATCCGATGTCGCCAACCAATAAGATTTTGGTCCATGGCACTCAAATAATGTCTACCTCAACCATTCCTCTTGGATGCTTAGGAGATAATTGATCCGAGGCGCGCAACAAACTTTTTAAACGCTATAGACTGTTACATGCGCGAAAGAACAGTCGGACTAACAATTTGACTAACATTTACAATCGCTTAATAGACTCTTCGGATCCACTTCTGTCAAGTCTCTATATGAATAAAAGATTGAACGCTATTGGACCAACCGGTCGTCGTTGCTCAGGAAGAAAATGAGTGCTCTGATGACGAATTAGACTGTGATTTGGACAATAATCCATTAGAATTTTTGTAGTTTAATGACTTTAGAATCGTCAATAACAACATAGAAACGACACCTATTATCAGATATGTTCCATTGGCAGATCCACTTTCCGAGTGGGTTTTGAGCCCTTGACAACAACAATTTTTAAAAATAGTAAGAGTAGACTATCACTAAAAATGAAACCTTGTAGGTATAAATAAACCTTCCTAAAAATGTTCCTTTGACAAATAAAAATGAAAACATCAACATTAATTTTTTCCTTTAAATTCTTACGTAATAAATATCAAACAAGGGGTAGGGGTCACCATGATCTTATTTTATCTTACATGTAGGGAGGAGGGGGTCAAAAACAGGCAAAAATCGCCTTACGTAATTAATGAACGGCCCCAAAGTTGCCTAGAACTCTTAAAAATACTTCCCGGTAAACCACAAATGGATTTATTTATACATTAATATGTCCCGTAAAATTCCCCACAACACTTCATTAACTTTACTTTATCAACAGTGAATAAATCCCGAAAAACAAAATCGTCTCAAAAAACAGCTGTGCAAAGCCTAAGCAACTTTTTTAATATTTTGTTTTGTACCCATTTTTATACCCTGTACACATACTGTGTATCGGTGTAACTTAAGGGCATACAAATGTTTAGATCAGTAACCAATGGAAAAATAAATCCACTCATTTGTAAAAGTGTCCAGATGTACGGAGGAGGAATTGTTGTCATAACGACATGCTTCTATCGTGATTTTGTTGGTCCTTTTCATGAAATAGGATGGATAATACGGCGAAAGAACGATTGAAAATTTGCGAAAGAAGGGAAGTTATAGCGGGAAAACAGAAAACTAACTTCAATTATAATGGGTACAAAACAAAATATTAAAAAAGTTGCTAAGGTTTTGCACAGCTGTTTTTTGAGACGATTTTATTTTTTGTGTTTTATTTATGGATACTAAAATAAACACCAGTAAGGGCGGTATAGTCGAGTATACTCGACAATATAATACCCTGCACACATGATAGGCGGTGCCACACCCTCAATCTACAAAAACATACTGATCTGACGTCGCCTATTAAAATAGTGTTCAAAATATCAAGAAAATCGGTCAAAAAAGTGGATTTTACGAAAAATTTAAGTTTGTTGGTCTCTGAGGGGTAGCCATCAAAGAGGGGGGAAATTTGTGGTATGCAGTTTTTATGATGCATATTGACTGAGATTGTATACAAATTTTCAGGGTCGTACCTTTAATGAAAGGAGGGGGGATTTTGTGGTATTCAGTTTTGTAGGGCTACACATACTAAGTCTACATACCGACTTTAATGTTTCTATCTCTTTGGATGTTTGAGTTGTAGCGATTTAAAAAAGTGGGTGGGGCTGAATGGGTGGGAAGGAGTGGGCGTGGCAAAAAAAAAAATAGTCTTGATCTGCTGCCGAGCATCACGAGTCTACCTTCCAAATTTCAAGACTCTAGCTCTTATAGTTTCCGAGAACCGTTGGTGAGGACCGACAGACAGACAGACGGACGGACATGGCTCAATCAATTTCTCTTGTCGTCCTGATCAAGAATATATATACTTTTTGGGGTCCCCCCCCTCCTTCTGTGCGTTACATACATTTCGTTCAAACAAACCCAAGATACCCTGATACACTATGTGTACAGGGTACAAAAATAAGGTGTTGGGGCGGATTTTGAGGACACATATCAATATATATATAAATGCATTTGTGGTTTACCGGGAAAATTTTTTAAGGACGGAATACAACTTTCTATCTGAGAGTAAGTGAAGTGGCTCATAGTTGAAAACTATTTTGAAATGGACATGGTTACGCTCGCTTATACCAAAAATCAATAATTTGCATAACGCCGGTACCCACTGAGCAAAAACAAAGAAAATTGGTATATAAGCTAATTAGATGAAGAGAAAAAACATTCAGTCAAAAACATGGGCATGGCACAAGAAAGTGCGTGAAGAGTATATAAGCTTCAGCCTTGCTGAAGATAGCGTCCTTACAGGTTTTGATTATAAATTTTCTTTTAATAATATATTTAGCAATTTCCACTCTTTTATAAAAATTGGATAGAGAAATATATTTTTCGATTTTTATATACAGTACTGAGCAAAACCTAAGCAACTTTACTTTCTCTCATAAAGAAAGTTGTCCATAACTCTTAAAAATACTTCCCGGTGAACCACAAATGGATTTATTATGCTTTTCACGTATGTGAAATAGTATATTAACTTTGTGCTGAAGTTTGTAACACACTGAAATATTCACTTGCGACTATATAAAGTATATATATTCTTGATCAGGACGACAAGACGAGTTGATTTAGCCATGTCCGTCTGTCTGTATATATACAATCTCCTCCCACAGTTTTGAAGATATCGAGCTGAAATTTTGCACAGAGACTTTTTATTTGTGCGATCAACTCATTTGTCGGATCCAGCCATATCGGACCACTGGAACTGGTAGCCCCCATACCAAAAGTGAGCATTGCTACGCCCACTTATACCGAAACTTGAACAGTTGTATGGAAAACTTTTTTGTTTTTTAACCAATTGATTTGAATTGATTTAAAACTTGTAACTTAAGGGCATATCAACGCTTAGGTCTGTAACTAATAGTAACCAGTAAGGACGCTATCTTCAGCAAGGCTGAAGCTATAATACTTTTCACTTTGTGTCATTATAAAAAAAACTAAATGAATAGTTTTCATGCCTCCCTAACAACATAACTGTAATGTTTCAAGTCAATTCGTTAAAAAACAAAAAATTTTTCCATACAACGGTTCAAGTTTTGCGATAAGTGGGCGTAGCCATGCCCAAATTTGGTCAAAATAGTTTTCATTCCTCCCTAAGAACATAACTGTAAAGTTTCAAGTCAATTGGTTAAAAAACAAAAAAGTTTTCCATACAACGGGTCAATTTTTGCTATAAGTAGGCGTGACTACGCCCACTTTTGGTCAAAATAGTTTTCATTCCTCTCTAGGAACATAACTGTAAAGTTTCAAGTCAATTGATTAAAAAACCAAAAAGTTTTCCATACAAAGGGTCAAGTTAAGCTATAAGTGGGCGTGGCCATGCCCACTTTTGATCAAAATAGTTTTCATTCCTCCCTAAGAGCATAACTGCAAAGTTTCAAGTCAATTGGTTAAAAAACAAAAAAGTTTTCCATACAACGGGTCAATTTTTGCTATAAGTAGGCGTGACCGCGCCCACTTTTGGTCAAAATAGTTTTCATTCCTCTCTAGGAACATAACTGTAAAGTTTTAAGTCAATTGGTTAAAAAACAAAAAAGTTTTCCATACAAAGGGTCAATTTTCGCTATAAAAGGGCGTGGCTACGCCCACTTTTCGTCAAAATAGTTTTCATTCCTCCCTAAGAACATAACTGCAAAGTTTCAAGTCAATTGGTTAAGAAACAAAAAAGTTTTCCATACAACGGGTCAATTTTCGCTATAAGTGGGCGTGGCTACGCCCACTTTTGGTCAAAATAGTTTTCATTCCTCCCTAAGAGCATAACTGCAAAGTTTCAAGTCAATTGGTTAAAAAACAAAAAAGTTTTCCATACAACGGGTCAATTTTCGCTATAAGTAGGCGTGGCTACGCCCACTTTTGGTTAAAATAGTCTTCATTCCTCCCTAAGAACATAACTGTAAAGTTTCAAGTCAATTGGTTGAAAAACAAAAAAGTTTTCCATACAAAGGGTCAAGTTAAGCTATAAGTGGGCGTGGCCACGCCCACATTTGATCAAAATAGTTTTCATTCCTCCCTAAGAGCATAACTGCAAAGTTTCAAGTCAATTGGTTAAGAAACAAAAAAGTTTTCCATACAACGGGTCAATTTTCGCTATAAGTGGGCGTGGCTACTCCCACTTTTGGTCAAAATAGTTTTCATTCCTCTCTAAGAACATAACTGTAAAGTTTCAAGTCAATTGGTTAAAAAACAAAAAAGTTTTCCATACAACGGGTAAATTTTCGCTATAAGTGGGCGTGGCTACGCGTGGTTACGCCCACATTTGGTCAAAATAGATTTCATTCCTCCCTAAGAACATAACTTTAAAATTTCAAGTCAATTGGTTAAGAAACAAAAAAGTTTTCCATACAACGACGTGAATATTCCTTCTCTTCCTCTTCTTCATTTTGTATGGGAGCTACCAGTTCCAGATGTCCAATCTCAATGAAACTTTCAGGCATGTAAAACATGTAAAACAACTATGTTTAAAATTTCAGCACTCTATTGTACAAAACAAAAAAGTTTTCCATACAACGATTCAAGTTTTGTTCACTTTTCTTCTTCTTTTCGTATGGGAGCTACCTGTTCCAATAATCCGATCATGCTGGTTCCGACGAATGATTCATCGTAATAAATTCTAAGACTCTGTGCAAAGTTTCAGCTCGATAGCTTCAAAACTGAGGGACTAGTTTGCATACATACAGACAGACAGACAGACCGACAGACAGACAGACAGACGGACATGGCTAAATCAACTCGTCTTGTCGTCCTGATCAAGAATATATATACTTTATATAGTCGGAAATTAATATTTCGATCTGTTACAAACTCCGTGACAAAGTTAATATACTATTTCACATAAGTGAAAAGTATAAAAAAAAAAGCGTGGTATCTGTAAACTGTCCAGGTGTATGGAGGAGGAATTGTTATCATAACGACATGCTTGTATCGTGATTTTGTTGGTCCTTTTTGTGAAATAGGATGGACAATACCATGTAAGTACGATTCAAAATTGACGAAAGAGGGGAAGTTATAGCGGGATAACATAACACCAACTTCTATTTCAATATTATTGAGTCACTGTCTCGTAAATGTGTTGATATTATACAAAATAATGGGTACAACGCAAAATATTAAAAAAGTTGCTTAGGTTTTGCACAGGTAGGTTTTTGACTTGTTTTTGGAGTTTGTGATTTATTCTCAGTTGATAAAGTAAAGTTAATGAAGTGTTGTGGGTGATTTTGAGGGGACATATCAATATATAAATAAATCCATTTGTGGTTCACCGGAAAGTAGTTTTAAGAGTTGTAGACAACTTTCTTTATGAGAGAAAATAAAGTTGCTTAGGTTTTGCACAGTATTGTACATACGATTAATGCATGTGTATGTATACGTTGGCGTAGAATAACGAAAAATCTGAATTGTAAAAATTTTTACCCGATCTACTTTCTTATGCAATTTAAATCAGGATTACAAGTACGACCGTACCGAATTTATCTGATTAATGCTTACCTGAGAGAGCGCAATCATAAATTGACCAATTATGAGGACATAAAAAAGGTTACGTCCGACAGAAAAAACTTTTATCCAAGCACCAATGCAACTGCATGTTGCACCAATGAAAACAGTTGTACGTACACTCTGCGATAATTATTATTAAAAACATATATATGTATGTACTTTTTACTGTTTGGTTCAAATAACGCAAAGCTTTTATTGTAGATTAAAATAAATCTGTCTTTAAATCTTGTAATCTTCACTTACCATTCGATTCAAAAAATAGTTGTATGAAATAAAATAGTTGAATGAATAAATAATAATAATGAATATTATAATATGAACTGTTGTCATCAATTCAATCCATTTGTCATCCACGCCATAATACCTAAAATGATAAGAAAGAGTTTTTCATTGAAATATTTTACTGTAACAGTAATTTTATATTTATACCAGGGACCGAAAATCAGAGAGTGTTAAATATAACAAGAGACCGAAGCCCGCTCACGGTAAGCTTTCAAAAAATAATTTCTACTAATAATTGGCGGAAAATTTTTGTCAGACAGAGACAGCAAAACGAGTGTATGTCTTGCTCGCTCTAACGAATACATTGGGAATTTAGTGGAAATTAATAGTGAACTTCCAGCGTTGTTACCGAATTTCATAAACAACTTTTGTTTACGAAAAGTGATGACAAGATGTGAAGTGGGCTGTGAGCATGTTTGCGAGGTTGCTAAAAAAACTTTTCTTATTTCATTCAAAAAAAGAAAGAAAAGAAGATCTGGACAAAAGAAGAAGTAGGGCGGGCATGTACATGTTTTCAATTATGAAGAAAGAACTGATCAAGTGCCGTCGCTTGATATTGACAATTTTACAAAATAAATTGTCAAATTTGATTCAGGCAACTAGGTGATCATGAATGTCAGGAAGATCAACAATATCAAAAAGTCAAAGAAAAGCACACACACTTACCCCCTCTGCTCTACAACTAAAGCATGGCAGACTATGCAAATTTGGACAAAGGGTGCAGAGGGGCATATAAGGCATTGTTGTTGCTAAAGTTTTTGCGCCAGCCGAAAATATCAGAATGTTCTTTGCTTTCTTCCTTATTCGTCTCTTCGCCCGCCGCATCGACACACTACACTCAAAGCAAGACTGTCAAAGCAATGTAGAGAAAGGGTGAAGTGGATCATATAAGTATGTGCGTATTGTTTTTGTTGTAGGTGCGATCAAACCGGTTTTGTGCTTTACACACTTTCCCTGCTTATCCAGAAATTGAACTTTGATTCTTTGCGTGGCCACGGGTCACACAAACTATGCGTTGCCAATGTGTCTCTTTTTCCTTCTCATCTACAAGATATGTCAACGCACAGTTTCCTGCAGAGAGTATAAAAACATAACAAGAGACCGAAGGCCTCTCACGCTAAACTTTCGTGTTTTTAAAATCGCGCAAGTAAGTTCAGCGGAAAATTTTTGCAAGACAGAGACAGTAAAATTACTGTATATCTTATTCACTCATCTGAGAATTGTTTACATTTTTCTTTTTTGTTTACTTTTGAGATGTTGCCACGTTTCATTTGCTTGTGTGCCGTGGACTTTTGTCTTGATTTTGATTTTTATATTTTGTAAGTCCGGACGGACATTTCATATTCAATTATATCAGCAATTTTTATAATTTATGGAAATAATGAGTTTTTCAACATTTTATAACTAATCATATGAAAATTTTATATTTTTCATCAAATTTTTACTAACATGCCAATATAAATCAAATTTTAAAAATTCCAAAATTGAATTTTTTACAATCAAAAGTACTATCGGAATTTATCATATCAATATCAACTAACAATTATTCGCTTTTGTTGTCTGAATATAGGCAAACAATTCGAATTTTATAATGATGGTAACAGGATAACATGAAACTAAGTAGCAGAACAACACATTTTGCATTTGCTAAATTGTTAGCTTATGGTTGAGACGGGTAAAGGGGTACATGTGTGTGACAAGGCCACGCACAGGAATCAAATGTAAAATTGCCAATATGTGGTTGCGAAGGGCGAAGAGGTCTAACGAAGAAATACACAAGACTGTGTGTTGACAATACTTGTCGATCAGAAGGGCGAAGAGAGCAAATAAGCAAAGAAAATTGTGTACATTTTCGGCTGTTCACACATATACACTTATTTGCCAACATATGCATGGGTTGTCCTGGTATGTGTGCGATCATAGTGACAACAAAAACAATACGCACACATTTATATGCTCCACTTCACCCTTTCTCTACATTGCTTTGATTTTCGGCTAGCGCAAAAATTTTAGCAACAACAATGACAATGCGTATACATTTATATACTCCACTTCACCCTTTGCCAACATTTGCATTGACTGCCTTGCTTTGTGTGTGATCACAGTGATAACAAAAACAATACGCGCACACTTATTGCTCCACTACACCCTTTTCCAACATATGCATTGACTTTGGTTGTCGAGCAGAGGGAGTAAGTGTGTGTGGGTAACTTGCTTTTGCTATTCATTTTTCGGCACCATTGCCTAGCATTTCTGATCGCCTAGTGGCATGAATCAATTTGCTTAGTAAAATTGAATAGCGAATACTTTTGTTCTGTAAAGAAACTACATATATTTCGCCAACTTATTTCAATGCAAAATCAAATTAAACACAAATTTTTTTTTATATTTTTTTCGTCGCTAAACATTGCAATATAATTTTCTTCAGTCAATCAAACTCAAACTAAAATCAACCTAATCTCTGTATAGTAAAAGTTACATTGCCTCAGCTTAAATAAAATGTAATTTATTCTCAATAAGCATGAATAACTAAATACATATACATATTAAGCCGACGACACTTGATCAGTGCAATTATTTTATTTTCATTCTTAAAATCAAAATTCACAACATGTACATGCCCGCCCTACTTCTTCTTTTGTCCACACTTTCATTGAACACAAGAAGGATCGTTTCTTAGCAACCACGCATACATATCACATGCCACTTCACCTCTTGCCCTCACTTTTTGTAAACAAAATTTGTTTATGAAATTCGGCAACAGAGCTGGAAGTTCATTCATAATTTCCACTAAATTCCCAGTGGTAGTATATGTCTGTCCGTCGTCGTTAGAGCGAGCCAAACATACAATCGTTTTGCTATCTCTGTCGCGACAAAACTTTTCCGCTGATTATTAGTAAAAATTATTTTTTGAAAGCTTAGCGTGAGAGGCCTTCGGTCTCTTGTTATGTTTTTATACTCTCTGGTTTCCTGTGTTCTTCGTTTGTACCTCTTTGCCCTTCGCATCCACAATTGACAGTTTTACATTTGATTCCTGTGCGTGGCCTTGGCACACACATATACCCCTTTTCCCGTCTCAACCATAAGCTATCTATTTTGCAAATGCAAATTGTATTGTTTTGCTGCTTAATTTCATGTTATTCTGATACCATCATTATAAAATTCGAATTGTTTGACAATATTCAGACAATAGAAGCGAAAAATGTTCATGATGGATGATATTTGATTTTGATAAATGAAAATGGAGATGAAAGTTTTGCTTATAAAAATTTTTATTTTGAAAATTTGAGAATTTTATTTATACTGGCATGTTAGTAAAAATATGAGGAAAATATAAAATTTTGGTATTAATAATTAGAATATGTTGAAAAACTCATTATTTTCATAAATTATAAAAATGCTGAAATAATTGAATCTAAAATGTCCGTCCGGACTTGCAAAATATAAAAATCAATATCAAGACAAAAATTCACGCCACACAAGCAAATGAAACGCGGCAACATCTCAAAAGTAAACAAAATCGGAAAACTGTCAACAATTCCAAGCCGAGTGAATAAGACATACATGTTTACTCTTTCGCACAGTTTCCCACTCTCGGTCTATTCGGCATTTTCGAAAACCGAAAGTTCTGCGTGAGCGAGCTTCGGTCTCTTATTATATTTAATACTCTCTGACCCTAACAACATAACTGTAAGGTTTCAAGTCAATTGGTTAAAAAACAAAAAAGTTTTCAATACAACGGGTCAAGTTAAGCTATAAGTGGGCGTGGCCATGCCCACTTTTGGTCAAAATAGTTTTCATTCCTCCCTAAGAACATAACTGTAAAATTTCAAGTCAATTGGTGAAAAAACAAAAAAGTTGTCCAACTGACTTGAAACTTTACAGGATTGTTCTTAGGGTGGAATGAAAACAGTTTTGACCAAAAGTGGGCGTGGCCACGCCCTTTTATAGCGAAAATTGACCCGTTGTATGGAAAACTTTTTTGTTTTTTAACCAATTGACTTGAAACTTTGCAGTTGTGCTCTTAGGGAGGAATGAAAACTATTTTGATCAAAAGTTGGCATGGCCACGCCCACTTATAGCTTAACTTGACGCTTTGTATGGAAAACTTTTTTGTTTTTTAACCAATTGACTTGAAACTTTGCAGTTATGCTCTTAGGGAGGAATGAAAACTATTTTGATCAAAAGTGGGCGTGGCCACGCCCTTTTATAGCGAAAATTGACCCTTTGTATGGAAAACTTTTTTGTTTTTTTAACGAATTGACTTGAAACATTACAGTTATGTTGTTAGGGAGGCATGAAAACTATTCATTTAGTTTTTTTTATAGTGACACAAAGTGAAAAGTATTATAGCTTCAGCCTTGCTGAAGATAGCGTCCTTACTGGTTTTTAGCATTATTTTATCATTCAGTATTGTTCTATGTATAATAAACATGTTTTACTGAACAAACACGCAAATAATTCAACAAAACTTAAAAATATTTCCATGTTTTTATTATACTAGAAGTTATAACTTTTTCTCATGCTGCTTAATAGTGGATCTGAACTCAACAAGAATCTGTTGTAAACATCAAGGTTGCAGTGCTCCCTTGAAAATTTTCTGGCATAATTTTCCCGATATAAGCGAAAATGCTTATTTCGTGCTTCGGCTGCTTCTTCCGACAACTGTCCTATTGGCAATAATGCATTTTCAATAATTTCTGCGCCATGCATTAATATTTTATGCACAATTGGAGTCATGGGATGCCTCCACGTTGGTGTTAGATGGGCAATGCATAACTTCGGTTATGTAGCTAACGAACAAGGCGCATTTGAAGTCTAGTTATCTAGGCTTAGGCCACCAACCTAGTCAGTCGCTTCGGGACTCGAGATTGGTAGTAGTTTCGGCTACGAAACCTCACCCAAGGTATAAGGGTAGTACGGGGATGGTTGATGCCCAGGCTGGTTTGCAGAGCCAGTTCAACCATCAATGGAATGGCCCCTTGATTTGAGCGTCGTACTGGCTGTGGTTTAACACCCAAATGCGGGTAAAGTTTATTAACTTGGCGGGTTAGCTGCGTTTGCTCAGTTATCTGAGCTCAGCTAGGATGCTGTTATCCAGAAAACAGAAGGTGTGTTTAGATGCATGCCGGTCCTCACCCGGACGAAGTTAGTGACCCTAGCTCAACAAAACTTCAAAAGGTACTTGCTAGCAATATGCTATGCAAGGATGCTGAGTTGGCACAAAATCCAAATCCGGTGATGTATGCTTCGGCATTAGACATCCGTGGGTTTAAACCACACTATAGGTACATCCCACGTTAAATAAACTTCGGAGAGATCCGAGCACATGTGTGTGTGTCATGGGATGCCACCCGTAGAGATCAAAATACAATCGCATACTCATCAAATTTTTTAATGTCTTTTTTATGCCCACTTGAAATAGTTTCTAATATAACTTTTACTCTATAGATGAGATTAAAATCAACTTTTGTTATGTGAGCAGCCAATTGTGGGTTTTCAAAAAATCTTCTACTCGTATTGCCATCATTGATATTGCCAAAATTAGCTTTTGGCATGTCCACCAACAATCCAGTTTCTACGCGAAATCTTCCTTAAATATTTCTTTTTGTTTGTGCTTCTAACTGTTTTTCTTCTTTCGATCTCGTTTGTCTATACTTATTGATAGGTAATTTGTCTGCGAGATGTAAAACGCTTTCGAGAAATCGAATTCTGGCGTGCAGTACAGATTGTCCAAATTCAAAACCTTTGGAACTGGTTTGTAATTTTCGTGTCAGATTATTAAAATCTTTAGATGTGGCTCCACAAATATAACACTTACTCGTGGTTGTGGTATCAGTTGCAGCATTGCACACCTTGCCATCGACCATTGTCATCTTTAATATCTGTTCAAAGATAAATTTGTTCTCATGTCTACAATATCTAGGCGATGACGGTGTAGGGTTTTACCATATAATTTTTTTTTCCTTCTTTTACACAAATTATTCTAAGAGTAACAAAAGAGCTCAGAAACATATTAGAGTCTATGTCTGTGACATCTTCAAATCTTTGCTTATATTTAGCGTGCTCTAGCCAACAACCCCACTTGCATATTATTTTTAAGGAATTCCGTTCATTATCGTTAAGGGAACAGAGGATTTCTTCAAGCGCTATAGATAAGCGCGTAATTGTGTTATTAATTAGATTTTGTAAACTGCTTTCAGCACATGTGTTTGTGATCCTCATACAGTCCTTGGGCGGGTAACATTCTTTCTTTTTGCCTTGAGTAACAGATCATAGCACGGGTAAAGGAATTTATTTGTGTTTCTAATAATTTCATACTGTCGCTTGCTTAAATCTGCTTCAACAAACATTGTTAGGGCTTGCAGTGGTGTAAGACAAGAAATTTCTGCTGATTCTGAATCTTCTCTTTTGTATGCTTTTCCCTGCACGAGTTGGAGAATTTGTAATATCTTCAAGTATTTTCGAAGCATTCCTTTTTCCTTAAGCATATAGTGTCAGAGAGTATTAAATATACCATATCAAGAGACCGAAGCTCGCTCACGCAGAACTTTCAAAAAATAATGTCGAATATTTCGCTTAGAAACCATATTTCGCCTACTTATTTCAATGCAAAATCAAATTAAACGCAAGTTTTTTATACCCTGTACACATACTGTGTATCAGGGTATATTGTGTTTGTTTGAGCGAAATGTATGTAACGCACAGAAGGAGGGCAGGGGGACCCTATAAAGTATATATATTCTTGATCAGGACGACAAGAGAAATTGATTAAGCTATGTCCGTCCGTCTGTCCGTCTGTCCGTCCGTCCGTCCGTATTCACCAATGGTTCTCAGAAACTACAAAAGCTAGAGACTTGAAATTTGGAGGGTGGACTCGTGATGCTCGGCAGCAGATCAAGTTTGAATGGTTTTGTGCCACGCCCACTCCTTCCCGCCCATCCAGCACCGCCCACTTTTTTAAAACGCTATAACTCGAACACCGAATGAGATAGAAACATGAAAGTCGGTATGTAGACTCAGTATAAGTAGCTTTACAAATCTGCATACCACAATTTTTCCCCCTCCCCTTCATTTCCCCTCCACCGGTTGTTTTCTTAAAATTGCTGTATCTTCAAAACTATTAAAGATACGAACCTGAAATTTTGTAGACACGCTCAGTAAATACGTATCTTTAAAACTGCATACCACAAAATTCCCCTCTTTTTGATAGTTACCCCTCAATGACCTACAAACTCAAATTTTCGTGAATTCCACATTTTTTGACCGATTTACTTGATATTTTGAACACTATTTGATCGGGCGATGTCAAATCAACATTTTTTTTTATAGATTTGGGGTGTTGCACTGCCTACTGTGTGTGCAGGGTATTATATTGTCGAGTATACTCGACTATAGCGTCCTTACTGGTTTTATATTATTTTCGTCGCTAAACAATGCAATATAATTTTCTTCAGTCAATCAAACTCAAACTAAAATCAACCTAATCTCTGTATAATAAAAGTTACATTGCCTCAGCTTAAATGAAATGTATTTTATTCGCAATAAGCATGAATTACTAAATACGTATAGCCGACGGCACTTGATCAGTGCAATTATTTTATTTTCATTCTTAAAATCAAAACTCACAATATGTACATGCCCGCCCTACTTCTTCTTTTGTCCACACTTTCATTGAACACAAGAAGGATCGTTTTTTAGCAACCTCGCAAACATGCCCACACCCCACTTCATCTTTGCCATCACTTTTCGTAAACAAAAGTTGTTTATGAAATTTGGCAACGGAGCTGGAACTTCATTCATAATTTCAATTAAATTCCCGTGGTGTAGTACGTGTCTGTCCGTCGTCGTTAGAGCGAGCCAGATATACATGTTTTGCTGTCTCTGTCTGGCAAGAATTTTCCGCCATCAGTTGCGGCTGATTTCATTTTGAAAGCTTAGCGTGAGAGGCCTTCGGTCTCTTGTTATATTTTTATACTCTCTGGTTCATGCGCTTAACTGCTGTGCGTCCGCTTCGACACGACGATTCGCTCATACACGAAATATGACGTGAGCAAGCAAGATTTGTTCGTAAACAAAGCAATCGCGTTGACTGCATGATTGAAAATGTTCAATGCTAGCTTTTTATGCTCGATCATACAATTTTCGTTTTAGTGTGAGCGATTCGATTTGAACAGTTTGCTATTGTGATTTGATTCGATTTGATTCAAAATTTTGCTAGGATGATTGTTCATATTCGTTCATACTCGTTGCAGCTCTCTGGTACGAACCTTTTAAATAACACATGTGGTTGCAAAGTGTGTGTGTTAGTATCACTTTTTACTTACTTTGTTAATTTATTTTTAATAACGATTTCTTGAAACAGTTGCATTGAGTTTGCAGTTGCATATAATACAAAGAGTATGAGTGCAATCCAGCGACGCCTGTAGAGGTGATGTTCTGCAAAACCAAAAAAAAGAAAATCAGTAAAGACGCTATTTTCAGCTATGTAGGTTGAAGCTTATATTCTCTTCATGGCTTTTTTTTGTGCTACACCCACTCTTTTTGATTGAATCTTATTTCTCTTTACCTAAATAGCCTATATACCAATTTTCATTGTCTTTGCTCAATGAGTACCGGAGATATGCAAATTATTGATTTTGGCTATAAGTGGGCTTAGCCATGCCCATTTTTTTGGTTAAATTAGTTTTAGAACATAAGTGTGAATTTTCAAGTCAATTGATTAATAAACAAAAAAGTTTTCCATACAACGACGTGAATCATGCTGCTCTTCTTCTTCTTCATTTTGTATGGCAGGTACCAGTTCCAGTTGTCCGATCTCAATGAAAATTTCAGGCATTTAGTCGGACTACGTAAAACTACGATGTTTGAAATTACAGACCTTTATGATACAAAATAAAAAAGTTTTCCAAACAACGATTCAAGTTTTGTTCATTTTTCTTCTTCTTTTCGTATGGGGGCTACCAGTTTCAGTGGTCGGATATTGCTGGTTCCGACCAATGATTTGAACAATACATTAGAGAAGACTACCAGCAAAATTTCAGCTCGATATCTTCAAAACTGTTGGAGGAGATACCATATTCACAGACAGACGGGCATGGCTATATCAACCCGTCTTGTCGAGCTGATCAAAAATATATATACTCTATGGGGTCCCTTTCCCCTTCTTCTTGGTGTTACAAACTTCAGGACAAAGTTATAATACTATTCACTTGCGTGAAGAGTATAAAAATAATAAAATCATGGCAACGTCCGATTGTCTTTAAAAATGGATGAATTTTGGTGGATGATTATTTGTAAATCGTTCTAAATTAGGTGTAGCGGATTGATTTTCGTTTTAAAATGAATAAAAAATTTTACCTCTTTGTGGGTTCACTTCGGCAACATCAAGTACATATCTGTTGTCTATTTCCATTATTATTGATTATGAGGTTACGGGAGAGTTATTTGTGTTGCTGCTGGAACTTGCACAAGTATAAATAGGTATTTTAAACACAGCAATAAACACCTCTGCGTTACAATCTTAAATACAAAATAAATGTAGTCTTTTTGCAAGAGTTTAGTAAATATTGTTATTATAGTCGGGGAACCCAAGAGGGGATTTTCGTAGTAACTCCTACGTGGCAGATTAGAATTTGAATTGAGTAGATTCCCCAAGTATAAGATTTCTAAGTGGTGACTCGCATGTAGGGCAGACCATTTATTCTGTAAATACGGCTGATTTACTCCTGCGTGGTAGATTAAGATAAGGTGGGTTTATTACATGCTTATAAGTCTCCATTTCGCTAATCAGTCATTTTCAGTAAGACGTAAGGGAATGTTAGTTAGCCCTGTGGGTCAGTTTTTCATACCGGTGGCTCAGCATGATCTTCTATTCATACTGTTCCATAATCTAACAGTTATATGAAGGAACCTTCCTTATTCCGCGGTATACAATATAAAACGCTTTATGGCAGTCAAACCCACCGCTAAATGGAAAACTTTCATAGGATCTTTTCTACTTTAAATTATTTAATCTTTATATTGCAACCGCACCCAACGATGCAGGAGTAAGTCACGTTTTAGCATCGTCGGGTCCTTCACTATTATTTTCTAATGAAAACTTAATCGTTTATTAGCAGATATAGAAAAAATCAGTAATGGCGGTATAGTCGAGTATATTCGAGGGTGCCACACCCTGAATCTACAAAAACATACTGATCTGACGTCGCCTATTCAAATAGTGTTAAAAATATGAAGAAAATCGGGCAAAAAATGTATATTTTACAAAAAAAATTAAGTTTGTTGGCCTCTGAGGGGTAGCCATCATAGAGAGAGAAAATTTGTGGTATGCAGTTTTTAAGATGTATTATCACTGAGCTTGTATACAAATTTTCAGGGTCGTACCTTTGATAATATAGCAATTTATAGAAAATAACTGGGGGAGGGGAAATGAAAAGGAGGGGGGGGGACTTTGTGGTATGCAGTTTTGTAGGGCTAGACATACTGAGTCTACATACCGACTTTAATTTCCTTGACAGCAACCAATAATCACAAGGCCAACCCAGAAGGAAATTTTTGAACACCCTGGAGGCTTACCAAAGTGTCTTGCCAAAGAGAAAATGAGAATATCTTGACGAAAAAGGCTTTCTACAACTCCTTGTTTGGAAGGAAGGTTTGAGAATCGAGATGGAAAGGTGTAACCGATGACTGAAAGACACGAAGTTAGACTCGGTATTCAGAAAATATTGTTTAAAACCAGTTCATTCTCTACGGCTTTTTAAGAAGATATAAGGAAAGAGCGACCTGATTTTGAAAAATTTTAGAAGCCAGTTGGGAAGATGTAACCGATGACTGAAAGACGCGAAGTTAGACTCAGTATTCGGAATTTTTTTTTACAACCAGATCATTCCACAACTCTTCATTTAAAGAAAAGGGAAGGGTCACCTGATTTTGGAAGGTTTGAGAAGCGAGATGGGAAGGAGTAGCCGATGATGTAAAACACAAAGTAACTTTCTTTTTTGGCTTAAGTTTTTAGGAAACTAAAATATTATTTTCTAGCAAAATAAACAAATTATAGTTTAAATAATATTGAATTTACAAAGCTTCAATGATTGCTATAGTCAAGTTGGTTGAGTGCTGGCTTTCAATCCAACGACGCTATGTTCCAATCCCACTGAGAAGACCGGTGTATATCTCATAAAATTAATTTGTGGTTTTAAATATAAAAGTAAAATAACAAAGAGTTGGATGGAGACAGGATAGAATTAATTTTGCTATGGTACTGAAAATGACTCCAGAATGTTCCGCTGGTTCTACCTCCGCACATCTTTATTTTTTTTTTGCACTATTTATACCCTGTACACACAGTGTTAAAAGGTATATTGGGTTTGTTGGAACGAAATGTATGTAACGCACAGAAGGAGGGGAGGGGGACCCCAAAAAGTATATATATTCTTGATCAGGACGACAAGAGAAATTGATTGAGCCATGTCCGTCCGTCCTCACCAACGGTTCTCGGAAACTATAAGAAAAAAATCCCCCCACCTCCTTTTCATTTCCCCTCCAGCAGTTATTTTCTATAAATTGCTGTATCGCCAAAATGATCAAAGGTACGACCCTGAGCTCAGTAAATATAGATCTTATTTTCAGCTTAAAGCTCGTACTTTTCCTAAAATTGTACCCAACTGAAATAAACATTCGGCCAAGCATAAACACTCCTTTAAATTGTCATCATCCTAGCACTTCACAATTTGTACTGCATACGATCTGCATATGACAGAGTCACATTTGTTAATCATATTCAAATGTCATCCACAAACCGCAATCATGTTTCAAATCATTGCCTTTTAAGTATAATTAGGGTTCCACTCTGGCCACAATTCAGTGCGGTTTATCATTTGGTCTTACCAAACAAGAAGGCAACAAGTTTTCCACAAACTGTTAGTAAACAAACACAAATCAACTGTAAAAGAAACTTAACACATCTTTGAAATTGAATTTAAAATGTCATTGCATTCGTTTTGTGATAAACTTTCTTGAATGTAAATTTCTGCACAATTTCTAATTACATATTAAAAAACATTTTTTATCAATTTGTTGATTAATATTATACGATTTGTTGATTAATATTTCACGTCTTTAATTAAATTTTGCGAAGTGTATAAACGACAGAACTAAACCGGAAATCAAAAACAAATTTCAAATTTACTTGAGAAGTATTAAGACCATGCGACATCACTAAACTTTTACAAATATAAGCAGACAACCATATCCCCAATGTGAAAACATTTCCACAAATACTCAGATACTGCCAATCATTCATACACGAATCTTCTTCTTTTAATTGCTGCATGAGCTTTTTTGTAGGCGTTAGTTTTGCAATCACTAAGTTGTCAATGAAACTTTTTGAACTTTTGCTTTTATTTATCTACGTACTGCAAACAACGGCTATTCTGTCCAAATGTGCGAGATGCAACTGTTGCTTGCTATTTATACTTTCGTTCTGAATAGCACGCCAAATGTATCTCGGAGCTTTTATTTTGTAGAGTGCAGTATCTGTTGAACATAACATAGTTAATTGTTCATCCCTGTAATGTTATGTTCATCGCAAAAATTAACATTACAGAAATCCCAAACTATTTTTTATATTTTTATTTTATTATAACAACAGTATCCATTGCAACAATAAGTTTCAAAACATGCTCTTTCTTCTCAGTGTGGTTCCTTCGCAAAATTGGGTAAACTCACTTCAATGCATGTGAATGGTAAGAGGTAATTGTTTAACTCTTTCATGTTCCGAATCTCAAAGTATAAAAAAAACAACTTTTTTTTTGTTTATTTTTCTTTATTATAAAACAACAATACACATACTGTGTATCAGGGTATATTGTGTTTGTTTGAGCGAAATGTATATAGCACAGAAGGAGGGGTGGGGGAGCCCATAAAGTATATATATTCTTGATCAGGACGACAAGAGAAGTTGAGCCTTGTTCGTCCGTCTGTCTGTCCGTCCGTCCTCCCCAACGGTTCTCGGAAACTATAAGAGCTAGAGACTTGAAATTTGTAGGGTAGACTCGTGATGCTCGGCAGCAGATCAAGTTTATATTTTTTTTGCCATGCCCACTCCTTCCCGCCCATTCAGCTCCACCTCCTTTTTTAAGTCGCTATATCTCAAACATCCAAAGAGGCAGAAACATTAAAGTCGGTATGTAGACTCAGTAGGTATAGTCCTACAAAACTGCATTCCACAAAATACCCCCTACCTTTCATTTCCCCATAGGTACCATAGCACACTGGGCCCAGTGACAAAAATTTTGTCAAAAATTGGAAAAATGTAGATATCGACCTGAAACTCGGGACACTATATCGTTATTGTATATGTAAGGCCTGAGTAAAATTTTGGACCAATCGGATCACGCTCTCTTTACCGCCCTATAAAAGCTTTAAAACAAAAAATTCTAAAATATGTATGAATGATAATGCGGTACTAACCACCCCCACACGAAATTAGTACAATTTTTAAAATTTCCAGCAGTTTAAAGATTAACATATTTTTTCTTGAATTATTGAGATTAAGAATTGTGTAACACCCAAAGGGGGACTCAATCAAGAAACCCCTTTAGTACATGATAAATTGGGTTGCTAAGAATTTTTAAATTTAAACAAGATCGGTCAAATAATTTCTAAGATATCTTGTATACAAGTTTGACCATTAATTTTGTTAAATGCAAGAAATTAGAGGGCGACACGACTTCATGTCTTTTATTTTTGGAATCAGCACACCAAAATACATAAGAATTAGTTGCAATTATTAAAAAAGTTATTTTTGTGTTATTATTATTATTTTTCGATACTTCAACAGCTAATCGAGAACTGCCTTAATCGTGGGCGTCCTAAATTTTTAGGGGATTCTTCAAAAATGTCACAGGGCTGCAATTGTAATTGAAAGCGTGATGCAAGCCGACTTTCAAGATGCGTTTAAAATCTTGAGACCATCCGATTGCATTTGCTTAAACGAACATCAACAAATGCAACAAAGTTCTTAATTTTCTTTTTTATTGAGTCCTCTATGTCTTGCCTTAATTGTCTGCAACTATGCTGCCGCACAAAATTGTAAAGGGTTTCAGTTTGGCGACCATTTGTCAGCCAAATCTCTAGCAATTCAGCATAACTTAAATCTATATTGTCTGGGAAAAGGCGATTTTTAGGAAAAGGGGCAAAAACGGGCCAAAAATATTATTATCATTGCATCATAAATATACTATAGATTAGTATCGCGTTAACAGTTACATCAATCCTTGTCAATCCGATATACTTCTACTCCACGAAACACGAAAAATTTTAGGTTAAAATTGCTAAAAACATAACTTCACAAAGACACATATAAACAAACTAACATCACATAAAACACGTATTGCATTAAAACCGTTATATTCTACATACCTCGACGATTATTTTCCATTCTAATTTATCAAAATTGACAAAGTGGTTCTTACGGAATTGTAGTTTGAAAAGTGCTTTAATTTGGCGAGCGAATAAAGTAAAAGAATACTGTAAATAAACAGTTGACTACCAGGGGTTTCTAAATTCGGAGGACTTTAATTTTAGCTAAAGCACTATGATTTTCAATTATTCTTTATATTATCGTATTGTAATAAAATATTCTTTTTTCATAAAAAAACACTCTGCTAATTTGGTGAAGATCGGACAACTATATCATATAGCTCCCATAGGAACTCTCGGTCAAAAATTAGGTTTTTGTTAGAAACATTTTTTATACTTTTCACTTATGTGAAATAGTATAATAACTTTGTCACGGAGTTTGTAACAGATCGAAATATTAATTTCCGACTATATAAAGTATATATATTCTTGATCAGGACGACAAGACGAGTTGATTTAGCCATGTCCGTCTGTCCGTCTGTCTGTCTGTCTGTCTGTATGTATGCAAACTAGTCCCTCAGTTTTGAAGCTATCGAGCTGAAACTTTGCACAGAGTCTTAGAATTTATTACGATGAATCATTCGTCGGAACCAGCATGATCGGATTATTGGAACAGGTAGCTCCCATACGAAAAGAAGACGAAAAGTGAACAAAACTTGAATCGTTGTATGGAAAACTTTTTTGTTTTGTACAATAGAGTGCTGAAATTTTAAACATAGTAGTTTTACATGGTCCGACTACATGCCTGAAAGTTTCATTGAGATTGGACATCTGGAACTGGTAGCTCCCATACAAAATGAAGAAGAGGAAGAGAAGCCATATTCACGTCGTTGTATGGAAAACTTTTTTGTTTCTTAACCAATTGACTTGAAATTTTAAAGTTATGTTCTTAGGGAGGAATGAAAACTATTTTGACCAAAAGTGGGCGTAACCACGCGTAGCCACGCCCACTTATAGCGAAAATTTACCCGTTGTATGGAAAACTTTTTTGTTTTTTAACCAATTGACTTGAAACTTTGCAGTTATGCTCTTAGGGAGGAATGAAAACTATTTTGACCAAAAGTGGGCGTGGCCACGCCCACTTATAGCTTAACTTGACCCTTTGTATGGAAAACTTTTTTGTTTTTTAACCAATTGACTTGAAACTTTACAGTTATGTTCTTAGGGAGGAATGAAAACTATTTTAACCAAAAGTGGGCGTAGCCACGCCTACGTATAGCGAAAATTGACCCGTTGTATGGAAAACTTTTTTGTTTTTTAACCAATTGACTTGAAACTTTGCAGTTATGCTCTTAGGGAGGAATGAAAACTATTTTGACCAAAAGTAGGCGTAGCCACGCCCTTTTATAGCGCAAATTGACCCTTTGTATGGAAAACTTTTTTTTGTTTTTTAACCAATTGACTTGAAACTTTACAGTTATGTTCTTAGAGAGGAATGAAAACTATTTTGACCAAAAGTGGGCGTAGCCACGCCCACTTATAGCGAAAATTGACCCGTTGTATGGAAAACTTTTTTGTTTTTTAACCAATTGAATTGAAACTTTGCAATTGAGCTCTTAGGGAGGAATGAAAACTATTTTGATCAAAAGTGGGCATGGCCACGCCCACTTATAGCTTAACTTGACGCTTTGTATGGAAAACTTTTTTGTTTTTTAACCAATGGACTTAAAACTTTACAGTTATGTTCCTAGGGAGGAATGAAAACTATTTTGACCAAAAGTGGGCGTAGCCACGCCTACTTATAGCGAAAATTGACCCGTTGTATGGAAAACTTTTCTGTTTTTTAACCAATTGACTTGAAACTTTACAGTTATGTTCTTAGGGAGGAATGAAAACTATTTTAACCAAAAGTGGGCGTAGCCACGCCTACTTATAGCGAAAATTTACCCGTTGTATGGAAAACTTTTTTGTTTTTTAACCAATTTACTTGAAACTTTACAGTTATGTTCTTAGGGAGGAATAAAAACTATTTTGACCAAATGTGGGCATGGCTACGCCCACTTATCGCAAAACTTGAACCGTTGTATGGAAAAATTTTTTGTTTTTTAACGAATTGACTTGAAACATTACAGTTATGTTGTTAGGGAAGCATGAAAACTATTCATTTAGTTTTTTTTATAGTGACACAAAGTGAAAAGTATTATAGCTTCAGCCTTGCTGAAGATAGCGTCCTTACTGGTTTTCTTCTTAAGTAGTAACAGATGAAACTTTGCAGTTACGTGTTTTAATACATCCTTAACCGTATTTCAGAGTTTGCTGTGAATCGGAACTAAGGGCGTGGCACCGCCCATATAGAGAAAAACTTAAAAATTCGATTTCTCTGTAAGTCGACGAGATAGAAGATCGCAAAATGAAATGTAGAATGATTGCTTTGTAGTCTTTAGAAAAAAATAGAAAATGGGCGGGGTTACGCCCCTTTATCTTTATAAACTTATTGATTTTTATTGAAAAAAGTATAAGACGGATTTTCCTATAAGAATGATTGCAAAACTGCCTGCACACATACTGTGTATCAGGGTATATTGTATTTGTGCAAAAGGCAAATGTATGTTACTATTCTTGATCGGGACGACAAGAGAAATTGATTAAGCCATGTCCGTCCGTCCTCACCAAAGGGTGCTCAGCAGCAAATCAAGTTTCAACGGTTTTTTGCCACGCTCACTCCTTCCCGGCAAACCAGCACACTTTTTTAAAACGAACATCCAAAGAGATAGAAACATGAAAGTCGGTATGTAGACTAAACATGAGTAGCTCTACAAAACTGCATACCACAATTTTCCCCCTCCCCTTTATTTCCCCTCCACCAATGGTTTTATAAAAACGCTATAACTCCATAACTAATAGAGGTATGAACTCTGAAATTTTGTATACAATTTCAGTAAATATGTAACTTTAAAACTGCATTCCACAAAATTCCCCTCTTTTTTATAGTTACCCTTCAATTTCGTAAATTCCACTTTTTTTTACCAATTTACTCGATATTTTGAACACTATTTGTCAAATCAACATTTTTTTGTAGATTTGGGGAGTGGCACCGCTGTGTGTGCAGGGTATTATATTGTCGAGTATACCACCCTTACTGTTTTTATACTTTTCACGTATGTGAAATAGTATATTAACTTTGTCACGGAGTTTGTAACAGATCGAAATATTAATTTCCGACTATATAAAGTATATATATTCTTGATCAGGACGACAAGACGAGTTGATTTAGCCATGTCCGTCTGTCTGTCTGTCTGTATGTATGCAAACTAGTCCCTCAGTTTTGAAGCTATCGAGCTGAAACTTCGCACAGAATCTTAGAATTTGTTACGATGAATCATTCGTCGGAACCAGCATGATCGGATTATTGGAACAGGTAGCTCCCATACGAAAAGAAGAAGAAAAGTGAACAAAGTGAACATAGAGTGCTGAAATTTTAAACATAATAGTTTTACATAGTCCGACTACATGCCTGAAAGTTTCATTGAGATTGGACATCTGGAACTGGTAGCTCCCATACAAAATGAAGAAGAGGAAGAGAAGCAATATTCACATCGTTGTATGGACAACTTTTTTGGTTTTTTAACCAATTGACTTGAAACCTTACAGTTATGTTCTTAGGGAGGAATGAAAACTATTTTGACCAAAAGTGGGCATGGCTACGCCCACTTATAGTGCAACTTGAACGGTTGCACAGTGGTCCGGCTTGTATGGGGAGATCGGCCAAAAATACTTCTAGTTGAGGTAGGGACTTGAAACTTGGCACAAAATTTTTTTATATTTATCCTAAAATATTATGTAAAAATCAGCCAGATCGGACAACTATATCATATAGCTGCCATATGAACAATCGGTCTGATATTCAATTTTTATATGAAAAACTTTTGTTTTTAATTTTATCTGGATACTATAGGTTATAGCTGCCATAGGAACAACCAGTGTAAAACGAGTTATTTCCGAAAAACCCCTTGAAATTTTTCGCGTTTGGTTTAGCCTAAATAACTTAATGTCTTTATTTTTTGCCTCTTCAGCTTCCTCAGAAAGCTCTCCAATTGAGATATACCATTTTTTATAATGGCAGGACCATGTAATAACACTTTATGGACCGATGCAGGAAAGTAGTACCAAGGATATTTAATGATAAGAAGTTTTACACGGCCTTTTTTTAAAATAGAGGTTAGGTTACCTTTTCGTATATTGCAAGCCGCACGGCACCTTACGGCACTTGAATTAAACTTTCTTATATTCTTAAAATGCTTAAGAATATTTTCCAAAAGGATTTGTTCAACCCCAAGAACCCCTTCACAACTAAAACTCTAACCAAACACAGAAAAGACAAACTAAGAACGTTCACAATTATGTACTAAATACAATAATGATTTACACAAAACACAACACATACTACATATACTTTTTGTTGTAAAAAGAAAGTTAGTACCTTTATTTATAATATTAATCACTTCCACTGCACAAAAACTTGTTTTAAATAAATAAAAAAAATTTTCTACGGAGAGCTTCCCTTGCACTTTGCTTATGCTGCAATACTAAATAAATATCATGTTCTCTTTTTCGATGCTATTATTGAAGAGGACAGATAGAGCAAAACAAAACGATGAATAAATTCAAATAGCTAGACCAATTATAAATAAGAATTGATACATTTAAAGTAAAAATTTTGACTTTGGTTTTTTTATTTTTGGCCTACGGGCGGGACCACTGTGGGTTGTATGGAAAACTTTTTTGTTTTTTAACCAATTGACTTGAAACTTGTAGTGCCGCTTGTCGCCTTATGTCATGATAGTTAAATTCCATGCCTAGAAGTATGCAACGTTTTTTTTATTTTTGTCCTAAGAAAAAGCTTTTAGCCTTAGTAGTAGGTTGCGACTTTTTTCCTCGCAGTAATTTGTGAAAAGGGAGTAAATAGTTTTAGGTAAATGTATGAGTAGAATCTCTTTATTAAAATGAAATGAACACTTGATGCATTTATTTGGTTGATCAGGTCGTTGCTCTGGCAAATATTTTTATATTTTTGATACCGGATTTATATATATTTACGCCACCTACCGGTATACTTTGATATAGTGCAGTAGTGCACGAAATTGACGCACTTGCCGCCGATTTGCATATTTGTCAATGTCAAAAAAAAAAAAAAAGACAAAAAAGTGCCACGTACATCCGATCGTCAGGAAACTCGATCTCTTTCCTTTTTGATCGTCGTAGTGAACAGTCATCTTCTCTAAGAAAACGTCTACCGTTTAAAATATACGTTTTGAACAACAACTCGTTGCTCATGTTCTTTAACATTTGTACAGGTCTGGCACCAAATATGAAGCGCTAAATTTTTTGGGTTTAATCATCTTTGTGAGGCCGCTGCGATGCCTTAGACACGCAGAACAAACAGCAAAAATCAACGTGAAGCTGACGATCGCCGGCCACGCCAACTTTCGTACGCGCTACGCGCGCTAATCTCAATAATTGGCTGAAAAGCGGCGATCTTCGATGCCATAACCTCGCAGAGCAGGCTCCACGTTTTTCGTACACCCTACGCGTGTTACCCGCACCTTTTGTGTATGGCACAAATCGCCACGTCTGGCGCCGGTAACTCGCCATCAACTTCACTACAGTGGTATCTCACGAAAGATCGACTACAATTGCCCATGTGTCCTCTGCAACCATATTGCGGTCGGCCAACCTACTAGCGCGTGCCGAAGTTATTTTCTTATATATATACCCCCCTATAAGTGATATGGAAAAAATTTAAACCAATAGATTAAGCCTTGTTAGTGTTAAATTTTTTTTTATATTCCTACCAAATCCCTGTAGTGTGTGCAAGAACATATGTGAAGTGGTGTAGAAACACAAATTTCCTTATTAACGAGCTAAGTTGAAAAAAAAAAAAAAATTGCTATGAGAGGCCATAACGATGAAAGAAAAAGGCCAAAAGATTCGTAATAAAGTGTCAGTGATAAAACAAAAAAAAATATATATATATAAATATATATAAATAAATAGTCACAGGTTAAAAAGAAAACGAATCGCAATTTGTTAAAGGCATTCCTGAATGCAAAAATATCTAATGCCCAAAAATGAAACAAGTGAAACAATAATCAACTAACGAAAAGTATTTTAAAGCTAAAAGAAAAAAAAGTATAAGAAAAAAACACCACAACAAAACAAACAAATAGTGACAAACAGTGATCAACGCAGTCAACTACCGTTTTCTACCTGCTTGATAAGCGTTTGCTCGCTGTCGGCGCTTTCTTTCCCCCCTTACAGCCTCACCCCAGCGAACATCGAGGAAAGATCTTTCGTCGTGGACGCATCAAAGTGAGTAAACTTTTGTTTGTTTTTGATTATTTTACTTGATCATTACGTGCTCCGCGAAATGCGTTATCAGCGCGATTAGATTTCGTTCTCTTTCATTCATTACGCGTCAGTGCAGCAATATTTGTTGTTGTATTTACACATCAAGACGTGTTGCTGTACTCTTGTAAAATAGATCGCGCTCACCAATGATTTATTCTTTTTGATATGCATTACAACAAGTTTTTGTTTGTTGTTTTCATGAACAATATTTCGCTATCGTTACAGTAGCTTGCGTTTGTATTTCGGAATTTTTTTTTTGTTTGCTGATTTCTTAATTCATTTGATTACGCGCTAATTTCGAACAAACCGAAATAATAACCAGTAAGGACGCTATCTTCAGCAAGGCTGAAGCTATAATACTTTTCACTTTGTGTCACTATAAAAAAAACTAAATGAATAGTTTTCATGCCTCCCTAACAACATACCTGTAATGTTTCAAGTCAATTCGTTAAAAAACAAAAAAGTTTTCCATACAAAGGGTCAATTTTCGCTATAAAAGGGCGTGGCCACGCCCACTTTTGATCAAAATAGTTTTCATTCCTCCCTAAGAGCATAACTGCAAAGTTTCAAGTCAATTGGTTAAAAAACAAAAAAGTTTTCCATACAACGGGTCAATTTTTGCTATAAGTAGGCGTGGCTACGCCCACTTTTGGTCAAAATAGTTTTCATTCCTCTCTAGGAACATAACTGTAAAGTTTTAAGTCAATTGGTTAAAAAACAAAAAAGTTTTCCATACAAAGGGTCAATTTTCGCTATAAAAGGGCGTGGCTACGCCCACTTTTCGTCAAAATAGTTTTCATTCCTCCCTAAGAACATAACTGTAAAGTTTCAAGTCAATTGATTAAAAAACCAAAAAGTTTTCCATACAAAGGGTCAAGTTAAGCTATAAGTGGGTGTGGCCATGCCCACTTTTGATCAAAATAGTTTTCATTCCTCCCTAAGAGCATAACTGCAAAGTTTCAAGTCAATTGGTTAAAAAACAAAAAAGTTTTCCATACAACGGGTCAATTTTCGCTATAAGTAGGCGTGGCTACGCCCACTTTTGGTTAAAATAGTTTTCATTCATCCCTAAGAACATAACTGTAAAGTTTCAAGTCAATTGGTTAAAAAACAAAAAAGTTTTCCATACAAAGGGTCAAGTTAAGCTATAAGTGGGCGTAGCCACGCCCACTTTTGATCAAAATAGTTTTCATTCCTCCCTAAGAGCATAACTGCAAAGTTTCAAGTCAATTGGTTAAAAAACAAAAAAGTTTTCCATACAACGGGTCAATTTTCGCTATAAGTGGGCGTGGCTACGCCCACTTTTGGTCAAAATAGTTTTCATTCCTCTCTAAGAACATAACTGTAAAGTTTCAAGTCAATTGGTTAAAAAACAAAAAAGTTTTCCATACAACGGGTAAATTTTCGCTATAAGTGGGCGTGGCTACGCGTGGTTACGCCCACTTTTGGTCAAAATAGATTTCATTCCTCCCTAAGAACATAACTTTAAAATTTCAAGTCAATTGGTTAAGAAACAAAAAGTTTTCCATACAACGACGTGAATATTCCTTCTCTTCCTCTTCTTCATTTTGTATGGGAGCTACCAGTTCCAGATGTCCAATCTCAATGAAACTTTCAGGCATGTAGTCGGACCATGTAAAACTACTATGTTTAAAATTTCAGCACTCTATTGTACAAAACAAAAAAGTTTTCCATACAACGATTCAAGTTTTGTTCACTTTTCTTCTTCTTTTCGTATGGGAGCTACCTGTTCCAATAATCCGATCATGCTGGTTCCGACGAATGATTCATCGTAATAAATTCTAAGACTCTGTGCAAAGTTTCAGCTCGATAGCTTCAAAACTGAGGGACTAGTTTGCATACATACAGACAGACAGACAGACTGACAGACAGACAGACGGACAGACGGACATGGCTAAATCAACTCGTCTTGTCGTCCTGATCAAGAATATATATACTTTATATAGTCGGAAATTAATATTTCGATCTGTTACAAACTCCGTGACAAAGTTAATATACTATTTCACATAAGTGAAAAGTATAATAATAAACTACATATTTATTAATTTACGTATTTCTTAAATTTCGCTCTTATTTTATTATAATTTTTTTTTTATATTTACACTGATTTATTATGAATTTATTTTTTTTTTCCTTCACTGTACCCATGCATATAACCATATTTTAAAACATTACTAGAATATCCAACCAGCATATATTTTCTTGCATCTCTACAATATATTTGTAAAATAGAGCCATAATTAGTTTTAATTACTTTTGGAAAAACAATAGCCAGTAATGAATTTTGTGAATAAAGATAATGTTTTCTAAGTTGAATTCTAATTCCCGATATGTTTTAGTTTAATTTTCTTCATCTTTGATTCGATGCAGCACTACGAAATGTGTTGTAGGTAAACTGCACCTAACAAGGGGTCATGGAAAAATTTATCTTTGCTTATTTTCGGAATCCATGACCAAGGTAGGGTGGGCAACGTTGCAGCAATTCAACTAGGCGCAACATTTTATTGTTTATGCTGGTTCGAATACCTGCATAACATGCATACTTGCCACCAATCGTGAACCGTTCATCATCTTCTCATTGCTAACCCCTTCCCGTTCCTGAAATACTCCCTTCTCGCACGCAATATTCTTTAAAAATAATATTGTTCGTAAACAAGAGCCAAGAGTCGCCACGGTGATATCCTCCTCAACCCACGACATTCCCGACGAGCCAGAGCCGGATAGCCAGTGCGTGCCCGTGACCCCGACTCTCCCCTTCACCTACTCGCGTTTTGACAAATTCAAAATAACGTTATATGTTACAATAATATTATTTTTTGGCGCCCAACGTGGGGCCCGATTTGCCTATAGTTTGAATTATTTGCATAAATAAGCATAATAAGCATAAATCACTATAGTGCGGCATGCGTATAACATCTTAGCGTATGCGTTAGTTCGTGGTCCCTATTTTTGTTTTTGTGCCGTTCTAGCAACCATGAAGCAGTAGCGGCTCTAGGATTGAGTTAGATTTCTATGGCGTATGTTAAAAGCCGTGGTCTATCTCCTTTTCAGCCGATCTGATGGTTCTTTTCAGACCAGTTTGGAGTCTTAACCATTTCATACTGCGAGTTCATGTTGCAAGTTCATGTGTGTTTTCCTGGTTTTGGTTATTGATTCGGTCAATTCATAGCGCTTGTAGTCGTTAGATTATGGTTATGTGGAGACGATCTGCGGCTTTTCACGACACTGACGGCGGTATGAGTAACCCAAGTAGTCTGTCAAATTGCGAGCCAAGATAAAGTGTCAGCATTGGTGCTCGATAAATGGTTATGTGGACTAGATCTGCGACCTGTCGCCCGATAAGAATGTTTTATCAATGACTCATAATTTAGACAGAGTGTGGACGTTTTGTTGTTTTTCCTTTTTCCTCTCCTTCTCTATTCCGTATACGATTACTGATGTAGTTGGGTTATAGATGCCAAAAGGGATAGATTTTAGATACATGGTCAAATTAAAACTGTGATCTAACTCCCATAGTGCACTGTTCCCTTGCTAAAATATTTAGCTGCAGTTAGAGCCGTGGTTCAAGCTCTAAGGGGTAGGCGTAGATTAACGCTTAACCTGAAGAGTGATTTGGATTTCACATGGTGAAGAGCTAATATTGAAGCGCAAAAAGTTTGCGTATATTGGATAATGTATTTATTCTAGTTAGTCCTGTTCATTTACGTTTATTTTCCTCTCCTAATAGGCAATGAGTACGGTTATTTTTTTTTTCGTTTATGAAGAAAAAGAATATAAGCAAGTATTAAGAGGTTAAGTTTGCTCGTCAAGTAGTTGCTAACATCGAATCAAAGATTATATTTATGAAGTTTTGGTTTTTTTTTGTTGGGTTAATAGCGCATTTTGGTTTTCTTGCTAATAGAAAACATTTCAGTTACGTTTTGTTTTTGGTTTTTGCTTTTGGTTATATAATTTGCGGATTTAGTTGCAGTTTCTTTTTTTTACTTTCATTATTTCGTGCTCGCTTTGTTGGTCATGCCGATATCGCATAGTAACGAAAATTTGGCCGTATCCTCGGAAAACGAGGTAGTCTGTTTTATTTGCACAGGGGTGATTGAGTTTTCGGCGCAAGTTTTGACAACGAGCTGTGCGCATAGTTTTCACCGAGTGTGCTTCAATACTCGTGTGGGTAACAAAAAAATTTGCCCAGTGTGCAAATTATCGTTACACTCTTCGACGTCGAGTTTGTGTGGAGACTCTATGCCAGTTGATCCACCAGTCGTTGCGGGGAGTTCCATGCAGCTGAGAAGCCAAACGCGCAGCGGAAACGCACCTTTGATGCAGGCCGATGCTAATGAGCTGCCAACGTTAGTGTCACGAAGGCCCCAAGAACCCCCACAGGACAATTCGGAACGCCGAGAAATGTCAGGGACATATCCGACAACCACTATGTTGGATGAGTTGCAACGCGTGATTGTCGAAACAATGGCTCAAGTTTCGCTTAGGCAGACCGATATGCTCACCCAAGCTATGGCTGCCGGTTTTGAAAGAATGAGCTTGCAGCGGCCAACGCAGCCGCAAAGGACCTCCGAAGAATCAGGAGAGGCAGCTCAGATGGCTGGTTTTACAAATGCACCAACCGCTCAGCCGGCTGCGGTGTATCCGAGAGAGTCAACCAGTAGGCCGTCGTTTTCAAGTATAGAGTTGAGGTCAGACCGAGTGAGTCAGATTATTTGCAGTTGGAAACTTAGGTTTTCTGGCAAATCTACCATGTCGGTGGACGATTTTATCTATCGTGTAGAAGCACTGACTGCTCAGACGCTCGATAGTAACTTCGATTTATTGTCTCGCTACGTTAGCAATCTTTTTGAGGGCAGGGCTAACGACTGGTTCTGGCGCTACCACAAAAGAGCGTCCAGTGTCCGTTGGCCAGAGTTATGCAAAGCGTTGCGAACGCATTTTAAAGACGAATTAACTGACGTTAGCATTCGAGCGGCAATTGATCGTCGCAAGCAAAAAGAATCGGAGTCTTTTGACGAGTTTTACGAGGCTGTCGTTTTATTGGCAGATAAATTGTCCAGTCCGTTGCAGGAATCTTCATTATTGGAATCTCTGCGGTCGAATTTGTTACCCGAGATCCAACATGAACTTCTATACGAATCGATAGAGTCAGTAGCTCAGTTGCGTAGACTGGTGAAAACACCCGAAATGTTTATGCAAACCGTGCAGAAACCGCAATCAGTAAAACCACGTCCGGCACCGAGACGAATGGTTCACGCTGTCGAATGCGCTACTGATGAGGAAGTTGATGTTGAAGAAGAGGAGATTTCCGCGCTAAACTTATCCTGTTGGAATTGCCTCGAAAAGGGACACCGATATCAGGATTGTTTAGCCGATCGTCGCGTATTTTGCTTCGGCTGTGGCCAAGCCGATACGTATAGGCCTTCATGTGTTACATGCAACGCGACAAAAAACGTACTAAAGCGTGCACCACAGAGAAGTGCACGCAAACAAGTCGCCACGAAAGCGACAAATACGGATTAGTGGAGCAATCTGACTCAACTAATCGCGAATTACCGGATATGACTACTAACCCAGACTTACTTTTACATCATCGCGTACAAGCTTCAAAAACGTCTGCGGCAAAGAAAACTAAGCAAACGCGTAGCAATAAATATTTTAAAAAATGTAAGCAGGAGTATAAGGAACTTGTTTCAGCAATAGTCGGTGACGACTTAAGGCCTTATGCTGAAGTTACCATGTTAGGGAAGAAAGTAGTAGGTTTAATGGACACAGGAGCCTCAATCAGTTGTATTGGTGGCAGTTTTGCATTAGATTTAGCCGACCGTGAGACAGTCCATAAACCTATGTCAGCCACTGTGCGCACTGCCGATGGAAAAACACAAAACATAATTGGCAAAATACGCACCGAAGTTTGTTATCGTGGTGTGACGAAACTTCTCACTTTTTATATTGTTCCTTCTGTTACGTAAGGATTTATTACACTTTGGATTTTGGTTTCTTATCCTCTGCGGGCTTATATCGCAGAGGAGTTTTATTAATTATGAACTTGCGCGTGCTGATATCGCGCATGAACTGCTCTTAAACATACTAAGTCTTATGCGGCGAAGCCGCTAGCTGTGCTTAGAGCTATGTTCCGCCGGTGTCCGGTGACGAGCAACAATGTTGCTCGCCGTACAATATGCTGGCTCAGCATAAGGCTGGCCGTTAGGAACATTCAAATCTACACAGTGGCGTAGCCTACTGTAATAATTAGACAGTGGCGTAGCCACACTACACCTCCCTTTTTGGGAGAATAGATCTACTTGCTAAATTTATTCTAAGTTTGTAGATTTGAAAAATTTGTAAATATCTATTTATACTATCCCCTTTTTTTTTTTTTTGTGGGGTGATGTCTATGTCTAAGGGCCCGTTTATGCTACTTAAATCGAAAAAGTTTATATATTGCTAAATTTTTTATTTTTTATTTTTTTTTTTTTTTTTTATTTTTTAAATCTTTAGTCTGTCCATGTGTACTGTAAATGTCTTTTTATCCGTCTTGAAGAAAGTATGCATAAGCATATTTATTTGCTTTAGACCTTGGGGTCACTAACATATAAGCAGAAGACATTATTATTAATTTTATTTTTTTTTCTGTATTTTTTTTTGAATTTCCAGTTTTTCGTCTTCACTGACTGTGTTATACTTTGTTTATACGACAGAAAACCAGAGCCCTAAGGCTCTCGCATAAACAATGTATTAGTCAGGCTAGGGAAAATCGAAAGTCATATTTGCTTTCTTTTGATGCCTATTTTTTTTTAATTAACCCGACGTCGGTTATGTTATTATCATCTTTTGATGATTGGAACCAATTTATTCCATTAATTGCCGGCTATATTTTCAAGCCTTAAAAGGAGTTGAACTAATTCAATCTTTTTATGAACAATAATGCGTTCCTTGTGCCTATTTTCCCTAGTTAAGTCTTATCATTTCTGAAAAGAACTTTGGCACTTCTTTTATATACATAGCATGCTTGCATATTTTATAGGCTTTTCTTTTGGTCTTGTGACGAACTGGTTTCATTTCTATTATTATTATATTATTATCTTCGCTTATTGTCAGACCCCCTGTCTTTGTTGTTATTTGCATTTAATCAATTATGAATGTCATTGTTGGTATCAATGATACCTAAAAGAAGTTTTTTTTTTTTTCGTTTCATTTTTGTTTTTAAAATTTATTTATTTTTTTTTTTTTGTTTTACTTTTGTTTCTTTATATTCTTTATGGCTGTATAGCCAAAGCATTTCGTGCGACATTTCTTTTAATTAAACCCCTGTACATAGAATGGATCTTGAGCAGGAATATTATTATTATTATAATTAACATTACAAGCAACATCAATTCCAGCCTAGGAGTTGTAATTATCACCTCATTCACTACGTTAGCTTTAGGGTCAGCCACCTTCGATACTTCAAATCCCATTTTATGCAATTATCTTGTATCGGTATTGGTTCTAACCAGTATGTCAATGATCGTTTTGATCGAGAGAGTTGAGTCTTTGCTCAACAAGAGAGAAGAAATCAATTTTATTGCTCTCTTTTGGTCATGTGTGCGCGATCTACAATTTTTAGCAATAAGCTTTTTCTTTTATGGTCATGTCTTCCGTTGCACACTGTTGTGCACCCTACGTTTATATTCCGATTTTGATCGGTTCTATTTTCAAGTATTATTATTTATTTATTTATTTTTTTTGTAAAAAATTTTTTTTTCTTATTCATTCATTGTAATATTAAACAAAATGCTTTTCATTTAAATGTTTTTTTTTTTTTTTTATCTCCTTTTTTTTTATATATATATATATATACGTATGTATAGCATTTGTCAAAATTTTAACTTTATTAATTATATATTCTTATATATATATTTATATATACATAAATATATATTATTTTTTTTTCTATTATTGTTATATTTTCATTTCATTAATTTATGAAATTATAGCCTGTTATGGTTAGGCGTGACGGCTTTTTTAATTCAACTGTCACAACAACTGTGCTACCCAGTGTAGGGTGTACTTCTTGTCGCGAGTTTACACAAACTCCGCGCAATGTAGACAAAACAATGCCTTTTTGAGTTGTTGTGCAGTGACGCAAGGGAGAGAAATCAGTATGGTGTGAGTTCATATAAATGAGCTCGAAGTCACCAACTGAAATTGGAATGCACTGACGGCGCAAAATTTCTATGGCCCTGGTGGCGAAGTCAGAATCTAACTGAAACGTAGTTTCAATAGCATGAGCCGTCATGCCTCTACACTTTTATTGATTTATAATGTTTTTACAAATTTTATTCTTATTTATACTTGGTCTAACAGCGTGATCGCTTTCTAGACCGACTATAAGGAGCCTCCTTTTAAGCTCACTTATTTCACAATCTGATATATTACAAATAAACTTAAAATAAGACTAATGTGTATCCGCGCTGTCTGTCATTTTGCATTGTCCAACGCCGTCTGTCTTTTTAGAATTGTCCACCGCTGTCTGTCTTTTTGGCCTCCACTGTCTCCTGTCTGCCTGCATCCGGTAGTGAATATTTTGGCATGGTCAATTTGCTGCTGATTGTGGGACTGGATTGTTGGTGTTGTCCGCCACGCGATCGTCCATGTTTTCTAGTTGGCGTTGTCTTTTGTATCGTTGAAGGTGTTGTTCGAAATTTGATGTTGTGCTGCCGCCGCTTGCGTTAATAGGTGCTTGTATGGCTGCTTGATTTTGTTATTTGCTGTTTGTGCACATTTTTTTTTCAACAAAAATACCCAGTGAAGCATAAACTTGTGGTTAGACAGACAGACGAATTTTCTTTGCCTTTGCTATCCTCAAAACTTTTGTTGTTCAATGTTTTTATTTCTTTACTGTATATAATCACAACAAATTTAAGTCAATCGCACTGTTTTATATCTTCATCTTCGCCTGCTTTGTTCTGTTATTATTTTTTTTTTTGTGTTTGGTTTTAATTTTATTTTATTTGAATTACACAACATTTGTTTATTAATTATTATTTTTTTTTTTCACTTTGAGGATTCGCGACTTGTCAGGATGTTAAGTTCAAATTTTATTAATTTGGTTTCGCGACGCAGGATCGCCATGTTACGTAAGGATTTATTACACTTTGGATTTTGGTTTCTTATCCTCTGCGGGCTTATATCGCAGAGGAGTGTTTTATTAATTATGAACTTGCGCGTGCTGATATCGCGCATGAACTGCTCTTAAACATACTAAGTCTTATGCGGCGAAGCCGCTAGCTGTGCTTAGAGCTATGTTCCGCCGGTGTCCGGTGACGAGCAACAATGTTGCTCGCCGTACAATATGCTGGCTCAGCATAAGGCTGGCCGTTAGGAACATTCAAATCTACACAGTGGCGTAGCCTACTGTAATAATTAGACAGTGGCGTAGCCACACTACACTTCGCTCATCCAGCCGTTGTATTTAGGGATAGAATTCTGTACGGAATTCGATCTTTTGCCGTTAGGGTTGTCCCGATCGGGTCAAGATGCAACTATCGCCTGCTTAGGCAGTGAAATATTCCGTCAATTAACCAACACGCAGCGAGCGGTGTTAAACCAAACCATTAAGTCGTTCTCCTCATTTGAAGAGAAAGGTTTGGGCAGGACCTCTATGCTTCATCATGCAATAGATGTTGGCGATGCTCGGCCCATAAAACAAAGTCACTATCCCGTTTCTCCGGCGATAGAGAAACTGATGTACGATGAGTTAGATCGCATGCTGGCGCTAGGCGTCATTGAAGAATCAAACAGTTCGTGGTCTTCACCAGTGGTGCTGGTTCGCAAACCTGGCAAGGTGCGGTTATGCGTGGACAGTCGGAAGGCGGTTACAAAAAAAGACGCATATCCGATGCCTCTCATTGACGGTATCTTAAGTCGCTGGCCAAAAGCAGAATTTATAACAAGCTTAGATCTAAAAGACGCATATTGGCAAATACCCCTGCACCCCGATTCGCGTGACAAAACTGCGTTCACCGTTCTAGGTCGACCACTTTACCAGTTCACGGTAATGCCTTTTGGGCTCAGCAATGCTCCGGCTACAATGTCGAAGCTGATGGATCGCATTGTGCCGGCAGAATTGAGGAATGAGGTTTTCGTGTACTTGAACGACTTGCTAATTGTGTCTGATACCTTCGAGCGACACATAAATGTGTTGAAAGTAATTGCAGTACAGTTGTCCAAGGCTGGTTTGACAATTAATGTTCGCAAAAGCAAATTTTGCGTCCAAGAGGTGCACTATTTAGGTCACGTTGTTGGTCATGGGACCATTGCCATGGACCATGACAAAATAGTTGATATTCAGAACTACCCAGCTCCTCGTTCGCTGAAACAGTTGCGTCGATTTTTAGGTATGACTGGGTGGTACCACAAATTTATACGCAATTATGCTACTGTCGCTACACCGTTGACAGATGCTCTGAAGCAGAGGAAGCGATTTGTGTGGTCAGAGGCAGCTGTACAGTCCTTCCAGGCTCTCAAGTCTGCTATGTGCAAAGCCCCTGTGTTACACACACCCAATTTCGCTCTACCTTTTTTCATACATTGTGATGCCAGCCATACCGGCGTTGAAGGCGTGCTGATGCAAGTCAATAGCGACGGAGACGAAGTGCCTATCGCTTTCATGTCGCGCAAATTAAATAAATGCCAGCGTAACTATTCAGTTACAGAAAAGGAATGTCTAGCCGCAATACTGGCCATAAAGAAATTCCGAGCATACGTAGAAGGGCATCAGTTCACTGTGATAACAGATCACGCTTCGCTAAAGTGGTTGATGACCCAGACTGATCTGAGCAGTCGCTTAGCTCGATGGGCGTTAAAATTGCAAGGTTATACCTTTAGTATTGAGCATCGAAAAGGCAGCAGGAACATTGTTCCGGACGCACTGTCACGTACATATACGGAAGACTTGTCTGTGCTGGATGTAGAGCAAATAATAGACTTGCAGTCGCCTTGTTTTAAATCAGACTCCTACAATGAGATAAAGGCAAACGTTGAGCAGAACCAGGCCCATTTGCCAGATATTAAGGTGGTAGATGGATATATTTATCGAAGGTCTGAGCACGCTTCTGGTGACAAAGTTGGTGACGACTTGGTTTGGAAGTTGTGGCTCCCTAAAGAACTAGTACCGGTTGCCTTAAAAACGGCCCATGATGACCCCTTGTCCTCTCATTGCGGTATAAACAAGACGTTAGAAAAACTGCGGCGTTTCTATTATTGGCCAAAGTTGGTATCAGACGTAAGAAACTACATAGCGCAATGTGAAGTATGTAAAAGCACAAAATATCCCAACTACGTACTGAGACCGCCGTTAGGTAAAACCGGACAGACTCAGAGGTTCTTTCAAAAGGTTTTCGTTGATTTTTTAGGCCCCTACCCTCGTTCGAAAACTGGTCATATTAACATATTTGTGGTTTTGGACCACTTTACGAAGTTTCCTTTTCTGAAGCCAGTGAAGAGCTTAACCGCAAGTGCCATTTTAGCATTTTTAGAACAAGACCTCTTCCATTGTTTTGGCGTTCCAGAGACGGTCGTGTCAGACAATGGTTCTCAATTTAAATCGCACTTGTTTGAAAATTTGTTAAAAGCGTATAATGTTCATCACTCATTTACTGCTATCCATGCTCCGCAAGCTAATGCGTCGGAGAGAGTGAACCGCTCGGTTATAGCAGCCATTAAGGCCTATGTAGACGCTTCGCAGGTAAATTGGGATGAGAAGCTGAGCAGCATAAGTTGCGCTTTACGTTCAAGCTGGCATTAAGCTGTCAATAATAGTCCTTACAGACTAGCGTTCGGCCAGCACATGGTCACGGATGGCTCCACATATAAATTACTACGTGAGCTAAATTTGTTGGAAGATCGCAGTGTGAAATTCGATAGGGACGATTCCTTCGAGATAATGAGAAATAAGGCTGCGGAAGGTATGAAAAAGCAGTTTCTAAGGAATGAGAATAATTACAACTTGCGAAGTCGCCAAGTGTCGTTTGTCCCTGGACAGGAAGTATTCCGTAGGAATTTCCAGCAAAGTAATTTCGCTCGAGGTTTCAACGCGAAGCTGGCACCCACCTTTATAAAAGCCCGAGTTAGGAAAAGGTTGGGTAATTGTAACTATGAGTTGGAGGATTTGCAAGGCAACTTCGTTGCAAAGACATCAAGCAATAGCGTAAAGAGAGTGTATATATGTTGAGCTCCAATCGGGTATCCCACTTTGTGAGTTTCACCCCCAAATGGTGATTTTGGCCGGGGGGAAATTGTAGTGCCGCTTGTCGCCTTATGTCATGATAGTTAAATTCCATGCCTAGAAGTATGCAACGTTTTTTTTATTTTTGTCCTAAGAAAAAGCTTTTAGCCTTAGTAGTAGGTTGCGACTTTTTTCCTCGCAGTAATTTGTGAAAAGGGAGTAAATAGTTTTAGATAAATGTATGAGTAGAATCTCTTTATTAAAATGAAATGAACACTTGATGCATTTATTTGGTTGATGAGGTCGTTGCTCTGGCAAATATTTTTATATTTTTGATACCGGATTTATATATATTTACGCCACCTACCGGTATACTTTGATATAGTGCAGTAGTGCACGAAATTGACGCACTTGCCGCCGATTTGCATATTTGTCAATGTCAAAAAAAAAAAAAAAAAAAAAAGACAAAAAAGTGCCACGTACATCCGATCGTCAGGAAACTCGATCTCTTTCCTTTTTGATCGTCGTAGTGAACAGTCATCTCCTCTAAGAAAACGTCTACCGTTTAAAATATATGTTTTGAACAACATTTTTTCTTTTCGCGACCGCGTTGCGTTATTAAAACAATAAAATACAAAAAGAAGAAAAAAAAGAGAAAAAGCAGTGCCTTAAATTTCGTTTGGAAGGAAAAAAAAAAAAACGTAAGTTTTCTTTTGTAAGTCCATGTATGGCATGAATTATTTTTTTTTCCTTGTTCGCCACATGGTCTTTTCCAGGTTTTCAATAGCCATCCGGCTGATTGTGAACCATCGGAGGTTTCCCAGATCTGGTTGGTATTTCGGAGCGCTTTTCTAAGACGCATCCAACCGCAGATCGTATTATTTTTTTTGTGTTGGTGCCACATCCATGCGGGTAACTATTTGAGTGAAAGTTCAGACCAGCAACTCGTTGCTCATGTTCTTTAACATTTGTACAGGTCTGGCGCCAAATATGAAGCGCTAAATTTTTTGGGTTTAATCATCTTTGTGAGGCCGCTGCGATGCCTTAGACACGCAGAACAAACAGCAAAAATCAACGTGAAGCTGACGATCGCCGGCCACGCCAACTTTCGTACGCGCTACGCGCGCTAATCTCAATAATTGGCTGAAAAGCGGCGATCTTCGATGCCATAACCTCGCAGAGCAGGCTCCACGTTTTTCGTACACCCTACGCGTGTTACCCGCACCTTTTGTGTATGGCACAAATCGCCACGTCTGGCGCCGGTAACTCGCCATCAACTTCACTACAGTGGTATCTCACGAAAGATCGACTACAATTGCTGGTTATAGTTTATTTTGTATATTTATAGTTTATTTTGTTTATTTTGTATGTTTATAGTTTATTTTGTTTATTTTGTATATTTATACTTTTCACGTATGTGAAATAGTATAATAACTTTGTGCTGAAGTTTGTAACACACAGAAATGTCGCGCGAATTCCGTCAAGTACGGACGTGTTTTTCTAGTGCTCCGGAAAATTAACTTAAAACCCATCAGTGCAGTGAAAGATCTAATAATAATTAGTGTATACCGCGAAAAGACGCTTAGTGCGATAAATTCGCACAAATCTATCAACTAATTAATCAATTGATTAGCCACAATAAACAACAAAAAACAATTAAAACTAAATCTCAATTAATACAATGAGTACAAAAGAAATCGAAACTCGCAGTGAACTGCAGCGTAAGCAAGACGAGCGTCGGCTCTCTTTGCAACGGAACAACGCGTATTTCACCTATAACGCCGCGTCAATCGAAAATACTGCAGCTCTAGAGCGATCGAGGGCAATGACCAATGTAGCGCACGAACTATTGCACGTAGCGAGCGGGAGAGCGCGTTCTTGCTCTCCGTCGCTACCGTCCACGTTTCAAACGCCACAGAGCGCTGTGTCCGCTCATCAGCAGATATGTATTGGCCCATCTACGACGACTAGTACAACAATGTCACTAACTACCTCAACAGTAAGTACAACAACAACTTCAACGGTATCAACTGCCAGTCCAATTGCCAATGCAAATATAACTGGCGTAACATTACCTAAAGAGAACGCAAACAAAGAAACAAAAAGGCCGGCCGTACAGACTGGAATGGATCGCTACATTCAATTTAAAAGAAAGTTAAGCCCCCTAAACTCGAAGTCGAAAACTACCCGTGTTAGCTTCAGCCTACCAGCAAGCGAAATGCCTGATAATACCAACAGGTTCAAAATTCTAGCAGACAACACTACTGATCTGGCCCCCGAAACAGAAAGCGTTAAAAGAATGCCAAAGCCACCACCAATTTACATCCGCGAAAAAAGCTGCAACGCCTTAGTCAGCAAATTTATCGAGCTTATTGGAAAGGACAACTTTCATATAATCCCCCTTGTAAAGAGAAATATACATGAAACAAAGGTACAAACTAAGTCCGAAGATAACTACAGAGTACTGTCGGAGTACCTGAGCGACAACAAAAAGAACTTCTATACGTACCAGCTAAAAAGCAGCAAAGGCCTGCAAGTCGTACTAAAGGGCATAGTGCCTGAAGTCACTCCTGCGGAAGTAATCAACGCGTTACAAGAGAAAGGATTCAGTGCCAAAACTGTTTTCAACATCCAAAATAAGGATAGAAAGCCGCAACCTCTCTTTAAGGTAGAACTTAATCCAGAAAGCAAGCCGCTAAAGAAAAACGAAGTGCACCCGATATACAAACTTCAATTTCTACTGCACCGCAGAATCACCGTAGAAGAACCGCACAAACGCAATGGTCCCGTACAATGTACGAATTGCCAAGAATATGGCCATACAAGGTCGTATTGTACTCTGCGCCCCGTGTGTGTAGCTTGTGGAGAGCTTCACGACATTACACACTGCCCAGCGAGCAAAGACGACGCCAGCACAAAAAAATGTGCCAACTGTGGTGGTAACCACACAGCTAACTATAAAGGTTGCCCAATATACAAGGAACTGAAAACACGAATCCACCAGCGAGTGACCACTACACGCTCTCAAAACGCACAGCCTACATTTACACCATCTAAATTAAACCCAGACGTCTTCTTTTCGACCGCAGCCAGATCTTCACTTGGCCCCGGAATCTCAACCAAAAACGTGACATTTGCCAGTGCTCTAAAATCGGGACTGGTCCCCCCTACCCCAAATACGCCGAACCCACAACCAGCACATGTAAATGTAAACGCGACTCAACACCACCAAATGCCGGGGCAGCAACAAAGCAACTTTGAAGCAATGTTATCAACCATGCAGCAAAGTCTAATGGAGTTTATGTCTTTTATGCGGACAACTATGCAGGATTTAATGCGTAACCAAAATATACTGATACAAATGCTGATTTCACAACTGTCCAAATAAACCATGCCTTCCCTACGCATATCTACGTGGAATGCTAATGGCGTCTCACAGCACAAACTTGAGCTAGCTCAATTTCTACTTGACAAACACATTGACGTAATGCTACTCTCAGAAACACACCTTACAAACAAATATAATTTTAACATACGAGGCTACGTATTTTACGGAACAAACCAACCTGATGGTAAAGCACATGGGGGGGACTGGTATTTTGATTAGAAACCGTCTCAAACACCACTGCCATAGAAGATTTGCTGAAAACTATCTACAGGCCACATCTATAAACATACAATTAGATAGTGGTAACCATCTAACACTAGCCGCCGTATACTGCCCACCTCGCTTTAATATATCTGAAGCTGAGTTCATGCAGTTCTTTAACACACTCGGAGAACACTTCATAGCAGCAGGAGATTACAATGCCTAGCACACTCACTGGGGATCTCGTCTAGTGACCCCAAAAGGAAAACAATTTTACAATGCAATTATAAAAACCAGCAATAAGCTCGACCATCTCTCTCCCGGCAGACCAACATACTGGCCGGCTGACCCCAATAAACTACCCGACCTAATTGACTTTGCAATAACAAAAAATATTCCCCGAACCCTGCTAAGCGCCGAAAGTCTTTCAGATCTCTCGTCTGATCACTCGCCTTTATTAATTAACCTACTTCGACATCCAAAAACCGTAGATCAACCAAGTAGATTGACCTCGCATAAAACCAACTGGGTCAGATACCAAAACTATTTTAGCTCACACATTGAGCTAGATCCTCCCCTAACCGTTGAAGCTGAGATCGACAGCTTCGTAAACAATCTAGAATCAGTCTTTGTTACCGCAGCTCGTATCTCAACACCTCAAACGGCACAAGCTCCACGTAACCAAAAGAAGACGAATCTACAAATCGAGCAGCTCGTTATCGAAAAGCGACGTTTACGTCGAGAATGGCAATCAACCAGATCGCCATCTGCACGACATAGGCTTAAGAGCGCCGCACGCAACCTCTCTAAAGCGTTAAAGCAAGAAGAAGCATATACCCAACGCCGTTACATAGAACAACTATCAACATCCAGTACAAGAAACTCACTGTGGAGAGCTCACCCAACCCTAAGCTCACCGACAGAAACCGTGATGCCTATAAGAAACCCTGCAGGCGGCTGGGCCCGCAGCGACGAAGATAGAGCAAGAACATTTGCCGCCCACCTTGAAAATGTGTTTCAACCAAATCCTTGCACAAATGCGACTACACTACCTGCATTAACAAACGACGCCGAGCTTCAACGTGACCCAATCGAGTTTCGACCAAACTAAATCGCTAATATTATCAAAAAGGAACTGAACCCAAAAAAATCACCGGGCTGCGATTTAATAACCCCAAAAATGATTATTGAGCTCCCATATTGTGCTGTTTGCACTATCGCGAAGCTCTTCAATGCCATCACTAAACTTGGCTATTTTCCAGATAGATGGAAAAAGTCTATCATCATAATGATACCAAAGCCAGGAAAAGATCACACGATTCCCTCGTCATACAGACCTATAAGTTTATTATCGTGTCTATCAAAACTCTTCGAAAAATGCGTGCTAACTCGGATCAACTCATTCCTGAGAACACACAACAAAATCCCTTCACACCAGTTCGGCTTTCGTGAAAAACACGGAACTATTGAGCAGGTTAATCGCATAACATCAGAAATACGAAGCGCGTTCGAAAGTCGAGAATACTGCACAGCAATATTTTTGGATGTCTCAGAAGCATTCGACAGAGTTTGGTTAGACGGTTTAATGCATAAAATTAAAACAATGCTTCCAAACAACACGCACAAGCTACTAAAGTCATACCTCTACGACAGGAAGTTTACAGTGAGATGTAACAGTGATATGTCCGACGACCACACCATTAGAGCTGGAGTTCCTCAAGGTAGCGTACTCGGTCCTACGTTATATGTCCTCTACACATCAGACATCCCAACAAGCAGACGACTAACAACATCCACCTTTGCTGACGATACAGCTATTTTCAGCCGTTCCAGATGCCCTATGCAAGCAACAGCGCAGTTAGCTCTTCACCTGGTCGATATAGAAAAATGGCTAGCTGACTGGCGAATAAAAGTCAACGAACAAAAATGCAAACACGTTACGTTCACTCTAAACAGGCAAGATTGCCCACCGCTGATGTTAAACAACACTACGCTTCCGCAAACAAACGAAGTGACATACCTCGGAGTACACCTCGAGAGAAGACTCACATGGCGCAGGCATATCGAGGCCAAGAGAACGCATTTAAAACTAAAAGCAAATAGCCTCCATTGGCTTATCAACGCTCGCTCTTCCCTTAGTCTTGACTACAAAGTCCTGCTCTACAATTCTGTTCTCAAACCTATCTGGACCTACGGCTCCCAGTTATGGGGAAACGCTAGCAGTAGCAACATTGAAATCATTCAGAGAACCCAGTCAAAGATATTGAGAACCATCACCGGGGCACCGTGGTATGTTCGAAACGAAAACATACAAAAAGATTTAAATATTCAACCAGTCAGAGATGTAATAGCAGAACTAAAGGAACAATACTACAGCAAGCTTTCTACGCACCCTAACCACCTCGCCAGAGACTTAACAAGGTTGTGCAGCCGATCCCGCCTTGGCGAAATGACCTTCCAGCCCAGTGATAGACCCTAGGGCCCCGCAACCCTACTGCAGTCCAAAACAACTGCTAGTCAATGTATAGGCGTAAGATCTGCAAACTTATTGTTAGTCTCATACTAAAGAGAAGATTCAATAAATAAAGCAAAGTTTTAATAAAAAAAAAAAAAAGAAATATTCACTTGCGACTATATAAAGTATATATATTCTTGATCAGGACGACAAGACGAGTGATTTAGCCATGTCCGTCTGTCCGTCTGTCTGAATATAGACAATCTCCTCCCACAGTTTTGAAGATATCGAGCTGAAATTTTGCACAGAGACTTCTTATTCGTGCAGTCAACTCATTTGTCGGATCCAGCCATATCGGACCACTGGAACTGGTAGCCCCCATACGAAAATAAGAAGAAAAGTGAACAAAACTTGAATCGTTGTATGGAAAACTTTTTTGTTTTGTACGATAGAGTGCTGAAATTTTAAACATAGTGGTTTTACATAGTCCGACTACATGCCTGAAAGTTTCATTGAGATTGGACATCTGGAACTGGTAGCTCCCATACAAAATGAAGAAGAGGAAGAGAAGCAATATTCATGTCGTTGTATGGAAAACTTTTTTGTTTCTTAACCAATTGACTTGAAATTTTAAAGTTATGTTCTTAGGGAGGAATGAAAATTATTTTCACTAAAAGTGGGCGTGGCCACGCCCTTTTATAGCGAAAATTGACCCGTTGTATGGAAAACTTTTTTGTTTTTTAACCAATTGACTTGAAACTTTATAGTTATGTTCTTAGGGAGGAATGAAAACTATTTTGACCGAAAGTGGGCGTAGCCACGCCCACTTATAGCTAAACTTGACCCGTTGTATGGAAAACTTTTTTGTTTTTTAACCAATTGACTTGAAACTTTACAGTTATGTTCTTAGGGAGAAATGAAAACTATTTTGACCAAAAGTGGGCGTAGCCACGCCCACTTATAGCTAAACTTGACCCGTTGTATGGAACACTTTTTTGTTTTTTAACCAATTGACTTGAAACTTTACAGTTATGTTCTTAGGGAGAAATGAAAACTATTTTGACCGAAAGTGGGCGTAGCCACGCCCACTTATAGCTAAACTTGACCCTTTGTATGGAAAATTTTTTTGTTTTTTAACCAATTGACTTGAAACTTTACAGTTATGTTCTTAGGGAGGAATGAGAACTATTTTGACCAGAAGTGAGCATGGCTACGCCCACTTATCGCAAAACTTGAACCGCTGTATGGAAAACTTTTTTGTTTTTTAACCAATTGACTTGAAACTTTACAGTTATGTTCTTAGGGAGAAATGAAAACTATTTTGACCAAAAGTGGGCGTAGCCACGCCCACTTATAGCTAAACTTGACCCGTTGTATGGAAAACTTTTTTGTTTTTTAACCAATTGACTTGAAACTTTACAGTTATGTTCTTAGGGAGGAATGAAAATTATTTTGACTAAAAGTGGGCGTGGCCACGCCCTTTTATAGCGAAAAGTGACCCGTTGTATGGAAAACTTTTTTGTTTTTTAACCAATTGACTTGAAACTTTATAGTTATGTTCTTAGGGAGGAATGAAAGCTATTTTGACCGAAAGTGGGCGTAGCCACGCCCACTTATAGCTAAACTTGACCCTTTGTATGGAAAATTTTTTTGTTTTTAACCAATTGACTTGAAACTTTACAGTTATGTTCTTAGGGAGGAATGAAAACTATTTTGACCAAAAGTGGGCATGGCTACGCCCACTTATCGCAAAACTTGAACCGCTGTATGAAAACTTTTTTGATTTTTAACCAATTGACTTGAAACCTTACAGTTATGTTGTTAGGGAGGCATGAAAACTATTCATTTACTTTTTTTTATAGTGACACAACGTGAAAAGTATTATAGCTTCAGCCTTGCTGAAGATAGCGTCCTTACTGGTTATAGTTCATTTCATATATTTATAATTCTTTTTTATATATAATATAAAAACTCAGAGTTGTACGTTTAAAATAACTAAATTATCAAGTCTGTCTATTATTTTGATCATGAGTGTTTATTTAATTTGTTAACAAATTTATTATTGCCTACCTTTTCCTTTTTTCAGCTTCAGATATTCTTGAATGTTTTGAGTACTCTATCTCCAATGGCCAGCTTTCTATTTCAAAATCGTTTTCGTTTCCAAATACGTATTTGTCTTGCAAAAATTTGCAATATTATGCAAAACGAAGCAACTTCCAATAACATTAGGTGCCATTTCGGTTGACACTCGAATTTTATGTTGCAGCTAGGGAATACAATCCCGGGACTGTTTTTCAATCCCGGGATCCCGGGATTTTCATTTTAATTCGGCATGAAAATATTACATGGGTTCTTCTTTGGGTGCTTATATTTTCAACTGAGTTGAAATGTCAGAATTGGGCGAAAAATATTAGTCCATTTAACATTTCGTTTTTCACTTTATGTATAGATTACTCATGGTGAACATCATGCCTGCTTCGTTATTGCCAATGTAAGTAGCTGCTGAAAATGTTCCTTACAGACATGCATAACCGATAATTCCATTTGTACTTCAGGTGATTTTTTAGAAGCCGAATAACTCTTCATTTTCAACAGTTCCAAAAAGTTGAAATGGTGTAAAGTCAACATTTTACCATTTTTCCTCTTTGACTGAAGCAATTCAAGCATTTTGGCAATCCCGATAAATCCCAGGATTAGCTAACTACAGTCCCGGGATTTTCGGGACCAAAAAACGATTGTATTCCCTAGTTGCAGCACAGAAAATCTTTGTTTTATTTGATCAAAACATCTTTCGATTACACAACTCTCAACAAAATCAAATTAAACGCAAGTTTCTTTTCTATCCTTTTCCTCGCTAAGCAATATAATCAAATTTTGTTCAGTCAATCAAACTCAAACTTAAGTCAAACTGATATCTGTATTATAAAAGTTACATTCGCTTAGCTTAAGTCAAATATTCTTTATAGGAATAAGCATAAATAACTAAATAAATAAAGCAGACTGCGCTTGGTTAGTTTAATAATCCATTTTCATTGTTCAAATCGAAATTCACAACATGCGCATGCCCGCTCTATTTCCTTTGTCTACACTTTCTTTGAATCGTTTCTTAGCAACTCGCCACATGCCACTTCATCTCTTGCCAACACTTTTCGTAAGCAAAATTTGTTTATGAAATTCAGCAACAAAGCTGGAACTTCAATCATTTTTTACACTAAATTCCCAATGTGTAGTAATTGTCAGTCCGTCGTCGATAGAGAGAGCAAGAAATACATTTGTTTTGCTGTCTCTGTCTGACAAGAGTTTTCCTCTTTCAATTATTCGTTGTACATGCTATTGGGATAGAGTGTAACAAGATTCAATCATAATATAGGCGTGGTCCCGTCCACATATTGCCAAAATAGGAAAACGTTATATATTTGGAACCAATTAATCTAGAAGAATAAAAATTGGTATACACTAGTCGACAATTGAAAGTTAAATTTTCGTTACACTGCCTTTGGAGGTTTATTTGATCATGCACAAACACGAATCAAATAAAAACACATAACTCAGTTGTGTCCCGTTATATGGCCATGTGTTTTACACAAACATTGAGTTGGTTTCATTCGAAGACATGTAAATTTTTAGTTGGGAGCATTAAGTCAATCAGTTTTGGTGCGTCAATTGAAAGTTAAATTTTCTTTTAAGGACATTTAAAACTAAAATAGCGATATTAATTGTTATAATTAATGAAGGATAGTTAAAGTAAGTTGTGATTTGACAAATAATTTTCCACTTGTTTAAGTGTATGTGTTTTTTAAAGAGAGACTGAGACTCAGCAATGCGAAAATCAGAAGAAGTACGAAAATTGATAGTGGAGGCTAGAAGAATGGGCGAAACATATGCATCTATTGCCAAAAAATATGCAATTTCTATTGTCGGTGCTCGAAAAATATACCAAAAATATTTGAGGACCCATTCGTGTAAAACTGATTATGGAGGAGGGCGTAAAAGCAAAATTTCAATTAAAGAAGAGCGACTTTTGAAACGTAAAGTTGGCACTAAGCCAGATTCATCAGCCAGGGAGCTGATTGAAGACTTAGGGTGGAATGTTTCGACCAGAACAATGCAAAGAAAGTTGAAATCGATGGGCTTGCAAAACTACGCAGCCAAGAAACGACCAATGATAAGTCATATCAACCGCAAAAAAAGACTTGCGTTCGCAAAAAAATATGTTGGTATGCCAGATTGCTTTTGGAACAATATTGTTTGGTCGGATGAGTCCAAATTTGAGCTGAAAAATGCTAAGAAACGCAAACGTGTCTGGTGTAAGCCAAAAGATCGATTGAAACCTAATTGTATACAATCAACCGTTAAACATGGCGGAGGCTCAATAATGATATGGGGTTGCTTTTCTTCAGGTGGAGTAGGAGACATAGTTAAAATTGATAGTAGAATGACCGGGGAATCATACACAAATATATTGAGGGAAAATTTACAAAAAAGTGTTAATAAGATGGGCTTAGGGTCATTTATCTTTCAACAAGATAATGACCCCAAGCACACCTCACGTGTTGCAAGACAATTTTTTGAAGAAAATTGTATAGAAAAACTTGAATGGCCACCACAATCTCCGGATTTAAACCCAATTGAACATTTGTGGTCTATATTGGATTCCAAAATACCAATAAATAGTAGATCAAATACAAATACTTTTTGGAATGAAATGCAAGCTCAGTGGGACAACATCTCGAGAGACACTCTTAACAATTTGGTTCGAAGCATTCCAAAACGACTTAGAGCTGTCATCCAAAATAAAGGTGGGAATACTGAGTACTAAAATAAATACCCTGCATGGGTTAGCAATTTCTGTGAGGACATGAATTGAACAAAATAATAATATTAAACTTTCAATTGTCGCCACTGAAAAAATTAACTTTTTTGTTAAAAGCGTTAAAGCGGTGCTGAAAAACCAATATGCATTTTTTATACTTTTCACGTACGTGAAACAGTATAATAACTTTGTGCTGAAGTTTGTAACACACAGAAATATTCACTTGCGACTATATAAAGTATATATATTCTTGATCAGGACGACAAAACGAGTTGATTTAGCCATGTCCGTCTGTCCGTCTGTCTGTATATATACAATCTCCTCCCACAGTTTTGAAGATATCGAGCTGAAATTTTGCACAGAGACTTCTTATTCGTGCAGTCAACTCATTTGTCGGATCCAGCCATATCGGACCATTGGAACTGGTAGCCCCCATACGAAGAAGAAGAAGAAAAGTGAACAAAACTTGAATCGTTGTATGGAAAACTTTTTTGTTTTGTACGATAGAGTGCTGAAATTTTAAACATAGTAGTTTTACAAAGTACGACTACATGCCTGACAGTTTCATTGAGATTGGACATCTGGAACTGGTGGCTCCCATACAATTGTTTTTTAACCAATTGACTTGAAATTTTAAAGTTATGTTCTTAGGGAGGAATGAAAACTATTTTGACCAAAAGTGGGCGTAGCCACGCCCACTTCTAGCGAAAATTGACCCGTTGTATGGAAAACTTTTTTGTTTTCTAACCAATTGACTTGAAATTTTAAAGTTATGTTCTTAAGGAGGAATGAAAAATATTTTGACCAAAAGTGGGCGTAGCCACTCCCACTTCTAGCGAAAATTGACCCGTTGTATGGAAAACTTTTTTGTTTTTTAACCAATTGACTTGAAACTTTACAGTTATGTTCTTAGGGAGGAATGAAAACTATTTTGACCAAAAGTGGGCGTGGCCACGCCCTTTTTTTAGCGAAAATTGACCCGTTGTATGGAAAACTTTTTTGTTTTTTAACCAATTGACTTGAAACTAACAGTTATGTTCTTAGGGAGGAATGAAAACTATTTTGACCCAAAGTGGGCGTAGCCACGCCCACTTATAGCGAAAATTGACCCGTTGTATGGAAAACTTTTTTGTTTTTTAACCAATTGACTTGAAACTTTGCAGTTATGTTCTTAGGGAGGAATGAAAACTATTTTGACCAAAAATGGGCGTGCCCACGCCCTTTTTGGCGAAAATTGACCAATTGACTTGAAACTTTACAGTTATGTTCTTAGGGAGGAATAAAAACTATTTTGACCAAAAGTGGGCATGGCTACGCCCACTTATCGCAAAACTTGAACCGCTGTATGGAAAACTTTTTTGTTTTGTAACCAATTGACTTGAAACTTTGCAGTTATGTTCTTAGGGAGGAATGAAAACTATTCATTTACTTTTTTTTATAGTGACACAACGTGAAAAGTATTATAGCTTCAGCCTTGCTGAAGATAGCGTCCTTACTGGTTTACAAGTGTTTTGTGTGCCTTTTTATAAAAATTACAAGTTCAGTTGTTCAACTTTAAACAAATCTTTGAAAAATAAAAAAAACATGAAAAAATAAAATTTTAACTTTCAATTGTCGCCTAGTGTATATGATATTGAATGGAAATGACATCGGCTTCTGTTTAAAAGTTGGCGGGACAACGCTCTATTACAGCCGTTTTAAATTTAAGGTGTGGCGAATTCGAGCACTGGCGACTGCAATTCCTTACTGGAACGAATGCAAATATTTCATGACGCATCGGTTGTGGGGCAAGTACAGCACACTGCACGTTTTTGCTGAGCAACGTTATTCTGCAAGCAACATTTTTGAAAAGATTATATGCCTCTCTTCATAGTCAGCCGTATATGTAGCGCTCTCATGCAAATTGATTTATAAATCGCGATACTTTTGGAATATAATGCTTGCAAGCGACACCCACAATTTCAAAAATCCAGCAATCTAACGATATGTTGCAAAGCATATTAAGAGTGAATTTATACATTTGACTTGCATAGATGTGCATTAATTAGTTTGTAAGTTCAATAGGTAAACATGTTTATTTTCATGTGTTTATTTCATTTGTATTTAAGGCCTTCAGTAATCTTATACACACAATGTTTCCACCTTTCATGTTTGCTCAAAAAAAACAAAATGTTTTTGGAAGGAAGTTTTTTTTTTAAACTTTCAACGAATGAAATCTGTGGTTGTGGTGTGTGGCTTGGCCGCAGAAGTGAGGTTGGGCTTGATTTTATCGACACTTTCAAAAGATAGCGTAGTCATGGAAATGAATCCATAAGCTATAAGCAATCGTGTACTCTCGTTATGGTTTTCAATTATAAAACCGACAACGACTGAGAAAAGTGTAAGCGATGCAAAAGAAAAATCAAAAAAAAAAAAAAAAAGCAACAATAAAAACAAATAAAACCAGTAAGGATTGGAGTCGACAGTAATCGACACCGACATACCCTGTACCTTCAATTAGTAACGACTGTTTGAAGGCGTGGCCCCGCCCACTTTTTCATCAAAACAGATTTCATTTCAATTTAATATCACACATACCTTTTTTTACACTTTTAGACCAATTGGTTCCAGAGATACAAGGTTTTTCTATATGTGGGCGTGGCAACGCCCATTTTGTCATTAAATCATGTTATATTCAATCCCAATAACATAAATGCAAAGTTTCATTCTTGTAGGTTCTATGGTTCTTGAGATATAAGCGTTTCATATTTTTACTATATGGGGGCGTGGCCACGCCCATTTTTTTATTCTATCCTCTTGGGGTTTAAGTCAGCTATATACACTCCAAATTTGGTGTTCCTATCTCAAAAGACAACCCAGAAAATACGACTTTTGTAAGTTTTTACCCGAGGTTACTTCAGTCATTTGCCCCTCACCCCTAAACGAAGTTAAAAAGGGGGAAAACAAAATAAACTTGATCTGCTTAAGAAATGACAGAACCGAAGTGCGAAGAGCTTTTTGTTCTATCTATTATAGTTTCCGAGATCTAGGCGTTCATACAGATGGACGGACGGACGGACAGACGGACATGGCTATATCAACTCGTCTCATCGAGCTGATCAAGAATATATATACTTTGTATAGTCGGAGATGTCTCCTTCTGGGTGTTACATACATTGTCGATGCGCACAAAACTAATATACCCTTGTACCATAAGGTACAGGGTATAAAAACCCGCAAAGAATTGTAGCTGAGAGTGCTTGACTTCAACATACCCTGTACCTTCAATTTGTAAAGACTCCTAGAGGTTGTTACCTCGCTATATTTTCAATTGAATCAGATTTTATTTTCATACAATAATTATATGTTATATTACCTTTCTAGACCAATTGGTTCCAGGAAACCCATTTTCTATTTTATCTTTTTGGGCTTATCTGGATATACACTCCAAATTTTATAATCCTATTTCAAAAGGAGAAAATACGACTTCTACACAAGGTAGATCCGTATATTTGCTCCTCACCTATAAACTGTGTTCGTGAAGGGAAAAAGAAAATAAACATCATCTGCGTATTGAATAATTGAATTTTGGTTCTATCTATTATAGTTTCCGAGATCGACGAGTGTTACATACATTTTCGATGTGCACAAAACTAATATACCTTTGTACCATAAGATACAGGGTATCGCAGTAAGGATTGAAGTCGACAGTACTCGACTGCGACTTACCCTGTACCTTCAATTTGTAATGACTGTTTGAAGGCGTTGCCCCGCCTACTTTTTAATGAAAACAGATTTCATTTTCAATCAATTTCATATACATATATCAATTTTTACTCTTTTAGACCAATTCGCCCCGTTTTTCATACAACGATTTAAGTTTTGGTCATTTCTCTTCTTCATTTCGTATGGGGGCTTCCAGTTCCAGTTCTCCGATCATGATCGCACAGAAAAGAAGACTCTATGCGAAATTTCAGGTCGATAACTTCAAAACTGTATGAGAGGTAGTATAAATACAGATATGCGGACGGACGCCAATGGCTATATCAACTCGTCTTGTCATACTGATCAAGAATATATACCCATTGTGTACACAGAAAAAAAAAATCAAGAACATTGTACTTAAATTGACACAATTCGGTGTTGAAAGTCCGTCAAGCACAAATGTTGTCAAATCAAGTAAAATGTTCTCAATTCAAGCACTATTTTTAAGTACAAAAAATCTTGAATTGAGTAAATTTTGTTACATTTTCAAGAACAGTTTAAGCTTAATATGATACCAACAAAACTTAATCCGAGTCAATGTTGTTTTGGAAATAAGTTTACATTTTACTTGAATCAAGAACCAAATATACTTAAACTGTAACAAAAAAAACTTATACCGAGACCTTTTTGTTCTTAAAACAAGTTAATATTGTACTGGAATCAAGAACCGACTAAACTTAAATTATTTTTTTATTTTATATGAGTAATTGTTACAGTTAATTTAATAAACATTTAAACAACATATACATATTATAATTAAATGGTGATTGGTGCATATTTATATAATAAACAGAAAGGTTTTGGTGTACCAAGGGATTTGAACCTCTTACCTTCCGTTTCGTAGGACAACACACTAAGCTCTGAGCCACAGGAAGCGACATAGGAACACTTGATGTTTCATAAATTTTATTTATTGAAAACATTTTTGTTCCAAGAGAACAAAAAATATTTAGTAAACAAAAAAACTCTGGCCTTACAGGGGTTTGAACCTCATACCTTTGGTATCATACTTAAACACACTAAACTCTGAGCTACAGCAAGCAACATAGCACCATATGATATTTGATAAATTTGAATTGTTTTAACATTTTTGTTCAAAGGAGTAAGAGAGAAAGAAGGTATAAGAAGAAAGCGTTGTAATTTCTAGTTTGTTTGGTTTCGGTTGAAATTTTTGTGTTCTTGATTTGTTTTCAAGTATAAAATGTGTATGAATTGACATTTTGTAGTTGATTCAAATCCATTTTGGTGTCGATTTTGATGTTAAGTACAAATCTTACTTATATCGAGAACATTTAGACCAATTACAACTTAATTTGGTCTGTTGTTGATTCAAGTACAATCTGTGCTGTTCTCAGACCGGACTTTTTTTCTTTGTGTAGTCGCAAATTTCTAAGTTTGTAAAAATGAAAAACTAGTCATTTTCTGACGCTAATACTGCACCGGACTTTGACAACATACTATGCCGCTCCCAGATATCGTTGCGTATTGAGCGATGGCTTATTTAAGAGCTTAAGGAATTCCCTTTTTTTATACAATCTCTCCTACAATTTTGAAGTTATTGACCTGAAATTTTGCACAGAGTCTTCTTTTCAGTGCGATCAACTCATATGTCGGAATCGGCATGATCGGACTACTGGAACTGGTAGCCCCCATACGAAATGAAGAAGAAAAACGAACAAAACTTGTTTCGTTGTATGGAAAACTTTTTTGGTTTGGAAGATAGAGGGCTGAAATTTAAAAGGTAGTCTTCTTTCGTACTCAGGCCAATTGTTTATAAGTATCATTGAGATTGCACCACTGGAACTGGCACCTGCCATACAAAAAGTAGAAAATTAAGAATTTTACCCCCCTTTCCACCGCCTACAATCATTTTTACCCACCAACTTCATTGCAAAATACAACAGGTTGCTTCCTATGACAACATTTGTTCACTTTATTAACATTTTAAAGTTGTTACCGCGAAACTATTTACTTTGCATTCTTCTTCTTATACCCGTGGCAGCGCCTTTTTCGCTAATTTTTTTTGTGCGAGGTTGTGATCGTTTTCGGGCTATAAATGCCAAAAAGGACGCCAAAGGATCATAATATTTTACATAGTGGTAAATGAATATATAATAAAGATATAGTGAAAATTTGACAGAGTGCATTTTTCAGCATTTTTGTTTGTCCACCAAAGTTGAAAAATACCCAAAATATAGATAGTTCAAAATCAGCTCCCTTCAGAAAACTACAACTGCAAAAGGCTTAATATTTAAAATATAATACTACCTAATACTAATGATTCATGTTATAATTGCGTTGCTATTTCAAATCAAAGATGCCGAATTTTCAAAAAATTGAGTATGTTATTAAAAGTTGAAAAAAGGGTCAACTTTGAGTGGCGATATCTTTCAAACTATAATTCCGATTTCTTTAACGTAAACATTTCCTTGATCTCTGGATCCAGACATTCAAAAAATCGGAATTATAGTTTGGAAGATATGCGCACTCAAAGTTGACCTTTTTCAACATTCAATAACATACTCACTTTTTATACCCTGTACACATACTGTGTATCGGGGTATATTGTGTTTGTTTGAGCGAAATGTATGTAACGCACAGAAATATTCACTTGCGACTATATAAAGTATATATATTCTTGATCAGGATGACAAGAGAAATTGATTAAGCCATGTCCGTCCGTCTGTCCGTCCGTCTGTCCGTCCGTCTGTCTGTCTGTCTGTCCGTCCGTATTCACCAATGGTTCTCGGAAACTATAATAGCTAGAGACTTGAAATTTGGAGGGTAGACTCGTGATGCTCGGCAGCAGATCAAGTTTGAACGGTTTTGTGCCACGCCCACTCCTTCCCGCCCATCCAGCACCACCCACTTTTTTAAAACGCTATAACTCGAACATCCAAAGAGATACAAACATTAAAGTCGGTATGTAGACTCAGTATAAGTAGCACTACAAAACTGCATACCACAATTTTTCTCCCTCCTCTTCATTTCCCCTCCCCAAGTTGTTTTCTATAAAAAGCAATATCTCCAAAACTAACAAAGGTATGAACCTGAAATTTTGTATACAAGCTCAGTGATAATACATCTTAAAAACTGCATACCACCAATTTCCCCTCCCGTTGATGGCTACCCCTCAGAGGCCAACAAACTTAAATTATTCGTAAAATCAACATTTTTTGCCCGGTTTTCTTAATATTTTAAACACTATTTGAATAGGCGACGTCAGATCAATATGTTTTTGTAGATTGAGGGTGTGGCACCGCCTACCATGTGTGCAGGGTATTATATTGTCGAGTATACTCGACTATACCGCCCTTACTGGTTTTTTTTTGAAAATTCGGCATTTTTGAGTTGGAATAACAACGCAATTATAACACGAATCATTATCGAATTGATTTTTATTCTTAGGTAGCCATAGTGTTATATCATAAATATCAAGTCTTTTGCATGTGTAGTTTTCTAGATGGAACTGTTTTTCGATCTATCTATTTTTAAGGTGTTTTTCAACTTTAGTGGAACAAAAACAAAAAAAAAAAATGCTCGAAAATGCCCTCCGCGAAATTTTTACATTATGATAATTACAGATTCCTTTACTTAAGTTGCAAATTTCAGCTGCGTCCACCTGTATCCGCGGTTTTTATAGCAAAAAAATGGTCGCAACCTCGTACAAAAATCAGCGAAAAATGCGCTGTCACGGGTATAAGACGAAGAATGCTCAGCAGATAGATTCGTTGTTACAGCTTTAATATGTTAATAAAGTGAACAAATTATGTTATTGGAAGCACCTTGTTATATTTGGTAATGCAGGTGGTGGGTAAAATTGATTGTAGGCGGTGTAAAGGGGGGTAAAATGTGATAATTTCCTACATTTTGTACAGCAGGTGCCAGTTCCAGTGGTGCGATCTCAATGATACTTATAGCCAATTGGTCTGAGTACGAAGGAAGACTACCTTTTAAATTTCAGCCTTCTATGTTGAAAATTGTTGTTATAAAAGATTGATTGCTTCACTTTCAATATACTTTAAATAATAACGCAATAGTTTTATATTTATATTTTAGGATTGTTTTAATAATTTCAGATTTGAATATTTTTATTTTCCGCGCACACAACCAGCCACTTACAAGTCAGGATTAAAAGAGAAAGATAAACAAAACAGTGTTCCCATATATTAAGAAATAATTAGGGATTTTTGTAATGTTCATTTTTGCGAAGAACATAACATTACAGGGATGAACAATTAACTATGTTATGTTCAACAAAAATCTAAAAAGTTTTCCATACAACGACTTTAATTTGCTTCTCTTCCTCTTCTTCATTTCGTATGGCAGGTACCAGTTCCAGTAGTTCGATCTCAATGAAACTTTCAGACATTTGGTCTGGCTACCTAAAACTTCTGGGTTTTTTATTTTAGCCCTCTATCTTCCAAAACAAAAACGTTTTCCACACAACGAATTAAAATTTTGTTCATTTTTCTTCTTCTTTTCGTATGGGAGCTACCAGTTCCAGTAGTCCGATCATGCCGGATCCGACATATGAGTTGATCGCACAGAAAAGAAGACTCTGTGCAAAATTTCAGATCGATAACAAAATTGAGGAAGAGATTGTATAAATACTGATAGACAACAAACGGACGGACGGACATGGCTATATCAATTCGTCTTGTCATACTGATCAAGAATATATACATATACTTTGTACAGTCGCAAATTTCTAAGTTTGTAAAAAATGAAAAACTAGTGATTTTCTGACGCTAATACTGCACCGGAAACAAATTCTGATTTTGATAAGGGGCCGTTGATTAATTACGTATGGCGTTTTAAGGGGGGAGGGGGTTCGAGCATGACTTATTTTTTCTTACATAGAGGGGGGAATGTGTCTTGCTACATCTTACATAAGATGATAAAAATGTGCTCAAAGGAAGAATTTTTGTAGTTTCATGACTTTACAATCGTCAGTAACAACATAGAAGCGACACCTATTATCAGATATGTTCCATTGCACATTGGGCCAGCGAGCCGATTTTTCGACGAAAATTCAAATTTTTCATAGAAAGTAAACCTATTTTAATAATAAAATTTAAATAGTATATACTTTGACTAAAATGAATCAAAAGATTTTAATTGTTTTGATGCATATCTGAAATTTTGGCAGCCCTTCAAAGTGAGCTGTTTGATTGCATCCGTGCGAAACTAAAAAGCGCGGGAAAGATTTTGTTTATTTGCGAGCGTGCCAAAATTGTTGTGGTCTAAGCAATTTTCACTAAAATTATGGAAAAGAAAGACAAAGGTATGTAGAATATTTGTCTTAAAAAAGACTTTGTCCAAGTTTGATAATGTGTTCTTTGTGTGCGTTTATTGGTGTTGTCCAATAGTAGAAAAAAGCTAACCTGCTAACCCGTCTGTTGTGGATTATAACAAATTTTGTGCCAACTTGTGCCAAAAAGTAACTATGTGTCATTAAAGTGCAAAGTGTATATAAACTAATTTTATTAAGCTTTTCTGCTCCATTTTGCACCGATATGTATAAATCCCACATATTGTAACTGTGGTTGAGTTCGCCTATGAGCAACTGCTCGATATCTATACTTGCTATATTCTTGTAACATGAACAATAATAACAATGTTCCCGATTTTGATGCTAGCAATAGTGATAGTGATTCAGATTCTGATTCTGAAAATCCGTTTTCAATAGAAATTGATGTAGAAGACGACTGTTTGGTACATTTTTAAATGTAAAATACTTATTTATAGTCATTTTGAATGCATTGTTATTTTTTACTTATTAATACTAAGGTTAAGTGTTAAAAAAATGAATTAAAAACATTTGTTGAATTTCACGAATGCTAGCATTATTTATTACCGTACAAGTATTATTAAGAGGAAACCTATCCCATATGGGCGGCTAAGGAAGGCGTGGTCAGATCGGTCTGAAACTTAAATACATTTTTATGTGCATCGACACTATCATATGTACCAAATTTGAAGAACCTAGGTTTAAAACTTTAATTTTCGTCGAAAAATCGGCTCGCTGGCCCAATGTGCATTGGCAGATTCACTTTCCGAGTGGATTTTGAGTCCTTGACAAAGAACAATTTTTAAATATAGTAAGAGTAGATTATGACTACAAAGGAAACTTTGTAGGAATAAATAAACCTTTCTAAAAATGTTCCTTTGACAAATAAAATTTAAAAAATCAACATTAATTTTTTCCTTAAAATTCTTACGTAATAAATATCAAACAAGGGGTAGGGGTCACCATGATCTTATTTTATCTTACATGTAGGGGGTCAAAAACAGGCAAAAATCGCTTTACGTAATTAATGAACGGTCCCCAACATATTACGCCGCTCCCAGACATCGTAGCGGATCGAACGATGGCTTATTTTAAAGATTTCCCCTTTTAAACAAAACTTATTTCATGCAATTATCTTTATTCGTTCAAAATATATGATTATTGCAACGGAAAAACTCAGATAGCCCCGATGGCTTATTTTAAAGATTTCCCCTTTTAAACAAAACTTATTTCATGCAATTATCTTTATTCGTTCAAAATATATGATTATTGCAACGGAAAAACTCAGATAGCCCCAATGTGCGTCGACAACTGTCATTCCCGTCACATGCACTCTAATTGTAAACGGCAGGCATGGTTTGTGCGCCTCAATGATGGCCGCATGTCCTGTTTTTGCCTGCCGTGTCTCAAAAAACTGCTGGGATGTTAAGTTCCTCTTAGAAGCACCATCCAGCGAATAGCAAATATCCTTGTTGTAAGAGTAACACGTACACCCAAACTTACATTCACTCACTCACGCATACGTGATTTTATCGGAGTCACACACTCACATGCGTTAACAGGGCATGGGTTTTGCATAGAAAAAAACCCCAACTACATTGCCAAAACCAACAGGCTAAGCAAGTGTGTCTCATGGAAAAACTGACCTGCAACAACGGTTAAAACAGGCTGAAAATAACAACCGGGAGCTTTTAATCGGCTGCTCTGACGGTGGTATAACTGTGTGGGTGTATGTGTGTAAGTGTGTGTGTCAGGCAGACACTGTATTCAGCTTTGCCGAATATTATATACTCTTGCACTTATATAAATTTATGAAGATAAAGGGATATAGCCACGCCCATTTTCTAATTTCATTTAAAGAATGCAATTCAATCATACTACACTATATTTTCCGATCTTGTGTCTCATCGGTTTACAGAGAAGTCGTATTTTTAATTTTTTCTATATATGGGCGGTGCTATGCCCTCCTGCCCAAATTTTATGAAACTTAGGAATATAGTCAAGGCTGTACAAATGAACAAAAAAATTTTTTAACACACGTCTTTTTGTTTTTATCGATTGTTCCTATGGGAGCTATCGCTATTTAGGTGATAAATTTAAAATCAAAACCTTTTTCTTGCCAAAACCGCATTTTTGAACGTTCGTTCCTATGGCAGCTAAATGCTATAGTAATCTGATCAAGCTGATTTCTACAATTTTCTGCCTCCAAGGCTAAGATGACTTTTAGCGTTTACATTTTTTTGATAACATTAAAATTCCGCGAACAGTTAATAGTGAAATAGACAGAGGGACGGGCGGAACTCGTCCTTCTGTGCGTTGCAAACCTCATGACAAAGTAAATACATATACTCTTGCAAGAGTAAAAACAACACAACCTGTAACATAAATGCATCATCAATACTGTTATCCGCAAGCTAATTCGATTCTGCCGTTCCTTTTTTGTCTATGTGTGCGTGTATCGTTGCTTGTTGTTGTTGTGCTGCATACATTTAAGCTCATACGTATTCCTTTGTGAAAGAGATACATTCCTTTTTTTTTGGGCACGTGTGTTACGTTCATTGGCACTGATAAGAAAAGCTTAACAAAAGCAATAGCTTGAAAATTCTATTCAGAAAACATTTTCTTCGTGCATCACGGTCAAATTGATATTTCTTCATTTTCTGTTATGAGAGCGCCATTTATGATTCTATGAAATCGTTTTGAAAGTGTGTACCCTCAAGCTCTATTCCATTTATTAGAATGTTATTGCAATCAAGAGTTTTAATTGAAATATGTTTTCCAACAAAAAGGACTCCTAACTTTACAAACAAATGCAAGCACGCAAAATTTTCTATGCTGTAAACATATTTGTAAAGACATATACAAACATAATAAATTTATGACTTTTTTAAATTTTTTATGCGGGTTGTTTTGGCCAGTATTATTTATTAAGAGATATTTTAGTTCTTTTAAACCACTTTTTATTTTCTCTCATGCGTATCGGCGGTTTTTCCGCCTTCTTTGGGGAGTCTGAATTTGCAATTTTAAATATACAAACATACATAATTTATTCTTTAAACGCTATACATGAAAACGAAAACACTACACATAGCTTATTAACTATTAATTACCGTCTGTCTTTGTATCGGAACAGTGACAATCAAATGCATTGGAAACAAGGGAACCATCCGACGGAGTATACGTCGGGTCAACGATACGCGCGCTCAATATACAGATGACGGAACATAAAAGAGATGTGAAGAAAGGCAAAGCCAGAGAGTATTAAAATATAACAAGAGACCGAAGCCCGCTTTCAAAAAATAATTTCTTCTAATAATTGGCGGAAAATTCTTGTCAGACAGAGACAACAAAACTAGTGTAAGTCTTGCTCGCTCTAACACGACGACGGACAGACAAATACTACACATTGGGAATTTAGTGGAAATTATGAATGAACTTCAAGCTTTGTTGCCGAATTTCATAAACAACTTTTGTTTACGAAAAGTGATGGCAAGAGGTGAAGTGGTGTGTGGGCATGTTTGCGAGGTATCTAAAAAACGTTTCTAAAATGTAGAGAAAGGGTGAAATGGAGATTATAAATGTGTGCGTATTGTTTTTGTTATCATAGATTTTTATGCGACCTCCCTGTCTCACACGAGACAAACCGGTTTTGTTCGATTGACTCTTTCCCTGCCTTTCTATAAACTAACATTTGATTCTTTGCGTGGCCACGGCACATACAAATTGTGCGCTACCTGTGCGTAGCCTTTGCTTTGCTTGTTGTTGCTTTTGCTTTACATATGCGTAGCCTTTGCATTTGCCTGTGCATTGCTTTGCTTTACATTTGATTCCTGCGCGTAGCCTTGGCACACTCATATACTCCGTTACCCGTTTCAACCATAAACTAACAATATTGCAAATGCAAATTGTGGCATGTTTTTAGTTACTGGGGCGTCAAGATTTGAGGCCATTTTTGTGTTAATTACCCAAAAATAATCACTTTTTAACGAATAAAAAAAATTGATACTCGCACCGTTTACGAGATATCGGACGTTGAAGATATGTGTTGACACATAGTAAATTATCATAGAACATGTATGTATGAGTGTGTGTTCATGTATTTCTGATCTCTAGTTCAAAGTAATGACTTCACTGTTCGGCTTCGGTTTTTAGAATGAATTTATTAGCATTCTGCCTAACGGACAGAAGCTTGAAACTTACTTATGTATTCTTATGTGTAACAATGAAACTTATAAGTATATAATTTGTATATAGTCGGCTCAGCACTTTTGGCTTTGCCGGACGTTGCGACGTTTGTTATGCTGTGCCGGACATTGCAACAGCTCTTGGTTTTGTTTATGTTAACGTCTACATTGTCGCTGATACTCGCGACAATGTAAACATTCTGCTTGTGTTGTTTTTGATATGTCAGCAACTTGTGGTTGCTGAACCCGCGACGTGTGAGTTCACTGCTCACTGTTGGCTGTGTAGACGAAGCGGCTTTGGTGGCCGATCGGTGCGGGGTACCGGATCGGTTACTCGCGCACACATTTCATCAAACATACATGGTTTATGATTAATTGACATACGCCGATATCTCGTAAACGGTGCGAGATATCATTTTTTTATTCGCTAAAAAGTGTTTATTTTTGGCCAATTAACATAAAAATGGCCTCAAATCTTGGCGCCCCAGTAACTAAAATCTACCCCAAATTGTATTGTTTTGCTACTTAATTTCGTATTATCCTGTTACCATCATTATCAAAGTCGAATTGTTTGACTATATTCAGACAACAAAAGCGAATGATCTTCATGATTGATATTTGATTTTGATAAGTTAAAATGCCGATTAAAGTTTTGCTTTTAAAAATTTCAATTTTGAAAATTTGTAAATTTTTTTTATATTGGCATGTTAGTAAAAATATGATGAAAAATATAAAATGTTAATATAATTAGTAATAATATGTTGAAAAACTCATTATTTTCAAAAATTATAAAAATTGCTAAAATAATTGAATATAAAATGTCCGTCCGGACATGCAAAATTTAAAAATTAAAATTAAGACAAAAGTCCACACCGCACAAGCAAATGAAAAAGTAAACAAAATAGGAAAAATGTCAACAATTCCAAGCCGAGTGAATAAGATATAAACATTTTATCATTCCGTCTCTGTCGCACACTTTTTCGACAATTATCTATTCACGATCTCAAAAACCCGAAAGCTTAGCGTGAGCGGGCTTCGGTCTCTTGTTATATTTAATACTCTCTGGGTATATTGTGTTTGTTTGACCTAAATGTATGTAACGCATTGAATGAGGGGAGGGCGACCCCATAAAGTGTAAATATTCTTGATTCTTGACGACAAGAGCAATTGATTGAGCCATATCCGTCCGTCTGTCCATCTGTATGTCTGCCCGTCCGTCCTCACCAACGGTTCACAGAAACTATAAGAGCTAGAGACTAGAAATATGGAGGGTAGACAGCAGATAAAGTTCATTTTTGGTTTGTGCCACGCCCACTCCTTGCCGCCCAACCAGCACCACCCACTTTTTTTAAACGCTGTAACATGAAAGTCAGTATATAGACTCAGAATGTGTAGCTCTAAAAAACTGCATACCTCAATTTCTCCCCCTCCCCTTATTTTCCCCTCCCCCAGCTGCTTGCATAATATTGCTTTATCTCCGAAACTATTAAAGATACGAACCTGAAATTTTTTACACAAACTAAGTAAGTACATACCCACAAAATTCTCTTCTCTTTCATGGTCACCCCTCAAAGACCAAAAAACTCAAATTTTTCGAAAATTCTTAATTCTTTGACCGATTTCTTGATACTTTGAACCCTATCGTGTGTGCAGGGTATTATATTGTCGTGTATACACGACTATTCTGTTTCTGTTGGTTGAAATTTAATATGTTATTAACATAGTTAATTGCAGACGAAAACCAGTAAGGACGGTTTTCGTTACTCCACCTGCCATTGCGTCAATCTAGATCGCAGGCTTACCTTCTCCAAGCAGCCCCCTCCAAGAAGGCTTAAAAGGCGACAGCCGAGGGAAACAAAAAAACCGGGGCGTCAGTTGGGAAATCTCCATCCAATGTAACAAAAGTGATTTCTCCCTAAAATTGTATTTGTTTTTTGTTTTTATTAGTTGTAAACAATTTCTTACTTTACTTTACTAGCGTTTTAGTGAGTTTTTTGGTAGTTGTGCTGCAATATTCTTAACATTATTTTGAATAAGGCAAAATCAATGAATATGTAAAGTGTACAACTCATGATTGTGTTATTTTATGGTAAATAAGGTGTACTTATGCTTTGAGATAGAATACGCATTTAGCACTGACCTGGTTGCCGACGACACCTGTTGGGGGCCAAACCAAACTGCAGCCAAGCGCAACGACAATGACGGCATAAAGAATAGTAAGTAAATTATTATCGATTGCATATATTTACATACATAATTGATTTACAAAGTACAAATATGGTGGTTGCCTGAATGACAGAATAGTCAGCGTATGCACATTGTGACACAGAACTTTACCTTACTATTACTATTACTCAGCTAATTAAGTTGGTTGCAAAACTAATAGAGAATGAGCTTGATTGATATGGGATTGATGCAATTTCACTCTCATTGCATGAAGCTGCGCACACGTGGACATAGTATGTATGTACGGGTTAGTTGTAGCACGCACAATAAACGACTACAATGTGTGTCATTGAAATCATATGTGCCATAAGACAAGATAAATTAGTCAAAGCAGTGTAACCCAGATTGTACGAGAAAAAAAGTACTCGCTTTTAATTCAATTAATGAATCCAAATGAAATCAGTAAAAGAAGTGCTACCGTATTGCATTTATATTATTAGTGTTTACTTGAGAGAGCGCGTCCATAGCGTCCAATGAAGTCGACATAATAAAAGTACAAGGCTAACAGAAAAAACATTTATTGAAGCACCAATGCATTGGGGACAGAGAAAGATACAAACTGCACTTTCAACCCGAAATATACTGACTACCAAAAATTCTGAAAGACATTATTTCTCTCGGACCAATCTCATCGATGTTGAATTCATCATCGTTTTACTTATGTAAATACATGACACAAGGTGAACAATTTATACATATGTACATGCTGACACAATACCTATAATACACAATACCAGTAATACTGACAACCTCAACAGAAACTGCATTGACGAACACGACGACGAAAAATGTAGCATACTATTTGCCGCAGCGTGGTTGTTTCTAACATCTTGCGGGACAACGCTCTCTGACAGCCGTTATAAATTTAAGGTACAGGGTGTGGCGAAGTCGAGCACTGGCGACTGCAATTCCTTACTGGTTTTTATTGCTTTTGCAACCGAAAATATCGATAACAAGATGAATGAAAAACGAACGAATGCAAATATTTCATGACGCATCGGTTGTGCTGCACGACTTTGCTGAGCAACGTTATTATGCAAGCAACATTTTTGAAAAGATTATATGCCTCTCTTCATAGTCAGCCGTATATGTAGCGCTCTCATGCAAATTGATTTATAAATCGCGATACTTTTGGAATATAATGCTTGCAAGCGACACCCACAATTTCAAAAATCCAGCAATCTAACGATATGTTGCAAAGCATATTAAGAGTGAATTTATACATTTGACTTGCATAGATGTGCATTAATTAGTTTGTAAGTTCAATAGGTAAACATGTTTATTTTCATGTGATTATTTCATTTGTAATTTAAGGCCTTCAGTAATTTTATACACACAATGTTTCCACCTTTCATGTTTGCTCAAAAAAACAAAATGTTTTTGGAAGGAAGTTTTTTTTTAAACTTTCAACGAATGAAATCTGTGGTTGTGGTGTGTGGCTTGGCCGCAGAAGTGAGGTTGGGCTTGATTTTATCGACACTTTCAAAAGATAGCGCAGTCATGGAAATGAATCCATAAGCTATAAGCAATCGTGTACTCTCGTTATGGTTTTCAATTATAAAACCGACAACGACTGAGAAAAGTGTAAGCGATGCAAAAGAAAAATCAAAAAAAAAACCAGTAAGGACGCTATCTTCAGCAAGGCTGAAGCTATAATACTTTTCACTTTGTGTCACTATAAAAAAAACTAAATGAATAGTTTTCATGCCTCCCTAACAACATAACTGTAATGTTTCAAGTCAATTCGTTAAAAAAACAAAAAAGTTTTCCATACAAAGGGTCAATTTTCGCTATAAAAGGGCGTGGCCACGCCCACTTTTGATCAAAATAGTTTTCATTCCTCCCTAAGAGCATAACTGCAAAGTTTCAAGTCAATTGGTTAAAAAACAAAAAAGTTTTCCATACAACGGGTCAATTTTTGCTATAAGTAGGCGTGGCTACGCCCACTTTTGGTCAAAATAGTTTTCATTCCTCTCTAGGAACATAACTGTAAAGTTTTAAGTCAATTGGTTAAAAAACAAAAAAGTTTTCCATACAAAGGGTCAATTTTCCCTATAAAAGGGCGTGGCTACGCCCACTTTTCGTCAAAATAGTTTTCATTCCTCCCTAAGAACATAACTGTAAAGTTTCAAGTCAATTGATTAAAAAACCAAAAAGTTTTCCATACAAAGGGTCAAGTTAAGCTATAAGTTGGTGTGGCCATGCCCACTTTTGATCAAAATAGTTTTCATTCCTCCCTAAGAGCATAACTGCAAAGTTTCAAGTCAATTGGTTAAAAAACAAAAAAGTTTTCCATACAACGGGTCAATTTTCGCTATAAGTAGGCGTGGCTACGCCCACTTTTGGTTAAAATAGTTTTCATTCCTCCCTAAGAACATAACTGTAAAGTTTCAAGTCAATTGGTTAAAAAACAAAAAAGTTTTCCATACAAAGGGTCAAGTTAAGCTATAAGTGGGCGTGGCCACGCCCACTTTTGATCAAAATAGTTTTCATTCCTCCCTAAGAGCATAACTGCAAAGTTTCAAGTCAATTGGTTAAAAAACAAAAAAGTTTTCCATACAACGGGTCAATTTTCGCTATAAGTGGGCGTGGCTACGCCCACTTTTGGTCAAAATAGTTTTCATTCCTCTCTAAGAACATAACTGTAAAGTTTCAAGTCAATTGGTTAAAAAACAAAAAAGTTTTCCATACAACGGGTAAATTTTCGCTATAAGTGGGCGTGGCTACGCGTGGTTACGCCCACTTTTGGTCAAAATAGATTTCATTCCTCCCTAAGAACATAACTTTAAAATTTCAAGTCAATTGGTTAAGAAACAAAAAAGTTTTCCATACAACGACGTGAATATTCCTTCTCTTCCTCTTCTTCATTTTGTATGGGAGCTACCAGTTCCAGATGTCCAATCTCAATGAAACTTTCAGGCATGTAGTCGGACCATGTAAAACTACTATGTTTAAAATTTCAGCACTCTATTGTACAAAACAAAAAAGTTTTCCTTACAACGATTCAAGTTTTGTTCACTTTTCTTCTTCTTTTCGTATGGGAGCTACCTGTTCCAATAATCCGATCATGCTGGTTCCGACGAATGATTCATCGTACTAATTCTAAGACTCTGTGCAAAGTTTCAGCTCGATAGCTTCAAAACTGAGGGACTAGTTTGCATACATACAGACAGACAGACAGACCGACAGACAGACAGACGGACATGGCTAAATCAACTCGTCTTGTCGTCCTGATCAAGAATATATATACTTTATATAGTCGGAAATTAATATTTCGATCTGTTACAAACTCCGTGACAAAGTTAATATACTATTTCACATAAGTGAAAAGTATAAAAACACAAATAAAAACAAAAAACCCGCAAAGAACTGCAGCTGAGAGTGCTCGACTTCGACATACCCTGTACCTTCAATTTGTAAAGACTCCTAGAGGGTGTTAACACGCTATATTTTCAATTGAATCAGATTTTATTTTCATACAATAATTATATGTTATATTACCTTTCTAGACCAATTGGTTCCAGAAAACCCATTTTCTATTTTATCTTTTTGGGCTTATCTGGATATATACTCCAAATTTTATAATCCTATTTCAGAAGGAGAAAATACGACTTCTACCCAAGGTAGATCCGTATATTTGCTCCTCACCTATAAACTGTGTTCGTGAAGGGAAAAAGAAAATAAACATCATCTGCGTATTGAATAACAGAATTTTGGTTCTATCTATTATAGTTTCCGAGATCGACGAGTGTTACATACATTTTCGATGTGCACAAAACTAGTATACCTTTGTACCATAAGGTACAGGGTATCGCAGTAAGGATTGAAGTCGACAGTACTCGACTGCGACTTACCCTGTATCTTCAATTTGTAATGACTGTTTGAAGGCGTTGCCCCGCCTACTTTTTAATGGAAACAGATTTCATTTTCAATCAATTTCATATACATATATCATTTTTTACTCTTTTAGACCAATTCGCCCCAGAGATATAACGGTTTTCTATTTTGGCTATATGCGGGCATGATCACGCCCATTTAGTAATTGAATCACATTATACTCCATCCCAATAGCATAAATCAAAGTTTCATTCTTGTAGGTTATATGATTCTTGAGACATAAGCGTTTAAAATTATTACTATATATTTTTTTTTATTCTATCTTCTTTGGGTTCGAGTCGGTGTTTCTATCTCAAAAGACAACCGCGATAAAACGACTTTTGTAAATTTTTTACCCGAGGTTGCTCCAGTCACTTGACCCACACTCCTAAACTTAGTCAAAAAGGGGGAAAAAATGTATTATAGTTTCCGAGATCTAGGCGTTCATACAGACGGACAGACATACATGGCTATAGCAACTCGTCTTGTCGAGCTGATCAAGAATATATGGTATATACTTTGTTTAGTCGGAGATGTCTCCTTCTGGGTGTTACATACATATTCGATGCGCACAAAACTTGTACCATAAGGTACAGGGTATAAAAATGGTCAGCAATAAAAAGGAAGGGAAACGTCAATTGGACTCTAATACTGAGTGCACTCGGATACCTAATCCAATTTTGTGTGCATAGCATGAGCACAGAGAAACGTTTGTTCGACCTTTTGCACTTCGTTAATGTCGCTTCTGAGGGCTTGTTCTAGTTTTCCGTTTTTTACTTTTACACTGAATCGTTGATGTTGCTGTTATTGTGGTGGTTGTTGTTGTTGGTATGGTGGTTGCTGCTTAAATCATACGCGCCAGTTCATGTTATCATGTTTTCATACCCTGTACCTTATGGTACAAGGGTATATTAGTTTTGAGTGCATCGAAAATGTATGTAATACCTTAAAGGACACATCTCCGACTAAACAAAGTATATATATTCTAGATCAGCTCGACAAGATGAGTTGATATAGCCATGTTCGTCTGTTTGTCAGTCCGTCTGTATGAACGCCTAGATTTTGGAAACTATAATAGATAGACATAAAACTTTTCACTGGTCGATTTTGTTATTCATTAAGGAGATCAAGTTTATTTGGTTTTTCCCCTTTTTTACTTAGTTTAGGGTGAGGGGCAAATGACTGGTGTAACGTCGTGTAATAAATTTACAAAATCAATATTTTGTCGTTTGTATTTTGAGATAGGATCACCAGATTTGGAGTGTATATAGCTGACTTGAACCCCAACAAGATAGATCAGAAAAATAGGTGTAGCCACGCCCCAATATAGAAGAAATTTGAAACGCTTATGTCTCTGGAATCATAAAACCTACAGGAATGAAACTTTGCATGCATGCTATTGGGATAGAGCATAATAAAATTGAATCATAGAATAGCCAGATAGCATTCGAACAATGGTTAGAAATTGAAGGTACAGGGTACGTCGCAGTCGAGAACAGTCGGCTGCAATTCCTTACTTGTTTTTATTTGAGAGGTGACGCAAATCATTAAAAGCCGAGGTGTAGGACTTGCGTTTCGACTCAACGCAGTAAAAACCCACCCACACTCGCGGAATCCACCGTTGGGCATTGCTTCGCGAGGGAGGAGTGGCCTATTGCCCATTATTAAGATTGCGCTGTTTTTCCGCGCGACGCAGTTTTAATATGATATTATTTGCTATGTTATACACGGCAAGCCAACTACTCTCAGAGTCGAGTAGGATGTCTACCATTCAACAACTAAAAAATACTTGATCTGCGGCTTCTATAGTTCCTGGTGCGCACTCGACGCAAAATGAACTGAGGTCATCTTTAAACTTGTACAGGTACGATCTAAAGCACCCATGTCCAGTCAGAATTTGAGTCAAATAATAGTAGTTCTGTCCGTGTTTCCTGTTGGTCCATCTTTCTCTGTCGGAGATCAGGCAGTATTTCCAACATGCCTTAACTGATCGGTTCCACCCATACTGCCAGTCTGCGATGCTTCGAGATTGTAACGTGTCGCATATTCATTTTGAAAATTCCATCGTACATGGCGTTCTATAGTAAGGGATCCAATACGGACCCTTGACGAACGTCACCTGTTAATCGATCCTGTTTATGATAGTGATATACATAATTAAGCGTCATATCGGAGAGGTAGCTTTCGACCACATCAATAAGTGAGATCGGCAAAATCAATGAATATGTAAAGTGTACAACTCATGATTGTGTTATTTTATGGTAAATAAGGTGTACTTATGCTTTGAGATAGAATACGCATTTAGCACTGACCTGGTTGCCGACGACACCTGTTGGGGGCCAAATCAAACTGCAGCCAAGCGCAACGACAATGACGGCATAAAGAATAGTAAGTAAATTATTATCGATTGCATATATTTACATACATAATTGATTTACGCGCAAATTAGATTTTATGCAAACTATTACTCAGCTAATTAAGTTGGTTGCAAAACTAAAAGAGAATGAGCTTGATTGATATGGGATTGATGCAATTTCACTCTCATTGCATGAAGCTGCGCACACGTGGACATATGTATGTGCGGGTTAATTGTAGCACGCACAATGAACGACTACAATGTGTGTCATTGAAATCATATGTGCCATAAGACAAGATAAATTGGTCAAAGCAGTGTAACCCAGATTGTACGAGAAAAAAAGTACTCGCTTTTAATTCAATTAATGAATCCAAATGAAATCAGTAAAAGAAGTGCTACCGTATTGCATTTATATTATTAGTGTTTACTTGAGAGAGCGCGTCTATAGCGTCCAATGAAGTCGACATAATAAAAGTACAAGGCTAACAGAAAAAACATTTATTCAAGCACCAATGCATTGGGGACAGAGAAAGATACAAACTGCACTTTCAACCCGAAATATACTGACTACCAAAAATTCTGAAAGACATTATTTCTCTCGGACCAATCTCATCGATGTTGAATTCATCATCGTTTTACTTATGTAAATACATGACACAAGGTGAACAATTTATACATATGTACATGCTGACACAATACCTATAATACACAATACCAGTAATACTGACAACCTCAACAGAAACTGCATTGACGAACACGACGACGAAAAATGTAGCATACTATTTGCCGCAGCGTGGTTGTTTCTAACATCTTGCGGGACAACGCTCTCTTACAGCCGTTATAAATTTAAGGTACAGGGTGTGGCGAAGTCGAGCACTGGCGACTGCAATTCCTTACTGGTTTTTATTGCTTTTGCAACCGAAAATATCGAAAACAAGATGAATGAAAAACGAACGAATGCAAATATTTCATGACGCATCGGTTGTGCTGCACGACTTTGCTGAGCAACGTTATTATGCAAGCAACATTTTTGAAAATATTATATGCCTCTCTTCATAGTCAGCCGTATATGTAGCGCTCTCATGCAAATTGATTTATAAATCGCGATACTTTTGGAATATAATGCTTGCAAGCGACACCCACAATTTCAAAAATCCAGCAACCTAACGATATGTTGCAAAGCATATTAATAGTGAATTTATACATTTGACTTGCATAGATGTGCATTAATTAGTTTGTAAGTTCAATAGGTAAACATGTTTATTTTCATGTGTTTATTTCCTTTGTAATTTAAGGCCTTCAGTAATTTTATACACACAATGTTTCCACCTTTCATGTTTGCTCAAAAAAACAAAATGTTTTTGGAAGGAAGTTTTTTTTTAAACTTTCAACGAATGAAATCTGTGGTTGTGGTGTGTGGCTTGGCCGCAGAAGTGAGGTTGGGCTTGATTTTATCGACACTTTCAAAAGATAGCGCAGTCATGGAAATGAATCCATAAGCTATAAACAATCGTGTACTCTCGTTATGGTTTTCAATTATAAAACCGACAACGACTGAGAAAAGTGTAAGCGATGCAAAAGAAAAATCAAATAAAGAAGCACAAATAAAAACAAAAAACCCGCAAAGAATTGCAGCTGAGAGTGCTCGACTTCGACATACCCTGTACCTTCAATTTGTAAAGACTCCTAGAGGGTGTTAACACGCTATATTTTCAATTGAATCAGATTTTATTTTCATACAATAATTATATGTTATATTACCTTTCTAGACCAATTGGTTCCAGAAAACCCATTTTCTATTTTATCTTTTTGGGCTTATCTGGATATATACTCCATATTTTATAATCCTATTTCAAAAGGAGAAAATACGACTTCTACCCAAGGTAGATCCGTATATTTGCTCCTCACCTATAAACTGTGTTCGTGAAGGGAAAAAGGAAATAAACATCATCTGCGTATTGAATAATAGAATTTTGGTTCTATCTATTATAATTTCCGAGATCGACGAGTGTTACATACATTTTCGATGTGCACAAAACTAGTATACCTTTGTACCATAAGGTACAGGGTATCGCAGTAAGGATTGAAGTCGACAGTACTCGACTGCGACTTACCCTGTATCTTCAATTTGTAATGACTATTTGAAGGCGTTGCCCCGCCTACTTTTTAATGGAAACAGATTTCATTTTCAATCAATTTCATATACATATATCAATTTTTACTCTTTTAGACCAATTCGCCCCAGAGATATAACGGTTTTCTATTTTGGCTATATGCGGGCGTGATCACGCCCATTTAGTAATTGAATCACATTATACTCCATCCCAATAGCATAAATCAAAGTTTCATTCTTGTAGGTTATATGATTCTTGAGACATAAGCGTTTAAAATTATTACTATATATTTTTTATACCCTGTACACACACTGTGTATCAGGGTATATTAAGTTTGTTTGAGACGGTTTGTATGTAACGCATAGAAGGAGGGGAGGGGGACCCTATAAAGTATATATATTCTTGATCAGGATGACAAGACGAATTGATATAGCCCTGTCTGTCCGTCCGTCCGTCCTCACCAATGGTTCTCGAAAACTATAAGAGCTAGAGACTTGAAATTTGGTGGATAGACTCGTGAGGTCAAACGCTAGATCAAGTTTGAAGGATTTTTTGCCACGCCCACTCCTTCCCGCCCATCGAGCACCACCCATTTTTTCAAAAGGCTGTAGCTCGAAAACCTGATGAGTTAGAAACATGAAAATGAGTATGTAGACTCAGTATGTATAGCTCTACAAAACTGCATACCACATTTTCCCCCTCCCCTTCGTTTCCCCTCAAAAAGTTGTTTTCTTAAAATTGCTGTATCTCCTAAACTATAATAGATACAATGCTGAAATTTTGTATGCAAACTCAGTAAACATACCTTTTTAAAACTGCATACCACAAACTTTCATTTTTAACGCTGTGTGACAACGCAAAGACAAACAAGTTGAAATTTGGCATAAATTGCGCTTTGAACACTGCTTTATCCTGTTTGTAACAAAAACCGTACTTAACACTGCGAAAACTATTAAAGCTAGAGACTTGAAATTTGGAAGATAGTCTCGTGTGGTCGAATACTATATGAAGTTTGAAGGAATTTTAGCCACGCCCATTCCTTCCCGCCCATCGAGCACAACAAAAGGTCATTTTTTTCTTAAAATTGCTGTATCCCCTAAAGTATAAAGAATACAATGCTGAAATTTTGTATGCAAACTCAGATAACATACCTTTTTAAAACTGCATACAACAAACTACCACTTTCCCCGCAAAGACCAACACACTAAAATTTTGCAGCAATGCTTTGTAACAAAACCCGTACTAAAGCGCCATCTTATGGCAACATTGCACTGTGAGCCCTGCCTCACTATTAGCAAATACACAAACCATATCGTGGTACACTGCTTTTGCTGTCGGCGAATGTTTAACGTGTTATCAACATAGGTGTGTGTACAGGGTATTATATAGTTGAGAATACTCAACTATACCACCCTTACTGGTTTTTATTCTATCTTCTTTGGGTTCGAGTCGGTGTTTCTATCTCAAAAGACAACCGCGATAAAACGACTTTTGTAAATTTTTTACCCGAGGTTGCTCCAGTCACTTGACCCACACTCCTAAACTTAGTCAAAAAGGGGGAAAAAATGTATTATAGTTTCCGAGATCTAGGCGTTCATACAGACGGACAGACATACATGGCTATAGCAACTCGTCTTGTCGAGCTGATCAAGAATATATGGTACATACTTTGTTTAGTCGGAGATGTCTCCTTCTGGGTGTTACATACATATTCGATGCGCACAAAACTTGTACCATAAGGTACAGGGTATAAAAATGGTAAGCAATAAAAAAGAAGGGAAACGTCAATTGGACTCTAATACTGAGTGCACTCGGATACCTAATCCAATTTTGTGTGCATAGCATGAGCACAGAAAAACGTTTGTTCGACCTTTTGCACTTCGTTAATGTCGCTTCTGAGGGCTTGTTCTAGTTTTCCGTTTTTTACTTTTACACTGAATCGTTGATGTTGCTGTTATTGTGGTGGTTGTTGTTGTTGGTATGGTGGTTGCTGCTTAAATCATACGCGCCAGTTCATGTTATCATGTTTTTATACCCTGTACCTTATGGTACAAGGGTATATTAGTTTTGAGTGCATCGAAAATGTATGTAATACCTTAAAGGACACATCTCCGACTAAACAAAGTATATATATTCTAGATCAGCTCGACAAGATGAGTTGATATAGCCATGTTCGTCTGTTTGTCTGTCCGTCTGTATGAACGCCTAGATTTTGGAAACTATAATAGATAGACATAAAACTTTTCACTGGTCGATTTTGTTATTCATTAAGGAGATCAAGTTTATTTGGTTTTTCCCCTTTTTTACTTAGTTTAGGGTGAGGGGCAAATGACTGGTGTAACGTCGTGTAATAAATTTACAAAATCAATATTTTGTCGGTTGTATTTTGAGATAGGATCACCAGATTTGGAGTGTATATAGCTGACTTGAACCCCAACAAGATAGATCAGAAAAATAGGTGTAGCCACGCCCCAATATAGAAGAAATTTGAAACGCTTATGTCTCTGGAATCATAAAACCTACAGGAATGAAACTTTGCATGCATGCTATTGGGATAGAGCATAATAAAATTGAATCATAGAATAGCCAGATAGCATTCGAACAATGGTTAGAAATTGAAGGTACAGGGTACGTCGCAGTCGAGAACAGTCGGCTGCAATTCCTTACTTGTTTTTATTTGAGAGGTGACGCAAATCATTAAAAGCCGAGGTGTAGGACTTGCGTTTCGACTCAACGCAGTAAAAACCCACCCACACTCGCGGAATCCACCGTTGGGCATTGCTTCGCGAGGGAGGAGTGGCCTATTGCCCATTATTAAGATTGCGCTGTTTTTCCGCGCGACGCAGTTTTAATATGATATTATTTGCTATGTTATACACGGCAAGCCAACTACTCTCAGAGTCGAGTAGGATGTCTACCATTCAACAACTAAAAAATACTTGATCTGCGGCTTCTATAGTTCCTGGTGCGCACTCGACGCAAAATGAACTGAGGTCATCTTTAAACTTGTACAGGTACGATCTAAAGCACCCATGTCCAGTCAGAATTTGAGTCAAATAATAGTAGTTCTGTCCGTGTTTCCTGTTGGTCCATCTTTCTCTGTCGGAGATCAGGCAGTATTTCCAACATGCCTTAACTGATCGGTTCCACCCATACTGCCAGTCTGCGATGCTTCGAGATTGTAACGTGTCGCATATTCATTTTAAAAATTCCATCGTACATGGCGTTCTATAGTAAGGGATCCAATACGGACCCTTGACGAACGTCACCTGTTAATCGATCCTGTTTATGATAGTGATATACATAATTAAGCGTCATATCGGAGAGGTAGCTTTCGACCACATCAATAAGTGAGATCGGCAAAATCAATGAATATGTAAAGTGTACAACTCATGATTGTGTTATTTTATGGTAAATAAGGTGTACTTATGCTTTGAGATAGAATACGCATTTAGCACTGACCTGGTTGCCGACGACACCTGTTGGGGGCCAAACCAAACTGCAGCCAAGCGCAACGACAATGACGGCATAAAGAATAGTAAGTAAATTATTATCGATTGCATATATTTACATACATAATTGATTTACGCGCAAATTAGATTTTATGCAAACTATTACTCAGCTAATTAAGTTGGTTGCAAAACTAATAGAGAATTAGCTTGATTGATATGGGATTGATGCAATTTCACTCTCATTGCATGAAGCTGCGCACACGTGGACATAGTATGTATGTACGGGTTAGTTGTAGCACGCACAATAAACGACTACAATGTGTGTCATTGAAATCATATGTGCCATAAGACAAGATAAATTGGTCAAAGCAGTGTAACCCAGATTGTACGAGAAAAAAAGTACTCGCTTTTAATTCAATTAATGAATCCAAATGAAATCAGTAAAAGAAGTGCTACCGTATTGCATTTATATTATTAGTGTTTACTTGAGAGAGCGCGTCTATAGCGTCCAATGAAGTCGACATAATAAAAGTACAAGGCTAACAGAAAAAACATTTATTCAAGCACCAATGCATTGGGGACAGAGAAAGATACAAACTGCACTTTCAACCCGAAATATACTGACTACCAAAAATTCTGAAAGACATTATTTCTCTCGGACCAATCTCATCGATGTTGAATTCATCATCGTTTTACTTATGTAAATACATGACACAAGGTGAACAATTTATACATATGTACATGCTGACACAATACCTATAATACACAATACCAGTAATACTGACAACCTCAACAGAAACTGCATTGACGAACACGACGACGAAAAATGTAGCATACTATTTGCCGCAGCGTGGTTGTTTCTAACATCTTGCGGGACAACGCTCTCTTACAGCCGTTATAAATTTAAGGTACAGGGTGTGGCGAAGTCGAGCACTGGCGACTGCAATTCCTTACTGGTTTTTATTGCTTTTGCAACCGAAAATATCGAAAACAAGATGAATGAAAAACGAACGAATGCAAATATTTCATGACGCATCGGTTGTGCTGCACGACTTTGCTGAGCAACGTTATTATGCAAGCAACATTTTTGAAAATATTATATGCCTCTCTTCATAGTCAGCCGTATATGTAGCGCTCTCATGCAAATTGATTTATAAATCGCGATACTTTTGGAATATAATGCTTGCAAGCGACACCCACAATTTCAAAAATCCAGCAACCTAACGATATGTTGCAAAGCATATTAATAGTGAATTTATACATTTGACTTGCATAGATGTGCATTAATTAGTTTGTAAGTTCAATAGGTAAACATGTTTATTTTCATGTGTTTATTTCCTTTGTAATTTAAGGCCTTCAGTAATTTTATACACACAATGTTTCCACCTTTCATGTTTGCTCAAAAAAACAAAATGTTTTTGGAAGGAAGTTTTTTTTTAAACTTTCAACGAATGAAATCTGTGGTTGTGGTGTGTGGCTTGGCCGCAGAAGTGAGGTTGGGCTTGATTTTATCGACACTTTCAAAAGATAGCGCAGTCATGGAAATGAATCCATAAGCTATAAACAATCGTGTACTCTCGTTATGGTTTTCAATTATAAAACCGACAACGACTGAGAAAAGTGTAAGCGATGCAAAAGAAAAATCAAATAAAGAAGCACAAATAAAAACAAAAAACCCGCAAAGAATTGCAGCTGAGAGTGCTCGACTTCGACATACCCTGTACCTTCAATTTGTAAAGACTCCTAGAGGGTGTTAACACGCTATATTTTCAATTGAATCAGATTTTATTTTCATACAATACTTATATGTTATATTACCTTTCTAGACCAATTGGTTCCAGAAAACCCATTTTCTATTTTATCTTTTTGGGCTTATCTGGATATATACTCCATATTTTATAATCCTATTTCAAAAGGAGAAAATACGACTTCTACCCAAGGTAGATCCGTATATTTGCTCCTCACCTATAAACTGTGTTCGTGAAGGGAAAAAGGAAATAAACATCATCTGCGTATTGAATAATAGAATTTTGGTTCTATCTATTATAATTTCCGAGATCGACGAGTGTTACATACATTTTCGATGTGCACAAAACTAGTATACCTTTGTACCATAAGGTACAGGGTATCGCAGTAAGGATTGAAGTCGACAGTACTCGACTGCGACTTACCCTGTATCTTCAATTTGTAATGACTATTTGAAGGCGTTGCCCCGCCTACTTTTTAATGGAAACAGATTTCATTTTCAATCAATTTCATATACATATATCAATTTTTACTCTTTTAGACCAATTCGCCCCAGAGATATAACGGTTTTCTATTTTGGCTATATGCGGGCGTGATCACGCCCATTTAGTAATTGAATCACATTATACTCCATCCCAATAGCATAAATCAAAGTTTCATTCTTGTAGGTTATATGATTCTTGAGACATAAGCGTTTAAAATTATTACTATATATTTTTTATACCCTGTACACACACTGTGTATCAGGGTATATTAAGTTTGTTTGAGACGGTTTGTATGTAACGCATAGAAGGAGGGGAGGGGGACCCTATAAAGTATATATATTCTTGATCAGGATGACAAGACGAATTGATATAGCCCTGTCTGTCCGTCCGTCCGTCCTCACCAATGGTTCTCGAAAACTATAAGAGCTAGAGACTTGAAATTTGGTGGATAGACTCGTGAGGTCAAACGCTAGATCAAGTTTGAAGGATTTTTTGCCACGCCCACTCCTTCCCGCCCATCGAGCACCACCCATTTTTTCAAAAGGCTGTAGCTCGAAAACCTGATGAGTTAGAAACATGAAAATGAGTATGTAGACTCAGTATGTATAGCTCTACAAAACTGCATACCACATTTTCCCCCTCCCCTTCGTTTCCCCTCAAAAAGTTGTTTTCTTAAAATTGCTGTATCTCCTAAACTATAATAGATACAATGCTGAAATTTTGTATGCAAACTCAGTAAACATACCTTTTTAAAACTGCATACCACAAACTTTCATTTTTAACGCTGTGTGACAACGCAAAGACAAACAAGTTGAAATTTGGCATAAATTGCGCTTTGAACACTGCTTTATCCTGTTTGTAACAAAAACCGTACTTAACACTGCGAAAACTATTAAAGCTAGAGACTTGAAATTTGGAAGATAGTCTCGTGTGGTCGAATACTATATGAAGTTTGAAGGAATTTTAGCCACGCCCATTCCTTCCCGCCCATCGAGCACAACAAAAGGTCATTTTTTTCTTAAAATTGCTGTATCCCCTAAAGTATAAAGAATACAATGCTGAAATTTTGTATGCAAACTCAGATAACATACCTTTTTAAAACTGCATACAACAAACTACCACTTTCCCCGCAAAGACCAACACACTAAAATTTTGCAGCAATGCTTTGTAACAAAACCCGTACTAAAGCGCCATCTTATGGCAACATTGCACTGTGAGCCCTGCCTCACTATTAGCAAATACACAAACCATATCGTGGTACACTGCTTTTGCTGTCGGCGAATGTTTAACGTGTTATCAACATAGGTGTGTGTACAGGGTATTATATAGTTGAGAATACTCAACTATACCACCCTTACTGGTTTTTATTCTATCTTCTTTGGGTTCGAGTCGGTGTTTCTATCTCAAAAGACAACCGCGATAAAACGACTTTTGTAAATTTTTTACCCGAGGTTGCTCCAGTCACTTGACCCACACTCCTAAACTTAGTCAAAAAGGGGGAAAAAATGTATTATAGTTTCCGAGATCTAGGCGTTCATACAGACGGACAGACATACATGGCTATAGCAACTCGTCTTGTCGAGCTGATCAAGAATATATGGTACATACTTTGTTTAGTCGGAGATGTCTCCTTCTGGGTGTTACATACATATTCGATGCGCACAAAACTTGTACCATAAGGTACAGGGTATAAAAATGGTAAGCAATAAAAAAGAAGGGAAACGTCAATTGGACTCTAATACTGAGTGCACTCGGATACCTAATCCAATTTTGTGTGCATAGCATGAGCACAGAAAAACGTTTGTTCGACCTTTTGCACTTCGTTAATGTCGCTTCTGAGGGCTTGTTCTAGTTTTCCGTTTTTTACTTTTACACTGAATCGTTGATGTTGCTGTTATTGTGGTGGTTGTTGTTGTTGGTATGGTGGTTGCTGCTTAAATCATACGCGCCAGTTCATGTTATCATGTTTTTATACCCTGTACCTTATGGTACAAGGGTATATTAGTTTTGAGTGCATCGAAAATGTATGTAATACCTTAAAGGACACATCTCCGACTAAACAAAGTATATATATTCTAGATCAGCTCGACAAGATGAGTTGATATAGCCATGTTCGTCTGTTTGTCTGTCCGTCTGTATGAACGCCTAGATTTTGGAAACTATAATAGATAGACATAAAACTTTTCACTGGTCGATTTTGTTATTCATTAAGGAGATCAAGTTTATTTGGTTTTTCCCCTTTTTTACTTAGTTTAGGGTGAGGGGCAAATGACTGGTGTAACGTCGTGTAATAAATTTACAAAATCAATATTTTGTCGGTTGTATTTTGAGATAGGATCACCAGATTTGGAGTGTATATAGCTGACTTGAACCCCAACAAGATAGATCAGAAAAATAGGTGTAGCCACGCCCCAATATAGAAGAAATTTGAAACGCTTATGTCTCTGGAATCATAAAACCTACAGGAATGAAACTTTGCATGCATGCTATTGGGATAGAGCATAATAAAATTGAATCATAGAATAGCCAGATAGCATTCGAACAATGGTTAGAAATTGAAGGTACAGGGTACGTCGCAGTCGAGAACAGTCGGCTGCAATTCCTTACTTGTTTTTATTTGAGAGGTGATGCAAATCATTAAAAGCCGAGGTGTAGGACTTGCGTTTCGACTCAACGCAGTAAAAACCCACCCACACTCGCGGAATCCACCGTTGGGCATTGCTTCGCGAGGGAGGAGTGGCCTATTGCCCATTATTAAGATTGCGCTGTTTTTCCGCGCGACGCAGTTTTAATATGATATTATTTGCTATGTTATACACGGCAAGCCAACTACTCTCAGAGTCGAGTAGGATGTCTACCATTCAACAACTAAAAAATACTTGATCTGCGGCTTCTATAGTTCCTGGTGCGCACTCGACGCAAAATGAACTGAGGTCATCTTTAAACTTGTACAGGTACGATCTAAAGCACCCATGTCCAGTCAGAATTTGAGTCAAATAATAGTAGTTCTGTCCGTGTTTCCTGTTGGTCCATCTTTCTCTGTCGGAGATCAGGCAGTATTTCCAACATGCCTTAACTGATCGGTTCCACCCATACTGCCAGTCTGCGATGCTTCGAGATTGTAACGTGTCGCATATTCATTTTAAAAATTCCATCGTACATGGCGTTCTATAGTAAGGGATCCAATACGGACCCTTGACGAACGTCACCTGTTAATCGATCCTGTTTATGATAGTGATATACATAATTAAGCGTCATATCGGAGAGGTAGCTTTCGACCACATCAATAAGTGAGATCGGCAAAATCAATGAATATGTAAAGTGTACAACTCATGATTGTGTTATTTTATGGTAAATAAGGTGTACTTATGCTTTGAGATAGAATACGCATTTAGCACTGACCTGGTTGCCGACGACACCTGTTGGGGGCCAAACCAAACTGCAGCCAAGCGCAACGACAATGACGGCATAAAGAATAGTAAGTAAATTATTATCGATTGCATATATTTACATACATAATTGATTTACGCGCAAATTAGATTTTATGCAAACTATTACTCAGCTAATTAAGTTGGTTGCAAAACTAATAGAGAATTAGCTTGATTGATATGGGATTGATGCAATTTCACTCTCATTGCATGAAGCTGCGCACACGTGGACATAGTATGTATGTACGGGTTAGTTGTAGCACGCACAATAAACGACTACAATGTGTGTCATTGAAATCATAAGTGCCATAAGACAAGATAAATTGGTCAAAGCAGTGTAACCCAGATTGTACGAGAAAAAAAGTACTCGCTTTTAATTCAATTAATGAATCCAAATGAAATCAGTAAAAGAAGTGCTACCGTATTGCATTTATATTATTAGTGTTTACTTGAGAGAGCGCGTCCATAGCGTCCAATGAATTCGACATAATAAAAGTACAAGGCTAACAGAAAAAACATTTATTCAAGCACCAATGCATTGGGGACAGAGAAAGATACAAACTGCACTTTCAACCCGAAATATACTGACTACCAAAAATTCTGAAAGACATTATTTCTCTCGGATCAATCTCATCGATGTTGAATTCATCATCGTTTTACTTATGTAAATACATGACACAAGGTGAACAATTTATACATATGTACATGCTGACACAATACCTATAATACACAATACCAATAATACTGACAACCTCAACAGAAACTGCATTGACGAACACGACGACGAAAAATGTAGCATACTATTTGCCGCAGCGTGGTTGTTTCTAACATCTTGCGGGACAACGCTCTCTGACAGCCGTTATAAATTTAAGGTACAGGGTGTGGCGAAGTCGAGCACTGGCGACTGCAATTCCTTACTGGTTTTTATTGCTTTTGCAACCGAAAATATCGACAACAAGATGAATGAAAAACGAACGAATGCAAATATTTCATGACGCATCGGTTGTGCTGCACGACTTTGCTGAGCAACGTTATTATGCAAGCAACATTTTTGAAAAGATTATATGCCTCTCTTCATAGTCAGCCGTATATGTAGCGCTCTCATGCAAATTGATTTATAAATCGCGATACTTTTGGAATATAATGCTTGCAAGCGACACCCACAATTTCAAAAATCCAGCAACCTAACGATATGTTGCAAAGCATATTAAGAGTGAATTTATACATTTGACTTGCATAGATGTGCATTAATTAGTTTGTAAGTTCAATAGGTAAACATGTTTATTTTCATGTGTTTATTTCCTTTGTAATTTAAGGCCTTCAGTAATTTTATACACACAATGTTTCCACCTTTCATGTTTGCTCAAAAAAACAAAATGTTTTTGGAAGGAAGTTTTTTTTTAAACTTTCAACGAATGAAATCTGTGGTTGTGGTGTGTGGCTTGGCCGCAGAAGTGAGGTTGGGCTTGATTTTATCGACACTTTCAAAAGATAGCGCAGTCATGGAAATGAATCCATAAGCTATAAGCAATCGTGTACTCTCGTTATGGTTTTCAATTATAAAACCGACAACGACTGAGAAAAGTGTAAGCGATGCAAAAGAAAAATCAAAAAAAAAAAAAAGCACCAATAAAAACAAAAAACCCGCAAAGAATTGCAGCTGAGAGTGCTCGACTTCGACATACCCTGTACCTTCAATTTGTAAAGACTCCTAGAGGGTGTTACTTCGCTATATTTTCAATTGAATCAGATTTTATTTTCATACAATAATTATATGTTATATTACCTTTCTAGACCAATTGGTTCCAGAAAACCCATTTTCTATTTTATCTTTTTGGGCTTATCTGGATATACATTCCAAATTTTATAATCCTATTTCTACCCAAGGTAGATCCGTATATTTGCTCCTCACCTATAAACTGTGTTCGTGAAGGGAAAAAGAAAATAAACATCATCTGCGTATTGAATAATAGAATTTTGGTTCTATCTATTATAGTTTCCGAGATCGACGAGTGTTACATACATTTTCGATGTGCACAAAACTAATATACCTTTGTACCATAAGATACAGGGTATCGCAGTAAGGAATGACTGTTTGAAGTCGCTGCCCCGCCTACTTTTTAATGGAATCAGATTTCATTTTCAATCAATTTCATATATATCAATTTTTACTCTTTTAGACCAATTCGCCCCGTTTTTCATGCAACGATTTAAGTTTTGGTCATTTCTCTTCTTCATTTCGTATGGGGGCTTCCAGTTCCAGTTCTTCGATCATGATCGCACAGAAAAGAAGACTCTATGCGAAATTTCAGGTCGATAACTTCAAAACTGTATTAGAGGTAGTATAAATACAGATATGCGGACAGACGCCAATGGCTATATCAACTCGTCTTGTCATACTGATCAAGAATATATACCCATTGTGTAGTCGCAAATTTCTAAGTTTGTAAGAATGAAAAACTAGTCATTTTCTGACGCTAATACTGCACCGGAAATAAATTCTGACTTTGACAACATACTATGCCGCTCCCAGATATCGTAGCGTATTGAGCGATGGCTTATTTAAGAGCTTAAGGAATTCCCTTTTAAATTAATTTAATTTTAATTTCATGAGCCGGTCAACGCGATGAGCCATAGAGACATACATATATAAGCAACATGCTAAATTGTCAATATGTCAATCATAGCAGAGAAGCGACATTTCGTCCTTCGGCAAAACAGTCCGTTTGTCTGTCACTGTTTTGGTCTGCGTCGACAACTAACCTCCGCCTACCCATTCATCGACAAAACATTTTGCGTGTGCGTAAACTCACCCTCCTGCAACCTCTTTATCGTCATTCTATCTCTTCGTTTTTCTGTTACTGCATCGCTGCCGTCGCAACACGTCGTCACTAACCTTTCACCCCTTATCCTTTCACAACAACAAAAATTTGCGTCGCTGCTTTTCGTGTTTTTGACGTCGCACAGTGGGGCCTTCTGAGTTTTTCCATTGCAAAAATCATATCTCCTGAACGAATATAGATAATTGCATGAAATAAGTTTTGTTTAAAAGTGAATTCCTTAAGCTTTGAAATAATCGTTCATCGTTCAATACGCTACGATATCTGGGAGCGGCATAATATTTTGTCAAAGTCAGAATTTGTTTCCGGTGCAGTATAAGCGTCTGAAAATCACTACTTTTCATTATATACCAACTTAGCAATTTGCGACTGTACAAAATATATATATTCTTGATTAGTATGACAAGATGAATTGATATAGCCATGACCGTCCGTCCGTCTCTCCGTATATCTGTATTTATACAATCTCTCCTACAATTTTGAAGTTATTGACCTGAAATTTTGCACAGAGTCTTCTTTCGATCAACTCATATGTCGGAATCGGCATGATCGGACTACTGGAACTGGTAGCCCCCATACGAAATGAAGAAGAAAAACGAACAAAACTTGTTTCGTTGTATGGAAAACATTTTGGTTTGGAAGATAGAGGGCTGAAATTTAAAAGGTAGTCTTCTTTCGTACTCAGGCCAATTGTTTATAAGTATCATTGAGATTGCACCACTGGAACTGGCACCTGCCATACAAAAAGTAGAAAATTAAGAATTTTACCCCCCTTTCCACCGCCTACAATCATTTTTACCCACCAACTTCATTGCAAAATACAACAGGTTGCTTCCTATGACAACATTTGTCTTCTTCTTATACCCGTGGCAGCGCCTTTTTCGCTTATTTTTTTTGTGCGAGGTTGTGATCGTTTTCGGGCTATAAAAGCCAAAAAGGACGCCAAAGGATCATAATATTTTACATAGTGGTAAACGAATATATAATAAAGATATAGTGAAAATTTGACAGAGTGCATTTTTGAGCATTTTTTTTTTGTCCACCAAAGTTGAAAAATACCCAAAATATAGATAGTTCAAAATCAGCTCCCTTCAGAAAACTACAACTGCAAAAGGCTTAATATTTAAAATATAATACTACCTAATACTAATGATTCATGTTATAATTGCGTTGCTATTTCAACTCAAAGATGCCGAATTTTCAAAAAATTTAGTATGTTATTAAAAGTTGAAAAAAGGGTCAACTTTGAGTGGCGATATCTTTCAAACTATAATTCCGATTTCTTTAACGTAAACATTTCCTTGATCTCTGGATCCAGACATTCAAAAAATCGGAATTATAGTTTGGAAGATATGCGCACTCAAAGTTGACCTTTTTCAACATTCAATAACATACTCACTTTTTTTTTTTTGAAAATTCGGCATTTTTGAGTTGGAATAACAACGCAATTATAACACGAATCATTATCGAATTGATTTTTATTCTTAGGTAGCCATAGTGTTATATCATAAATATCAAGTCTTTTGCATGTGTAGTTTTCTAGATGGAAATGTTTTTCGATCTATCTATTTTTAAGGTGTTTTTCAACTTTAGTGGAACAAAAACAAAAAAAAAACCAGTAAGGACGCTATCTTCAGCAAGGCTGAAGCTATAATACTTTTCACGTTGTGTCACTAAAAAACTAAATGAATAGTTTTCATGCCTTTCTAACAACATAACTGTAAGGTTTCAAGTCAATTGGTTAAAAAACAAAAAAGTTTTCCATACAGCGGTTCAAGTTTTGCGATAAGTGGGCGTAGCCATGCCCACTTTTGGTCAAAATAGTTTTCATTCCTCCCTAAGAAGATAACTGTAAGGTTTCAAGTCAATTGGTCAATTTTCGCTAAAAAAAAAGGCGTGGGCACGCCCACTTTTGGTCAAAATAGTTTTCATTCCTCCCTAAGAACATAACTGCAAAGTTTCAAGTCAATTGGTTGAAAAACAAAAAAGTTGTCCATATAACGGGTCAAATTTCGCTAGAAGTGGGCGTGGCTACGCTCACTTTGGGTCAAAATAGTTTTCATGCCTCCCTAAGAACATAACTGTAAAGTTTCAAGTCAATTGGTTAAAAAACAAAAAAGTTTTCCATACAACGGGTCAATTTTCACTAAAAAAGGGCGTGGCCACGCCCACTTTTGGTCGAAATAGTTTTCATTCCTCCCTAAGAACATAACTGTAAAGTTTCAAGTCAATACGTTGAAAAACAAAAAAGTTTTCCATACAACGGGTCAAGTTTAGCTATAAGTGGGCGTGGCTACGCCCACTTTCGGTCAAAATAGTTTTCATTTCTCCCTAAGAACATAACTGTAAAGTTTCAAGTCAATTGGTTAAAAAACAAAAAAGTTTTCCATACAACGGGTCAATTTTCGCTATAAGTGGGCGTGGCTACGCGTGGCTACGCCCACTTTTGATCAAAATAGTTTTCATTCCTTCCTAAGAACATAACTTTAAAATTTCAAGTCAATTGGTTAAAAAACAAAAAAGTTTTTCATACAACGGGTCAATTTTCGCTAGAAGTGGGCGTGGCTACGCGTGGCTACGCCCATTTTTGGTCAAAATAGTTTTCATTCCTCCCCAAGAACATAACTTTAGAATTTCAAGTCAATTGGTTGAAAAACAAAAAAGTTGTCCATACAACGACGTGAATATTGCTTCTCTTCCTCTTCTTCATTTTGTATGGGAGCTACCAGTTCCAGATGTCCAATCTCATTGAAACTTTCAGGCATGTAGTCGGACTATGTAGAACTACTATGTTTAAAATTTCAGCACTCTATCATACAAAACAAAAAAGTTTTCCATACAACGATTCAAGTTTTGTTCATTTTTCTTCTTCTTTTCGTATGGGGGCTACCAGTTCCAGTTGTCCGATATGGCTGGATCCGACAAATGAGTTGACTGCACGAATAAGAAGTCTCTGTGCAAAATTTCAGCTCGATATCTTCAAAACTGTGGGACGAGATTGTATATATACAGACAGACGGACAGACGGACATGGCTAAATCAACTCGTCTTGTCGTCCTGATCAAGAATATATATACTTTATATAGTCGGAAATGAATATTTCGATCTGTTACAAACTTCAGCACAAAGTTATTATACTGTTTCACATACGTGAAAAGTATAAAAATGCTCGAAAATGCCCTCCGCGAAATTTTTACATTATGATAATTACAGATTCCTTTACTTAAGTTGCAAATTTCAGCTGCGTCCACCTGTATCCGCGGTTTTTGTAGCAAAAAAATGGTCGCAACCTCGTACAAAAATCAGCGAAAAATGCGCTGTCACGGGTATAAGACGAAGAATGCTCAGCAGATAGATTCGTTGTTACAGCTTTAATATGTTAATAAAGTGAACAAATTATGTTATTGGAAGCACCTTGTTATATTTGGTAATGCAGGTGGTGGGTAAAATTGATTGTAGGCGGTGTAAAGGGGGGTAAAATGTGATAATTTCCTACATTTTGTACAGCAGGTGCCAGTTCCAGTGGTGCGATCTCAATGATACTTATAGCCAATTGGTCTGAGTACGAAGGAAGACTACCTTTTAAATTTCAGCCTTCTATGTTGAAAATTGTTGTTATAAAAGATTGATTGCTTCACTTTCAATATACTTTAAATAATAACGCAATAGTTTTGTATTTATATTTTAGGATTGTTTTAATAATTTCAGATTTGAATATTTTTATTTTCCGCGCACACAACCAGCCACTTACAAGTCAGGATTAAAAGAGAAAGATAAACAAAACAGTGTTCCCATATATTAGGAAATAATTAGGGATTTTTGTAATGTTCATTTTTGCGAAGAACATAACATTACAGGGATGAACAATTAACTATGTTATGTTCAACAAAAATCTAAAAAGATTTCCATACAACGACTTTAATTTGCTTCTCTTCCTCTTCTTCATTTCGTATGGCAGGTACCAGTTCCAGTAGTTCGATCTCAATGAAACTTTCAGACATTTGGTCTGGCTACCTAAAACTTCTGGGTTTTTTATTTTAGCCCTCTATCTTCCAAAACAAAAACGTTTTCCACACAACGAATTAAAATTTTGTTCATTTTTCTTCTTCTTTTCGTATGGGAGCTACCAGTTCCAGTAGTCCGATCATGCCGGATCCGACATATGAGTTGATCGCACAGAAAAGAAGACTCTGTGCAAAATTTCAGATCGATAACAAAATTGAGGAAGAGATTGTATAAATACTGATAGACAACAAACGGACGGACGGACATGGCTATATCAACTCGTCTTGTCATACTGATCAAGAATATATACATATACTTTGTACAGTCGCAAATTTCTAAGTTTGTAAAAAATGAAAAACTAGTGATTTTCTGACGCTAATACTGCACCGGAAACAAATTCTGACTTTGATAAGGGGCCGTTCATTAATTACGTAAGGCGTTTTAAGGGGGAGGGGGTTCGAGCATGACTTATTTTTTCTTACATAGAGGGGGAATGTGTCTTGCTACATCTTACATAAGATGATAAAAATGTGCTCAAAGGAAGAATTTTTGTAGTTTCATGACTTTACAATCGTCAGTAACAACATAGAAGCGACACCTATTATCAGATATGTTCCATTGGCAGATTCACTTTCCGAGTGGATTTTGAGTCCTTGACAAAAAAAAAATTTTTAAATATAGTAAGAGTAGATTATGACTACAAAGGAAACTTTGTAGGTATAAATAAACCTTGCTAAAAATGGTCCTTTGACAAATAAAATTTAAAAAATCAACATTAATTTTTTCCTTAAAATTCTTACGTAATAAATATCAAACAAGGGGTAGGGGTCACCATGATCTTATTTTATCTTACATGTAGGGGGTCAAAAACAGGCAAAAATCGCTTTACGTAATTAATGAACGGTCCCCAACATATTACGCCGCTCCCAGACATCGTAGCCGATCGAACGATGGCTTATTTTAAAGATTTCCCCTTTTAAACAAAACTTATTTCATGCAATTATCTTTATTCGTTCAAAATATATGATTATTGCAACGGAAAAACTCAGATAGCCCCAATGTGCGTCGACAACTGTCATTCCCGTCACATGCACTCTAATTGTAAACGGCAGGCAGGGTTTGTGCGCCTCAATGATGGCCGCATGTCCTGTTTTTGCCTGCCGTGTCTCAAAAAACTGCTGGGATGTTAAGTTCCTCTTAGAAGCACCATCCAGCGAATAGCAAATATCCTTGTTGTAAGAGTAACACGTACACCCAAACTTACATTCACTCACTCACGCATACGTGATTTTATCGGAGTCACACACTCACATGCGTTAACAGGGCATGGGTTTTGCATACAAAAAAACCCCAACTACATTGCCAAAACCAACAGGCTAAGCAAGTGTGTCTCATGGAAAAACTGACCTGCAACAACGGTTAAAACAGGCTGAAAATAACAACCGGGAGCTTTTAATCGGCTGCTCTGACGGTGGTATAACTGTGTGGGTGTATGTGTGTAAGTGTGTGTGTCAGGCAGACACTGTATTCAGCTTTGCCGAATATTATATACTCTTGCACTTATATAAATTTATGAAGATAAAGGGATATAGCCACGCCCATTTTCTAATTTCATTTAAAGAATGCAATTCAATCATACTACACTATATTTTCCGATCTTGTGTCTCATCGGTTTACAGAGAAGTCGTATTTTTAATTTTTTTTATATATGGGCGGTGCTATGCCCTCCTGCCCAAATTTTATGAAACTTAGGAATATAGTCAAGGCTGTACAAATGAACAAAAAAATTTTTTAACACACGTCTTTTTGTTTTTATCGATTGTTCCTATGGGAGCTATCGCTATTTAGGTGATAAATTTAAAATCAAAACCTTTTTCTTGCCAAAACCGCATTTTTGAACGTTCGTTCCTATGGCAGCTAAATGCTATAGTAATCTGATCAAGCTGATTTCTACAATTTTCTGCCTCCAAGGCTAAGATGACTTTTAGCGTTTACATTTTTTTGATAACATTAAAATTCCGCGAACAGTTAATAGTGAAATAGACAGAGGGACGGGCGGAACTCGTCCTTCTGTGCGTTGCAAACCTCATGACAAAGTAAATACATATACTCTTGCAAGAGTAAAAACAACACAACCTGTAACATAAATGCATCATCAATACTGTTATCCGCAAGCTAATTCGATTCTGCCGTTCCTTTTTTGTCTATGTGTGCGTGTATCGTTGCTTGTTGTTGCTGTGCTGCATACATTTAAGCTCATACGTATTCCTTTGTGAAAGAGATACATTCCTTTTTTTTTGGGCACGTGTGTTACGTTCATTGGCACTGATAAGAAAAGCTTAACAAAAGCAATAGCTTGAAAATTCTATTCAGAAAACATTTTCTTCGTGCATCACGGTCAAATTGACATTTCTTCATTTTCTGTTATGAGAGCGCCATTTATGATTCTATGAAATCGTTTTGAAAGTGTGTCCCCTCAAGCTCTATTCCATTTATTAGAATGTTATTGCAATCAAGAGTTTTAATTGAAATATGTTTTCCAACAAAAAGGACTCCTAACTTTACAAACAAATGCAAGCACGCAAAATTTTCTATGCTGTAAACATATTTGTAAAGACATATACAAACATAATAAATTTATGACTTTTTTAAATTTTTTATGCGGGTTGTTTTGGCCAGTATTATTTATTAAGAGATATTTTAGTTCTTTTAAACCACTTTTTATTTTCTCTCATGCGTATCGGCGGTTTTTCCGCCTTCTTTGGGGAGTCTGAATTTGCAATTTTAAATATACAAACATACATAATTTATTCTTTAAACGCTATACATGAAAACGAAAACACTACACATAGCTTATTAACTATTAATTACCGTCTGTCTTTGTATCGGAACAGTGACAATCAAATGCATTGGAAACAAGGGAACCATCCGACGGAGTATACGTCGGGTCAACGATACGCGCGCTCAATATACAGATGACGGAACATAAAAGAGATGTGAAGAAAGGCAAAGCCAGAGAGTATTAAAATATAACAAGAGACCGAAGCCCGCTTTCAAAAAATAATTTCTTCTAATAATTGGCGGAAAATTCTTGTCAGACAGAGACAACAAAACTAGTGTAAGTCTTGCTCGCTCTAACACGACGACGGACAGACAAATACTACACATTGGGAATTTAGTGGAAATTATGAATGAACTTCAAGCTTTGTTGCCGAATTTCATAAACAACTTTTGTTTACGAAAAGTGATGGCAAGAGGTGAAGTGGTGTGTGGGCATGTTTGCGAGGTATCTAAAAAACGTTTCTAAAATGTAGAGAAAGGGTGAAATGGAGATTATAAATGTGTGCGTATTGTTTTTGTTATCACAGATTTTTATGCGACCTCCCTGTCTCACACGAGACAAACCGGTTTTGTTCGATTGACTCTTTCCCTGCCTTTCTATAAACTAACATTTGATTCTTTGCGTGGCCACGGCACATACAAATTGTGCGCTACCTGTGCGTAGCCTTTGCTTTGCTTGTTGTTGCTTTTGCTTTGCATATGCGTAGCCTTTGCATTTGCCTGTGCATTGCTTTGCTTTACATTTGATTCCTGCGCGTAGCCTTGGCACACTCATATACTCCTTTACCCGTTTCAACCATAAACTAACAATATTGCAAATGCAAATTGTGGCATGTTTTTAGTTACTGGGGCGCCAAGATTTGAGGCTATTTTTATGTTAATTACCCAAAAATAATCATTTTTTAACGAATAAAAAAAATTGATACTCGCACCGTTTACGAGATATCGGACGTTGAAGATATGTGTTGACACATAGTAAATTATCATAGAACATGTATGTATGAGTGTGTGTACATGTATTTCTGAGCTCACGCGCACACATTTCATCAAACATACATGGTTTATGATTAATTGACATACGCCGATATCTAATAAACGGTGCGAGATATCATTTTTTTTATTCGCTAAAAAGTGTTTATTTTTGGCCAATTAACATAAAAATGGCCTCAAATCTTGGCGCCCCAGTAACTAAAATCTACCCCAAATTGTATTGTTTTGCTACTTAATTTCGTATTATCCTGTTACCATCATTATCAAAGTCGAATTGTTTGACTATATTCAGACAACAAAAGCGAATGATCTTCATGATTGATATTTGATTTTGATAAGTTAAAATGCCGATTAAAGTTTTGCTTTTAAAAATTTCAATTTTGAAAATTTGTAAATTTTTTTTATATTGGCATGTTAGTAAAATATAAAATGTTAATATAATTAGTTATAATAAGTTGAAAAACTCATTATTTTCAAAAATTATAAAAATTGCTAAAATAATTGAATATAAAATGTCCGTCCGGACATGCAAAATTTAAAAATTAAAATTAAGACAAAAGTCCACACCGCACAAGCAAATGAAAAAGTAAACAAAATAGGAAAAATGTCAACAATTCCAAGCCGAGTGAATAAGATATAAACATTTTATCATTCCGTCTCTGTCGCACACTTTTTCGACAATTATCTATTCACGATCTCAAAAACCCGAAAGCTTAGCGTGAGCGGGCTTCGGTCTCTTGTTATATTTAATACTCTCTGGGTATATTGTGTTTGTTTGACCTAAATGTATGTAACGCATTGAATGAGGGGAGGGCGACCCCATAAAGTGTAAATATTCTTGATTCTTGACGGCAAGAGCAATTGATTGAGCCATATCCGTCCGTCTGTCCATCTGTATGTCTGACCGTCCGTCCTCACCAACGGTTCACAGAAACTATAAGAGCTAGAGACTAGAAATTTGGAGGGTAGACAGCAGATAAAGTTTATTTTTGGTTTGTGCCACGCCCACTCCTTGCCGCCCAACCAGCGCCACCCACTTTTTTTAAACGCTGTAACATGAAAGTCAGTATATAGACTCAGAATGTGTAGCTCTAAAAAATTGCATACCTCAATTTCTCCCCCTCCCCTTATTTTCCCCTCCCCCAGCTGCTTGCATAAAATTGCTTTATCTCCGAAACTATTAAAGATACGAACCTGAAATTTTGTACACAAACTAAGTAAGTACATACCCACAAAATTCTCCTCTCTTTCATGGTTACCCCTCAAAGACCAAAAAACTCAAATTTTTCGAAAATTCTTAATTCTTTGACCGATTTCTTGATACTTTGAACACCGTGTGTGCAGGGTATTATATTGTCGTGTATACACGACTATTCTGTTTCTGTTGGTGGAAGTTTAATATGTTATTAACATAGTTAATTGCAGACGAAAACCAGTAAGGACGCCGCCTGCCATTACAATCGATAGCAATCCAGTGACGCAGGCCAACTCAGCTATATATCTTGGCGTCAATCTAGATCGCAGGCTTACCTTCTCCAAGCAGCCCCCTCCAAGAAGGCTTAAAAGGCGACAGCCGAGGGAATTGATGACGCGACGTCTAAGGACTCGAAGGTCTTGATTTTAAAAAATAGTTTTGAATAATAGCTAAAGCTAGCCTAAGAGCTAGCCAGCGCTCCCTTCTGGGTTGAATTAATAGATACTACGATTATAAAGAGGTATACTGATAACCTCGTATGTCTTCAGAATAAAATAGAAAAAAAACAAAAAAAAAGGTTTTCGTCTACAATTTTTTTTTTTTTTTTTTTTTATTAAAACTTTGCTTTATTTATTGAATCTTCTCTTTATGAGACTAACAATAAGTTTGCAGATCTTATGCCTATATATTAACTAGCAGTTCTTTTGAACTGCAGATAGGTTGCGGGGCCCTAGGGTCTATCGCTGGGTTGGAAGGTCATTTCGACGAAGACGGGATTGGCTGCTCAACCTTGTTAATCTTCTGGCGAGATGGTTAGGGTGCGTAGAAAGCTTGCTGTAGTATTGTTCCTTGAGTTCTGCTATTACATCTCTGACTGGTTGAATATTTAAATCTTTTTGTATGTTTTCGTTTCGAACATACCACGGTGCCCCGGTGATGGTTCTCAATATCTTTGACTGGGTTCTCTGAATGATTTCAATGTTGCTACTGCTAGCGTTTCCCCATAACTGGGAGCCGTAGGTCCAGATAGGTTTGAGAACAGAATTGTAGAGCAGGACTTTGTAGTCAAGACTAAGGGAAGAGCGAGCGTTGATAAGCCAGTGGAGGCTATTTGCTTTTAGTTTTAAATGCGTTCTCTTGGCCTCGATGTGCCTGCGCCATGTGAGTCTTCTATCGAGGTGTACTCCGAGGTATGTCACTTCGTTTGTTTGCGGAAGCGTAGTGTTGTTTAACATCAGCGGTGGGCAATCTTGCCTGTTTAGAGTGAACGTAACGTGTTTGCATTTTTGTTCGTTGACTTTTATTCGCCAGTCAGCTAGCCATTTTTCTATGTCGACCAGGTGAAGAGCTAACTGCGCTGTTGCTTGCATAGGGCATCTGGAACGGCTGAGAATAGCTGTATCGTCAGCAAAGGTGGATGTTGTTAGACGTCTGCTTGTTGGGATGTCTGATGTGTAGAGGACATATAACGTAGGACCGAGTACGCTACCTTGAGGAACTCCAGCTCTAATGGTGTGGTCGTCGGACATATCACTGTTACATCTCACTGTAAACTTCCTGTCGTAGAGGTATGACTTTAGTAGCTTGTGCGTGTTGTTTGGAAGCATTGTTTTAATTTTATGCATTAAACCGTCTAACCAAACTCTGTCGAATGCTTGTGAGACATCCAAAAATATTGCTGTGCAGTATTCTCGATTTTCAAACGCGCTTCGTATTTCTGATGTTATGCGATTAACCTGCTCAATAGTTCCGTGTTTTTCACGAAAGCCGAACTGGTGTGAAGGGATTTTGTTGTGTGTTCTCAGGAATGAGTTGATCCGAGTTAGCACGCATTTTTCGAAAAGTTTTGATAGACACGATAATAAACTTATAGGTCTGTACGACGAGGGAATCGTGTGGTCTTTTCCTGGCTTTGGTATCATTATGATGATAGACTTTTTCCATCTTTCTGGAAAATAGCCAAGTTTAGTGATGGCATTGAAGAGCTTCGCGATAGTGCAAACAGCACAATATGGGAGCTCAATAATCATTTTTGGGGTTATTAAATCGCAGCCCGGTGATTTTTTTGGGTTCAGTTCCTTTTTGATAATATTAGCGATTTCGTTTGGTCGAAACTCGATTGGGTCACGTTGAAGCTCGGCGTCGTTTGTTAATGCTGGTAGTGTAGTCGCATTTGTGCAAGGATTTGGTTGAAACACATTTTCGAGGTGGGCGGCAAATGTTCTTGCTCTATCTTCGTCGCTGCGGGCCCAGCCGCCTGCAGGGTTTCTTATAGGCATCACGGTTTCTGTCGGTGAGCTTAGGGTTGGGTGAGCTCTCCACAGTGAGTTTCTTGTACTGGATGTGGATAGTTGTTCTATGTACCGGCGTTGGGTATATGCTTCTTCTTGCTTTAACGCTTTAGAGAGGTTGCGTGCGGCGCTCTTAAGCCTATGTCGTGCAGATGGCGATCTGGTTGATTGCCATTCTCGACGTAAGCGTCGCTTTTCGATAACGAGCTGCTCGATTTGTAGATTCGTCTTCTTTTGGTTACGTGGAGCTTGCGCCGTTTGAGGTGTTGAGATACGAGCTGCGGTAACGAAGACTGATTCTAGATTGTTTACGAAGCTGTCGATCTCAGCTTCAACGGTTAGGGGAGGATCTAGCTCAATGTGTGAGCTAAAATATTTTTTGTAACTGACCCAGTTGGTTTTATGCGAGGTCAATCTAATTGGTTGATCTACGGTTTTTGGATGTCGAAGTAGGTTAATTAATACAGGCGAGTGATCAGACGAGAGATCTGAAAGACTTTCGGCGCTTAGCAGGGTTCGGGGAATATTTTTTGTTATTGCAAAGTCAATTAGGTCGGGTAGTTTATTGGGGTCAGCCGGCCAGTATGTTGGCCTGCCGGGAGAGAGATGGTCGAGCTTATTGCTGGCTTTTATAATTGCATTGTATAATTGTTTTCCTTTTGGGGTCACTAGACGAGATCCCCAGTGAGTGTGCTTGGCATTGTAATCTCCTGCTGCTATGAAGTGTTCTCCGAGTGTGTTAAAGAACTGCATGAACTCAGTTTCAGATATATTGAAGCGAGGTGGGCAGTATACGGCGGCTAGTGTTAGATGGTTACCACTATCTAATTGTATGTTTATAGATGTGGCCTGTAGATAGTTTTCTGCAAATCTTCTATGGCAGTGGTGTTTTAGACGGTTTCTAATCAGAATACCAGTCCCCCCATGTGCTTTACCATCAGGATGGTTTGTTCCATAAAATACGTAGCCTCGTATGTTAAAATTATATTTGTTTGTAAGGTGTGTTTCTGAGAGTAGCATTACGTCAATGTGTTTGTCAAGTAGAAATTGAGCTAGCTCAAGTTTGTGCTGTGAGACGCCATTAGCATTCCACGTAGATATGCGTAGGGAAGGCATGGTTTATTTGGACTGTTGTGAAATCAGCATTTGTATCAGTAGATTTTGGTTACGCATTAAATCCTGCATAGTTGTCCGCATAAAAGACATAAACTCCATTAGACTTTGCTGCATGGTTGATAACATTGCTTCAAAGTTGCTTTGTTGCTGCCCCGGCATTTGGTGGTGTTGAGTCGCGTTTAAATCTGCATGTGCTAGTTGTGGGTTCGGCGTGTTTGGGGTAGGGGGAACCAGTCCTGATTTTAGAGCACTGGCAAATGTCACGTTTTTGGTTGAGATTCCGCCAAGTGAAGATCTGGCTGCGGTCGAAAAGAAAACGTCTGGGTTTGATTTAGATGGTGTAAATGTAGGCTGTGCGTTTTGAGAGCGTGTAGTGGTCACTCGATGGTGGATTCGTGTTTTCAGTTCCTTGTATATTGGGCAACCTTTATAGTTAGCTGTGTGGTTACCACCACAGTTGGCGCATTTTTTTGTGCTGGCGTCGTCTTTGCTCGCTGGGCAGTGTGTAATGTCGTGAAGCTCTCCACAAGCTACACACACGGGGCGCAGAGTACAATACGACCTTGTATGGCCATATTCTTGGCAATTCGTACATTGTACGGGACCATTGCGTTTGTGCGGTTCTTCTACGGTGATTCTGCGGTGCAGTAGAAATTGAAGTTTGTATATCGGGTGCACTTCGTTTTTCTTTAGCGGCTTGCTTTCTGGATTAAGTTCTACCTTAAAGAGTGGTTGCGGCTTTCTATCCTTATTTTGGATGTTGAAAACAGTTTTGGCACTGAATCCTTTCTCTTGTAACGCGTTGATTACTTCCGCAGGAGTGACTTCAGGCTCAATGCCCTTTAGTACGACTTGCAGGCCTTTGCTGCTTTTTAGCTGGTACGTATAGAAGTTCTTTTTGTTGTCGCTCAGGTACTTCGACAGAACTCTGTAGTTATCTTCGGACTTAGTTTGTACCTTTGTTTCATGTATATTTCCCTTTACAAGGGGGATTATATGAAAGTTGTCCTTTCCAATAAGCTCGATAAGTTTGCTGACTAAGGCGTTGCAGCTTTTTTCACGGATGTAAATTGGTGGTGGCTTTGGCATTCTTTTAACGCTTTCTGTTTCGGGGGCCAGATCAGAAGTGTTATCTGCCAGAATTTTGAACCTGTTGGTATTATCAGGCGTTTCGCTTGGTGGTAGGCTGAAGCTAACACGGGTAATTTTCGGCTTCGAGTTTAGGGGGCTCAACTTTCTTTTAAATCGAATGTAGCGATCCATTCCAGTCTGTACGGCCGGCCTTTTTGTTTCTTTGTTTGCGTTTTCTTTAGGTAATGTTGCGCCAGTTATATTTGCATTGGCAATTGGACTGGCAGTTGATACCGTTGAAGTTGTTGTTGTACTTACTGTTGAGGTAGTTAGTGACATTGTTGTACTAGTCGTCGTAGATGGGCACAGGTCTCTCTGGCCAGTACATATCTGCTGATGAGCGGACACGGCGCTCTGTGGCGTTTGAGACGTGGACGGTAGCGACGGAGAGCAAGAACGCGCTCTCCCGCTCGCTACGTGCAATAGTTCGTGCGCTACATTGGTCATTGCCCTCGATCGCTCTAGAGCTGTAGTATTTTCTGTTGACGCGGCGTTATAGGTGAAATACGCGTTGTTCCGTTGCAAAGAGAGTCGACGCTCGTCTTGCTTACGCTGCAGTTCACTGCGAGTTTCGATTTCTTTTGAACTCATTGTATTAATAGAGATTTGGTTTTAATTGTTTTTTATTGTTTATTGTGGCTAATCAATTGATTAATTAGTTGATAGATTTGTGCGAATTTATCGCACTAAGCGTCTTTTCGCGATATACACTAATTATTATTAGATCTTTCACTGCACTGATGGGTTTTAAGTTAATTTTCCGGAGCACAAGAAAAACACGTCCGTACTTGACGGAATTCGCACGTCTAAACTAATTTCAATTAATTTTCCTTGGCTGTAGCTTCGCAAGATACAATGTTAACACAATCTGAATTCTGTTATTGTTTAACATCATTGGTAAGGTAAGGCAGGGATTACAGTGCAATGCTACCATTAGCTACCAACAGGTGTCGCTTAAGTACGGTTTTTGTTACAAAGCATTGCTGCAACATTTTAGTTTGCTAATCTTTACGGGGAAAATCGTAGCTCATGGTAAGCAAGGTATGCTTACTGAGTTTGCATACAAAATTTCAGCATTGTATCTTTTATAATTTAGTAGATACATACATTTTTAGGAAATAAATGAATTTTGAGTGGAAATGGTGGGGAAGTGACAAAAATGTGGTAGGCAGTTTTGTAGTGCTACACATACTGTGTCTACATATTTAATTTCATGTTTTTAACTCATCATACTTTTGAGTTATAGCATTTTAAAAATTGGGTGGTGCTCGATGGACGGGAAGGAGTGGGCGTGGCAAAAATTCCTTCAAACTTAATCTAGCATTTGACCACACGAGTCTATCTTCCAAATTTAAAGTCTCAAGGTTTTATAGTTTCCGCAGTGCTTAAGTACGGTTTTTGATGCAAAGCAATTAATGCAAAATTTCAGTTTGTTGCTCGTTGCGGGGCGTCAGTTGGGAAATCTCCATCCAATGTAACAAAAGTGATTTCTCCCTAAAATTGTATTTGTTTTTTGTTTTTATCAGTTGTAAACAATTTCATGCAATTACTTTACTAGCGTTTTAGTGAGTTTTTTGGTAGTTGTGCTGCAATATTCTTAACATTATTTTGAATAAGGCAAAATCAATGAATATGTAAAGTGTACAACTCATGATTGTGTTATTTTATGGTAAATAAGGTGTACTTATGCTTTGAGATAGAATACGCATTTAGCACTGACCTGGTTGCCGACGACACCTGTTTGGGGCCAAACCAAACTGCAGCCAAGCGCAACAACAATGACGGCATAAAGAATAGTAAGTAAATTATTATCGATTGCATATATTTACATACATAATTGATTTACAAAGTACAAATATGGTGGTTGCCTGAATGACAGAATAGTCAGCGTATGCACATTGTGACACAGAACTTTACCTTACTATTACTATTACTCAGCTAATTAAGTTGGTTGCAAAACTAATAGAGAATGAGCTTGATTGATATGGGATTGATGCAATTTCACTCTCATTGCATGAAGCTGCGCACACGTGGACATATGTATGTGCGGGTTAATTGTAGCACGCACAATAAACGACTACAATGTGTGTCATTGAAATCATAAGTGCCATAAGACAAGATAAATTGGTCAAAGCAGTGTAACCCAGATTGTACGAGAAAAAAAGTACTCGCTTTTAATTCAATTAATGAATCCAAATGAAATCAGTAAAAGAAGTGCTACCGTATTGCATTTATATTATTAGTGTTTACTTGAGAGAGCGCGTCCATAGCGTCCAATGAAGTCGACATAATAAAAGTACAAGGCTAACAGAAAAAACATTTATTCAAGCACCAATGCATTGGGGACAGAGAAAGATACAAACTGCACTTTCAACCCGAAATATACTGACTACCAAAAATTCTGAAAGACATTATTTCTCTCGGACCAATCTCATCGATGTTGAATTCATCATCGTTTTACTTATGTAAATACATGACACAAGGTGAACAATTTATACATATGTACATGCTGACACAATACCTATAATACACAATACCAGTAATACTGACAACCTCAACAGAAACTGCATTGACGAACACGACGACGAAAAATGTAGCATACTATTTGCCGCAGCGTGGTTGTTTCTAACATCTTGCGGGACAACGCTCTCTGACAGCCGTTATAAATTTAAGGTACAGGGTGTGGCGAAGTCGAGCACTGGCGACTGCAATTCCTTACTGGTTTTTATTGCTTTTGCAACCGAAAATATCGATAACAAGATGAATGAAAAACGAACGAATGCAAATATTTCATGACGCATCGGTTGTGCTGCACGACTTTGCTGAGCAACGTTATTATGCAAGCAACATTTTTGAAAATATTATATGCCTCTCTTCATAGTCAGCCGTATATGTAGCGCTCTCATGCAAATTGATTTATAAATCGCGATACTTTTGGAATATAATGCTTGCAAGCGACACCCACAATTTCAAAAATCCAGCAACCTAACGATATGTTGCAAAGCATATTAAGAGTGAATTTATACATTTGACTTGCATAGATGTGCATTAATTAGTTTGTAAGTTCAATAGGTAAACATGTTTATTTTCATGTGTTTATTTCGTTTGTAATTTAAGGCCTTCAGTAATTTTATACACACAATGTTTCCACCTTTCATGTTTGCTCAAAAAAACAAAATGTTTTTGGAAGGAAGTTTTTTTTTAAACTTTCAACGAATGAAATCTGTGGTTGTGGTGTGTGGCTTGGCCGCAGAAGTGAGGTTGGGCTTGATTTTATCGACACTTTCAAAAGATAGCGCAGTCATGGAAATGAATCCATAAGCTATAAACAATCGTGTACTCTCGTTATGGTTTTCAATTATAAAACCGACAACGACTGAGAAAAGTGTAAGCGATGCAAAAGAAAAATCGAAAAAAAAAACCAGTAAGGACGCTATCTTCAGCAAGGCTGAAGCTATAATACTTTTCACTTTGTGTCACTATAAAAAAAACTAAATGAATAGTTTTCATGCCTCCCTAACAACATACCTGTAATGTTTCAAGTCAATTCGTTAAAAAACAAAAAAGTTTTCCATACAAAGGGTCAATTTTCGCTATAAAAGGGCGTGGCCACGCCCACTTTTGATCAAAATAGTTTTCATTCCTCCCTAAGAGCATAACTGCAAAGTTTCAAGTCAATTGGTTAAAAAACAAAAAAGTTTTCCATACAACGGGTCAATTTTTGCTATAAGTAGGCGTGGCTACGCCCACTTTTGGTCAAAATAGTTTTCATTCCTCTCTAGGAACATAACTGTAAAGTTTTAAGTCAATTGGTTAAAAAACAAAAAAGTTTTCCATACAAAGGGTCAATTTTCGCTATAAAAGGGCGTGGCTACGCCCACTTTTCGTCAAAATAGTTTTCATTCCTCCCTAAGAACATAACTGTAAAGTTTCAAGTCAATTGATTAAAAAACCAAAAAGTTTTCCATACAAAGGGTCAAGTTAAGCTATAAGTGGGTGTGGCCATGCCCACTTTTGATCAAAATAGTTTTCATTCCTCCCTAAGAGCATAACTGCAAAGTTTCAAGTCAATTGGTTAAAAAACAAAAAAGTTTTCCATACAACGGGTCAATTTTCGCTATAAGTAGGCGTGGCTACGCCCACTTTTGGTTAAAATAGTTTTCATTCATCCCTAAGAACATAACTGTAAAGTTTCAAGTCAATTGGTTAAAAAACAAAAAAGTTTTCCATACAAAGGGTCAAGTTAAGCTATAAGTGGGCGTAGCCACGCCCACTTTTGATCAAAATAGTTTTCATTCCTCCCTAAGAGCATAACTGCAAAGTTTCAAGTCAATTGGTTAAAAAACAAAAAAGTTTTCCATACAACGGGTCAATTTTCGCTATAAGTGGGCGTGGCTACGCCCACTTTTGGTCAAAATAGTTTTCATTCCTCTCTAAGAACATAACTGTAAAGTTTCAAGTCAATTGGTTAAAAAACAAAAAAGTTTTCCATACAACGGGTAAATTTTCGCTATAAGTGGGCGTGGCTACGCGTGGTTACGCCCACTTTTGGTCAAAATAGATTTCATTCCTCCCTAAGAACATAACTTTAAAATTTCAAGTCAATTGGTTAAGAAACAAAAAGTTTTCCATACAACGACGTGAATATTCCTTCTCTTCCTCTTCTTCATTTTGTATGGGAGCTACCAGTTCCAGATGTCCAATCTCAATGAAACTTTCAGGCATGTAGTCGGACCATGTAAAACTACTATGTTTAAAATTTCAGCACTCTATTGTACAAAACAAAAAAGTTTTCCATACAACGATTCAAGTTTTGTTCACTTTTCTTCTTCTTTTCGTATGGGAGCTACCTGTTCCAATAATCCGATCATGCTGGTTCCGACGAATGATTCATCGTAATAAATTCTAAGACTCTGTGCAAAGTTTCAGCTCGATAGCTTCAAAACTGAGGGACTAGTTTGCATACATACAGACAGACAGACAGACTGACAGACAGACAGACGGACAGACGGACATGGCTAAATCAACTCGTCTTGTCGTCCTGATCAAGAATATATATACTTTATATAGTCGGAAATTAATATTTCGATCTGTTACAAACTCCGTGACAAAGTTAATATACTATTTCACATAAGTGAAAAGTATAAAAACACAAATAAAAACAAAAAACCCGCAAAGAACTGCAGCTGAGAGTGCTCGACTTCGACATACCCTGTACCTTCAATTTGTAAAGACTCCTAGAGGGTGTTACTTCGCTATATTTTCAATTGAATCAGATTTTATTTTCATACAATAATTATATGTTATATTACCTTTCTAGACCAATTGGTTCCAGAAAACCCATTTTCTATTTTATCTTTTTGGGCTTATCTGGATATACACTCCAAATTTTATATCCAAGGTAGATCCGTATATTTGCTCCTCACCTATAAACTGTGTTCGTGAAGGGAAAAAGAAAATAAACATCATCTGCGTATTGAATAATAGAATTTTGGTTCTATCTATTATAGTTTCCGAGATCGACGAGTGTTACATACATTTTCGATGTGCACAAAACTAATATACCTTTGTACCATAAGATACAGGGTATCGCAGTAAGGATTGAAGTCGACAGTACTCGACTGCGACTTACCCTGTACCTTCAATTTGTAATGACTGTTTGAAGGCGTTGCCCCGCCTACTTTTTAATGGAAACAGATTTCATTTTTAATCAATTTCATATATATCAATTTTTACTCTTTTAGACCAATTCGCCCCGTTTTTCATACAACGATTTAAGTTTTGGTCATTTCCTTTCTTTATTTCGTATGGGGCTGCCAGTTCCAGTTCTCCGATCATGATCGCACAGAAAAGAAGACTCTATGCGAAATTTCAGGTCGATAACTTCAAAACTGTATGGGAGGTAGTATAAATACAGATATGCGGACAGACGCCAATGGCTATATTAACTCGTCTTGTCATATTGATCAAGAATATATACCCATTGTGTAGTCGCAAATTTCTAAGTTTGTAAGAATGAAAAACTAGTCATTTTCTGACGCTAATACTGCACCGGAAATAAATTCTGACTTTGACAACATACTATGCCGCTCCCAGATATCGTAGCGTATTGAGCGATGGCTTATTTAAGAGCTTAAGGAATTCCCTTTTAAATTAATTTAATTTTAATTTCATGAGCCGGTCAACGCGATGAGCCATAGAGACATACATATATAAGCAACATGCTAAATTGTCAATATGTCAATCATAGCAGAGAAGCGACATTTCGTCCTTCGGCAAAACAGTCCGTTTGTCTGTCACTGTTTTGGTCTGCGTCGACAACTAACCTCCGCCTACCCATTCATCGACAAAACATTTTGCGTGTGCGTAAACTCACCCTCCTGCAACCTCTTTATCGTCATTCTATCTCTTCGTTTTTCTGTTACTGCATCGCTGCCGACGCAACACATCGTCACTAACCTTTCACCCCTTATCCTTCCACAACAACAAAAATTTGCATCGCTGCTTTTCGTGTTTTTGACGTCGCACAGTGGGGCCTTCTGAGTTTTTCCATTGCAAAAATCATATCTCCTGAACGAATATAGATAATTGCATGAAATAAGTTTTGTTTAAAAGTGAATTCCTTAAGCTTTGAAATAATCGTTCATCGTTCAATACGCTACGATATCTGGGAGCGGCATAATATTTTGTCAAAGTCAGAATTTGTTTCCGGTGCAGTATAAGCGTCTGAAAATCACTACTTTTCATTATATACCAACTTAGCAATTTGCGACTGTACAAAATATATATATTCTTGATTAGTATGACAAGATGAATTGATATAGCCATGACCGTCCGTCCGTCTCTCCGTATATCTGTATTTATACAATCTCTCCTACAATTTTGAAGTTATTGACCTGAAATTTTGCACAGAGTCTTCTTTCGATCAACTCATATGTCGGAATCGGCATGATCGGACTACTGGAACTGGTAGCCCCCATACGAAATGAAGAAGAAAAACGAACAAAACTTGTTTCGTTGTATGGAAAACATTTTGGTTTGGAAGATAGAGGGCTGAAATTTAAAAGGTAGTCTTCTTTCGTACTCAGGCCAATTGTTTATAAGTATCATTGAGATTGCACCACTGGAACTGGCACCTGCCATACAAAAAGTAGAAAATTAAGAATTTTACCCCCCTTTCCACGGCCTACAATCATTTTTACCCACCAACTTCATTGCAAAATACAACAGGTTGCTTCCTATGACAACATTTGTCTTCTTCTTATACCCGTGGCAGCGCCTTTTTCGCTTATTTTTTTTGTGCGAGGTTGTGATCGTTTTCGGGCTATAAAAGCCAAAAAGGACGCCAAAGGATCATAATATTTTACATAGTGGTAAACGAATATATAATAAAGATATAGTGAAAATTTGACAGAGTGCATTTTTGAGCATTTTTTTTTTGTCCACCAAAGTTGAAAAATACCCAAAATATAGATAGTTCAAAATCAGCTCCCTTCAGAAAACTACAACTGCAAAAGGCTTAATATTTAAAATATAATACTACCTAATACTAATGATTCATGTTATAATTGCGTTGCTATTTCAACTCAAAGATGCCGAATTTTCAAAAAATTGAGTATGTTATTAAAAGTTGAAAAAAGGGTCAACTTTGAGTGGCGATATCTTTCAAACTATAATTCCGATTTCTTTAACGTAAACATTTCCTTGATCTCTGGATCCAGACATTCAAAAAATCGGAATTATAGTTTGGAAGATATGCGCACTCAAAGTTGACCTTTTTCAACATTCAATAACATACTCACTTTTTTTTTTTTGAAAATTCGGCATTTTTGAGTTGGAATAACAACGCAATTATAACACGAATCATTATCGAATTGATTTTTATTCTTAGGTAGCCATAGTGTTATATCATAAATATCAAGTCTTTTGCATGTGTAGTTTTCTAGATGGAAATGTTTTTCGATCTATCTATTTTTAAGGTGTTTTTCAACTTTAGTGGAACAAAAACAAAAAAAAAAAAATGCTCGAAAATGTCCTCCGCGAAATTTTTACATTATGATAATTACAGATTCCTTTACTTAAGTTGCAAATTTCAGCTGCGTCCACCTGTATCCGCGGTTTTTGTAGCAAAAAAATGGTCGCAACCTCGTACAAAAATCAGCGAAAAATGCGCTGTCACGGGTATAAGACGAAGAATGCTCACCAGATAGATTCGTTATTACAGCTTTAATATGTTAATAAAGTGAACAAATTATGTTATTGGAAGCAACTTGTTATATTTGGTAATGCAGGTGGTTGGGTAAAATTGATAGTAGGCGGTGTAAAGGGGGGTAAAATGTGATAATTTCCTACATTTTGTATAGCAGGTGCCAGTTTCAGTAGTGCAATCTCAATGATACTTATAGCCAATTGGTCTGAGTACGAAGGAAGACTACCTTTTAAATTTCAGCCTTCTATGTTGAAAATTGTTGTTATAAAAGATTGATTGCTTCACTTTCAATATACTTTAAATAATAACGCAATAGTTTTATATTTATATTTTAGGATTGTTTTAATAATTTCAGATTTGAATATTTTTATTTTCCGCACACACAACCAGCCACTTACAAGTCACGATTAAAAGAGAAAGATAAACAAAACAGTGTTCCCATATATTAGGAAATAATTAGGGATTTTTGTAATGTTCATTTTTGCGAAGAACATAACATTACAGGGATGAACAATTAACTATGTTATGTTCAACAAAAATCTAAAAAGTTTTCCATACAACGACTTTAATTTGCTTCTCTTCCTCTTCTTCATTTCGTATGGCAGGTACCAGTTCCAGTAGTTCGATATCAATGAAACTTTCAGACATTTGGTCTGGCTACCTAAAACTTCTGGGTTTTTTATTTTAGCCCTCTATCTTCCAAAACAAAAACGTTTTCCACACAACGAATTAAAATTTTGTTCATTTTTCTTCTTCTTTTCGTATGGGAGCTACCAGTTCCAGTAGTCCGATCATGCCGGATCCGACATATGAGTTGATCGCACAGAAAAGAAGACTCTGTGCAAAATTTCAGATCGATAACAAAATTGAGGAAGAGATTGTATAAATACTGATAGACAACAAACGGACGGACGGACATGGCTATATCAACTCGTCTTGTCATACTGATCAAGAATATATACATATACTTTGTACAGTCGCAAATTTCTAAGTTTGTAAAAAATGAAAAACTAGTGATTTTCTGACGCTAATACTGCACCGGAAACAAATTCTGACTTTGATAAGGGGCCGTTCATTAATTACGTAAGGCGTTTTAAGGGGGAGGGGGTTCGAGCATGACTTATTTTTTCTTACATAGAGGGGGAATGTGTCTTGCTACATCTTACATAAGATGATAAAAATGTGCTCAAAGGAAGAATTTTTGTAGTTTCATGACTTTACAATCGTCAGTAACAACATAGAAGCGACACTTATTATCAGATATGTTCCATTAGCAGATTCACTTTCCGAGTGGATTTTGAGTCCTTGACAAAAAAAAATTTTTTAAATATAGTAAGAGTAGATTATGACTACAAAGGAAACTTTGTAGGTATAAATAAACCTTGCTAAAAATGGTCCTTTGACAAATAAAATTTAAAAAATCAACATTAATTTTTTCCTTAAAATTCTTACGTAATAAATATCAAACAAGGGGTAGGGGTCACCATGATCTTATTTTATCTTACATGTAGGGGGTCAAAAACAGGCAAAAATCGCTTTACGTAATTAATGAACGGTCCCCAACATATTACGCCGCTCCCAGACATCGTAGCCGATCGAACGATGGCTTATTTTAAAGATTTCCCCTTTTAAACAAAACTTATTTCATGCAATTATCTTTATTCGTTCAAAATATATGATTATTGCAACGGAAAAACTCAGATAGCCCCAATGTGCGTCGACAACTGTCATTCCCGTCACATGCACTCTAATTGTAAACGGCAGGCATGGTTTGTGCGCCTCAATGATGGCCGCATGTCCTGTTTTTGCCTGCCGTGTCTCAAAAAACTGCTGGGATGTTAAGTTCCTCTTAGAAGCACCATCCAGCGAATAGCAAATATCCTTGTTGTAAGAGTAACACGTACACCCAAACTTACATTCACTCACTCACGCATACGTGATTTTATCGGAGTCACACACTCACATGCGTTAACAGGGCATGGGTTTTGCATAGAAAAAAACCCCAACTACATTGCCAAAACCAACAGGCTAAGCAAGTGTGTCTCATGGAAAAACTGACCTGCAACAACGGTTAAAACAGGCTGAAAATAACAACCGGGAGCTTTTAATCGGCTGCTCTGACGGTGGTATAACTGTGTGGGTGTATGTGTGTAAGTGTGTGTGTCAGGCAGACACTGTATTCAGCTTTGCCGAATATTATATACTCTTGCACTTATATAAATTTATGAAGATAAAGGGATATAGCCACGCCCATTTTCTAATTTCATTTAAAGAATGCAATTCAATCATACTACACTATATTTTCCGATCTTGTGTCTCATCGGTTTACAGAGAAGTCGTATTTTTAATTTTTTCTATATATGGGCGGTGCTATGCCCTCCTGCCCAAATTTTATGAAACTTAGGAATATAGTCAAGGCTGTACAAATGAACAAAAAAATTTTTTAACACACGTCTTTTTGTTTTTATCGATTGTTCCTATGGGAGCTATCGCTATTTAGGTGATAAATTTAAAATCAAAACCTTTTTCTTGCCGAAACCGCATTTTTGAACGTTCGTTCCTATGGCAGCTAAATGCTATAGTAATCTGATCAAGCTGATTTCTACAATTTTCTGCCTCCAAGGCTAAGATGACTTTTAGCGTTTACATTTTTTTGATAACATTAAAATTCCGCGAACAGTTAATAGTGAAATAGACAGAGGGACGGGCGGAACTCGTCCTTCTGTGCGTTGCAAACCTCATGACAAAGTAAATACATATACTCTTGCAAGAGTAAAAACAACACAACCTGTAACATAAATGCATCATCAATACTGTTATCCGCAAGCTAATTCGATTCTGCCGTTCCTTTTTTGTCTATGTGTGCGTGTATCGTTGCTTGTTGTTGCTGTGCTGCATACATTTAAGCTCATACGTATTCCTTTGTGAAAGAGATACATTCCTTTTTTTTTGGGCACGTGTGTTACGTTCATTGGCACTGATAAGAAAAGCTTAACAAAAGCAATAGCTTGAAAATTCTATTCAGAAAACATTTTCTTCGTGCATCACGGTCAAATTGACATTTCTTCATTTTCTGTTATGAGAGCGCCATTTATGATTCTATGAAATCGTTTTGAAAGTGTGTCCCCTCAAGCTCTATTCCATTTATTAGAATGTTATTGCAATCAAGAGTTTTAATTGAAATATGTTTTCCAACAAAAAGGACTCCTAACTTTACAAACAAATGCAAGCACGCAAAATTTTCTATGCTGTAAACATATTTGTAAAGACATATACAAACATAATAAATTTATGACTTTTTTAAATTTTTTATGCGGGTTGTTTTGGCCAGTATTATTTATTAAGAGATATTTTAGTTCTTTTAAACCACTTTTTATTTTCTCTCATGCGTATCGGCGGTTTTTCCGCCTTCTTTGGGGAGTCTGAATTTGCAATTTTAAATATACAAACATACATAATTTATTCTTTAAACGCTATACATGAAAACGAAAACACTACACATAGCTTATTAACTATTAATTACCGTCTGTCTTTGTATCGGAACAGTGACAATCAAATGCATTGGAAACAAGGGAACCATCCGACGGAGTATACGTCGGGTCAACGATACGCGCGCTCAATATACAGATGACGGAACATAAAAGAGATGTGAAGAAAGGCAAAGCCAGAGAGTATTAAAATATAACAAGAGACCGAAGCCCGCTTTCAAAAAATAATTTCTTCTAATAATTGGCGGAAAATTCTTGTCAGACAGAGACAACAAAACTAGTGTAAGTCTTGCTCGCTCTAACACGACGACGGACAGACAAATACTACACATTGGGAATTTAGTGGAAATTATGAATGAACTTCAAGCTTTGTTGCCGAATTTCATAAACAACTTTTGTTTACGAAAAGTGATGGCAAGAGGTGAAGTGGTGTGTGGGCATGTTTGCGAGGTATCTAAAAAACGTTTCTAAAATGTAGAGAAAGGGTGAAATGGAGATTATAAATGTGTGCGTATTGTTTTTGTTATCACAGATTTTTATGCGACCTCCCTGTCTCACACGAGACAAACCGGTTTTGTTCGATTGACTCTTTCCCTGCCTTTCTATAAACTAACATTTGATTCTTTGCGTGGCCACGGCACATACAAATTGTGCGCTACCTGTGCGTAGCCTTTGCTTTGCTTGTTGTTGCTTTTGCTTTGCATATGCGTAGCCTTTGCATTTGCCTGTGCATTGCTTTGCTTTACATTTGATTCCTGCGCGTAGCCTTGGCACACTCATATACTCCTTTACCCGTTTCAACCATAAACTAACAATATTGCAAATGCAAATTGTGGCATGTTTTTAGTTACTGGGGCGCCAAGATTTGAGGCTATTTTTATGTTAATTACCCAAAAATTATCATTTTTTAACGAATAAAAAAAATTGATACTCGCACCGTTTACGAGATATCGGACGTTGAAGATATGTGTTGACACATAGTAAATTATCATAGAACATGTATGTATGAGTGTGTGTACATGTATTTCTGAGCTCACGCGCACACATTTCATCAAACATACATGGTTTATGATTAATTGACATACGCCGATATCTAATAAACGGTGCGAGATATCATTTTTTTTATTCGCTAAAAAGTGTTTATTTTTGGCCAATTAACATAAAAATGGCCTCAAATCTTGGCGCCCCAGTAACTAAAATCTACCCCAAATTGTATTGTTTTGCTACTTAATTTCGTATTATCCTGTTACCATCATTATCAAAGTCGAATTGTTTGACTATATTCAGACAACAAAAGCGAATGATCTTCATGATTGATATTTGATTTTGATAAGTTAAAATGCCGATTAAAGTTTTGCTTTTAAAAATTTCAATTTTGAAAATTTGTAAATTTTTTTTATATTGGCATGTTAGTAAAATATAAAATGTTAATATAATTAGTTATAATATGTTGAAAAACTCATTATTTTCAAAAATTATAAAAATTGCTAAAATAATTGAATATAAAATGTCCGTCCGGACATGCAAAATTTAAAAATTAAAATTAAGACAAAAGTCCACACCGCACAAGCAAATGAAAAAGTAAACAAAATAGGAAAAATGTCAACAATTCCAAGCCGAGTGAATAAGATATAAACATTTTATCATTCCGTCTCTGTCGCACACCTTTTCGACAATTATCTATTCACGATCTCAAAAACCCGAAAGCTTAGCGTGAGCGGGCTATCTCTTGTTATATTTAATACTCTCTGGGTATATTGTGTTTGTTTGACCTAAATGTATGTAACGCATTGAATGAGGGGAGGGCGACCCCATAAAGTGTAAATATTCTTGATTCTTGACGACAAGAGCAATTGATTGAGCCATATCCGTCCGTCTGTCCATCTGTATGTCTGCCCGTCCGTCCTCACCAACGGTTCACAGAAACTATAAGAGCTAGAGACTAGAAATTTGGAGGGTAGACAGCAGATAAAGTTTATTTTTGGTTTGTGCCACGCCCACTCCTTGCCGCCCAAACAGCACCACCCACTTTTTTTAAACGCTGTAACATGAAAGTCAGTATATAGACTCAGAATGTGTAGCTCTAAAAAACTGCATACCTCAATTTCTCCCCCTCCCCTTATTTTCCCCTCCCCCAGCTGCTTGCATAAAATTGCTTTATCTCCGAAACTATTAAAGATACGAACCTGAAATTTTGTACACAAACTAAGTAAGTACATACCCACAAAATTCTCCTCTCTTTCATGGTTACCCCTCAAAGACCAAAAAACTCAAATTTTTCGAAAATTCTTAATTCTTTGACCGATTTCTTGATACTTTGAACCCTATCGTGTGTGCAGGGTATTATATTGTCGTGTATACACGACTATTCTGTTTCTGTTGGTTGAAGTTTAATATGTTATTAACATAGTTAATTGCAGACGAAAACCAGTAAGGACGCCGCCTGCCATTACAATCGATAGCAATCCAGTGACGCAGGCCAACTCAGCTATATATCTTGGCGTCAATCTAGATCGCAGGCTTACCTTCTCCAAGCAGCCCCCTCCAAGAAGGCTTAAAAGGCGACAGCCGAGAGAATTGATGACGCGACGTCTAAGGACTCGAAGGTCTTGATTTTAAAAAATTGTTTTGAATAATAGCTAAAGCTAGCCTAAGAGCTAGCCAGCGCTCCCTTCTGGGTTGAATTAATAGATACTACGATTATAAAGAGGTATACTGATAACCTCGTATGTCTTGTGATTTTAAGATCTTTTCCTTGGCTGTAGCTTCGCAAGATACAATGTTAACACAATCTGAATTCTGTTATTGTTTAACATCATTGGTAAGGTAAGGCAGGGATTACAGTGCAATGCTACCATTAGCTACCAACAGGTGTCGCTTAAGTACGGTTTTTGTTACAAAGCATTGCTGCAACATTTTAGTTTGCTAATCTTTACGGGGAAAATCGTAGCTCATGGTAAGCAAGGTATGCTTACTGAGTTTGCATACAAAATTTCAGCATTGTACCTTTTATAATTTAGGAGATACATAAATTTTTAGGAAATAAATGAATTTTGAGTGGAAATGGTGGGGAAGTGACAAAAATGTGGTAGGCAGTTTTGTAGTGCTACACATACTGTGTCTACATATTTAATTTCATGTTTTTAACTCATCATACTTTTGAGTTATAGCATTTTAAAAATTGGGTGGTGCTCGATGGACGGGAAGGAGTGGGCGTGGCAAAAATTCCTTCAAACTTAATCTAGCGTTTGACCACACGAGTCTATCTTCCAAATTTAAAGTCTCAAGGTTTTATAGTTTCCGCAGTGCTTAAGTACGGTTTTTGATGCAAAGCAATTAATGCAAAATTTCAGTTTGTTGCTCGTTGCGGGGCGTCAGTTGGGAAATCTCCATCCAATGTAACAAAAGTGATTTCTCCCTAAAATTGTATTTGTTTTTTGTTTTTATCAGTTGTAAACAATTTCATGCAATTACTTTACTAGCGTTTTAGTGAGTTTTTTGGTAGTTGTGCTGCAATATTCTTAACATTATTTTGAATAAGGCAAAATCAATGAATATGTAAAGTGCACAACTCATGATTGTGTTATTTTATGGTAAATAAGGTGTACTTATGCTTTGAGATAGAATACGCATTTAGCACTGACCTGTTTGCCGACGACACCTGTTTGGGGCCAAACCAAACTGCAGCCAAGCGCAACGACAATGACGGCATAAAGAATAGTAAGTAAATTATTATCGATTGCATATATTTACATACCTAATTGATTTACGCGCAAATTAGATTTTATGCAAACTATTACTCAGCTAATTAAGTTGGTTGCAAAACTAATAGAGAATGAGCTTGATTGATATGGGATTGATGCAATTTCACTCTCATTGCATGAAGCTGCGCACACGTGGACATATGTATGTGCGGGTTAATTGTAGCACGCACAATAAACGACTACAATGTGTGTCATTGAAATCATAAGTGCCATAAGACAAGATAAATTGGTCAAAGCAGTGTAACCCAGATTGTACGAGAAAAAAAGTACTCGCTTTTAATTCAATTAATGAATCCAAATGAAATCAGTAAAAGAAGTGCTACCGTATTGCATTTATATTATTAGTGTTTACTTGAGAGAGCGCGTCCATAGCGTCCAATAAAGTCGACATAATAAAAGTACAAGGCTAACAGAAAAAACATTTATTCAAGCACCAATGCATTGGGGACAGAGAAAGATACAAACTGCACTTTTAACCCGAAGTATACTGACTACCAAAAATTCTGAAAGACATTATTTCTCTCGGATCAATCTCATCGATGTTGAATTCATCATCGTTTTACTTATGTAAATACATTACACAAGGTGAACAATTTATACATATGTACATGCTGACACAATACCTATAATACACAATACCAGTAATACTGACAACCTTAAGAGAAACTGCATTGACGAACACGACGACGAAAAATGTAGCATACTTTTTGCCGCAGCGTGGTTGTACCTAACAACTTGCGGGACATCTCTCTCTTACAGCCGTTATAAATTTAAGGTACAGGGTGTGGCGAAGTCGAGCACTGGCGACTGCAATTCCTTACTGGTTTTTATTGCTTTTGCAACCGAAAATATCGAAAACAAGATGAATGAAAAACGAACGAATGCAAATATTTCATGACGCATCGGTTGTGCTGCACGACTTTGCTGAGCAACGTTATTATGCAAGCAACATTTTTGAAAAGATTATATGCCTCTCTTCATAGTCAGCCGTATATGTAGCGCTCTCATGCAAATTGATTTATAAATCGCGATACTTTTGGAATATAATGCTTGCAAGCGACACCCACAATTTCAAAAATCCAGCAATCTAACGATATGTTGCAAAGCATATTAAGAGTGAATTTATACATTTGACTTGCATAGATGTGCATTAATTAGTTTGTAAGTTCAATAGGTAAGTTTATTTTCATGTGTTTATTTCATTTGTATTTAAGGCCTTCAGTAATTTTATACACACAATGTTTCCACATTTCATGTTTGCTCAAAAAAACAAAATGTTTTTGGAAGGAAGTTTTTTTTTTAAACTTTCAACGAATGAAATCTGTGGTTGTGGTGTGTGGCTTGGCCGCAGAAGTGAGGTTGGGCTTGATTTTATCGACACTTTCAAAAGATAGCGCAGTCATGGAAATGAATCCATAAGCTATAAACAATCGTGTACTCTCGTTATGGTTTTCAATTATAAAACCGACAACGACTGAGAAAAGTGTAAGCGATGCAAAAGAAAAATCAAATAAAGAAGCACAAATAAAAACAAAAAACCCGCAAAGAATTGCAGCTGAGAGTGCTCGACTTCGACATACCCTGTACCTTCAATTTGTAAAGACTCCTAGAGGGTGTTAACACGCTATATTTTCAATTGAATCAGATTTTATTTTCATACAATACTTATATGTTATATTACCTTTCTAGACCAATTGGTTCCAGAAAACCCATTTTCTATTTTATCTTTTTGGGCTTATCTGGATATACACTCCAAATTTTATAATCCTATTTCTACCCAAGGTAGATCCGTATATTTGCTCCTCACCTATAAACTGTGTTCGTGAAGGGAAAAAGAAAATAAACATCATCTGCGTATTGAATAATAGAATTTTGGTTCTATCTATTATAGTTTCCGAGATCGACGAGTGTTACATACATTTTCGATGTCCACAAAACTAGTATACCTTTGTACCATAAGGTACAGGGTATCGCAGTAAGGATTGAAGTCGACAGTACTCGACTGCGACTCACCCTGTATCTTCAATTTGTAATGACTGTTTGAAGGCGTTGCCCCGCCTACTTTTTAATGGAAACAGATTTCATTTTCAATCAATTTCATATACATATATCAATTTTTACTCTTTTAGACCAATTCGCCCCAGAGATATAACGGTTTTCTATTTTGGCTATATGCGGGCGTGATCACGCCCATTTAGTAATTGAATCACATTATACTCCATCCCAATAGCATAAATCAAAGTTTCATTCTTGTAGGTTATATGATTCTTGAGACATAAGCGTTTAAAATTATTACTATATATTTTTTTTTATTCTATCTTCTTTGGGTTCGAGTCGGTGTTTCTATCTCAAAAGACAACCGCGATAAAACGACTTTTGTAAATTTTTTACCCGAGGTTGCTCCAGTCACTTGACCCACACTCCTAAACTTAGTCAAAAAGGGGGAAAAAATGTATTATAGTTTCCGAGATCTAGGCGTTCATACAGACGGACAGACATACATGGCTATAGCAACTCGTCTTGTCGAGCTGATCAAGAATATATGGTACATACTTTGTTTAGTCGGAGATGTCTCCTTCTGGGTGTTACATACATTGTCGATGCGCACAAAACTTGTACCATAAGGTACAGGGTATAAAAATGGTCAGCAATAAAAAGGAAGGGAAACGTCAATTGGACTCTAATACTGAGTGCACTCGGATACCTAATCCAATTTTGTGTGCATAGCATGAGCACAGAAAAACGTTTGTTCGACCTTTTGCACTTCGTTAATGTCGCTTCTGAGGGCTTGTTCTAGTTTTCCGTTTTTTACTTTTACACTGAATCGTTGATGTTGCTGTTATTGTGGTGGTTGTTGTTGTTGGTATGGTGGTTGCTGCTTAAATCATACGCGCCAGTTCATGTTATCATGTTTTTATACCCTGTACCTTATGGTACAAGGGTATATTAGTTTTGAGTGCATCGAAAATGTATGTAATACCTTAAAGGACACATCTCCGACTAAACAAAGTATATATATTCTAGATCAGCTCGACAAGATGAGTTGATATAGCCATGTTCGTCTGTTTGTCTGTCCGTCTGTATGAACGCCTAGATTTTGGAAACTATAATAGATAGACATAAAACTTTTCACTGGTCGATTTTGTTATTCATTAAGGAGATCAAGTTTATTTGGTTTTTCCCCTTTTTTACTTAGTTTAGGGTGAGGGACAAATGACTGGTGTAACGTCGTGTAATAAATTTACAAAATCAATATTTTGTCGTTTGTATTTTGAGATAGGATCACCAGATTTGGAGTGTATATAGCTGACTTGAACCCCAACAAGATAGATCAGAAAAATAGGTGTAGCCACGCCCCAATATAGAAGAAATTTGAAACGCTTATGTCTCTGGAATCATAAAACCTACAGGAATGAAACTTTGCATGCATGCTATTGGGACAGAGCATAATAAAATTGAATCATAGAATAGCCAGATAGCATTCGAACAATGGTTAGAAATTGAAGGTACAGGGTACGTCGCAGTCGAGAACAGTCGGCTGCAATTCCTTACTTGTTTTTATTTGAGAGGTGACGCAAATCATTAAAAGCCGAGGTGTAGGACTTGCGTTTCGACTCAACGCAGTAAAAACCCACCCACACTCGCGGAATCCACCGTTGGGCATTGCTTCGCGAGGGAGGAGTGGCCTATTGCCCATTATTAAGATTGCGCTGTTTTTCCGCGCGACGCAGTTTTAATATGATATTATTTGCTATGTTATACACGGCAAGCCAACTACTCTCAGAGTCGAGTAGGATGTCTACCATTCAACAACTAAAAAATACTTGATCTGCGGCTTCTATAGTTCCTGGTGCGCACTCGACGCAAAATGAACTGAGGTCATCTTTAAACTTGTACAGGTACGATCTAAAGCACCCATGTCCAGTCAGAATTTGAGTCAAATAATAGTAGTTCTGTCCGTGTTTCCTGTTGGTCCATCTTTCTCTGTCGGAGATCAGGCAGTATTTCCAACATGCCTTAACTGATCGGTTCCACCCATACTGCCAGTCTGCGATGCTTCGAGATTGTAACGTGTCGCATATTCATTTTAAAAATTCCATCGTACATGGCGTTCTATAGTAAGGGATCCAATACGGACCCTTGACGAACGTCACCTGTTAATCGATCCTGTTTATGATAGTGATATACATAATTAAGCGTCATATCGGAGAGGTAGCTTTCGACCACATCAATAAGTGAGATCGGCAAAATCAATGAATATGTAAAGTGTACAACTCATGATTGTGTTATTTTATGGTAAATAAGGTGTACTTATGCTTTGAGATAGAATACGCATTTAGCACTGACCTGGTTGCCGACGACACCTGTTGGGGGCCAAATCAAACTGCAGCCAAGCGCAACGACAATGACGGCATAAAGAATAGTAAGTAAATTATTATCGATTGCATATATTTACATACATAATTGATTTACGCGCAAATTAGATTTTATGCAAACTATTACTCAGCTAATTAAGTTGGTTGCAAAACTAAAAGAGAATGAGCTTGATTGATATGGGATTGATGCAATTTCACTCTCATTGCATGAAGCTGCGCACACGTGGACATATGTATGTGCGGGTTAATTGTAGCACGCACAATGAACGACTACAATGTGTGTCATTGAAATCATATGTGCCATAAGACAAGATAAATTGGTCAAAGCAGTGTAACCCAGATTGTACGAGAAAAAAAGTACTCGCTTTTAATTCAATTAATGAATCCAAATGAAATCAGTAAAAGAAGTGCTACCGTATTGCATTTATATTATTAGTGTTTACTTGAGAGAGCGCGTCTATAGCGTCCAATGAAGTCGACATAATAAAAGTACAAGGCTAACAGAAAAAACATTTATTCAAGCACCAATGCATTGGGGACAGAGAAAGATACAAACTGCACTTTCAACCCGAAATATACTGACTACCAAAAATTCTGAAAGACATTATTTCTCTCGGACCAATCTCATCGATGTTGAATTCATCATCGTTTTACTTATGTAAATACATGACACAAGGTGAACAATTTATACATATGTACATGCTGACACAATACCTATAATACACAATACCAGTAATACTGACAACCTCAACAGAAACTGCATTGACGAACACGACGACGAAAAATGTAGCATACTATTTGCCGCAGCGTGGTTGTTTCTAACATCTTGCGGGACAACGCTCTCTTACAGCCGTTATAAATTTAAGGTACAGGGTGTGGCGAAGTCGAGCACTGGCGACTGCAATTCCTTACTGGTTTTTATTGCTTTTGCAACCGAAAATATCGAAAACAAGATGAATGAAAAACGAACGAATGCAAATATTTCATGACGCATCGGTTGTGCTGCACGACTTTGCTGAGCAACGTTATTATGCAAGCAACATTTTTGAAAAGATTATATGCTTCTCTTCATAGTCAGCCGTATATGTAGCGCTCTCATGCAAATTGATTTATAAATCGCGATACTTTTGGAATATAATGCTTGCAAGCGACACCCACAATTTCCAAAATCCAGCAATCTAACGATATGTTGCAAAGCATATTAAGAGTGAATTTATACATTTGACTTGCATAGATGTGCATTAATTAGTTTGTAAGTTCAATAGGTAAACATGTTTATTTTCATGTGTTTATTTCATTTGTAATTTAAGGCCTTCAGTAATTTTATACACACAATGTTTCCACCTTTCATGTTTGCTCAAAAAAACAAAATGTTTTTGGAAGGAAGTTTTTTTTTAAACTTTCAACGAATGAAATCTGTGGTTGTGGTGTGTGGCTTGGCCGCAGAAGTAAGGTTGGGCTTGATTTTATCGACACTTTCAAAAGATAGCGCAGTCATGGAAATGAATCCATAAGCTATAAGCAATCGTGTACTCTCGTTATGGTTTTCAATTATAAAACCGACAACGACTGAGAAAAGTGTAAGCGATGCAAAAGAAAAATCAAATAAAGAAGCACAAATAAAAACAAAAAACCCGCAAAGAATTGCAGCTGAGAGTGCTCGACTTCGACATACCCTGTACCTTCAATTTGTAAAGACTCCTAGAGGGTGTTACCTCGCTATATTTTCAATTGAATCAGATTTTATTTTCATACAATAATTATATGTTATATTACCTTTCTAGACCAATTGGTTCCAGAAAACCCATTTTCTATTTTATCTTTTTGGGCTTATCTGGATATACACTCCAAATTTTATAATCCTATTTCTACCCAAGGTAGATCCGTATATTTGCTCCTCACCTATAAACTGTGTTCGTGAAGGGAAAAAGAAAATAAACATCATCTGCGTATTGAATAACAGAATTTTGGTTCTATCTATTATAGTTTCCGAGATCGACGAGTGTTACATACATTTTCGATGTGCACAAAACTAGTATACCTTTGTACCATAAGGTACAGGGTATCGCAGTAAGGATTGAAGTCGACAGTACTCGACTGCGACTTACACTGTATCTTCAATTTGTAATGACTGTTTGAAGGCGTTGCCCCGCCTACTTTTTAATGGAAACAGATTTCATTTTCAATCAATTTCATATACATATATCAATTTTTACTCTTTTAGACCAATTCGCTCCAGAGATATAACGGTTTTCTATTTTGGCTATATGCGGGCGTGATCACGCCCATTTAGTAATTGAATCACATTATACTCCATCCCAATCGCATAAATCAAAGTTTCATTCTTGTAGGTTATATGATTCTTGAGATATAAGCATTTAAAATTATTACTAAATAGGGGCGTGGCAACCCCCATTTTGTTCTATCTTCTTTGGGTTCGAGTCAGCTACATACACTCCAAATTTGGTGTTTCTATTTCAAGAATCATCCGAGATAAAACGACTTTTGTAAGTTTTTTACCCGAGGTTGCTCCAGTCATTTGACTCTCACCCCCTAAACTAAGTCAAAAAGGGGGAAAAAAATCTATTATAGTTCCGAGATCTAGATGTTTATGATAGTTATATACATAATTAAGCGTCATATCGGAGAGGTAGCTTGCGACAATATCAATAAGTGAGGTCGGCACATCAAAACCTCTTAGTGCTTCTAAGATTGTATCCCATTTGGTAGAGTTGAATGCACTTTTTAAGTCAAGCGTCGCAATTATGCAGTATTCTTTATTTCCAAGCGTTCTCCTGAGATAGCGTTAACCGGAATTTCTTTTACTTTGGAGGTAGCATCCATCGTCGGGTAATTTTTCGATCGCTCTTTTAATTCTATTGTCTTTCAATTGTTCGAGACTCTTCCCTCCTGTATCCAGCATACAGAGTGGCCGATACGATGAGGTATCCTCGAGCGGATCCTCGAGGAAACAGGAGTTAAAGACATCTACGAGTATCTCTGGCTACTGGTATATGATAATTTTCAGGATACGGTTCGGGATGCCGTCCGGCCCGGGTGCCTTTCTGAGATCTTGCTGAACTCTTCGACTGTGACCAGCTGCAGGGCATCAGTTTGGCTTGCGATGAGAATAGGATACTGACCATTTTCTCCGTAAGTACGAGGCATGTTGGCATGTCGTTTCTCTTAATTTTTTTCATAATCAGTCGATAAGCTGATGTGCACATTTTTCTTCGGCTGTGCCTTCAATGAGCTTGCTGTCTTCATTTAACTTCTCGACTTTATATCCGAGACGCGGTCGGGTATTCTTTCTGGTTTGCTGGTCATTGATGGAGAATAGTGTCGCAGAATGATCAATTTGAGTCAAGATTTCACTATCACGCCAGGACGAGGACCTTAAATTGCTTGTGCTAATGAATGTCCGGTCTATGATGGAGCTGCGAGTGCTGTGTACCGTTGTTTAGCATTACGTTGTCTTGGGTTGCAACGTATGCGATTTGCTTATTATTCAGTTTTCTGCTCGCTTACAATTTGAGCCAGCAGGTCTTGAGCGCCCTTGCAATGATTTAAGTAGATTTGGATAATTCTCGTTTAGTCCGCATATTCTTTACCGCTTTCTGGAAGAAGGGACAGGCTGCGCTTGTCTTCGCGTGGTTTGCGAACTCTTTAGCTTTATGATTTGGTTCTCCACACTAAATGCCGCTTTCACTGTAGTTGACATAACTCTTGGATCTGGACGAAACGTGGTCGAAATCTATGCACTTGAATCCAGAGAGTACTAAAATATAACAAGAGACCGAAGCCCGCTCTTCTAATAATTGGCGGAAAATTCTTGTCAGACCTCTGTCTGATGAGTGTATATCCTACTCGCTCTAACGACAACGACGGACAGACAAATACTACACATTGAGAATTTAGTGCAAATTTTGAATGTACTTCAAGCTTTGTTGCCGAATTTCATAAGCAACTTTTGTTTACGAAAAGTGATGGCAAGAGGTGAAGTGGGGTGTGGGCATGTTTGCAAGGTTTCTAAAAAACTTTTCTTATTTTATTCAAAGAATAGAAAGTCTGGACAAAAAAAGAAGTAGGGCGGGAAATGTCAGGAAGATCAACAATACCAAAAAATCGCGTGCAACACAGTACATGTGTTCGAAGTGGAACTTTCTTTAAAAAAAAACTAAAAACCAGTAAGGACGCCATCATCAGCCTTGCCACGCCCATTTTCTGGATATAATTTCTCTTTATCTTAGTATCCTATACACTAATTTTCATTATTTTAGGTCATTGCGTACCTGAGATATGCAAATTATAAATTTTTGCTATAAGTGGGCGTTGCCATACCCAATTTTTGATGAACATATTTTTTATGGCTTTGTAAGACAAAAAGTGTGAAGTTTCAAGTCATTTGATCAACAATTTTCTAAGAGATTTTATTATATTCAGCCTACTTTTAAGTTGTTAGAAATAATTATTAACCAAGAAATAAACTTTAAACCATTAATATGCATTAAAACAATTCAATATTTTACATATTTTCATTAATAAATCTGCGTTTAAAAAACCCTTCGCAAATCAACCAAACTTTTGAGCTGGAAAACAATCAATGTAATGCCTCGCCAATCTGCTTGTATCAAGTTTCGAAGATTGAGAAGTACATTCGAATTAAATTGTTAAAATAATTTTAAACTTATAATTAATGTGAAGTTGTATTTGAAATGGTTAAAAAAACTCGTAAAAATAGTACATTTTATGAAAATAAGTATGTACCAACCATGGTATTTGGGCCAGTTGGAATGTGTACATTTTTGAATGCATAAATGCGAAGAAGAAGAATTAATTCAAATGTGAAGAGTGTCTCCCGAAGAACAGAGTCAAGTTAACTACCAATGCTCCAATACGTGGAATCTACTCGACTTTATTCATTGCATATATATTTTATTATTAGTGTTCACTTTCGGATTATTTATTAATTTGTAAGTTAATTGTTTTTATTTGCTAATCACAGCAATGGAAAGGGTATTATTGTCAATTGCAAAATTGAACGCGCTTCAACATTATTAACTGCAGATGATTTCGCGGCTCATATGTATATTATGAAGCCGATTAGCGACGCACAGAGGGGCCTCAGATACATTCAGCTTGCAAAAATCAAAAATTTCATGATCGCTTTCGATAAAACAAATATATGTGTCTGACAGAGAATTTTCCAGAGATTAAGGAAATATTAACCTTAATGAAATCGGAATTATAGTTTGGAAGATATGCGCACTCAAACCTTTTTTCAACTTTCAATTACATACTCATTTTTTTTAAAATTCGGCATCTTTGAGTTGGAATAGCAACACAATTATAACACGAATCATTATCGAATTAATTTATATTCTTAGGTAGCCATATTATAGTGTTATACTATAAATACCAAGTCTTTAGCATTTCTAGTTTACTAGAGGAGGCTGTTTTTCGAACTATCTATTTTTGGGGTATTTATCAACTTTGGTGGGCAATTAAAAAAAACGTTAAAATACGTCAACCGCCAAATTTTGCAATTATGTTTATTGAACATTCCTTAAGCTATGTTCAAAATTTCAGCTGCTTTTATTTTCCTGTTTGGTTTTTAAAGCAAAAAAAACGGCCGCAACCTCACACAAAAAATCAGCGAAAAAGACGCTGCCGCAGGTATAAGAAGAAGAATGCACAGTAGGTAGATTCGCTGTTACAGCTTTAATATGTTAATAAAATGAACATATTTTGTTATAGGAAGCAACTAGTTATATTATGCAAATCAGGTGGTTGTAAAATGGGTCGGGAGCGATACAAAGGGGGGTAAAATGGCTTAATTTTCTTCATTTCGTGTGGCAGGTGGCAGTTTCAGTGGTCCGATCTCAATGATACTAATGTGCATATTACTTGGGTACGTAAAAAGACTACATTTTAAATTTTAGCCCTCTATGTTGAGAAAGAAAGAAATTTTTCATACAATGACTTAAATTTGATTCTCTTCCTCTTCTTCATTTCGTATGGCAGGTGCCAGTTCCAGTAGTTCGATCTCAATGAAACTTTCAGACATTCGGTCTGGGTACTTTAAACTTCTAGTTGTGAAATTTCAGCCCTCTACCTTCAAAAATAAAAAAAGTTTTTCATACAACAAATCAAGTTTTGTTCACTTTTCTTCTTCTTTTCGTATGGCGGCTACCAGTTCCAATAATCCGATCATGCCGATTCCGACATATGAGTTGATCGCACAGAAAAGAAGACTCTGTACAAAATTTCAGGTCGATAACTTCAAAATTGTGGGAGATATTGTATAAATACTGATACACATACACACGGGCGGACGGACATGGCTGTATCAACTCGTCTTGTCATACTGATCAATAATATATATACTGTGTACAGTCGCAAATTTCGAAGTTTATAAAAAATGGGAAACTAGCCATTTTCTGACGCTAAAGCTGCACCGGAAACAAATTCTGACTTTAACAACCTACTATGCCGCTCCCAGATATCGATGGCTTGTTTTAAAGCTTAAGGAATTCCCTTTCAAACAAAACTTATTTCATGAAATTATCTTTATTCGTTCAGAAGATATGATTTTTGCAACGGAAAAACTCAGAAGGCCCCACTGTGCGACGTTGGTTAGCAACGTTAAGTAGCGGGCAACAACAAGCACAATGCATACGCTCAGACAGTGTCATAGGTAGCAACAACCACACTGTCCGACCTAACGGAGAATGCTTATGACGAAAATAACAACAACGAGTGTTGTTGTAATATTTGGAGTAAATGTGCCAGGTTAGTTGTTGTTGCATATGCACCAGATGGCGAAAGTGACGGTTGAAGAGGAATGCCAAAATTACAACCAAACATGTTGTTGTTGTTACTTTTTTTATGACTACTCACTTTATGACTACAGACCGTCATTCTATATTCTATTTCATTCTCTGGCATGCTCAATCATATAAATGTATAGTCTGTCTCTTTTTCATGTCGTTTCATCGAGTTTCAAATCACACCAATGCTAAAGAAGTTTCACTTCAAAAAGCAAAGCAAGTTAGCCACACACACTTTCCCCCTCTGCTTCACAACCAAAGCAGGACAGTCGATGCAAACGTCGACAAAGGGTGAAGTATTGTTTTTGTTTTAGCTGAACTTTTTGCGACAGCCGAAAATATAAAAAAATGGTCTTTGCTTTCGTTTCTTATTCGTCTCTTTGCCCTTCGCATCCACAAGAGAAAGGGTGAAGTGGAGCATATATTTATATGCGCGTATTGTTTTTGTTGTCACTGATTTTTATGCGACCTCCCTGTCTCATTGCACTTCGCATCATTTATCAGTCACACGAGACAATCCGGTTTTGTTCGTTTGACTCTTTCCCTGCTTATCTATAAACTGACAAATTGTGCGCTACCTGTGCGTAGCCTTTGCTTTGCTTGTTGTTGCTTTTGCTTTGCATTTGGCTTTACATTTGATTCCTGTGCGTGGCCTTGGCACACACATACAGACGTGTTCGAAATAATAAGAACAACAGGCGTTTAAAGTTAATTCGTTATAAAAAGTTGTCAAAAACGTTTTTTTTTATTATTTCAATTTATTCACCTTATCATACACATATTAAGCTTTAAGTATGCCGAAGGACATAATTTTTCAATGTTCCTATTTCGTATTTTGAGCAACTTTGTTGCATCAAGTCGAAAATCAGGTGTTCGAAATAATAAGAACAAAGTTAAAAAAAGTTAAGTAGTGTTTTCGATCTCGAAAAATTGATTTGCTGGAGTGGCCGGCAGAATCACCTGACCTGAACCCAATAGGACACCTTTAGATTGATGTTAAGAAAGGAGTAAGACATGCTAGACCAAAAAATGCTGATGAAATGTGGCATATAGGGAAAAAATCAATGGGAGATTATCCCACTATCATTATGCCATGTCCTTATAGAATCTATGAGGTCCAGATGTGTCGAAGTGTTAAATAACGAAGGGGGAGCCACTTCATATTAAATTTAAGGACCAATATGTCCATTTTCCGTGTGTATAACATAACTATCGATTGTTTTTTAACTTTGTTCTTATTATTTCGAACACCTGATTTTCGACTTGATGCAACAAAGTTGCTCAAAATACGAAATAGGAACATTGAAAAATTATGTCCTTCGGCATACTTAAAGCTTAATATGTGTATTATAAGGTGAATAAATTGAAATAATAAAAAAAAAAGTTTTTGAACACTTTTTATAACGAATTAACTTTAAACGCCTGTTGTTCTTATTATTTCGAACACGTCTGTATACTGCTTTACCCGTTTTAACCATAAACTAACAATTTTAAAAACGCAAATTGAATTGTTTTGCTGCTTAAATTCATATTATCCTATAATATATCAATATAAAAGTCGAATTGCTTTACTATGTTCATACAATAAAAGCGAATGACCTTCATGATTGATATTTGATTTTGATAAGTTAAAGAGCAGATAAAAGTTTTGCTTATAAATATTTCAATTTTGAAAATTTGTAAATTTTTTTATATTGGCATGTTAAAAAAAATATGATGAAAAATATAAAATGTTCATATAATTAGTTATAATATGCTGAAAAACTCATTAGCGATTTTCACGTCCAACTCGATAACGCGTCAACGTCGTAACTGATGACAATCCAAAAACAAAATACATTGACAAATTTTACCATCATTTTTTTTCATCAACCCCGACTCGTGTTGTTCGGTAACGCGTTAACTCGTTAAAAAATCAAAGGGAATTTTTAGTTACTTTCAATAAAAAAGTGGGTGTACTTTCATATTATTTTATTATTAAAACAGCATATGTTATATTTTAGCCTTTTTCAACATAAACCAATACAAAGGAAAATTAGTTTCAAAATTTTCCCGTATGCACCGACTACCCGTATGTTAGGAGCAATAACACAACACATTCAACTAATGCATCAAAATGCAGATGCTCGACAAGACGAGTTGATATAGCCATGTCCGCCTGTCCGTCCGTCTGTGAATATGCTATCTCCTCCCACAGTTTTGAAGATATCGAGCTGAAATTTTGCAGGGAGTCTTCTCTAATGTGTGGTCAAATCATTGGTCGGAACCGGCATGATCGGATTATTGGAACTGGTAGCCCCCCATAAATGAAGAAGAAAAAGAAATTTGAATCCTTCTTTGGAAAACTTTTTTGTTTTGGTAGACAGAGGGCTGCAATTGCAAACATAGTAGTTTTACATAGTCCGACATAATGCCTGAAAGTTTCAACTAGAACTGGTAGCTGCCATACAAAATGGAGAAGAGGAAGAGAAATTAAGATTTAACGTCGGGGTATAGAAAACTTTTTTGTTTTGTATGATATGATGAAATGTATGATGAAATTTTAAACATAGTAGTTTTACATGGTTACATGGTTCGTTTCATTGAGATCGGGCAACTAGAACTGGTACCTGCCATACCAAATGAAGAAGAGGAAGAGTAGTAAGATTTACGTCGCACAGTGGGGCCTTTTGAGTTTTTCCATTGCAAAAATCATATCTTCTGAACAAATAAAGATAATTGCATGAAATAAGTTTTATTTGTCAAAGTCAGACTTTGTTTTCGGTGCAGCTTTAGCGTCAGAAAATGGCTAGTTTTCCATTTTTTATAAACATAGGAATTTGTGACTGTACACAGTATATATATTATTGATCAGTATGACAAGACGAGTTGATATAGCCATGTCCGTCTGTATGCCTATTAGTGTTTATACAATATCTCCCACAATTTTGAAGTTATCGACCTGAAATTTTGCACAGAGTCTTCTTTTCTGTGCGATCAACTCATATGTCGGAATCGGCATGATCGGACTATTGGAACTGGTAGCCCCAATACGAAAAGAAGAAGAAAAATGAACAAAACTTGATTTGTTGTATGAAACACTTTTTAATTTTTGATGATAGAGGGCTGAAATTTCACAACTAGAAGTTTAAGGTACCCAGACCAAATGCCTGAAAGTTTCATTGAGATCGAACTACTGGAACTGGTACCTGCCATACGAAATGAAGAAGAGGAAGAGAAGCAAATTGAAGTCGGTGTATGAAAAACTTCTTTTTTTTCTCAACATAGAAGGCTGAAATTTAAAATGTAATCTTTTTACGTACCCAAGTAATATGCACATTTCTATCATCGAGATCCACTGAAACTGCCACCTGCCATACAAAATGAAGAAAATTAGCCATTTTACTCCCCTTTGTACCGCCCCCGATCCATTTTACAACCACCTGCTTTGCATAATATAACTAGTTGCTTCCTATAACAAAATATGTTCATTTTATTAACATATTAAAGCTGTAACAGCGAATCTACCTACTGTGCATTCTTCTTCTTATACCTGCGGCAGCGTCTTTTTCGCTGATTTTTTGTGTGAGGTTGCGGCCGTTTTTTTTGCTTTAAAAACCAAACAGGAAAATAAAAGCAGCTGAAATTTTGAACATAGGTTAAGGAATGTTCAATAAACATAATTGCAAAATTTTGCGGTTGACGTATTTTAACGTTTTTTTTAATTGTCCACCAAAGTTGATAAATACCCCAAAAATAGATAGTTCGAAAAACAGCCTCCTCTAGTGAACTAGAAATGCTAAAGACTTGGTATTTATAGTATAACACTATAATATGGCTACCTAAGAATATAAATTAATTCGATAATGATTCGTGTTATAATTGTGTTGCTATTCCAACTCAAAGATGCCGAATTTTAAAAAAAATGAGTATGTAATTGAAAGTTGAAAAAAGGTTTGAGTGCGCATATCTTCCAAACTATAATTCCGATTTCATTAAGGTTAATATTTCCTTAATCGCTGGAAAATTCTCTATCAGACACATAAATTTGTTTTATCGAAAGCGTTCATGAAATTTTTGATTTTTGCAAGCTGAATGTATCTAAGGCCCCTCTGTGCGTCGTTGTACGGAAAACTTTTTTGTTTCTGAACCAATTGACTTGAAACTTCACAGTTATGTTCTTGGGGAGGCATGCCCACTTATAGCCAAAATCAACAATTTGCATATCTCCCGTAGCCAATGAGCAAAAACAATGAAAATTGGTATATAGGCAATAAGCAGAACAGAAAATAGATTCAGTTAAAAAAATGGGCGTGGCACAAAAAAATGCGTGAAGAGTATATAGGCTTCAGCCTTGCTGAAGTTAGCGTCCTTACTGGTTATTATATTTGTTTGGGCTTCAAGTCAGCTATATACAGTCCAAATTTGGTGTTCCTATCTCAAAAGACAACCGAGATAATAAGACTTTTGTAAGTTTTTTACCCGAGGTTGCTCCAATCATTTGCCAGTCACCCTTGAACTAACTCAAAAAGGGGGAAACCAAAATAAACTTGATCTACGCAATGAATCACAGAATCGAACTGGGAAAAGATTTTGGTTCTCTCTATTATAGTCTTCGATATCGACGCGTTCATACAGACAGACGGATAGTGGGACGGACAGACGAACATGGCAAAATCGACTTCTCTTTCGATACTGATCAAGAATATATATACTTTGTATAGTCGGAGATGTCTCCTTTAAGGTGTTACATACATTGTCGACGTGCACAAAATTAATATACCCTTGTACCATAAGGTAAATATTGATTTCCATCTTTTCGCTGAACATTGCTGTGACTGGGTCATAGGTTATGTTGTTAATTGTGATCGAGCAGATCTCTGATGTTCCCCACACATGATGAGTTGTTGACCATTTCTGTTTTGAATGGTTTGTTGCAGAAGAACGTTCCTTCGATGTTGTTGCAAAGGTTCATATAATAATTTTCTAGGTCGTTATAAGCTATATACTTAGGTATAATTACAATAGTTTTATTAATAGGTATCGTTTCTAGTTGAGACATAGTATAACTTCCTGCCGTGATTGGTATTTTAATGGCAAATATAATTTTTGAATTTACTGTGAATATTGTAAGTTGTAACCAGTAAGGGAGCTATTTTCAGCTTTGATGAAACTTATATACTCTTGCAAGCATTTGGAAAATTTGTTTTATAGTTTTTCTTATAAGAATCTTATAAGTTTATAAAGATAAAGGGGCATAGCGCCGCCCATTTTCTAACTTGTTTTCAAGAGTACAATGCAATCATTGTACACTTCATTTTACGATTTTCTATCCCGTCTGCTAACAGATAAATCACATTTTTAAGTTTTTATCTATATGGGCGGTGCCACGCCCTTATGTCCGATTCTTATGAAACTTTTTAATATGGTCAAGGATTCTTAAAAAAGCGTAACTGCAAGGTTTCATTTGTTTATAGTTGAAAACAAAAAAGTTTTTCTAACAAAAACCGAATTTTTCACCGATTGTTCCTATGGGAGCTATATGCTATATTTTTCCGATCTTCACCAATTTTACAGTGTGCCTTAATATACGTCGAAGATGTTCTTGGGCAAAAAATCGAGGCGATAGCTTTAAAATCAAAGAATTTATTGAGCAAAAACCTCATTTTTGACCGATCGTTCCTAGGGCAGCTATATGCTATAGTATTCCGATCAAGCTGGTTTCTACATATAAACTGCCTGCAAGGAAAAGAAAATTTTCTGCGTTTAAATTTTTTTGCTAACTTCAAACTTCTGGGAGGAGCTCGCATTGAAACAGACAGACAGACGGGCAGACAGACAGACAGACGGACATGGCTATTTGAACTCGTCTCGTCGTGCTGATCAAGAATATATATACTTTATATAGTCGGAGATGTCTCCTTCTCTCCGTTGCAAACTTCACGACAAAGTTAATATACTTTTGCAAGAGTATAACAACTCGTACAAATTTCCTACACTGGCTGTTTCGATATTCTGTTTATTGAATATTTCCTCTATTAAGTTGAGTTCTTCATTGTTTAGAAAGAATTTTGAGATTACATTGTTTTTTGCCATGATAATAGTTTCGGAAATATCACTTAGGTGATTGTATAATATGTCAATGTTATAACTTATTTTATTCAAATATTGTAATTCTATGAAGTCGTTTTCTTCTTTTGCAATGTGATTGTTTAGTGTTTGTTGTTCTTTGTCGAAGTATTTTTTTATTATTGCGGGGAGGATATATATGAGGGGAGGAGGACCCCTAAAAGTATATATATTCTTGATCAGGACGACAAGAGAAATTGATTGAGCCATGTCCGTCCGTCTGTCCGTCCGTCCTCACCAACGGTTCTCGGAAACTATAAGAGCTAGAGACTTGAAATTTGGAGGGTAGACTCGTGATGCTCGGCAGCAGATCAAGTTTATTTTTTTTTTTGCCACGCCCACTCCTTCCCGCCCATTCAGCCCCACCCACTTTTTTAAATCGATATAACTCAAACATCCAAAGAGATAGAAACATCAAAGTCGGTATGTAGACTCAGTATGTATAGCCCTACAAAACTGCATACCACAAAATCCACCTCTTCTTTTTATTTCCCCTCCCCCAGTTATTTTCTATAAATTGCTATATCTCCAAAATTAACAAAGGTATGAACCTGAAATTTTGTATACAAGCTCAGTGAATATGCATATTAAAAACTGCATACTACAAATTTCCCCCCTCTTTGATGGCTACCCCTCAGAGACCAACAAACTTAAATTTTTCGTAAAATCCACATTTTTTGACCGATTTTCTTGATATTTTGAACACTATTTGAATAGGCGACGTCAGATCAGTATGTTTTTGTAGATTGAGGGTGTGGCACCGCCTACCATGTGTGCAGGGTATTATATTGTCGAGTATACTCGACTATATCGTCCTTACTGGTTTTAGCATTTGTGTTGTTATTTCTTCATTAAATTCTGGTTCTTTGATCCTACGGCGTAACTTGTTTTTAAATGGTGTTTCCACTTGAACCTCGCTGTGTGGATGAGTTTGAAGAATGAGTTGTAAGTTGAATTCATTCAATGGCTTTTCCGAGATTGGGATTCCATTATCGAGATTCTCGTTCGCGGAGTGTATCGTGTTTCCGCATGTTCCCATGATTGAAGTGGCATCGTTGATGTTGATATCAACCTTGACTCTGCTTAGAGCGTCAGCGTTTGTATTTTTCTTCCCTGGTTTGTATATGATCTTGTAGTCATATTCTTCCAATTTTAGTCTCCAACGGACTAATTTGGGGTTCGGTTCTTTTAGACTCATTAACCATGTTAAGGGTCTGTGGTCAGTGACAATGATAAATTTGTTACCGAATAAGTATGGTCTTAAGTATTTTGTCGACCAGTCGATGGCTAAGAGCTCTTTTTCGATTGTAGAGAAGTTTATTTCCGTTTCCGACAATATGCGACTTGCATAGCAGATTGGTTTGTCACTGCCGATTTGTCCTTGAGAAAGTACAGCACCTAGAGCGAAGTTACTCGCGTCTGTAGTTAATATCAATGGTTTCGAAAAGTCTGGATGTTGTAAAATTGGGTCATTACAAAGAAGTGTTTTGCAATGCTCAAAAGTGTCAGTATATTCTTTGTCTAGAACTATAGAGTTCCCTGCCATGAGGCATCTAGTTAGCGGTTTAGTGAGTTTCGCAAAGTCTTTAATAAATTTCCTGTCATAGCCCATGAGGCCAACAAAAGATTTAATTTGAGTCGTTGTTTTCGTTAGGGGGAATTTTTTTTACAGATATTATGTTGTTTGGGTCAGGCTTAATGCCGTCCGGTATGACGATGTGACCCAGAAATTCGATTTCTTTGCGCATAAAGCCTGCTTTGGATGTCTGTTTTTTTAATTTGCCATACGAAGTTTTCTGAAAACTTTCGTTAGGTTAAGTATGTGTTCTTGGAGGGATGTTGAGAATATTATAATATCGTCTAATTAATATTAATAGTCTAATAATATTATAATATGCCTAGTGCATACTTTTCCGATTTCTGCTTTAAGAACATTGTCCATGGCCCGCTGGAAGGTTGAGGGCGCATTCTTAAGACCAAATGGCATTCTCAGGAACTCATAGTGGCCGCCATCAATAGTGACGGTTGTTTTAGGTATGTCTCTTTTTTCCATTTCAATTTGATGGAGTCCACTAACCATGTCAAGTTTGGAGAAGTACAAGGATTTCCCTAGTTTGTCCAATATCTCGTTGATATTTGGTATAGGGTATCTATCCGATATTGTTTTTTCCATTTAATTTCCTATAGTCGATGACTAGGCGCCATTTGCGGTTTCCACTCGCGTCTAGTTTCTTGGGTACTATCCAAATGGGAGAGCTCCATGGTGAATAACTGTGTCGGATAATTCCTCTTTCTAGCATTTCGTCGACTTGACGTTGGACTTCCCGCTTCTGTGCGAAAGGGTATCTATAGGACTATAGTGTGTCATCGGTAGTTTCTATTTTGTGTTTGATGGTGCTGCTAAAGGTCAGTGGTTCATTCTCTTTATGAAATACATCGGAATATTTTTTGCATAATTTCATGAGTTCTTTCTTTTCCTCTGAGTTGAGATGATAAGTTTTTAATTGTGGTAGCGTCTGTTTATCATCCTCGCTTTGTCCATACGACATGTTGTTGACTTCTATGTGGTCCTGTTTCCACGTAGTCTTTCCCTTCTATTGGGTGGTCCACGTAAAAGGTTTTTTCCTCTTCTGAAGTATTTATGATTTCCATGTGGGCGATGTTATTTTGGGCCGTGCACAGCCCATTTGGGATCTCTAGTCCTTCATTAGTAACGATGGTTGTACAAAAAAATGAACCGTTATTTAGAGTAACCGGTATTGGTAAAACTGTTTTTGTGAGGCCGGGAATTACATATGATTTCGTCGCCATGTTCACCTGTGTTTGGATTGGTATGGTAGCGTGTGGCGTTTGAAGAATGCATTTGTTTAGATCGATAACGGCATTTAGGTTCGTTAAGGCGTCTACGCCTAATAATCCGTCGAAAAATGAGTGGAATTTGATAAGAAGAAAAATTTATTGTTCTTTGTGTGTTGAATTCTCTGAAAAGTGGTAACGTCGCTTTTTTATGTAGTTCATGTTTGGAAAGGACGGTCGTGATTATTATAGGTTTGTTTAATTTTTCTTGTCTCCCTTGAGGGATCAAATCTGGATCGATAAATGATGTGGTCGCACCTGCATCCATAAGAAATTTGAGAGGGTGACCTTGGTGCTGGTCTATCCAGATGAATGGTAAGGTAGATCCATGTCTACGGGGGTCTAAGTACCCGGTGGGTTTCTGGAGGCTGACATTAGAAAATTTTTGTCATCAATGTTGCAAAGCTCCTCGACATCAGAGTTTTCGACTTGTTGTTCGGTATGATTGAGCGTCTGCATCTGTGATTGATTATCGTAGCTTTTAAACAATAAAAAAATTTTTTTGTTCCCAATTTTGAATTTCAGGAACGTAACCCCTTATTTTGTACTGAATTCATGTTTCGCTTAACACGATTTCGCTTCACACGATGTTTTCTAGGAACGTAACCCCCGTGTTAAACGAGGACCAAGTGTATATATATATATATTTTTTTTTTATAATTTCTTTGATATATTTTTTTTGTTCTTACACAATATCGTGTAGTTAAAATTTGTTTCTGTTTTCAGATTGCTGTGTTTTGTGTTCTTGTGCGGTCGAATGTTTTATTTATTTCTTATTTTTATACTCTTGCAAGAGTATATTAACTTTGTCGTGAAGTTTGCATCGCAGAGAAGGAGACATCTCCGACTATATAAAGTATATATATTCTTGATCAGCACGACGAGACGAGTTCAAATAGCCATGTCCGTCTGTCTGTCTGTCTGTTTCAATGCGAACTCCTCCCAGAGTTTTGAAGTTAGCAAACAAATTTAAACGCAGAAAATTTTCTTTTCCTTGCAGGCAGTTTATATGTAGAAACCAGCTTGATCGGAATACTATAGCATATAGCTGCCATAGGAACGATCGGTCAAAAATGAAGTTTTTTCTCAATAAACTCTTTGATTTTAAAGCTATCGCCTCGATTTTTTGCATAAGAACATCTTGGATGTAAATTAAGGCACACTGCAAAATTGGTGAAGATCGGAAAAATATAGCATATAGCTCCCATAGGAACAATCGGTGAAAAATTCGGTTTTTGTTAGAAAAACTTTTTTGTTTTCAACTATAAACAAATGAAACCTTGCAGTTACGCTTTTTTAAGAATCCTTGGCCATATTACAAGGTTTCATAAGAATCGGACATAAAGGCGTGGCACCGCCACTATAAAACGAATTTTCCAAATGCTTGCAAGAGTATATAAGTTTCAGCAAAGCTGAAAATAGCTCCCTTACTGTTTTTTTTTTTTTTTTCTTGCCAATATACGCCACTATTTTCACGTATAAAAGACTGAAATATTAATTTCCGACTATATAGAGTATATATATTCTTGATCAGGACGACAAGACGAGTTGATTTAGCCATGTCCGTCTGTCTGTCGGTCTGTCTGTCTGTCTGTATGTATGCAAACTGGTCCCTCAGTTTTGAAGCTATCGAGCTGAAACTTTGCACAGAGTTTTAGAATTTATCGCATGATCGGATTATTGGAACAGGTAGCTCCCATACGAAAAGAAGAAGAAAAGTGAACAAAACTTGAATCGTTGTATGGAAAACTTTTTTGTTTTGTACGATAGAGTGCTGAAATTTTAAACATAGTAGTTTTGCATAGTCCGACTAAATGCCTGAAAGTTTCATTGAGATCGGAAAACTGGAACTGGTAGCTCCTATACAAAATGAAGAAGAGGAAGAGAAGCAATATTCACATCGTTGTATGGACAACTTTTTTATTTTTTAACCAATTGACTTGAAACTTTACATTTATATTCTTACGGAGGAATGAAAACTATTTAGACCAAAAGTGGGCATGGCTACGCCCACTTATACCGAAACTTGAACAGTTGTATGGAAAACTTTTTGGTTTTTAACCAATTGACTTGAAACATTACAGTTATGTTCTTAGGGAGGAACGAAAACTATTTTGATCAAAAATGGGCATGGCTACGCCCAATTATCGCAAAACTTAAGGGGTTACATACAGTTGGAAGGCCGAAAAAAAGCGAATTTTCCGAAATTTTTCTGAGAAAACTTTTTAAAAATTTGTACACATATTATGGTATCTTTTAACTGTATTTTAAAATTTATTACATGTAAAAATATTTATTTGGAAAGGAGCTACAGTTGATCTCTGAGAGCTCCACTCAAAAAAGACGTTTTGCGGTGACCACTGTATCTTTGAACTGGATCACTTTAAATTAAAAACCCAAACAGATTTCGTTAAAGAATTGTTAAATCTAGTGATTAATCGAAGGGTTAAGGAAAATAAATTTTTTTGACAAAATGGCGGCTTCTCAAAAAAAAACCGATTTTTGACCAAAATTTTGGCCTTAAATTGTTTATAAAAAAAGAAATATTTATTGGTGAGACAAAAGCTTCGATTAATTACTAGCAAATATATTTAAGAAGATCGTGTCAAAATTTGAGATTAATCGGTTGAGCCGTTTCCGAGTTATGGTGGTCACCGACTTTGAAAACGCCATTTTGAGAAAAACGCGTTTAAAGTTTGAAAAGTACTTTGAAGCACTCTGAAACGCCTTCCCAAATTTGCCTGTAACTTCGAAAATATTCACCGGAACGACATGAAATTTTCTGTGTGTATTCTTAAATATACATATGTACAATAAGAAAATAAAATAAAAAAAACCAGTAAGGACGCTATCTTCAGCAAGGCTGAAGCTATAATACTTTTCACTTTGTGTCACTATAAAGAAAACTAAATGAATAGTTTTCATGCCTCCCTAACAACATAACTGTAATGTTTCAAGTCAATTCGTTAAAAAACAAAAAAGTTTTCCATACAACTGTTCAAGTTTCGGTATAAGTGGGCGTAGCCATGCCCACTTTTGGTCTAAATAGTTTTCATTCCTCCGTAAGAATATAAATGTAAAGTTTCAAGTCAACTGGTTAAAAAACAAAAAAGTTTTCCATACAACGGGTCAATTTTCGCTATAAGTAGGCGTGGCTACGCCCACTTTTGGTTAAAATAGTTTTCATTCCTCCCTAAGAACATAACTGTAAAGTTTCAAGTCAATTGGTTAAAAAACAAAAAAGTTTTCCATACAAAGGGTCAAGTTAAGCTATAAGTGGGCGTGGCCACGCCCACTTTTGATCAAAATAGTTTTCATTCCTCCCTAAGAGCATAACTGCAAAGTTTCAAGTCAATTGGTTAAAAAGCAAAAAAGTTTTCCATACAACGGGTAATTTTTCGCTATAAAAGGGCGTGGCCAGGCCCACTTTTGGTCAAAATAGTTTTCATTCCTTCCTAAGAACATAACTGTAAAGTTTCAAGTCAATTGGTTAAAAAACAAAAAAGTTTTCCATGCAACGGGTCAATTTTCGCTATAAAAGCGCGTGGCCATGCCCACTTTTGATCAAAATAGTTTTCATTCCTCCCTAAGAGCATAACTGCAAAGTCAATTGGTTAAAAAACAAAAAAGTTTTCCATACAACGGGTCAATTTTCGCTATAAGTAGGCGTGGCTACGCCCACTTTTGGTTAAAATAGTTTTCATTCCTCCCTAAGAACATAACTGTAAAGTTTCAAGTCAATTGGTTAAAAAACAAAAAAGTTTTCCATACAAAGGGTCAAGTTAAGCTATAAGTGGGCGTGGCCACGCCCACTTTTGATCAAAATAGTTTTCATTCCTCCCTAAGAGCATAACTGCAAAGTTTCAAGTCAATTGGTTAAAAAACAAAAAAGTTTTCCATACAACGGGTCAATTTTCGCTATAAGTGGGCGTGGCTACGCCCACTTTTGGTCAAAATAGTTTTCATTCCTCTCTAAGAACATAACTGCAAAGTTTCAAGTCAATTGGTTAAAAAACAAAAAAGTTTTCCATACAACGGGTCAATTTTCGCTATAAGTGGGCGTGGCTACGCCCACTTTTGGTCAAAATAGTTTTCATTCCTCCCTAAGAGCATAACTGTAAAGTTTCAAGTCAATTGCTTAAAAAACAAAAAAGTTTTCCATACAAAGGGTCAAGTTAAGCTATAAGTGGGCGTGGCTACGCCCACTTTTGGTCAAAATAGTTTTCATTCCTCTCTAAGAACATAACTGTAAAGTTTCAAGTCAATTGCTTAAAAAACAAAAAAGTTTTCCATACAACGGGTAAATTTTCGCTATAAGTGGGCGTGGCTACGCGTGGTTACGCCCACTTTTGGTCAAAATAGATTTCATTCCTCCCTAAGAACATAACTTTAAAATTTCAAGTCAATTGGTTAAGAAACAAAAAAGTTTTCCATACAACGACGTGAATATTCCTTCTCTTCCTCTTCTTCATTTTGTATGGGAGCTACCAGTTCCAGATGTCCAATCTCAATGAAACTTTCAGGCATGTAGTCGGACCATGTAAAACTACTATGTTTAAAATTTCAGCACTCTATTGTACAAAACAAAAAAGTTTTTCTTACAACGATTCAAGTTTTGTTCACTTTTCTTCTTCTTTTCGTATGGGAGCTACCTGTTCCAATAATCCGATCATGCTGGTTCCGACGAATGATTCATCGTAATAAATTCTAAGACTCTGTGCAAAGTTTCAGCTCGATAGCTTCAAAACTGAGGGACTAGTTTGCATACATACAGACAGACAGACAGACCGACAGACAGACGGACAGACGGACATGGCTAAATCAACTCGTCTTGTCGTCCTGATCAAGAATATATATACTTTATATAGTCGGAAATTAATATTTCGATCTGTTACAAACTCCGTGACAAAGTTAATATACTATTTCACATAAGTGAAAAGTATAAAAATCGCGTGCAACACAGTACACGTGTTCGAAGTGAAACTTTCTTTAAAAGAACCAAAAAACCAGTAAGGACGCTATCATCGGCCTTGCCACGTCCATTTTCTGGATATAATTTCTCCTTATCTTAGTATCCTATACACCAATTTTCATTATTTTATCTCATTGCGTACCTGAGATATGCAAATTATAAATTTTTGCTATAAGTGGGCGTTGCCATACCCAATTTTTGATAAAAATATTTTTTATGGCTCTCTAAGACAATAAGTGTGAAGTTTCAAGTCAATTGATCAAGAAACAAGAAAGTTTTCCATACAACGACGTAAATTTGCTTTTTATCCTCTTATTAATGATGTATGGTAATAAAATTGGAGGATCTGTGCAACATTTCAGGTCGATGATTTCAAAATAATCAAAAGGTGTATTTACTTATCTGGGAAATATTTTACAGATATTTTCACACCGTTGGAAAATCTCTGACAATTTTCTCGAAGATTTTATTAAATTCAGCCTTATTTGAAGTTGTTATAAATAATTATGAACCAAGAAATAAACCTTATCGTTTCCTCATTAATCTGCATTTAAACAATTCAATATTTTACATATTTTCATTAATAAATCTGCTCGTAAAAATAGTACATTTTATGAAAGTATATACATATGTACATAGGTATGTACCAACCATGCACAATTTGGAATGTGTACATTTTTGAATGCATAAATGCGAAGAAGAAGAATTAATTCAAATGTGCAGAGTATCTCCCGAAGAACAGAGTCAAGTTAACTACCAATGCTCCAATATGTGGAATCTACTTGACTTTATTCATTGCATATATAATTTATTATTAGTGTTCACTTTCGGAATTTTTTGAATTTGTAAATTAATTGTTTTTAATTGCTAATCACAGCAATGGAAAGGGTATTATTGTCAATTGCAAAATTGAACGCGCTTCAACATTATTAACTGCAGATGATTTCGCGGCTCATATGTATGTATATTATGAAGCCGATTAGCGACGTTGATTAGCAACGTTAAGTAGCGGGCAACAACAAGCACAATGCATACGCTCAGACAGTGTCATAGGTAGCAACAACCACACTGTCCGACCTAACGGAGAATGCTTATGACGAAAATAACAACAACGAGTGTTGTTGTAATATTTGGAGTAAATTTGCCAGGTTAGTTGTTGTTGCATATGCGCGAGATGGCGAAAGTGACGGTTGAAGAGGAATGCCAAAATTAAATCAAAGCATGTTTTTGTTGTTACTTTTTTTTATGACTACTCACTTTATGACTACAGACCGTCATTCTATATTCTGTTTCATTCTCTCGCAGGCTAAATCATATAAATGTATAGTCTGTCTCTTTTTCATGTCGTTTCATCGAGTTTCAAATCACACCCATGCTAAAGAAGTTTCACTTCAAAAAAAATTAATTTTTTGAAAATTCTAACTGTATGTAACCCCTTAAACCGTTGTATGGAAAACTTTTACGTTTTTTAACCAATTGACTTGAAACCTTACAGTTATGTTGTTAGGGAGGCTTGAAAACTATTCATTTAGTTTTTTTATAGTGACACAACGTGAAAAGTATTATAGCTTCAGCCTTGCTGAAGATAGCGTCCTTACTGGTCAAATGCCTTGCGCGGTGCAGTGCAAATGACTGTTCTTCTTTCTTCTTTTTTTTATTTTTCCTTTGACAATATATCAATGTTCATTTTGTTTAACCGTAACTATTAGTTTAATTTCGGAACTCGAACGTCTATGCTTTACTCGCGGACACTTGATAACATCCTCGAGGGATTTGTTCGTTTGCGTTTTAATAGTAGATAACAAAAGGATTTAACCTAAAGCTCACTACAATATGCCCTTGTAGTTTTGGGCTTCTTTTTGGTTAATGTCCCAACACAAAGACTGCCGACTGCGCCAGTTACGTGTACTACGCGAAAGAAAAGCTTCTGATCGGTTTGAAATTCAAAATAATTCTGATTTTATTCTGTAAGTTTGGCTCTTTGGCCAATGCGGATTTGTTTAGAATATAAGTGTACATAAATGAAATCGAATATGCTTCAATAAACAAAGAAAAAGTATATAAGGAATGCTTATGCGTAAAATATGCTTAATTGACAAAATGACATGTATCGCAACAGTTTCCTGTGCTTTTATATGTTTATGTGGAATTCTTAGTAATGTAAACAACCTTCTTAATCTACAATGTTTCAATTTGTTGATTCGTCTTGTCAGCACTAGGATTGAGCATGCTATTTGGGTTGTGGAGAGAGGGGAGAGACGGTTGCGGTAACTCGCGCATATCAGACTGATGTGAAAGAATTTGGCAGCAATTCGGATCGTTGCAATTGTTGGAAGAAAGCAAGACCCCGGCGTCGCAGACTGACGCCTACAAAGAAACCTCATCCAAATTCGTGTCGTTCTGAGTGGCAGCTGTATTATATGTAAAGTTCTTCTTCTTAATTCAGCCTTGTCCTATCCATCGCATTTCAGCCCTACATTTGTTGTGGTTATTTGCTAGTTGTAATGTAGCAGCACCAGGTTTATACTATGTTCGTACATTCCAAGTGCCTACTTTCAAATCATTGTACTTTTTACGCTTCTTTTGCTTCCTTAACTGAAATTTGTTTTCCATGGTAGGATTTAAATTACTACACCACAACCTTGTTTGAAGAGTTAGGACTCTCGTCGCGCGAATTACGTTAGAATGAAACAAACGGATTTTAATATTAACTTTATATTATTTGTTCTAAAGCTTCATGTGAATCTTAAGACTAAACTTAATCTGCTTGGCATATGCAAATGCCACTTCGGTTTTAATTTTATTTTGAAATATTTTTATATTTAGAGTTTAAACAAGTGCATAAGCGACGGATAGTAACGACGCTATCTTCAGCAAGGCTGCAACTTATATACTTTTCACAGACTTTCTTGTGCCACATTGTTTTGACTGAATATATTTTCTGTTTATAATATTAGCCTATATACCAGTTTTCATTGTTTTTCGCGTAACCACGCCCATTTTTGTCAAAATAGTTTTAATGCCTGCCCAAGAACATAAGTGTGAAGTTTCATGTCAATTGATTAAGAAACAAAAAAGTTTTCCATACAACGACGTGAATCTTGCTTCTCTTCCTCCTCTTCATTTTGTATGGTAGGTACCAGTTCCAGTTGCCCGATCTCAATGATCTCAGGCATTTAGGGGGAGTACTTAAAACTACTATGTTTAGAATTTCAGCCCTCTTTCTTAGAAAACAAAAAAGTTTTCCATACAACGATTCAAATTTTCTTCATCTTTCTATATGGGAGGTACCAGTTCCAGTTTCCCGATCTCAGTGAAACTTTCAGGCATTTAGTCGGACTATGTAAAACTGCTATGTTTAAAATTTCTATCTTACAAAACAAAAAAGTTTTCCATACAACGATTCAAGTTTGGTTCACTTTTCTTCGTCTTTTTGTATGGCAGCTACCTGTTCAAATAATCCGAAAATGCTGGATCCGACGAATGATTCATCATAATAAATTCTAAGACTCTATGCAAAGTTTCAGCTCGATAGCTTCAAAACTGAGGGACTAGTTTGCATACATACAGACCGACCGACAGACAGACGGACATGACTAAATCAACTTGTCTTGTCGTCCTGATCAACAATATATATACTTTTTATAGTCGGAAATTAATATTTCGATCTGTTACAAACTCCGTGACAAAGTTAATATACTATTTCACATACGCACAGTAGGGCCTTCCGAGTTTTTGCATTGCAAAAATCATATCTTCTAAACGAATGAAGAAAATTGCATGAAATAAGTTTTCTTTAAAAGTGAATTCCTTAAGCTTTAAAACAAGCCATCGTTCAATACGCTACGATATCTGGGAGCGGCATAGTAGGTTGTCAAATTCAGAATTTGTTTCCAGTGCAGCTTTAGCATCAGAAAATGGCTAGTTTTCCACTTTTTATAAACTTAGAAATTTACGACTGTACACAGTATATATATTCTTGATCAGTATGACAAGACGAGTTGATATAGCCATGTCCGTCTGTATGCCTATTAGTGTTTGTACAATATCTCCCACAATTTTGAAGTTATCGACCTGAAATTTTGTACAGAGTCTTCTTTTCTGTGCGATCAACTCACATGTCGGAATCGGCATGATCGGACTATTGGAACTGGTAGCCCCGATACGAAAAGAAGAAGAAAAACGAACAAATCTTGATTCGTTGTATGGAAAACTTTTTTGTTTTTGAAGATAGACGGCTGAAATTTCACAACTAGAAGTTTTAGGTAGCCAGACTGAAAGTCTGAAAGTTTCATTGAGATTGGACAACTGGAACTGGTACTTGCCATACGAAATGAAGAAGAGGAAGAGAGGCAGATTTAAGTCGTTGTATGGAAAATTTTTTTAATTCTCAACATAGAGGGCTTAAATTTAAAAGGTAGTCTACGTACTGAGGCCAATTGCCTAAAAGTATCATTGCGATCGAACCACTGAAACTGGCACCTGCCATACAAAATGTAGGCAATAAAGACATTCGCAGATTTTTGTGCGAGGTTGCGATCGTTTTTGCGCTATAACGGCCAAAAGGGAAGCAAGGGGAACATAATATTTTACAGATAGGTAAAGGAATATATAACAAACAGATAGTCAAAATTTGGCGGGTAGCATATTTTAGCATTTCTTTTTTTTGTCCACCAAACTTGAAAAACACCTTAAAAATAGATAGTTCGAAAAACAGCTCCATCTCGAAAACTACACATGCAAATGACTTGATATTTATAATATAACACTATAATATGGCTACCTAAAAATATAAATCAATTAGATAATGATTCCTGTTATAATTGCGTTGCTATTCCAACTCAAAATGCCGAATTTTCAAAAAATTGAGCATGTTATTGAAAGTTGAAGAAAGGTCAACTTTGAGTGCGTATATCCTTAATGTTAATATTTTCTTTATCTCTGGAAAATTCTCTATTAGACACATATATTTGTTTTATCGAAAGCGATCATGAAATTTTTGATTTTTGCAAGCTGTATGTATCTTGAAAAATTAAAAAAAGTTCAACTTTACGCACTGAAAAATTAAAATTCCGATATCTTTAAAATTAACTTTTCCTTAATTCTCTATCAGACACGTTTATTTGTTTTACCGAATGCGTTCATGATATTTTTGATTTTTGATACACACAGTTATAACACTGACAGAGCAGCAGATTCAAAACTGATGTGTGAAGCTTGCGGACATGCGTCTACATGCATACAAATATGAATAAGGAATGCGAGTGTGTCTCTTCGATAAAAGTGGGTAGGAGTTATAGAACGTATGTAAGTCTGACAGTATTTTTGCCTCTGCCTTTGTGGCAGTTCAAAGCGGAACTTGGTATAATTCTAACTTTTTTATCCGTTCAGTTTTTCATTTACAATGCAGAAGTGAAAGCAAAGCTTACATGAGTCTGGCCATTGTGACCTTAGTACAGTGAAGGGCCAAATCACACTTTCCATACCACGCGAGCATAGGGCAAGATCTATTCGTCTTGTCGTTCTGATGAAGAATATACATATGTATGTACATATATACTTTGAATAGTCGGAGATGACTCCTTCTGGGTGTTACAAACTTACGTGAGGAGTACAAAAAATCTAACGAAAAAACATCCATTTATGCTGCGAAATAAAGTGACAGTGAATATTGAACTACACCTGGTGCGCGCTAAAATTATTTGCCTCATCTTGCCAGGGCACGTAACAGTAAACAAACAACACTTAGTATAGAGACTCAATCACTCACACACATTGATAGACTAAATGACAACATGAACTAGCGCTTATAATTCAAGCAGTTAGTGGTTGCTGCAACAACAACTACAACCACAGTAACAGCAACAACAACAACAACTCAGTGTGAATGTAAACTGCGGAATACTAAAACAGCAACAACATGCAATCAGACGACGAAGATGACAAAATGCGAAGTGTCGAACAAACATTTTCCTGTGCACACAAAATTGCAATGAAAATGCTCATGAAATTTTTGCTGGGATATTCCATTTCTTTCCATTTTTATACACTGTTCCTTATGGTACAAGGGTATATTAGTTAAGTGCGCATCGAAAATGTACGTAATACACAGAAGAAGACATCTCCGACTATACAAAGTATATATATTCTTGATCAGTATTAAAAGAGAAATCGATTTAGCTATTGTTATTTCAATGGAGTATAATGAGATTCAATCATAAAATGTTCGTGACCACGCCCATATACGTATATATAGCCAAAATACATATATAAAAATTACATCTCTGGATGCAATTGGTCTCAAAGAGTAAAAATTGCTATGTACGATATTGAATACAAATGAAGTCTGTTTCGATTGAAAAATGGGCAGAGCGACGTTCTGAAACAGCCGTTACAGGGTATGTCGAAGTCGATCACTCTCGAATGCAATTCCTTACTGGTTTTGCTTTTATTGTTTCTGTTTTATTTGATTTTTCTTTTGCATTGCTTACACTATTGTTAACCGTTGTCGTTCAATGAGATGTCTTTGTTATCGGTTTTACAATTGAAATGTGCTACCTTTTGAAAGTGTAACCTTTTTTTAAGGTGGATTACCTCTGTAAATGTTCTCACTGACAATTTGTTACATCTACACTCAATTAAAACCAGCCTAGCGTTGCTTATGTGACCAAGCCACAACGGGATTTTCATTTCATTCAACTCAACTCCATAGAAAGTTTAATAAAAACAAAACAAAAAACAGAAAGGGACTATTAATTTTGGAAAATAGACTCGTGTGGTCATGCGTTACTTCAAGTATGAACGATTTTTTGCCACGTTCACTCCTTACCACCCAACCAGCTCCACACTTGTTTAAAATGCTATAACTCGAAAACCCGAAGAGATAGAAACATGAAAGTCGGTATGTAGACTCAGTATGTATAAATCTACAAACCTGCATACCACATTTTTCCCCTCCCTTTCTTTTCCTCTCCCCAACTGTACGATACAGTGGTCCGATCAAAATATCTCTGAGATATACAATGCCTAGACATATTCGAAGAACTTCTGCGTTTAATTTTTTCGATATCTTTAAAACTCTAGGAGGAGTTTACACTGAAACAGACATATGACCTCGCATCGTCGTACTGATCAAGAACACATCTGCTTTATATACTCGGAGATGTTGCCTTCTCTGCGTTCCAAACTTCATAACAAAGTTAATATATGGTACACTTTTTGAATGAGTAAAAAAAAAAAAATCGCGTGCAACACAGTACACGTGCTTGAAGAGAAACTTTCTTTAAAAGAAACAAAAAAACAGTAAGGACTAAAATAATGAAAAAGAAAACTCAGTACACATTTAATGATTGCACACACATCGGATACTTTCCACGAGTATGGAAAATTGCTAAAAGTGAGAGTGTTTTCAAGTGAGACAGACGTGTTTCGGTTCGGTCAGCATATTTAATTTTACATTCATTGTGCCAATTAATTATATTTATCATTTGATTATATTCATCATTTTTACACCCTGTACACATTCTGTGTATCAGGGTATATTGTGTTTGTTTAAACGATATTTATGTAACACATAGAAGAAGGGGAGCGGCACCCCATAAAGTATATATTTTCTTGATCAGGACGACAAGAGAAATTGATTGAGCCATGTCCGTCCGTCTGTCCGTCCGTCCGTCTCAACCAACGGTTCTCGGAAAACTATAAGAGCTAGAGACTTGAAATTTGGAGGGTAGACTCGTGATGGTCGGCAGCAGATCAAGTTTATTTTTTTTTGCCACGCCCACTCCTTCACGCCCATTCAGCCCCACCCACTTTTTTTAAATCGCTATAACTCAAACATCCAAAGAGATAGAAACATGAAAGTCGGTATGTAGTCTCAGTATAAGTAGCTCTACAAAACTGCATATCATAAAATCCCCCCCTCATTTTCATTTCCCCTCTCCCAGATATTTTCTATATTTTGCTATATCTCCAAAATTCACAAAGGTACGACCCTGAAAATTTGTATACAAGCTCAGTGATAATACATCTTAAAAACTGAATACCACAAACTTCCCCCTTCTTTGATGGCTACCCCTCAGGGGCATACAAACTTAAATTTTTCGAAAAATCCGATCAATATGTTTTTATACCCTGTACCTTATGGTACAAGGGTATATTAGTTTTGTGCACGTCGACAATGTATGTAACACCTTAAAGGAGACATCTCCGACTATACAAAGTATATATATTCTTGATCAGTATCGAAAGAGATGTCGATTTAGCCATGTCCGTCTGTCCGTCTGTCCGTCCGTCCGTCCGTCCGTCTGTCTGTATGAACGCGTCGATCTCGGAAACTATAATAGATAGGACCAAAAGCTCTTCGCAGTTCGATTTTGTGATTCATTACGCAGATCAAGTTTATTTTGGCTTCCCCCTTTTTGAGTTAGTTTAGGGGTGAGGGGCAAATAACTGAAGCTACCTCGGGTAAAATAGTACAAAAGTCGTATTTTCTGCGTTGTCTTTTGTGATAGGAACACCAAATTTGGTGTGTATATAGCTGACTCAAACCTCAAGGAGAAAAAACAAAAAAATGGGCGTGACCACGCCCCTATATAGTAAAAATTTCAAACGCTCATATCTCAAGAACCATACAACCTACAAGAATGAAACTTTGCATGTATGCTTTTGGGGTGGAGTATAGTAAGATTCAAATATAAAATGGGCGTAACCACGCCCACATATAGCCAAAACAGAAAACCGTTATATCTCTGTAACGAATTGGTCTAGAAGAGCAAAAATTAGTATGTATGATATTGAATGGAAAGGAAATCTGTTTCGAATAAAAAGTGGGTGGGGCAACGCCCTACAACAGACGTTACTAATTGACGGTACAGGGTATGTCGAAGTCGAGTACTGTCGACTCCAATCGTTACTGGTTTATAGATTGAGGGTGTGGCACCGCCTACCATGTGTGCAGGGTATTATATTGTCGAGTATACTCGACTATACCGCCCTTACTGGTTTCAATTTACTCTGTGTGGTAAGTTAGTTGTGCTTGACTGTGCAGTTTAGTTTGTCTTATTTGAATTTTTATTTAAATCAGATATTTTGTGCTTGATTTAGATTTTGTTTTTGCTTCCCTTTATTTTTATACCCTGTACCTTATGGTACAAGGGTATATTAGTTTTGTGCGCATCGACAATGTATGTAACACCCAGAAGGAGACATCTCCGACTATACAAAGTATATATATTCTTGATCAGCTCGACAAGACGAGTTGATTTAGCCATGTCCGTCTGTCCGTCCGTCTGTCCGTCCGTCCGTCTGTATGAACGCCTAGATCTCGGAAACTATAACAGATAGAACCAAAAGCTCTTCGCACTTCGATTCTGTAATTTCTTAAGCAGATCAAGTTTATTTTGTTTTCCCCCTTTTTAACTTCGTTTAGGGGTGAGGGGCAAATGACTGGAGCAACCTCGGGAAAAAAATTTACAAAAGTCGTATTATCTCGGTTGTCTTTTGTGATAGGATCACCAAATTCCCCAAGAGTCCCAAGAAGATACAACAAAAAAATGGGCGTAGCCACGCCCCCTTTATAGTACAAATTTAAAACGCTTATATCTCTAGTAACATAAAACCTACAAGAATGAAATTTTGCATGTATGCTATTGGGATTGAATATAACATGATTCAATTACAAAATGGGCGTTGCCACGCCCACATATAGAAAAACGTTGTATCTCTGGAACCAATTGGTCTAAAAGTGTAAAAAGAGGTATGAGTGATATTAAATGGAAATGAAATCTATTTTAATGAAAAAGTGGGCGGGGCCACGCCTTCAAACAGTCGTTACTAATTGAAGGTACAGGGTATGTCGGAGTCGATTACTGTCGACTCCAATCCTTACTGGTTTGCCTTTTGGTTTTGTGCTTGGAGATTCTTATTGCTGTTGCATTTCTCTTTGGTGAACATATGTTTGCTGAGTGCAATCATTTTTTTTGTTTGCGTGGTTGACGCTGTGTTGTTGGTAAAAATACAAAACTTCCTTTTTGCGCATTGCAATTGTTGTTGTCTGAGTTTTTTTCTTTCTCATTACAACTGTTGATTGCTTGTTGCCCCGTTTGTGCTACTGCAGTTTTATAGGGTGTTTACACTTATTTTATTTCGCATTAATTGTTTTACAATTTTTTTTAAAATTTTTTTTGATTCTATTGCGGTTTATTTATAATTCACAATGAGTTGCTGCAATAGTTCTTGCAAAGACAAGGACTCATTCGATTGTGATAATAAAAGCGGTATGCATTGTTGGATGTGTGAGAATATTTGTCACATGATATGCGCCGGGATCACTGGCCGTGACCACGACAGGTTATATAATAACAACCTAAAAAATGTCAGAGCTGGCTTCAGGTGGTCATGTCCGGCATGTTTCAAGAGGCAAGTGGACTTTGCATCCATGTATTGGCGGCTGCGTTAGAGGTTTCTGAAAGTTCACAAGAGGCCAAAGATCTCTCGGCGGAATTTGACTCTGGAGTCGATTTGCTTGGCAATTATGACTTCGAACCGCCTCTAGTTTCTTTATCTGCGTCCCCTATGGCTCATCTTCCAGTTCCTCAGCTCTTACTTCCCAATCCTATCACTCCGATATGCTCCACTCCCCCAACGATTATCCTCTCCCCCACCCCTACTCCAGGTCCCTCCGCTGCCCCTACATCATTTCCTCCTTCTGCCCCCTCACCACCATCCATATCATTACCTTCCGTAGCTCAGGACGTAAGTCCAACCGCTTCTACCTCCAAGCGAGCCTCCTCTTCGTCTGCTTCTAAAACTTCGAAATCGAAGCAAAAAAAATCAAAAAAGGAACCATTATTGCCTCCTCCCCCTGTTTCTTCTCATACCTTGTCGGATTCAACTGTATTATCAGTTGCCCAGCCTCAACCCGTCGATATTAACTCTATCCCGGCTGCTCATCACATCGTTTATTTATCAAAACGTTAGGGGTCTCTTGTCAAAACTCAGCAACCTCTACAGAGATAGAGTTTCGTTTGATGTGGATGTCATTGTCTTTTCTGAAACTTGGCTTACACAAGATGCATTAAGCAATGAAATATTTTGCAGTAAGTTTGGTTCGGACTTCTTCAGTCCGAACATATCCAACTCAGTGGGGCTGTTGATATAGAATTTATTGGAGTAAAGATTAGTTTAGCTCAGCTATCTGTCTTTGTTACATGCTCTTATATTCCTCCCAGTTCAGGTCTGGATATATATTTGAGCCACGTTGAGTTGATTAAATCGATACATGACCTCACACAGGATAAGGATTTTCTCATCGTACTTGGTGATTTCAACCTTCCTCATATCTCATGGTCCTACTCCATTGATACAAATTTCCTTATACCTTCTGGGCAGTATGACTTTGTTGACAATCTGTTAGATATACGTCTTTTTCAAACAAACGGTGTCGTCAATTTAGTGAATAGATCTCTTGATCTTGTATTCACTAATGACCCTAACGGTATAGTCGTGTCCAGATGTGACCCATTGTCTCTACCAGAAGATTCCTTTCACCCTTCGTTAGAAATAACCCTTTGCCTGCCTTCTCCTTCTCCCTTTTCGTCGAATGCCCCGTTTCAACGCCGGTTTTGTTTTCGTAAGACCAACTTTGATCTATTAAGCTCTTTAATTGATCATACAGATTGGTCCTTATTATATAGTTGTGATGACATTTTTTTAGAAACCAGTTTTTTTTATGACACCCTCTATAGCATTCTTAATGCGTGTGTTCCAATTAGTTCCTCACCAAGGTTGTCTCTACGACCACCATGGTTTTCGCGCCAATTGTTTAATTTAAACCAGTAAGGGCGGTATAGTCGAGTATACTCGCCATACTCTCAATCCACAAAAACATATTGATCTGACGTCGCCTATTCAAATAGTGTTCAAAATATCGAGAAAACCGGTCAAAAAATGTGGATTTTACGAAAAATTTAAGTTTGTCGGCCTCTGAGGGGTAGCCATTAAAGAGGGGGGAAGTTTGTGGTATGCAGTTTTGAAGATGCATTATCACTGAGCTTGTATACAAATTTTCAGGGTCGTACCTTTGTTAATTTTGGAGATATAGCAAAATATCTGGGAGAGGGGAAATGAAAATGATGGAGGGATTTTTTGGTATGCAGTTTTGTAGGGCTATACATACTGAGTCTACATACCGACTTTGATGTTTCTATCTCTTTGGATGTTTGAGTTATAGCGATTTAAAAAAGTGGGTGGGGCTGGATGGGCGGGAAGGAGTGGGCATGGCAAAAAAAAAAAAAAATAAACTTGATCTGCTTATAACGTAAAAATATAATAATAGTAAAAATATAACAATAGTAAAAAATAAAAAAAAGATAAAAATCCAAAATTGTAAAATAATATAAAGATTCATCAAAAGTAAAAAATAACATAAAAATACAACATAATATAAAAAAAACTTCGTTAATAGAGAAGAAAAAATAGCAAAATAATAATATAAAAAAAAATATACATAATATAAAAAATACAAAATAATATAAATTGGAAAAAAAATTCATCGATAAAGAAGATAAAAAAATGATTAATTAAATCGAAGAAGTCTCTGACCCGGTGGGGGAGATTTATTTGCACTATGCCAGCTATGCCCCAACTCACAGCCATTTGTGGTCAGAGACTTAAATTACGAAGTGTGCCAAAATCCATCCAGAATATGGTACATCATATCGCTATTCCCTTCCAGAGTCACGTAGGTGGCGTAGTAATGTAGAGTTTAGTGTAGTGAGGGAGATTTCAGGTGAGAGGACGTGATATAACTGATTATAATTCATACATAATACACGAAACGGATCGTGAAGGGCAAAGTTAGTTGTGCATCTAGGCAAAATTATAGGGACAAAATATCTGGTAGTGCGTCGAGGGACGCAGAAGCTAATCCGACTGAGTAGGTCTGAAGAGTCAGTTAAACCAATAATCAATTTATGGAAAAGAATAGCCCCTAAAACAACCCTGTGATGGGCTAGAGATGGAAGGTCGATGAGAAGGAGCCTGTCATGGTAAGATGGTAATCTAGAATTAGGATTCCAGTTGAGGCCACGAAGCGCAAAAAGGAGAAATTGCTTCTGAACTGACTCGATGCGATCTTGATGTTTTTTGTATTGAGGTGACCATACGCAACAACAGTACTCGAGAAGAAGACGTACAAGTGACGTGAAAAGAAGTTTGGTGATATAGGGGTCATTGAATTCTTTAGACCAACGTTTAATGAATCCAAAAACACCTTTCGCCTTATTAACAGTTGAGACATGTTGGATGAAACAGAGCTTGGGATCGAATAGTACACCTAGGTCGTTAAAATTAGAGACAGGTTCTAGTTGGACGTTATCAATCGAATAAGTAAACAAGTGAGGTTTACTACGATAATAAGTCATAAGCTTACATTTAGAGCAATTAAGCAAAAGCAGATTAAGTGAACACCAAGAATGTAGTGAGTTCAGATCAGCCTGTAACAGGTCATGAGAGTCAGGCTCCCTAAAAGAAAGACACAATTTAACATCATCGGCAAACATGAGTACCCCAGAATGTGATATAAACAAGGGAAGATCATTAATGAAAAGATTAAACAAAAGAGGACCGATATGACTGCCTTGGGGGACACCGGAAGTAACATGAACAATTTCAGACTTGGTGGATCTAAATAACACACGTTGAGATCTGTTAGTTAGATAGGACTTTATCCAATTTAGAAGATTCGGAGGGAAGCCCAAAAGATTCAATTTTAATAATAATAATAATCGTTTCTTGGATGGACTGGTGATGCTTTTCCAACTTAACCCTTTATAGCCCAAGTGTATAAAATTTAAAACTACTTTGGCATATGGTAGGTTAGATCAAACAAAAAAACACGTATTTCTCAGAAATTAAATTTTCTGTTTTATTATTTAGTTATTTGCAATTTTAGCGTTTGTAACATTACTGTGAAAATGAGTAAAACTATATGAAAATGTACTTTTTGTTGTATGGAAGTATCGCAAACAATTATTTTGATCCATTGGCCAATAGATTTCAACGAAAACAACACAATTTTATAAACTTTTACTGTATTTTTATAAAATTCCAAATTCAACTTCTTCTTCTTATTCATCAACTTATTGAATGAACGCAATTCAAACTTGCTAAAATCAACAAATTACGCCATCTACGAATTGTGTTTCATGCAAAAAGTTCTGTGTGCTATTCTACAAGACAGTGACACTGATTTCGATGAACTTAAATGTTTAGAATACATTTTAGCGTGATTTTTAAGGTTTGTTACAGATATGTTACACGAGGCTATAAAGGGTTAAGTCTCTGACCACAAATGGCTGTGAGTTGGGGCATAGCTGGCATCGTGCAAATAAATTTCCCCCACTGGGTCAGAGACTTCTTAGTATTTAATCAACCAATTTTTTGTTTTATATAAGAAGTTTTTTGTCATAGTTAATTTTTTTTCTCTTTTAATTAATTTTATATTGTATAACTTATATTACTATTTATACCCTGTACACATACCGTGTATCGGGGTATATTGTGTTTGTTTGAGCGAAATGTATGTAACGCACAGAAGGAAGGCAGGGGGACCCTATATTCTTGATCAGGACGACAAGAGAAATTGATTAAGCCATGTCCGTCCGTCTGTCTGTCCGTCTGTCCGTCCGTATTCACCAATGGTTATTTGCCACGCCCACTCCTTCCCGCCCATCGAGCACCACCCATTTTTTCAAAAGGCTGTAGCTCGAAAACCTGATGAGTTAGAAACGTCAAAATGAATATGTAGACTCAGTATGTAAAGCTCTACAAAACTACATACCACATTTTTCCCCCTCCCCTTCGTTTCCCCTCAAAAAGTTGTTTTCTTAAAATTGCTGTATCTCCTAAACTATAACAGATACAATGCTGAAATTTTGTATGCAAACTCAGTAAACATACCTTTATAAGACTGCATACCACATTTCATTTTTAACGCTGTGTGACAACGCAAATACAAACAAGTTGAAATTTGGCATAAACTACGCTTTGAACACTGCTTTATCGTATTTGTAACAAAAACCGTACTTAACACTGCGAAAACTTTTAAAGCTAGAGACTTGAAATTCGGAAGATAGACTCGTGTGGTCGAACACTAGATCAAGTTGGAAGGAATTTTTGCCACGCCCATTCCTTCCCGCCCATCGTGGCACAACAAAAGGTCATTTTTTTCTTAAAATTGCTGTATCTCCTAAAGTATAAAGAATACAATGCTGAAATTTTGTATGCAAACTCAGATAACATACCTTTTTAAAACTGCATACAACAAACTACCACTTTCACCGCAAAGACCAACACACTAAAATTTTGCAGCAATGCTTTGTAACAAAATCCGTACTAAAGCGCCATCTAATGGCAACATTGCACTGTGAGCCCTGCATCACCTTAGCAAATACACAAACCATATCGTTGTACACTGCTTTTGCTGTCGGCGAATGTTTAACGTGTTATCAACATAGGTGTGTGTACAGGGTATTATATAGTTGAGAATATTCAACTATACCGCCCTTACTGGTTTTATATTATTATATTCTTTTATATTTTCATATTATTTTATATTATTTATCCTTTTATATTATTTGATACTGCATAACAGCTAATTGTTATTAATCAAATAAATACATAAATAATCCCGATTCAAATGCCAGGCAAACCACCCGATTGGTACTGAACTGTTACTCCAAAATATTTGAAAAAATCATCAAGAATCGCATTAAATTATCCCACCCGAACATTATGGTTTCCGAACGAATCAGTGTTGTATCCGTCCGCTTCTAAAACTTAAGACATTCGTCAAACAAAACTTGAATAATAAAAAATCTGTCGGCATGGTTACATTAGACATTAGACGGCTTTTGACACGGTTTGGCATGATGCCCTTGTCCATAAACTTCACCTCGTTAATACCCCTTTATACCTCATAAAAATCATCCAAAACATTTTATCTGATAGGTCTTTCTACGTTTGCCTCAATGCTAGATCATCAAACATCATGAAAATAAGCGCTGGAGTTCCGCAGCGCTCGGTGCTTAGACCGACTGGTAATAGTTTTGCGGAAATAAGGGACAATTTACAAAAAACTCTTGATGTATTATCATTCTACTATAACAAATGGAAAATTAAATTTAATTCCAACAAGACTTGTGCAATATATTTCACTAGAAGACGAAAACTCTGTTACTTGCCAAATATTAACCTGCTACTAGACAATAATGAAATTGAGTGGCAATCCTGTTTCAAATATCATGGTCTTCACTTTGACAGTAAATTGATCTTCAATCTGCATGTCTCTTTATCCTTTTACTAACCGAAAATCCCGACTATCTATTGAAAATAAGCTTATTATATTTAAATAAATTTTCTGTCCATTTATGTTGTATGAATCTTTAGTATGGGGCAATTGCGCAATTACTCACACAAATAAGCTATGGATAGGCTAAAATAAAATACTAAAAATGATTTTCAATCTAGCTTTCTTGTATTCAACTGCGCGCCTTCACGAAAATGCCTCAGTTTCCACTATGGGAACGTACCCAAATTATGTGACCGATTTAAGGGGGAGAGGAGGTTCTTTAGAATACTACGCTTAGGCCAATTTGATGTCTTTTCTCATACAAATTTGGTCGCCGAGGGGGGGGAGGGTTGTAACATATAACGTGAAATGGCTTAGCCAAAAAAAAGTGAGCAGGTGTAGGGGAGAGTCAGGGGCACGGGCACGCAAATTGCAAACCAGCTCTGTCTCGTCGGCAATGTCGTGGGTTGACAAGAAAACACCGTGTTGACTCAGAGCTCATTGTTGCTACGCATAATTACTTTAATTTGCGTGCAAAAATGGGAAAGTGAGGATTGGGAAGGGTACATAGATGAGACTGGCGTGTTTGAGGGAGTCTTGCGAAAGGAAGTAAGGAGGATGCATGTTGACATTGCACCTCGAATGCCCACCCTGCCATGATCATTGACTCCGCTTGGAAAAAAAAAATAATTTTACCAATGATCCCAAAAAAACTCCTAACACTTCATGTTGCCCTACTCATGTGGTTTTCACTGCACTGGATCAGGAGGAAAGAAAAATTTAACACATATCAAAAGAAACGAAACCGTGTACAAATTCAAAAGTGTTTAATGTTTCCATTACTAAAATAAATACAAATTGAACTTATGCTAAAAATGAACTCTACTTAGCCTACACAAAATTTCATAAAGCAAAGGATTCATAAAAAAATGTATATATAATAGAAATAGTATTGAATATAAAGATAATAATATTTAAAAAAAATACAAATTCAAAATTAAATTGTAAGCATCATAAATTCAATACGGGCAATTCGTATGCATAAACTAATGAGACTATGTTAGAGCGAGAAGCGCATTCGATCGCGTGATGTTTTAGTGTTTGAGCGGGAAATGTAAGAAATGACAAAAATCATTTAATATTAATATAAGGTTTTTTTTTTTTTTTTTTTTTTTTTTTTTTTTTAAGAGTATCAGTATCTCGAAGAGAAATATCCTTAGAAAAACGAAATTAGCGCAAAGGTCTTGGCTTAGGCAAGAAATCGCGAAGGGGACAAAAAGTAAGTGATAAACATATTATCTCTCGCGTTTGGAAAGTTTGCATTCGTTATCGGAAAGAGAGTAATGATCGCGTGACCACGTGCATTTGGCCGTAAGGGCTTTCGCTCACTTGCAATTGTGCGTGTGCACGATCTCTTTATTTTGTTTTCTATTTATGAAGTATTATTCTTTCTTTTTTTTTTTTTTTTTCACTCAGCGAGAAGCGCTCATGAATGCATAATTCAAAACAAACTAAACACGAGAGGCACTCAATTTTAAAATGTTTAAGCGTTTAATTTGCCAATTCATTGGTCAAATCGGTTTGGGCAAAATAAAACAATAAAAAAAGCATAAGTGACATGGTTTTGACTCACCGATCTGCTGCTCCCACGGGGAAAGATCTTTCGCTGTGTTGCATGTTGATGGTTTGCTGTTTAGGAGTTAATTTATTGTTTTCACTTATATTATTTTTATGTAAAGGAATTTGAGTTTATGCGTTTTTCTGGGTTGGGGTTTCTTTTTTTTTTTGTAGGTATTTTACTTTCTTTCTGGCTTCATTTTTTTTTTATTATTTTATTTAGGGACTAAGACTCTTCACTTTATCTCGAAATTCGAATATTTTGTTTTTCAATTTCTAACATTTCCGCACGCATCACTTTAACAAAATTAATTTGGAGGTTTATAACAATTTTATTTCATTTTTTTTTCCTTCTCTTCTTCTATCTTAAATGTAATTTTTTCTCATACATTACATCTAATTTTTTTTTACTCTGCATTAACGCATTTTCACAATTTATTAGAGATTTGTATTATAGTTTGGCTTCTTTTGGAACCTAGAGCACTTTAACAAATTTTTAGTTGCTGGCTTGCAAACATATTTTTTCTGTTTTTTTTCTATACTTTGAAGCGCCCTCAAGCCGTTGTTCTCACGTTCAGACTGCTTCTGCCAGACGTGACGTCAATTTCTTCTGCTGCTGTCTTCTTATCGAACACCCTACTCAGGCGTAGGCAAGCATATCCCCTTGGGGATGAGATCGGTTGCTGGCGACTAATCTTTTCCAGAAGATTATTCGCTCTTCACGGGGTCGTCTTGAACCTCAACTTCTTAGAGAAAAACGTGATGCACGTTTCAGTAGCCCAATTTTGTCGACTCGAATGGCAAATCGTTTCACGACTACCACCGTCGCCAAGCGGCTGGATGCGCCGGGAACACCTTGTTAGCTCGCAAGTAGTGTGATGGCGAAAATAAATATCGATGCACTTTGTTGCGAAGTGCGTGTGGGTTTTTTTTTCTGTCGTTTGCGGACAGGTAGGAAAAGGCCGAGTTGTCTGCTCGCAACCAAATTTGATTTTTAATTTTTTTTTTTATAGTTTTGATCCGGCTATGCGGATATATTCTGTATTTGTGTTTCAGTCTTAGTTAGTATAAAATAATCGACGCGCTAATTAACGGGTGCCAACTTGCACTATAACAACGCGTGTTTAATTTTTATTTTAGAGTTAATTAATTACTCTTGACGCGACCGAACTCGTTGACGGCGTGATTTGAAAAGGGAAGATCGCTTGCAAGTCCATTGGCAAGTAACCTTAGCGACATTTGACTCTTCGGATCTCTCTTTAACATCCGTTCGGAAATGTCACATTCAAAACGTCAAGTCATAAGAAAGACCAATTATGCCCAAGCTAACCGGTTGGCTTTTAACTTTTCCGGCCTCGAAACGTCGAAAATGCTTTAACTCCGAGGCATCAGGAAATTATTCAGAATATTATTGTAATTATCGTTTAGCTAAATAAAGTTTGCCAAAAAAAAAAATACTCCCATTTTCTAACTATCACGGTAACCCGGACCTAACCTACTACTAAGACTCAAAGAAAAAATCTATTGCATACTTTCAGGCCGAAAAAAAAATCGAAAGGCGAACAAACGCTACAAGCTACATTACAAATTCCCCCCTGCCAAAATCAGAATTGGGGTGAGGGAAACGAAACGCAAATTCTGATCCAGCTTGAAGCGTCAAACTTATTGCTTTAGATCCTTTGCGTGGTATTTGCCAATAGGCCGTCCTTGTAAGTCTTCCAGCTCGTACAGACTGTTGCTAAGTTTGGCTTTAATGCGACATTTGATAAACGCAGGAGCTAGTTTGGCGTTGAAACCTTTTGCAAAGTTGCTCTGCTGAAAATTTCTTCGATACACCTCTTGTCCAACCAAATACGAAACCTCACGACTTCTTAAGTTGTACGATTTTTCGTTCCTCTCCTGCTGCGACTTCATAACTCTTATAGCTTTTTCGCGCATTATTTCCAGCGAGTCGGTTCTATCGAAACGCACTTCGCGATCTTCTAGCAAATCTAAATTCCGAAGCAACGCATAAGTTTCACCATTGGTGACCATCTGCTGACCGAAAGCAAGAAAATAAGGAGTTGTACCTATGCTAGTATGTAAAGAGGAACGCAAGGCACAACAAATATGGCTCAGATTCTCATCCCAGTTTGTCTGATCTGGTGAGACAAATGATTTAATAGCAGCAATTACTGACCGGTTTACACGTTCAGCTGCATTGGCCTGGGGTGAATACAGGGCAGTATATACGTGCTTTACACCATAATGTTGCAACAAATCGTTGAAATTCTTTGATTTAAACTGGACTCCGTTGTCCGAAACTATACATTCTGGTACACCGAAGCAGTGAAACAGCTCTTCAACATATTGACCTATGGCATCCGTAGTTAATTTCTTCACTGGCTTTAAAAATGGGAATTTGGTGAAATGATCCAGTACTATGAATATTCCAACATGCCCTGACTTCGACCTAGGGTATGGACCTAAAAAGTCTATAAACAATTTCTGAAACACCCTAACAGACTCTTTCGATTTGCCCATGGGCGGACGAAGAATTTTGTTTGGATGTTTTGAGCATTTGCAAACTTCACACGAGTTCACGTAGTTTCGAACGTCGACTACTAAATTCGGCCAAAAATAATGCCTCCTGATCTTCTCAATGGTTTTCACTATACCACAATGTGACGACATCGGGTTATCATGGCATATTTTAAGAACGTCCGGAATCAAACTTTTTGGAATCCATAACTTCCAAATGTTGTGGTCAAATATTTGATCGCCAGTTGCGTGTTCAGTACGTCGATACAAAAGTCCATTCGAAACCTTAACATCAGGCAACCGCGCTGAATTATTTTCAAAATCCTTAACAAGTCTAACGTATTCGTCGCTACGAAAATGTGCTGACTCCAAGTCAACAAAATTAGCTTCACCTAAACTCGACAAATCTTCGCAATTCACTCTGGATAACGCATCCGGTACAACGTTTTGCGATCCTTTTCTGTGCACAATCTTAAACGAAAATCCTTGAAGTTTTAATGCCCAACGCGCTAGGCGGGAACTTAAATCGCTTTGAGACATTAGCCATTTTAAAGATGCATGATCTGTTACGACAGTAAAATCATGACCTTCGACATACGCTCTAAACTTCTTTATACTGACAATAGCAGCAAGACACTCCTTTTCTGTTACAGAATAGTTGCGCTGCGCTTTATTTAATTTGCGGGACATAAATGCTATAGGCACTTCGTCACCTTCATGAGACAACTGTACCAGGACTCCTCCAACTCCTGTATGACTTGCGTCACAGTGAATGAAAAAAGGTTTAGAAAAATCCGGACTCTGAAGAACTGGAGCTGAGCACAAAAGTGTCTTAAGCTGATCAAAAGCTCCATTCGCTTCTTTTGGCCACAAAAACCTTTTCCTACATTTAAGTGCGTCTGTCAAAGGTGTTGCCACCGTTGCATAGTTGCGAATAAATTTGTGGTACCATCCCGTCATCCCAAGAAAACGTCTAAGTTGACGCACAGATCGGGGTGATGGGAAGTCAACAATGGTTGCAATTTTGTCTGGATCCGTTTTGATTGATCCTTTGCCAACCACATGGCCTAGATACTTTACTTCTTCAAGACAAAACTTGCTTTTTTGGACGTTGATGGTTAAACCAGCCTTTTCTATATGCTTCGCTACTTCCAACAAAACTTCTAAATGTCTCTCAAACGTGCTAGATACTATCAGTAAATCATCTAAGTAAACGAATACTTCATTGCGCAAATGGGGGGGTATAACTTTGTCCATTAGACGACACATAGTTTGTGGGGCGTTACAGAGCCCAAACGGCATCACTTTAAAGTGATACAACGGCCTGCCTGGAACTGTAAACGCTGTCTTATCGCGAGAATCGACCTCAAGTGGTATCTGCCAGAATGCATCTTTCAGATCCAAACTGGAAATGAATTCTGCTCTTGGGAGACGACTCAAAATGCCGTTAATATGAGGCAAGGGATATGCGTCTTTCACCGTGACCTCATTCACCTTCCTACTGTCCAAACAAAGACGTATCTTGCCGGGCTTACGCACCAGAACTACCGGTGATGACCAAGAACTCGACGATTCTTCTATCACGCCTAACTCCAACATTCTATCCAATTCACCATATATAAGATTTTCTATTGCTGGCGAAACTGGAAAGTGTCGCTGTTTAATTGGCTTGGAACTTCCGACATCAATTACGTGGGACAAAACATTTGTCCTACCTAGCCCTTTATGAGCAAAAGAAGGAAACTGGCGAATTACGCATTGCAACCTTTTGTCTTGATCGTCAGTGATCATACGCCTATCTGGAGTACCTATTGACGCGATGCTATACTGAGCTCTTCTCCTTAAATTTTCAAATAAATTAAATGCTTTGCAAAAATCAATACCTAAGTACAAATCTTGCGAAAGCGATGGCACTAAGAAAACCGCAACCTGTTCAGACTGATAGTCATACGTTATGCTTGTCGTTATTTTGCCTACTATTGCCTGTGACTGACCATCAGCTGTGCTAACTGACGCCTTCATCAGCTTAAATGGAACGTGGTCATTTAATAACTGTTGTGCAAAATTTCCACCAACACATGTTATTGACGCACCCGTATCTAAGAGACCGCTGACAGTATGACCTAACAAATCTACCTGGAGATAGATTCGACTATCATTCGGTTTGCCAAGAATGCTGCTAACAAATTTATGCTTATCAGCTTTTACCATTTTATATAAATTATTAATCCGTTGGATTGATTTTTTCTTCGCTTTGCGAGAAATAATCAAAATATCGTCATTGCCTGGAATTCTATCAGAACTACAAGTGTCTACTGATAGAGTGTTGTCAATCCGAGTAGAACAATCGACATTCAAAGAATGCGATTGTGAACCGATTAATCGGTGTTTGTTCCCTGAGTGCGGAACTGTTTGCGTGCACCTTTCAATGGTGCACGAGTCTGTGAGTTTTTTGCATCGCCACATTTCTTGCAGGAGGGCTTATAAACATTAGGTGTGCCACACCCATAACAGAATATACGCCTCTCACTGACACAATCTTGGTAACGATGACCAAGGGATTTGCAGTTCCAACACGTCAACGACAATGCAGCTACATCATCTATTTCCGTGTCAGACTCACCTGAATCTACTACCAATTCCGATATTGGTTTTCTGGCTACGTTCGGACGACCTGCTTGAAAAGATTTCTTCACGTCCTGCAAAAAATGCTCTCTTTTCCTAACGACATCTCGCAGCTGAGATACACTACTAATTGACAAGTTCAAAATTTCGTGTTGTATCTCCGGTAAAAGATTCCGTCTTAGAACCTCCACAAATTCTTTGTCGCTCATTGGTTGCTCTAGCCGATCGGCGAGTTCCAAAACACTCTCGTGGAACTTATCAAAAGTCTCATTCGTTTTTTGTTTACGGTCTCGAATTAACTCCCTAAAGTCCACATCAGTTCGAGCATCGCGATAATATAACAATAATGCTGTTCTCAAATCTTCCCAACGCACTTCCCTGACGGACTTATGAAAACTCCAGAACCATTCACAAGCTTTTCCTTCAAATAATAAACTGGAATATCGACACAAAATGTCAAGATTCCCACCTAATGTTTGTGCTGTCAATGCTTCAACTCGATAAATAAAATTGGCAACCGTCATGCCATTTGAACCTCCATTAAACTTAAGTCGCCAGTTATTTATTATGTGGCTTACTTTGTCCGCTTGCGGAGTTAATTCAAACGCCAACTGTCTATTCGACAAACCCACAGAAGGTTCACGCTCACTACTAGAGCTATTACTAGGCCGCATCTCCGGCAACTGCTCCAGAGCTCTTTGATCCGTCGCTTGAATTGATGTCGTTGGATTGGGTAAAGACACCGGGTCCACACCCTGGCCTTGTCCAAACGCGGAACCATTCCTTTGGCTCAAGCTCTCAAAGCCTTTGCTCATAGTGTCACCTAATCGATGCATAGCATCAAGCAATGTACCTAACATCTCAGCCTGCATATTGAAATCTGCGCCTACTGCCGCTTGAGTTGGAACTTGACTTCCAGTCGGCTGCGTGTTGGATGTAACCTGTCCTCCTCCGGACATTTGCTTCTTGGTAGTGGATCTTGTATTCATCCTAGTCGATGATGTGCTTTGCTGTTCAAGCGCTGCCGCAATATTTGGCAAGGAACCCAAACTACCACTCAACGCTCCTAAATCTGCGCCGCAAACTGGGCAAACTTTACGACCTGTCGTTACCGTTGCAAAGCACCCGCGATGAAAACAATGTCCACAGGATGCTTTTAGTAACTGCGTCTGATTGACGATTACTTCACTACAAATTAGGCACGACACCGAAACGACGTCTTCCGCAGCTAAATTCTCTGTACTGTGCGTGAGTACCATTGCCGAAATTCAAAACTACAAACTCAAAACAAAATCAATATCTCCACTAACGAACTGAAGAATCAAAACAAATACTGCCTATAAGTAAATCAAACTAAAATAAAGCAAAAATAAAACCCAAAAGTTTCAATAGGCCACAAAGCAAAGTGAAAAAAAAAATAAAATAAATTCAATAACGATATCTATATATCAAATGCAAAAAAAAAAAAAAATAATAATCAAAGTTCAACACCAGAATTTCATAATAAATTTCCTGATCCAATGCGAGTATCCACAACATGAGTGGGCAACAATAAACGAACTTAACCTGTTCGCTGATTTACGTACTATCAATCGCCTAACATACTATATAAAAAGGGAAACAAATGGAAAGTTAAACGTCCAAATATATTTCATGTGAGCTAAATCACAGCTGAGCGCCATAGACTTTAGATCTTCACATCAAATATAATGGGTATTTTTATGGAAGAGCATAAATATGTGAAGAAGTGCAACTAATCGCGTAATTGAGCGTTGAACCTCGACTCTCAGTCATGATTCAATTCACCTCAATACCAACATCAGCTGCATTCTTCTACATATAAATGCAGATAGGTTGAACTTGCGTTAGATACCCATATAAGTAGACGACCTATAGCTTGAACGCCATACAAATCGTATCTAATCTTATACGAACGTCCTTAAACAAATTCAACAAAAGAAATTTCACCATTGCAAAAGCAATAGCACAGTCATTGCCTATTTGATGTTGATTCACAGGTTGACCCCATGAAAATCAAATCTATCAAATGACACCGACTCTATGCTAAACAGATGTTAGATCACGGTTGCATCATCCATGATAATCTAAATCTATCTGCATCTGCATAGTCGCTATCACTTCAACCATGCGAAACAATAAAAAATTGGACCACAAATGTGTCAATATGCAAAGGTGTCATGAGCGTTTTGTTTTATACACAATCGGGCCTCACGTTGGGCGCCAAAAATAATTAATTTGTAACATATAACGTGAAATGGCTTAGCCAAAAAAAAGTGAGCAGGTGTAGGGGAGAGTCAGGGGCACGGGCACGCAAATTGCAAACCAGCTCTGTCTCGTCGGCAATGTCGTGGGTTGACAAGAAAACACCGTGTTGACTCAGAGCTCATTGTTGCTACGCATAATTACTTTAATTTGCGTGCAAAAATGGGAAAGTGAGGATTGGGAAGGGTACATAGATGAGACTGGCGTGTTTGAGGGAGTCTTGCGAAAGGAAGTAAGGAGGATGCATGTTGACATTGCACCTCGAATGCCCACCCTGCCATGATCATTGACTCCGCTTGGAAAAAAAAAATAATTTTACCAATGATCCCAAAAAAACTCCTAACACTTCATGTTGCCCTACTCATGTGGTTTTCACTGCACTGGATCAGGAGGAAAGAAAAATTTAACACATATCAAAAGAAACGAAACCGTGTACAAATTCAAAAGTGTTTAATGTTTCCATTACTAAAATAAATACAAATTGAACTTATGCTAAAAATGAACTCTACTTAGCCTACACAAAATTTCATAAAGCAAAGGATTCATAAAAAAATGTATATATAATAGAAATAGTATTGAATATAAAGATAATAATATTTAAAAAAAATACAAATTCAAAATTAAATTGTAAGCATCATAAATTCAATACGGGCAATTCGTATGCATAAACTAATGAGACTATGTTAGAGCGAGAAGCGCATTCGATCGCGTGATGTTTTAGTGTTTGAGCGGGAAATGTAAGAAATGACAAAAATCATTTAATATTAATATAAGGTTTTTTTTTTTTTTTTTTTTTTTTTTTTAAGAGTATCAGTATCTCGAAGAGAAATATCCTTAAAAAAAACGAAATTAGCGCAAAGGTCTTGGCTTAGGCAAGAAATCGCGAAGGGGACAAAAAGTAAGTGATAAACATATTATCTCTCGCGTTTGGAAAGTTTGCATTCGTTATCGGAAAGAGAGTAATGATCGCGTGACCACGTGCATTTGGCCGTAAGGGCTTTCGCTCACTTGCAATTGTGCGTGTGCACGATCTCTTTATTTTGTTTTCTATTTATGAAGTATTATTCTTTCTTTTTTTTTTTTTTTTTCACTCAGCGAGAAGCGCTCATGAATGCATAATTCAAAACAAACTAAACACGAGAGGCACTCAATTTTAAAATGTTTAAGCGTTTAATTTGCCAATTCATTGGTCAAATCGGTTTGGGCAAAATAAAACAATAAAAAAAGCATAAGTGACATGGTTTTGACTCACCGATCTGCTGCTCCCACGGGGAAAGATCTTTCGCTGTGTTGCATGTTGATGGTTTGCTGTTTAGGAGTTAATTTATTGTTTTCACTTATATTATTTTTATGTAAAGGAATTTGAGTTTATGCGTTTTTCTGGGTTGGGGTTTCTTTTTTTTTTTGTAGGTATTTTACTTTCTTTCTGGCTTCATTTTTTTTTTATTATTTTATTTAGGGACTAAGACTCTTCACTTTATCTCGAAATTCGAATATTTTGTTTTTCAATTTCTAACATTTCCGCACGCATCACTTTAACAAAATTAATTTGGAGGTTTATAACAATTTTATTTCATTTTTTTTTCCTTCTCTTCTTCTATCTTAAATGTAATTTTTTCTCATACATTACATCTAATTTTTTTTTTACTCTGCATTAACGCATTTTCACAATTTATTAGAGATTTGTATTATAGTTTGGCTTCTTTTGGAACCTAGAGCACTTTAACAAATTTTTAGTTGCTGGCTTGCAAACATATTTTTTCTGTTTTTTTTTCTATACTTTGAAGCGCCCTCAAGCCGTTGTTCTCACGTTCAGACTGCTTCTGCCAGACGTGACGTCAATTTCTTCTGCTGCTGTCTTCTTATCGAACACCCTACTCAGGCGTAGGCAAGCATATCCCCTTGGGGATGAGATCGGTTGCTGGCGACTAATCTTTTCCAGAAGATTATTCGCTCTTCACGGGGTCGTCTTGAACCTCAACTTCTTAGAGAAAAACGTGATGCACGTTTCAGTAGCCCAATTTTGTCGACTCGAATGGCAAATCGTTTCACGACTACCACCGTCGCCAAGCGGCTGGATGCGCCGGGAACACCTTGTTAGCTCGCAAGTAGTGTGATGGCGAAAATAAATATCGATGCACTTTGTTGCGAAGTGCGTGTGGGTTTTTTTTTCTGTCGTTTGCGGACAGGTAGGAAAAGGCCGAGTTGTCTGCTCGCAACCAAATTTGATTTTTAATTTTTTTTTTTATAGTTTTGATCCGGCTATGCGGATATATTCTGTATTTGTGTTTCAGTCTTAGTTAGTATAAAATAATCGACGCGCTAATTAACGGGTGCCAACTTGCACTATAACAACGCGTGTTTAATTTTTATTTTAGAGTTAATTAATTACTCTTGACGCGACCGAACTCGTTGACGGCGTGATTCGAAAAGGGAAGATCGCTTGCAAGTCCATTGGCAAGTAACCTTAGCGACATTTGACTCTTCGGATCTCTCTTTAACATCCGTTCGGAAATGTCACATTCAAAACGTCAAGTCATAAGAAAGACCAATTATGCCCAAGCTAACCGGTTGGCTTTTAACTTTTCCGGCCTCGAAACGTCGAAAATGCTTTAACTCCGAGGCATCAGGAAATTATTCAGAATATTATTGTAATTATCGTTTAGCTAAATAAAGTTTGCCAAAAAAAAAAATACTCCCATTTTCTAACTATCACGGTAACCCGGACCTAACCTACTACTAAGACTCAAAGAAAAAATCTATTGCATACTTTCAGGCCGAAAAAAAAATCGAAAGGCGAACAAACGCTACAAGCTACATTACAGGGTGTTAAAAATGTGTCAAAAATGGGTCACGTAATTTGGGTACGTTCCCTATTCATCGTACGATCGAAAAGTTAAATATTCAATAAAATCGTATAAATGTCCAAATCATCTGATAACAGTGCAAATTACTAGCACTTATCCGATACACATTTCGCGTTAACTGCATATACCAGCACAACTATAACTTAAATGTCATTTAAGTTAATTTAGTTGCAGCCCCTAGTTGTAAGTTTTTATCTACTAACTAACATTAAAGGTTTTTCCCATTTTCCTATGTTTACTCTATCTTTTTTAATTATATCGTTAGTCATAAGAAGTATCCAATTTCTCAGTATTTAGGTTTTCTCTGCTAAACTAAACTCTGTATTTACATATAAAAATTCCTTTATATACCCAGTGGACAAAATTCTCGTTAACGATATCGTAAACGAACGTTTTGCGAAACTCAACCGGACAAAACTATCGTAAATGGATCCGAAAACGATACGAAAATTAATCATCAGTCGTTCAGTTTGTGTGCACGAAAATTTCGTTTACGATAGTCGAAAACGGACAATTGGGAATCATTTTCGTATCGTTTCCGAACTCGTTTTTGTATTGTTTCGGAATCTTTTGCGACTCTTTTGAGAGCCGATTGCGTACTCGTTTACGAACCTTTTTCGGGTTGATTAATAACAGTTTTTTTCGTTTCAATCCCAGTTTATTCCCCCAATAAAAAATTGTAAAATTAAAAAATAGAAACAATCTTAAGGAACAGAATATATTGTTGTTTTTTTTTATTACCAATGCAGTTAACTTTTTATATAATTTTGCTTATTTAATATCTTTATTTTTTATTATTAACAAAAAATAAATTCGTAAACATTAATATAATAAACTTTTAAATTCTGGTGCCGCTGGGGTTTGAACCTCATACCTTCGGTTTCATAGTTCAACACACTAAATTCAGAGCTACAGCAGGCGACATAGAAACATTTGATATTTGATAAATTTCATTTATTTGAAACATTTTTGTTCAAACTCGTCTTTTGTCCGCAATACGTTCGTTTCAGAATCTGATTCCGAACATTTTATAAGAATTTTGCGAGTGCTCGCTTTTTGTCGAGTTCTTTTACGAACATTTTTTTTTAGTCGGCGAAAACTCCTCTGACTGAACCCTCCCCGAGGGTGCCGGCTGGGCAATGGATACTGCATTGTCTCGGGCAACCGAGGGATGCTAGCATCTCTTGCCTGTCCGCAGGACCTTGCAGTGTCTAGCAAAGGTGACGGACCCAAGTCTCTCAGACCTAGTCTGAGGGGCTTGGGCCCAAAGCCATGGTCAGAGGTGCTTGGCAGCAAGTATAAACTGCACTACCCGAATGATGGGACGGAAGAACAGAGGAGTAACACGGGCTGGGATGTCAGCCCAAACGTCGGTGGGAGGTGTGACCGCTTCCACCGGCGGGCACGGGGAGGAGCAATCCTCTCTGCGTGTCGCCAGTGGCCAGCGCGCGAGTGCGCTCCGTTGCCAGGAGGGTACAGAGCTGGAACCAACTGCCACAGAGTCGGAGTTTGTGTTCACAGGCCCATCGATGCCGGCTGCCGAGCTAGCGCTTGCGCTAGCGGAGCCGCCGCTAGACGATGAGTCATCGAGCACAGATGAAGGTGAAGTGACGGTTGTCCAGGGACAACCCAAAAAGATCAAAGCAGACGATGATCTCAAACGCAAACGGCTGTCTGGGTACAAGACCTCTCTAAAGTTCTTTAAGGGACTGGAGGGTCGCGACCCGGGTTCGCTGAGCGGCCGAGAAAAGAGACTGCGCAAAAAGCATGAGTACAACGTGCGACTGTATCTGAGACTTGCTGGCTCGCCTGGCAACACTCAGACAGCCGCACAAAGTACGAGTGCTCAGTGCCGAGGGAAACCTGCCGCAGCCACACCCCCCGTAAAGGAGGGAATGGCTAGCAAAAGTACCGCACCGGCCAATAAGAGACAAAGGTCTGATGACTCGGCGAAGGCTTCGGAGAGCAAGCGGAAACGTCCAGGGGAATTTCTGGCAAGCTTAAGCTCGAAGCCGGAGCTGCAGGTGGCCATTATCGATAGGAGGGACCCGGAAGGGAAACTCACTACCGAGTACTGGCTCATCCTTGAAGGGTCCATCAACCGGGCGATAGCAGATGCCATCACTCGGCCAGAAAATCCCTTCGTGGCAGAGTTTGACGGTATCAACTGGTACAAGGGTGTCAAGGATGTGGCATGTGCCAATGAGGAGTCCCTGCGGCTCCTCAAGGATACATTGCTGAAACTAGACGCCCCCTGGCCGGGTGCTAATATTGATGTCGTCCCCGTGGACCAAATTCCGGCTCGAACGATCATTAAGGTCTGGATCCCACCTCCAATTATGGAGGATCAAACCACCCACTTATTGATCAAGATCCAGAACGCGGACTGCGACACCGGGGACTGGACAATCAAGAGAGGGCTGGCCCGCGACAAGGGAAACGGCAAGGACCTCTGGATCAGTATTGGTCCGGAGTTCAGACGCCAACTCCTGAGCAGGCAGGGCCGTCTGAAGATGGGAATGGGTTGCCTTCGGGCAATCATTCCTGGAGGCGCCGGGCGCGAAGATGATAGGTCAACCGGAGAGACTTAAGGTGGTGCAGATTAATCTGCATCATTCATTGGGTGTGATGCCAATGCTCACCACACTATGTGGGGAAGCAAGGATATTAACGTGAGAGGAGAATCGCTGTGTGAATTCATGTCGTGCACAAATCTTAATGTGTGTAACCGGGGTGACCACCCCACATTCCGTGCTGAGGTTGTTGACATAACCCTAGCGACCAACAGTGACTCTCTCTCTGTTGTAGACTGGCACGTATCCACGGAATGTTCTTTCTCGGACCATTACAGGATAGTGTTCGAAGTAGAATGGTTCAGAGAGGCCAAACGCCCCTTCAGGAACCCAAAACGAACTGACTGGGTCAAGTTCTCTCAACTTGTCAAGGAGTTACTCCCAAACCACCCAGTGGGTAGGCTGGACGACCCGGACAAACTGGAGAAGTCGACCAGGACCGTCACGGAAGCTCTATGTAAGGCCTTCATCAAATCCTGTCCTATCAGCCGTCCTCCAAAGTCAAACCGCAACAGGTGGTGGACACCGGAGCTCGGAAGGATACGGATGGAAACGAGAATACTCTACAACAGAGCGAAAGACAGAAACTACCAGGTGGACTGGGACGCCTACCACCTCAGTTTCAAAGTCTTCAAGAAAGAATGTAGGAAGGCCAAAAGAGATTCTTGGGCCGCTTTCTGCGAGGATCTGACCAGCACAACAGAAGCGTCCAGACTTCGAAGGTTGCTAGCGAAAGATCCAGCCACACCAGGCTTGCTTTGCGATCTGGATGGCAAATTCGCTAAAGACAGCCAGGAGTCTCTACAACTCCTCATGAACACACACTTTCCGGGATGCTTGGAAGCTGATGATGAATCTGGGTTTAGCATCAGCGAAGAGCCGGATCAGGCAGTGGACCTGGAGGGTGAGGCCGTAGTAAGGGAAATCCTTAGCAAAGAAAAGATAATCTGGGCTATCAAGTCGTTCCATCCCAACAAATCAGCTGGACCGGATGACATCAGACCGGCCATGATGCAAGCGGTGAGTGAGCACCTGTCGCACTGGCTACTGGAAATCTTCAGGGGATGTCTCCTCACAGGATACATCCCAAGGTACTGGAGAGAAGTGAGGGTGGCTTTCATTCCCAAAGCAGGAAAGATCAACCACTGCTCACCAAAAGATTATAGGCCCATTAGTCTTTCATCGTTTTTATTGAAAACATTGGAGAGGCTCCTGGACCTGCATCTCAGAAGTAAGCTGACACCTCACACTTTCAGCGGATTTCAACACGCCTATCTTAAGGGTAGATCAGTTGAGACCGCTTTGCACGAGGTAGTTAGCACAATTGAAAAAACATTGCGGAGAAACGAGTTTACGTTGGCGGCTTTTCTGGATATAGAAGGTGGCTTCAACAATGTCAGGATCGAGTCTATTACGACGGCACTTGTCAAAATTGGCTCACACCCGACAATCACTCGATGGCTTAGCAACATGCTTTGCCACAGAGTGATAAACGCCCAACTCTGCACCTCGACAATTAGGAGAAAGGTGGTCAGGGGAACTCCGCAAGGGGGTGTCATATCTTCCTTGCTGTGGAACCTAGTCCTTAATGATCTTCTCCTAAAACTAGAAAATAGGGGATGTAGAGTGACGGCCTATGCAGACGACCTGGTGCTTATGGTAACAGGCAGATTCCTGCCTACAATCAGTGAGCTCCTAAGCGGCGCATTGAGCCTAACTCTTCGATGGGCAGAGCAGAACGGTCTGGGGGCCAACCCACAAAAGACCGAGCTGGTTTTGTTCACCCGGAAATATAAGATCCCAAGCTTCAAACTCCCGACACTGGGCGGAACGGAGCTTGTGCTTTCAAAGGAGGCCAAGTACCTTGGAGTAATCCTCGACTCTAAACTCTCCTAGAGGAGGAACTCGGAGGAGAGGATGAAAAAGGCACTACAGGCCTTTTTTGTATGCAAAAAGACTTTCGGTAAAGGATGGGGACTGCAACCGTATATCATTCATTGGTTTTACACAGCAGTCGTCAGACCTATACTTACTTATGGAGCGCTGGTTTGGTGGGAGGCGGGTCACACCAACTCCCATCTAAACAACCTCCGCAAGGTACAAAGACTCGCTTGCCTGGGAGTAACAGGATGCATTCGTTCTACCCCCCAGGCAGCGCTTGATGTGATGTTGAATCTGGAACCAATTGGAGTCTCCCTCAAGCACGTGGCAGCAAGAAGTGCAGTCAGGCTGCTAGCCCAGGGCCTTCTTAAGCCTTGTGTTGCGGGCCACACTACCATCCTACGCTCAGTAGGAACCTCTGTGGCAGATGAGAACGACTACTGGGTTTCAGATCTCAAATGGGAAGACGAATTTACTGTCGAATTTCCTAATAGAGCAGATTGGCAACTCGAAACTCCCGTGAGGCAGAACGAGCTGTCAATCTATACAGACGGCTCGAAGACGAAGGAAGGAACTGGATCGGGGGTCTTCTCTGACGACCCTTCGGTTCAACTCTCCTTTCGTCTTCCTGACTATTGTAGCGTGTTCCAAGCGGAGATCTACGCCGTTTGGCAGGCTGCTAAATTGATACACACCTTGAGCGCGAGCCCGAGGAACGTATCGATCTACGTTGATAGCCAAGCAGCGCTTAAAGCTCTCTCGTCGAACACGGTAAAGGGTAAACTCATCCGGGACACGGTTTTGGCACTGAACCGGTGTCAACCGCACTCAATCAGACTGGTCTGGGTACCGGGCCACATGGGTGTGCCTGGTAACGAGGCGGCTGACGAGTGCGCTAGATCCGGTTCAGCGTTAGCAACAAGTCTCGTGGTGAAAGATATTGAAAGGCCAATCCAGTACGTCCTATCGGAACTTGACAGTACCATGAGGACTGTGGCTGCCGAACTCTGGACAGCAGTACTGGGCTGCGAGGTGTCCAAGGCATTATGGCCAAGATACAATTCGAAGCGCACTTCCGAGCTCCTACACTTAACAAAGAACAGGATAAGGATGTTCACAGGAGTCTTAACGGGACACTGCTACATTGGGCGTATGGCCCAACGGTACGGCGTATCCCAACAAGACTACTGTCGTCGCTGCGAAAACGAAGAAGAGATTGAGAGTGTCCAACACCTTCTCTGCGACTGGAGGAGGAGAACCCAATTTTTGGGAAGACCCTTCTTTGACGAACTGGGCAGTCTAGCGAACGCGCACCTGGAGGACCTGGCACTCTTCCTGGATTCCACTGGGTGGTTCCGCGGGCTGCCGAAGACCAATAGGACTGGCCAATAGAACCAGGAGAAAACGGTATGACCCTTCTCCCATCCATTATCCCAGGAACCCTACCCAATCCCATCTATCCCTCCAGTTTATAAATCAGGCAACACAATGGACCTAATGGTCACTGGGTGCTCTCGACTTCTGTTGAGGTGCCTGTTCAACCTAACCTAACCTAACTTTACGAACATTTTGCGAATACTTTGAGAATACTCGTTTTTTAACCGACAACCTTTCGTTTGTAATCCGTTTACGAACATTTTCCGATTGTTTTGTGAATGATCGTTCTTTGTCCGCAAAACTTTCGTTTGTAATTCGTTTACAAAGAATTTGCGAGTGTTTTGCGAATATTTTTTCAGCCGAAATTTATCCGTTTTAGGTTCGTTTGTAAGTCCGATTGCGAGCATTTTGCGGACATTTTCAGATATTTCCGATTTTTATCCGTAAAACATTCGCTTTCGAGCTCGTTTTTGGACGTTTTGTGGACGTTCAAAAATTTATCGTATCGTGGAATTGTTTACATTTTTCCTATTTTGTTTACTTTTGAGATGTTGCCACGTTTCATTTGCTTGTGCGGCGTGGACTTTTTTCTTGATTTTGATTTTCATATTTTGGAAGTCCGGACGGACATTTTATATTCAATTATTTCAGCAATTTTTATAATTTATGAAAATAATGAGTTTTTCAACATTTTATAACTAATTATATGAAAATTTTATATTTTTCATCATATTTTTACTAACATGCCAATATAAATAAAATTTAAAAATTTTTGAACAAAACCGGTTTGTCTCGTGTGACTGATAAATGATGCGAAGCGCAATGAGACAGGGAGGTCGCAAAAAAAAAAAAAAATCTGTGACAACAAAAACAATACGCACACATATATATATGCTCCACTTCTCCCTTTCTCAACATTTCTTTGATTGTCATGCTTTGAGTGTAGTTTGTGGATGCGAAGGGCGAAGAGACGAATAAGCAACGAAAGCATAGAACATTTTTTATACTTTTCACGTATGTGAAAAAGTATATTAACTTTGTCACGGAGTTTGTAACAGATCGGAATATTAATTTTCGACTATATAAAGTCTATATATTCTTGATCAGGACGACAAGACGAGTTGATTTAGCCATGTCCGTCTGTCTGTCTGTCTGTCTGTATGTATGCAAACTAGTCCCTCAGTTTTGAAGCTATCGAGCTGAAACTTTGCACAGAGTTTTAGAATTTATTACGATGAATCATTCGTCGGAACCAGCATGATCGGATTATTGGAATAGGTAGCTCCCATACGAAAAGAAGAAGAAAAGTGAACAAAACTTGAATCGTTGTATGGAAAACTTTTTTGTTTTGTACGATAGAATGCTGAAATTTTAAACATAGTAGTTTTGCATAGTCCGACTAAATGCCTGAAAGTTTCATTGAGATCGGGAAACTGGAACTGGTAGCTCCCATACAAAATGAAGAAGAGGAAGAGAAGCAATATTCACATCGTTGTATGGACAACTTTTTTGTTTTTTAACCAATTGACTTGAAACCTTACAGTTATGTTCTTAGGGAGGAATGAAAACTATTTTGATCAAAAATGGGCATGGCTACGCCCACTTATCGCAAAACTTAAACCGTTGTATGGAAAATTTTTTCGTTTTTTAACCAATTGACTTGAAACCTTACAGTTATGTTGTTAGGGAGGCATGAAAACTATTCATTTAGTTTTTTTATAGTGTTCAACTAAACTAAAAAAAAAATGAATTTTCAGGAAACGCAAGAAACTGCTTTGGTGACAATGACAACCTTATGGGAATGCAATATTTAAAAGACGCATAACTCTGTTTCTAAACCAGATAATTACACCACCTCTTTTGTGGTGATACACAGAGAAAAAAATTCAAGTACATTGTACTTAAATTGACACAATTCGGTGTTGAAAGTCCGTCAAGCACGAATGTTGTCAAATCAAGTAAAATGTTCTCAATTCAAGCACTATTTTTAAGTACAAAAAATCTTGAATTGAGTAAATTTTGTTACATTTTGAAGAACACTTTAAGCTTAATATGATACCAACAAAACTTAATCCGAGTCAATGTTGTTTTAGAAATAAGTTTACATTTTACTTGAATCAAGAACCAACCATACTTAAACTGTAACAAAAAAAAACTTACTTGTTACAGTTAATTTAATTAACATTTAAACAACATATAAATATTATAATGAAATGGTAATTGGTGATTATTTATATAATAAACAGTAAGACTTTGGTTTACCAGGGGATTTGAACCTCTTACCTTCCGTTTCGTAGGACAACACACTAAGGTCTGAGCCACAGGAAGCGACATAGGAACACATGATATTTCATAAATTTTATTTATTGAAAACATTTTTGTTCCAAGAGAACAAAAAACAAAAAAAAACTCTGGTCTTGCTGGGGATTGAACCTCATATCTTTGGTATCATAGTTAAACACACTAAACTCTGAGCTACAGCAATCAACATAGAAACATATGATATTTGATAAATTTTAATTGTTTTAACATTTTTGTTCAAAGAAGTAAGAGAGAAAGAAAGTATAAGAAGAAAGCGTTGTCATTTCAAGTTTGTTTGGTTTCGGTTTAAATTTTTGTGTTCTTGTTTTGTTTTCAAGTATAAAATGTGTTTGAATTGACATTTTGTAGTTGATTCAAATCCATTTTGGTGTCAATTTTGATGTTAAGTACAAATCTTACTTATTTCGAGAACATTTACACCAATTACAACTTAATTTGGTCTGTTGTTGATTCAAGTACAATCTGTGCTGTTCTCAGACCGGACTTTTTTTCTCTGTGTAGAAATGCATGCTATAAACAGTTTTTACATGAAAACTCGAAAATGACAAATTTTGAGTAGTGACAGTTTAGTTAAACATGTGCGATATGTATATGCTCCACTTCACCCTTAGTAAACATTTGCATTGACTTTTCTGCTTTGGTTGTGAAGCATAGGGGGGAAGTGTGTGTGGGTACCTTGCTTTTTCTTTGTTTTTTGGTATTGTTGATCTTCCTGACATTTCTGATCGTCTAGTTGCCGGAATCAAATTTGACGATTTGTTTAGTAAAATTGTCAATATCAAGCAACGGCACTTGATCAGTTCTTTCTTCATAATTGAAAACATGTACATGCCTGCCCTACTTCTTCTTTTGACAAGACCTTCTTTTCTTTCTTTTCGTTAAATAAAATAAGAAAAGTTTTTTAGCAACCTCGCAAACATGCATGAAATTCGGCAACAAAGCTGGAAGTTCATTCATAATTTCCACAGAATTCCCATTGTGTAGTATTTGTCTGTCCGTCGTCGTTAGAGCGAGCAAGACATACTCTCGTTTGGTGTCTCTGTCTGACAAGAATTTTCCGCCAATTATTAGTAGAAATTATTTTTTGAAAGCTTAGCGTGAGCGGGCTTCGGTCTGTTGTTATACCCTGTACACATACTGTGTATCGGGGTATATTGTGTTTGTTTAAGCGAAATGTATGTAACGCACAGAAGGAGGGCAGGGGGATCCTATAAAGTATATATATTCTTGATCAGGACGACAAGAGAAATTGATTAAGCCATGTCCGTCCGTCCGTCCGTCTGTCCGTCCGTATTCACCAATGGTTCTCAAAAACTATAATAGCTAGAGACTTGAAATTTGGTGGGTAGACTCGTGTTGCTCGGCAGCAGATCAAGTTTGAATGGTTTTGTGCCACGCCCACTCCTTCCCGCCCATCCAGCACCACCCACTTTTTGAAAACGCTATAACTCGAACATACAAAGAGATAGAAACATGAAAGTCGGTATGTAGACTCAGTATGAGTAACTCTACAAAACTGCATACCACAATTTTCCCCCTGCCATCAATTTCCCCTCCCCTAGTATTTTTCTTAAAAAATCTATATCTCCAAAACTAACAAAGGTATGAAATTTTGTATACAAGCTCAGTGATAACACATCTTTAAAACTGCATACCACAAATTTCCCCACTCTTTGATGGCTTCCCCTCAGAGGCCTACAAACTTAAATTTTTCGTAAAATCCACATTTTTTGACCGGTTTTTTTTTTAAATTTTGAACACTATTTGAATAAGCGACGCACACAGGTCGATTTTAGGAATTTAGGTGGTCAAAAATATTTTACAGTGTATTTCGCTTGTTTTAGCATTATTTTATCATTTAGTATTGTTCTTTGTATAATAAACATGTTTTACTGCACAAAAATGCAACAAATTCATCAAAAATTAACAATATTTCCATGTTTTTATTATACAAGAAGTTTTAACTTTTTTTATTGGATGTTTTTAAAAGAATAAAAAAAACAAAAAAACAAGTACAAAAATGCATTTTAGATTTATTCCTCATTTTCTGCCTCTGATTTATTGTTACTGGTGAATTTCTCGATCTGTTTCAGCTACTTTTGATTGATAATCTTTTCTTTTAAAAATTGACTTATGGCCGGCTCGTTTTTAAAAATCGACCTGTGTGCGACGTCAGATCAATATGTTTTTGTATGTAAGCTGATTACGTGAAATTATGTCTAACCGTTAATTCTATAGATCAGCAGAATCTGCTTCAGTCTGATCTTGACTCTCTCTCACAATGGTGTGCTGTAAACAATTTATTGTTAAACAGTGATAAATGCAAGCTAATGTTATTTTATAGAAAAAAACTAATTGTTTGCTCGTACAAGTTAAATAATTTGTACCTTGAACGTATCCCTCAGTTCAATGACCTTGGTGTTTTGATGGACCCAAAACTTCACTTCGCTTCACAATTTTTCGCTGTCTGTTAATAAGGCTAAAGGCGTACTGGGTTTCATCAAAAGATGGTCCAAAGAATTTAATGACCCGTACACAACTAAATTGCTTTACACTTCTTTAGCACGGCCCATTTTGGAATACGCATCGTGTGTTTGGGATCCTCAGTACGAAAAGTATAAGAACCAAATTGAGTCTGTTCAGAAACAGTTCCTTCTGTTTGCACTTAGGAATCTACACTGGGACCCCTGGGACCCCCCCTCCCTATAGTAGTCGGTTGAAGCTTATTAATTTACCATCATTGTCTAGTCGTAGAACTATGCTTGGTACTTTGTTTTTGCATAGCCTAATAAATGGCTCTATATTCTCCCCTACATTGTTGGCGTATATACAGTTCCCCGCTAGAGTAACTAGAAATTTTAGTCCGATCTGTCTTAGTACCTGCAGATCGACATATTTAGAGAATGACTCGTTTCGTGTTTTATGTAGGTATTATAACAGATATTTTAGTTTAATTGAGAACTGCTCCTCTACTCTTCTTATAAAACGTAGTATTCTAACGTATTTAAATAAGTAAAAATTTTGTTTCCCAGCCGTATTTTATGTAAGCGCCTTCAAACTGAATTCGAAATGTAAGCACAGTTGCCGACGACAAAAATACGAAGTCAATAATAACAGACAAACGAATTAAACAGTCGTTTAAAAGGGGAGCTAACAGATTAATCAAAAAACGATTTGCTTTAAATTTATATAACATTAAAACGAGCTGCTGCTGTTATGCTAACCGAGTAGTTTTATCTGTACTGCTAAAATTTATATTTTTTTAAGTGGACGATAAGGTAAGTAGGCTTTGATACATAAATCTACTTAGTCGAATGTCAAAATATCCAAACGAGTGTAGAGCAGAACATGAATCGCATTTTGATATTAAATATTCCGGAAAGTGGTGAGGTGCAACTGAGTAACAACGCATAGCTAGAAAGTTAGTACATGATTATCACTATATTTAAAATTAACTGACTTTTCATTTCTAGAACTGCTCTCGGAATAGTTATACAATACATTATCGGGGACTGGGAGGGAAAAAGCACTATACAAATCTTAATCAAATGATATTTGGTATTGCAAATAACATGTCACATTTTCTATATACCATATACATATTCTATTTTTTTTTCTATATTTTATAAAAACTAAATTTCAACTATTATTTTAAATTACTGAGAACTAACAGTATAATTAACAGAAAAAAAATGTCGTTAACAGTAGCACGTTAACATTTTGTTTAACACTGACGATAACAGTCGCTTAACATACATACTTCGTGAAACAAAAATGAATACAGAAGCTCTTCGTGTATTAAAAATGTGCTTACAAACTGGCGGCTTTCTGCAGCGAGTTTGTAAGGGGATAAGACCTCACAAAAGCGATCACGTCCACGCGATTTGCAAATAGGATTGTGGGGAGAAGTGAGGCCTTATCACCACACAAAATATACTTACAGAAGCGTATTCGTAAGCCTTAAAAATACGGCTGGGTTATGAAGTTTATGTTAATTCATTAACGTAGTAGTTTTAAGGAATTGTTTAAAAATTAGTTTATTAGTATTTTTTATTGTGTGTAGTGTAAGCAGAAAAGCGACTGTTGACTTGTCTGTAGTCGCGGAACAGGCTGACCTGGTGTCGCAAGTCCACTTGAGGGTAGTGCGCTACCACAACGTCTTGCGCCTGTAGTTAGTTTACTCGACTATACCGCCCTTACTGGTTATATTTTAATACTCTCTGGTCGCGACGGCTTCGTTTCGTGCTGGCCATTCCACGGGCCATGCTTTTGTCAGCGAGTGTGCATGAGAGTGCCCTGGCTACTTGCTGCTGTTTGCTCGTCGCATTCTTTTACCAACGACCAGCGCATGAGTTTGGCATGGAAAAAAGACCCAAATACATAGCCAAAACCCTTGAGCGGAGAATGGCTGAACAGGGCATCCTGATGCAAAAGCAGGCGTGAAAGAAGGCTGAAAAAAATTGCTGGGATGTTTTGACAACATTGAAACAAAATAAAAGGGTATGCATTAGGGTGTTTCTTATTTTGCAAGATTCTTATTTTTTAACGCTAGTTTTGTTCAGTCTACTCTAAAACACTCCCATGATTTTTTTTTTTTTTGGACCACAGGAACACGTGCCGACCTGCGTTCAAATCATGCAAGTTACACCTGCGTCTTTATTGTAACATTAGAACACTTTCTCAAGCAAGTTACACCGGCACTTATGGTGTAACTAGGGAATACAATCCCGGGAATATTTTTCAATCCCGGGATTACGGGATTTATGAAACTCAATTCCGGGATACCGGGATTGAAGTATGTGGCTTTCAATTGAGTTGAAATAAAAAAAAGCTTCAGTTATGTCTTAAATTTTTATTAATAAAATGAAATAGGAAACGATGTAGGCATTACGATATAAAAAAGTAAAGAATTATTGTATATTGTATGCCTCGCAAACACATTTCTGTTCGGCTTGAAAATTTTACACGGATTCTTCTTTGGGTGCTTATATTTTCAACCGAGTTGAAATGTCAGAATTGGCTGAAAAATATCAGTCTATTTAAGATTTCGTTTTCCACTCTAGATTACTCATTGCGAACATCAAGCCTGGTTCGTATTTTATTGCCAATGTAAGCAACAGCTGAAAATGCTCGTTGCAGAAATTCATAACCGATAATTCCATTTGTACTTCAGGTGATTTTTTAGAAGCAGAATAACTCTTCATTTTCAACAGTTCCAAAAAGTCGAAATGGTCTAAAGTCAACATTTTACCACTTTTCCTCTTTGACTGAAGCAATTCAAGCATTTTAACAATTTTTTTTATGTAAACGAAAACATTCAATAAGAATCGCTGAACTTTTCATTACATTCCCATTTACTTTCTTAAAAAATTTGTTAAGGGCATATAATTTTTATACTCTTGCAAGAGTATATTAACTTTGTCATGAAGTTTGCAAGAGAAGGAGACATCTCCGACTATATAAGGTCTATATATTCTTGATCAGCACGTCGAGATGAGTTCAAATAACCATGTCCGTCTAATCGTCTGTCTGTCGGTTTCAATGCAAACTTCTCCTTGAGTTTTAAAGTTAGCAAAAAAATTTGAATGCAGAAAATTTCCTTATCTTTCAATTATCTTATATGTAGAAACCAGGTTGATTGGATCACTATAGCATATAGCTGCGACAGGAACTATCTATCAAAAATTAGGTTTTTGCTTAAAAATCATTTTGATTGTAGAGCTATAACCTCCATTTTTGCACAAGAACATCTTGGACGTCAATAAAGACACATTGCGAATTTGGTGAAGATTAGACCATTAAGAAATAGGTGTGACTACGTCCTTTATCTTTATAAACTTATGATTCTTATTGGAAAAACAATAAAAACGATTTTTCAATAAGGATAATTGAGAAATGCTTGCAAGAGTATATAAGTTTCACCAAAGCTGAAAATTGCTCCCTTACTTGTTGCTTGCTTGCGTTTGTCAGTAAGCTTAGGCGGCGTTGTTGCAAAACACATTTCAATTAAAACTCAAGATTGCAATAATATTCAAATAAAACGAATAGACTTTAAGGGATAAATTTTCAACCCACTTTCATTGATTCATGAATGGAGCTCTCGTAACGAAAAATGAAGAAATATCAATTTGACCGTGATGCACGAATCAAATATTTTCTGAATAGAATTTTCAAGCCATTGTCTTTGTTAAGCTTATCAGTGCCACTGAACATAACACACATACCAATCCACAGAGGTAAAATGTATGCATTTCAGCAATAACAAAAATAAAACACATACACACATAAAAAAGGAAAATAAGAAAAGAATTAGTAAGCTGTATTCATGATGCATTTATGTTTCAATTTGTATTTTTATACTCTTCACATATGTATGTATGTGAATAGTATTTTAACTTTGTCACGGAGTTTGTAACAGAACGAAATACTTATTTCCGACTATCTAAAGTATATATATTCTTGATCAGGTCGACAAGACGAGTTGATTTAGACATGCCCGTCTTTCTGTCTGTACGTATGCAAACTAGTCCCTCAGTTTTGAAGCTATCGAGCAGAAATTTTGCACAGAGTCTTAGAATTTATTACGATGAATCATTCGTCGGAACCGACCATATCGAATTACTGAAACTGGTAGCTCCCATACGAAAAGAAGAAGAAAAGTGAACAAAACTGTAATCGTTGTATGGGAAAACTTTTTTTTGTATGATAGAAGGCTGAAATTTCAAACATAGTAGTTCTACATCGTCCGACTAAATGCCTGAAAGTTTATTTGAGATCGGGCAACTGGAACTGGTACCTGCCATAAAAAATTAAGAGGAGGAAGCGAAGCAAGATTCACGTCGTTGTATGGAAAACTTTTTTATACTTTTCACGTATGTGAAATAGTATGATAACTTTGTGCTGAAGTTTGTAACAGATCGAAATATTCATTTCCGACTATATAAAGTATATATATTCTTGATCAGGACGACAAGACGAGTTGATTTAGCCAAGTCCGTCTGTCCGTCTGTCTGTATATATACAATCTCCTCCCACAGTTTTTAAGATATCGAGCTGAAATTTTGCACAGAGACTTCTTATTCGTGCAGTCAACTCATTTGTCGGATCCAGCCATATCGGACCACTGGAACTGGTAGCCCCCATACGAAAAGAAGAAGAAAAATGAACAAAACTTGAATCGTTGTATGGAAAACTTTTTTGTTTTGTATGATAGAGTGCTGAAATTTTAAACATAGTAGTTCTACATAGTCCGACTACATGCCTGAAAGTTTCAATGAGATTGGACATCTGGAACTGGTAGCTCCCATACAAAATGAAGAAGAGGAAAGGAAGCAATATTCACGTCGTTGTATGGACAACTTTTTTGTTTTTCAACCAATTGACTTGAAATTTTAAAGTTATGTTCTTGGGTAGGAATGAAAACTATTTTGACCAAAAATGGGCGTAGCCACGCGTAGCCACGCCCACTTCTAGCGAAAATTGACCCGTTGTATGAAAAACTTTTTTGTTTTTTAACCAATTGACTTGAAATTTTAAAGTTATGTTCTTAGGAAGGAATGAAAACTATTTTGACCAAAAGTGGGCGTAGCCACGCGTAGCCACGCCCACTTATAGCGAAAATTGACCCGTTGTATGGAAAACTTTTTTGTTTTTTAACCAATTGACTTGAAACTTTACAGTTATGTTCTTAGGGAGGAATGAAAACAATTTTGACCAAAAGTGGGCGCGGCCACGCCCACTTATAGCAAAAATTGACCCGTTCTATGGAAAACTTTTTTGTTTTTCAACGAATTGACTTGAAACCTTACAGTTATGTTCTTAGGGAGGAATGAAAACTATTTTGACAAAAAGTGGGCGTGGCCACGCCCTTTTATAGCGAAATTTGACCCGTTGTATGGAAAACTTTTGTGTTTTTTAACCAATTGACTTGAAACTTTACAGTTATGTTCTTAGGGAGGAATGAAAACAATTTTGACCAAAAGTGGGCGCGGCCACGCCCTTTTATAGCGAAATTTGACCCGTTGTATGGAAAACTTTTTTGTTTTTTAACCAATTGACTTGAAACTTTACAGTTATGTTCTTAGGGAGGAATGATAACAATGTTGACCAAAAGTGGGCGTGGCCACGCCCTTTTTTAGTGAAAATTGACCCGTTGTATGGAAAACTTTTTTGTTTTTTAACCAATTGACTTGAAACTTTACAGTTATGTTCTTAGGGAGGCATGAAAACTATTTTGACCCAAAGTGAGCGTAGCCACGCCCACTTCTAGCGAAATTTGACCCGTTGTATGGACAACTTTTTTGTTTTTCAACCAATTGACTTGAAACTTTGCAGTTATGTTCTTAGGGAGGAATGAAAACTATTTTGACCAAAAGTGGGAGTGCCCACGCCTTTTTTTTAGCGAAAATTGACCAATTGACTTGAAACCTTATAGTTTTCTTCTTAGGGAGGAATGAAAACAATGTTGACCAAAAGTGGGCGTGGCCACGCCCTTTTTTAGTGAAAATTGACCCGTTGTATGGAAAACTTTTGTGTTTTTTAACCAATTGACTTGAAACCCTACAGTTATGTTTTTAGGGAGGAATGAAAACTATTTTGACCAAAAGTAGGCGAAGCCACGCCCTTTTATAGCGAAAATTTACCTGTTGTATGAAAAACTTTTTTGTTTTTTAACCAATTGACTTGAAACTTTACAGTTATGTTCTTAGGGAGGAATGAAAACTATTTTGACCAAAAGTAGGCGAAGCCACGCCCTTTTATAGCGAAAATTTACCTGTTGTATGAAAAACTTTTTTGTTTTTTAACCAATTGACTTGAAACTTTACAGTTATGTTCTTAGGGAGGAATGAAAACAATTTTGACCAAAAGTAGGCGAAGCCACGCCCTTTTATAGCGAAAATTTACTTGTTGTATGAAAAACTTTGTTGTTTTTTAACCAATTGACTTGAAACCCTACAGTTATGTTCTTAGGGAGGAATGAAAACAATTTTGACCAAAAGTAGGCGAAGCCACGCCCTTTTATAGCGAAAATTTACCTGTTGTATGAAAAACTTTTGTGTTTTTTAACCAATTGACTTGAAACCCTACAGTTATGTTTTTAGGAAGGAATGAAAACTATTTTGACCAAAAGTAGGCGAAGCCACGCCCTTTTATAGCGAAAATTTACCTGTTGTATGAAAAACTTTTTTGTTTTTTAACCAATTGACTTGAAACTTTGCAGTTATGTTCTTAGGGAGGAATGAAAACTATTTTGACCAAAAGTGGGAGTGCCCACGCCTTTTTTTAGCGAAAATTGACCAATTGACTTGAAACCTTACAGTTATCTTCTTAGGGAGGAATGAAAACTATTTTGACCAAAAGTGGGCGTGGCCACGCCCTTTTATAGCGAAATTTGACCCGTTGTATGGAAAACTTTTGTGTTTTTTAACCAATTGACTTGAATCATTACAGTTATGTTCTTATGGAGGAATGAAAACAATGTTGACCAAAAGTAGGCGTGGCCACGCCCTTTTTTAGTGAAAGGTGACCCGTTGTATGGAAAACTTTTTTGTTTTTTAACCAATTGACTTGAAACCTTACAGTTATGTTGTTAGGGAGGCATGAAAACTATTCATTTAGTTTTTTGGTGACACAACGTGAAAAGTATTATAGCTTCAGCCTTGCTGAAGATAGCGTCCTTACTGGTTTTTTCTTAATCAATTGACTTGAAACTTTACAGTTATGTTCTTAGGGAGGCATGAAAACTATTTTGACCAAAAAATGGGCATGGTTACGCCCACTTGTAGCCAAAATCAATAATTTGCATATCTCCGGTACCCATTGAGAAAAACAATGAAAATTGGTATATAGGCCAAATAGATGAAGACAAAATATATTCAGTCAAAAAAATGGGCGTGGCACAAGAAAGTGCCTGAGGAGTATATAAGCTTCAGCCTTGCTGAAGATAGCGTCCTTACTGGTATGAAAATCCTATAGCAGTGTACGGTGGGGCCTTTTGAGTTTTTCCGTTGCAAACATCATATATTCTGAATGAATAAACATTATAACATGAGTAAGTCACAGTTCAATGTGCTACAATGTCTGGGAGCGGCATAATAAGTGCATATGTTGTTAAAGTTGGAGTTTGGTGCCAGTGCAATCAGAGAGTGAATAAGACATCTTTCGCACAGTTTCCCACTCTCGGTCTATTCGGCATTTTCTCTTCTCTTGTTATATATAATACTCTCTGATTTTGCTTGCATTTGAAGACGCTGGTTCGATTCCCAGCCGAGTCAACAAAAAACATTTTATTTAGTTACTTTTTTGTTTTTTTATAAAAAAGATGATCACATACAATTGCGGTGTTCACGCATTTGTCGTTAACCTATGAATGTATGGAAATATGAACGTTAACGACGAAAATGCGTGAACACGTTTTTTTGACCGTCTCGTTAAAGTTGTGAGTTCTCTTCTTCTTATATAAGCAAACGAAAAACTAAATTCAGTTGAATTGAGCGAAAAAACTAAATAAAATCAAAATGCCGCAAAATAACATGAAAGATTAATGATTGGAATATAGAATTAATCAAGTTATGTGTGTAATTGAGTTTTTGAGAGGTAAAAATGTCAATATATGCATGGATAAAGAAAGAATGAATTATTGTGATGACATTGTGCATAAATGTAGGTCTTGAGAGAGAAATTGAGTAAAAATTAGATGAATTTATGGACAACATTATTGACATACAATTGTACCATCGATTGACAAAGTCGAAGACCCAAAATCTGCATTTTGATACAAAAGTTGTATGTGTTGTGTGATTGTTTTTAACATACGAGCAATCGTTACAAAGGTATTAATATGGAGTGAAATTGGTAATGCAATGGTTTATGTTAAGTAAGGTGACAGAATAACTTACGTCATTTTAAAATTAAATTCTTCCGAAAGTACAGCTATTTTCCATAGAAAATACTAAACTTTGCCATTTTCATATTTTCACACTTCCATAGGTTAACTAACAATATGCCTCGGGGTCTATGAAACTCTATGAAAATTTGGACTGTGTATTTTGTTGTTGGCAATTTAACTTTTCATAGACTTATAGGTTAACGACAAGTGCGTGAACACCGCAAATATAAAACCAGTAAGGATTGGAGTCGACAGTAATCGACTTCGACATACCCTGTACCTTCAATTAGTAACGACTGTTTGAAGGCGTGGCCCCGCCCACTTTTTAATCAAAATATATTTATTTTCCATTTAATATCAGACATACCTTTTTTTACACTTTTAGACCAATTGGTTCCAGAGGTACAACGTTTTTCTATATGTGGGCGTGGCAACGCCCATTTTGTAATTGAATCATGTTACATTCAATCCCAATAGCATACATGCAAAGTTTCATTCTTGTAGGTTTTATGGTTCTGGAGATATAAGCGTTTCAAATTTCTACTATATAGGGGGCGTGACTACGCCCATTTTTTTATTTTATTCTCTTGGGGTTTGAGTCAGCTATCTATACTCCAAATTTGGTGCTCCTATCTCAAAAGACAACCCAGAAAATACGACTTTTATAAGTTTTTACCCGAGGTTACTCCAGTCATTGGCCCCTCACCACTAAACTAAGTCAAAAAGGGGAAAAACAAAATAAACTTGATCAGCTTAAGAAATGGCAGAATCGAAGTGCGAAGAGCTTTTGGCTCTATCTATTATAGTTTCCGAGATCTAGTCGTTCATACAGACGGACAGACAGACGGACATGGCTATATCAACTCGTCTCATCGAGCTGATCAAGAATATATGTACTTTGTATAGTCGGAGATGCCTCCTTATGGGTGTTACATACATTGTCGATGCTGACAAAACTAATATACCCTTGTACTATAAGGTACAGGGTATAAATACAAAAGTACTAAAAATTTGTAGTGTTAAAAAAAAACCAGTAAGGACGCTATCTTCAGCAAGGCTGAAGCTATAATACTTTTCACGTTGTGTCACTATAAAAAAAAAGTAAATGAATAATTTTCAAGCCTCCCTAACAACATAACTGTAAGGTTTCAAGTCAATTGGTTAAAAAACAAAAAAGTTTTCCATACAACGGGTCAAGTTTAGCTATAAGTGGGCGTGGTTTTGGTCAAAATAGTTCTCATTCCTCCCTAAGATCATAACTGTAAAGTTTCAAGTCAATTGGTTAAAAAACAAAAAAGTTTTCCATGCAACGACGTGAATATTGCTTCTCTTCTTCTTCTTCGTTTTGTATGGGAGCTACCAGTTCCAGTTTCCCGATCTCAATGAAACTTTCAGGCATGTAGTCGGACTCTGTAGAACTACTATGTTTAAAATTTCAGCACTCTATCACACAAAACAAAAAAGTTTTCCATACAACGATTCAAGTTTTGTTCACTTTTCTTCTTCTTTTCGTATGGGGGCTACCAGTTCCAGTGGTCCGATATGGCTGGATCCGACAAATGAGTTGATCGCACAAATAATAAGTGTCTGTGCAAAATTTCAGCTCGATATCTTCAAAACTGTGGGAGGAGATTGTATATATACAAACAGACGGACAGACGGACATGGCTAAATCAACTCGTCTTGTCGTCCTGATCAAGAATATATATACTTTATATAGTCGCAAGTGAATATTTCTGTGTGTTACAAACTTCAGCACAAAGTTAATATACTATTTCACATACGTGAAAAGTATAAAAAAAATTATTTATTATTGTTTATTTTGCGACAGGTTTTTTATGTTTTTTTTATACTTTTCACGTATGTGCTGAATGAATGAATTGTATCCTAATAAGCAATATTCATTAACAACTAAATGGCTCGAAACCTTACCAAATATAACAGTTTTATATGAAAGTCAAGTTAAGGATGGATTTTTTAAAAATCTGTTTACATTCTCAAAAGGGGATATTGATACAAGTAAGGACTATATTCATTTTCTGTGTTATAAGAAATTTTTTATACAATGTTTTATTTAAAGATTCAAAACACTGCATTTACTTTATGCTGCTGCACGCCATTCTCAAGCCAACACATCGTTACACAGTCAAAGAATGCAAATTTAAATTACAAAACAAGGCTACAATTCAAGATTCCGTTAGCAGTTGCGTTTTACTTGTAACAACAGTAAACGATCTGCAAAACCAAATTTACCTGCGTATGAAAAAATTTGTAGAGTCGAAAACACCTATACAGCCATTCATTATTCTAATTGGCAATGATTATTTAAATTTAAAAGAGTTGTATATTAGTTTTGGTGACCACAAGTTTAAATTTAACTCGTTTTTAGTGTGTTTGGATATTTGTTTAAAAATTTACCAAGTATTTTGTTTGAAATATCCTGATGAGTCACATTAAGTATGGAGTTTTCTTCAACATTTTTTTTATAACATATCAACTCCATATGATGTTAAAAAGTCATTTGTAGCTAGCTTAATACACAACCTTAATTGTTGCGTCCAACGGGAAGAACATAAAGAACTTTAAATTTATAAACAATGTTGTGTTTTAAGTGTACTAAGAATTTTCCTACCCTTTCAGTTTTGTACTCTCATTTCACAATATTTCATGGATTGACTGAAGTAGATATCTATAAATGTACTTTCAATAATTGTTGTCAAGAGTTCACAAGTTTAAAAATATTTAAGACACACCTTAAGAGACACATGACTTTGAAATCATTTCAAAATACGAAGCATGATAATAATGACCAGAATTCAATTGTTGAAATAAATAGTACACTTGTTTCCGAAAATAATATATCAGAAAATAATTTACAGGTAAAAACGTCTTCCAGTAATAATAAATTACGAAATTGTATGAATGAATACGAGATATTTTCTGAATTTGAAAGACGGATTACCGATACTTGTAAAAATAGCTTAATAAAATTCTACGCAAAAGATAATTTCAATAGAAAAGATGTATTGTTTACACAAGAAAATATTGAAAGTATAAATACAGTCATTGCAGAGGCTTTTAAACACATATTTTTAGAACACGTCCCAAAAGAATTTCAACCAAAAACCAAATCATCAGAATTTTCAAACATTCTTTATAATTCTAAAGGACAGTTCCAAAATATTACAAAAGAAAATTTAAATTATAAAGGATTAACATATAAGAATGATTATTTTTTAACTCATAAGACACTAAAACTTAACCTTCAGTTGCACAAAATCAAACACATTCTTGTTCATCACAACAATGACATATTTATTTTAAGTGAACGCTTTAAAATAATCCGTTTTAATGAGCACTATCAGTGCTATGAAGTTGGTAGTAAGCACAATGATTTACAAATAAATAAGATAACCAGTTTTGAAGGGCCTCCCATACATATATACTTTGATGTAAAAGGAATTTGTTTTATAAGAATAAAAAAAAAAATTTAAAACCAGTAAGGGCGGTATAGTTGAGTATTCTCAACTATATAATACCCTGTACACACACATATGTTGATAACACGTTAAACATTCGCCGACAGCAAAAGCAGTGTACCACGATATGGTTTGTGTATTTGCTAATAGTGAGGCAGGGCTCACAGTGCAATGTTGCCATTAGATGGCGCTTTAGTACGGATTTTGTTACAAAGCATTGCTGCAAAATTTTAGTGTGTTGGTCTTTGCGGGGAAAGTGATAGTTTGTTGTATGCAGTTTTAAAAAGGTATGTTACCTGAGTTTGCATACCAAATTTCAGCATTGTATTCTTTATACTTTAGGAGATACAGCAATTTTAAGAAAAAAATGACCTTTTGTTGTGCTCGATGGGCGGGAAGGAATGGGCGTGGCAAAAATTCCTTCAAACTTGATCTAGTGTTCGACCACACGAGTCTATCTTCCGAATTTCAAGTCTCTAGCTTTAATAGTTTTCGCAGTGTTAAGTACGGTTTTTGTTACAAATAGGATAAAGCAGTGTTCAAAGCGCAATTTATGCCAAATTTAAACTTGTTTGTCTTTGCGTTGTCACACAGCGTTAAAAATGAAAGTTTGTGGTATGCAGTTTTAAAAAGGTATGTTTACTGAGTTTGCATACAAAATTTCAGCATTGTACCTCTTATAGTTTAGGAGATACAGCAATTTTAAGAAAACAACTTTTTGAGGGGAAACGAAGGGGAGGGGGAAAAAATGTGGTATGCAGTTTTGTAGAGCTATACATACTGAGTCTACATACTCATTTTCATGTTTCTAACTCATCAGGTTTTCGAGCTACAGCCTTTTGAAAAAATGGGTGGTGCTCGATGGGCGGGAAGGAGTGGGCGTGGCAAAAAATCCTTCAAACTTGATCTAGCGTTTGACCTCACGAGTCTATCCACCAAATTTCAAGTCTCTAGCTCTTATAGTTTTCGAGAACCATTGGTGAAGACGGACGGACGGACAGACAGGGCTATATCAATTCGTCTTGTCATCCTGATCAAGAATATATATACTTTATAGGGTCCCCCTCCCCTCCTTCTATGCGTTACATACAAACCGTCTCAAACAAACTTAATATACCCTGATACACAGTGTGTGTACAGGGTATAAAAAATAAACAAAGTCTATAATGTCTAATTTATTTGGAGATTTTTATACCCTGTACACATACTGTGTATCAGGGTACATTGTGTTTGTGCAAAAGCCAAATGTATGTAACGCACAGAAGGAGGGTCGGGGGACCCCATAAAGTATATATATTCTTGATCGGGACGACAAGAGAAGTTGATTAAGCCATATCCGTCCGTCTGTCCGTCCGTCCGTCCTCACCAATGGTTCTCGGAAACTATAAGAGCTAGAGACTTGAAATTTGGTGGGTAGACTCGTGATGCTCGGCAGCAGATCAAGTTTGAATGGTTTTGTGCCACGCCCACTCCTTCCCGCCCATCCAGCACCGCCCACTTTTTGAAAACGCTATAAGTCGAGCATCCAAAGAGATAGAAACATGAAAGTCGGTATGTAGACTCAGTATGAGTAACTCTACAAAACTGCATACCACAATTTTACCCCCTCCCCTTAATTTCCCCTCCCCTAGTATTTTTCTTAAAAAAGCTATATCTCCAAAACTAACAAAGGTATGATAATACATCTTAAAAACTGCATACCACAAATTTCCCCTCTCTTTGATGGCTTCCCCTCAGAGACCCACAAACGTAAATTTTTTGTAAAATCCACATTTTTTGACCGATTTTCTTGATATTTTGAACACTATTTGAATAGGCGACGTCAGATCAATACGTTTTTGTAGATTGAGGGTGTGGCACCGCCCACCATGTGTGCATGGTATTATATTGTCGAGTATACTCGACTATACCGCCCTTACTGGTTTTATAATAATAAATATTACTTTAATAAGAAGAAGTATCAATTTGATACTAAAAATTGTATAAGAATAAATATTAAATTAATAAGAACGAGTATTAAATTGATACTAACAATTATATAAGAATAAATATTAAATAAATAAGAACGAGTATCAAATTGATATTAAAAATTTGATAAGAAAAAATATCAAATTAATAACAACAAATATCAAATTGATGTTGCAAATTTGATAAGAATAAAAGTATTTTTTATAAGAAGAAGTATCAAACTGATACTGCAAATTTAATAAGAATAGGCGTCACTTGGATAAGAATGAGTATCAAATTGATACTAAAAATTTTATCAGGGGTGTGCTGGAAACCTCCTAGCTCTGAAAACAACACAGTTTGAAATGTAGGTGTGCCAGAAAATGTCTTTCTTCTCTTTTGTGATTTGGTTGATTTTAGCCTAATCCAAAGTTGTTATAGATAAATATGAGTCAATCATTAAAGTTCTTTGTGCGCCAAAGCAATGTGCATTTAAAGAATTCAATAATTTTAATGTTTTCATTAATAAATTTGCATTTAAAGTAAAATCACACATCCAGGCAAAACAATGATTGTTTTCCCATGCCAGCTATGCTAACCTGTTTGCATATATTTTCGAAGATTAAAAAGTATGTTTGGATTTTATAAGTTGAATTGCTTAAACAATCTAAAAATGCATATTAATATGCTGTAGTATTTTAAATGATTGGAAAGTCAGTAGAAATATTTTATTTTTAGGAAAATGTCTGCCAACAGTTTTGTTAGTGCAAGTTGGCATGTGAACATTTTGTAATGTTCGTTGTGAATACATAAATGTGAAGAAGAAGAGTCAACTGTCAAAAAAAAATTAAGTTCAAATTCTCAATTTGTTTTGGACTTGGATTGGAATATGTAATAGTATGGCAGCCGAAGGAGGGATTGTCGATGTTATTATTGCGTGTGATATTAGTTTATGGGGATAGCGAATACCTTATTGAGTAGATTCCCCAGATATAAGATTTTTTTATAGTGCCCCGAGTGTAGGGCAGACCATTGATTTTGTTAAAGTTGGTCATTTACTCCTGCGTGGTAAATTCAGATGAAATGGATTCATTACATGCTTTTAAGTCTCCATTTCAATAATCAGCTATTTTAAGGAAATGGGAGGGTCTCAAATATGTAAACAAAAACCTTCAAATTAGATTTTCATACAATTGATTTAGCATGATGTCCTAATCACGGTTTTTCATAACCTAACAATTTTATGGAGGGCAACTATTCCCAATGACGAAGGAGTAAATCATATTTTAGCATTGTCGTGCCCAACTATAAGTAAATGTAATGAATACTTTTCCAAAGATTGTGACAGAGAACACGATATACATCTAAAGCGCCTACGCGCAGGCATTTCTAAGGATAATAGCCATTTCCTTTCGATATAAAAGACAATTAACGTAGCAAGCGGAATGTTTTTGATTCGATTGATTTCATTCTGTTTTCTTTGGTCTTTTCCAATTTCTAATTCGGTAGTAAATTATTTGTTGACAGTTGTCATATATTTGCCAATCACACATCATAGGAAAGAGTATTGTTGTCATAACATTTGTTTAATTTGGCGCGCTGCACAATTTAAAAATATTTGTGTCTAAATTTATAATTAATACCTAAATTACATTCAAGTTATCCTTGTTTGTAAATGTAGGTGCATTATTGTTTTATATTTTGAGAAGAATAATCAAATTCGCTTAATTATCTAAATACTCAAAGTTTTTTTTTGTGTATACAACTCTGCTTTTTTCGAAGAATAATGTTCGAAATCACAAAATCTGACCGTTTTCTGGCACTCCAACGATTGATTTGAAAACAATTCACTTCGAAAACAATAGTTGTTTTCCAGCACACCCCTGTATAAGATAAAACCTCAAATTATTATGAACTAGTATCAATTCGATATGTTCGAAAATATTAGTTTGATAATTTCGAAATTATCAATTTGATAAGATACGTATTAAAGCCAAATTAATACGACAAAGTTTCATATTGATGTCTAAATAGTATCGTTTTGATGTACATTTTTTTTTGAGTGTACTATTTCATTTTTTTTGAGTGTACTATTTCACATACGTGAAAAGTATAAAAATATAATCAATTTGTTTCTAAACACAAAACCCTTTACAAAACAAATATTTTTATCTCCTACTAACAACCATCGATGTCAAAATTAAAAAACTTCATCCCGTACAATACAAAAAGTAGAGGCAAGCCCCAAAGTTTATCTGACCTCAGTGAACAAGACGAGGCCCTAAATAACGACAATATGTCTACAGAAAACGTAAACATCCCACTCGGACAGGTTATAACACCTACACCTCAAACGTTATGTGACTCCATGAGAATACCCGACATAATAATTAGACTTCCGACCTTTGATGGCACATCGGAAAATTTGTACGACTTCATAGGCAACGTAGAAGAAGTCCTTGAATTTGTGCGAGATACCGATAAAACTCTATATGGCGCATATCTACAACGCACCATACGAAACAAGATCATAGGCAACGCAAGTAGAACCCTTAAGCTACAAGGAACTCCGATTATTTGGGGAGACATAAAAAAGTGCCTCCTAACAAATTTTTCCGACACCAGATCGGAAGACGAATTATTTCGAGAACTGCATAGAGCAACTCAAGGCAACAAATCTGTAAAAAGGTTTTACGAGGAAATTGCGGAGCTTCAGGCAACTATTAATAATAGCGTTGTGACAAACAATGAAAATCTTGAAGTAATTAGAGCAAAAAAACAGCTATACTTCTCAGCAGGCTTAAAGGCTTTCCTTAGAGGACTAAATGACCCTCTGGGGGTCATCATTAGGTCAATGAAACCTGAAAGTCTAAACCAAGCATTCGAATATTGCCGACAAGAGCAACAGATATATTTTGAAAAGAAAACAAACGTAACAAGATTACACCAAGATTCTCTGAACAGACTATAAAAGAGGATAATAAAAACACAAAAATAACATTTAAGAATCAAAAAATTCACAAAGCAAAGATAAAATGTAAAGTAATAGTAAACCCGAACTCTTCTACTGATTCCACATCAAATAACAATCCCTAGACTACAAAACATCATGCATCACCATTAGCCACCAATACGTCTGCAACAAAACGCTGTAAGATACAACACGCGAGAAATCCAACTGCATCAGGAACTTCATTGCTTTCTGCGATCGCATTCGCTACAAAAATCTATCGTTCATACTCAACAAAAAGCCAACAATAATAAGTTCTCTTTATAGTAAACTACTCACAGTAACAGGGATCATGATCTGCAGCCCTGTCAGAAGCCATCAACATGATTTTACTTTATAACAGTTTACTCCAGGGACGACCCAACATCAAGCAAGCGTGTAAATCATTAGCATCAGTCGTTGGCGCTCAGCCAACAACATCACCTTTTTGGCCATTGCTCCGAACTAGGGGGGAAGGAGTTAACTAACCGTCCAACACCCCTACTAACTGCGCATTAACCGGTCGGTCAGCAACAATCCTGCGATCTATTTCTTGAGAATTATAACACGCATCAACTTTGCTGCTTCTTCACCTTATAGACTGTAATTGTCGAGAATTATAATGCGCATCAACTTTGCTGCTTCTTCACCTTATGGAATGTAATTCTGGAGAATTCTATTGCGCATCAACTTTGTTGCTTCGTCAACTTTTAAACTGTAAATTTCGAGTAATTGTAATGCGTATTAATTTTGGAGTCATATACTTTGTATTAATATTTGTGTAGTTCCTAAGAATTGAAGTAATTCCTGAGAATTGTAATACGCATGAGATTTTACCTTAGCATAAGTATAAGCAGCTGCAGTTTGGCAGTTTTCGTTCAACATTGTAAAAATAAAATATTTACTTCTGTTCGAACCTCAGACCAAACAAGTCGTCTCGCTGATTCCTGAACTCGGGGACCAGGTCTCGAACCGCGTACCATTGATTCACAAGCCGCCGCCTAACCGTCGCGGCCATTGAGACTTATAGTAAAGGTACGCTTTATTATGAATAAGAGCAGAGCCACCCTTCGGCGAAAGAAAAAAAGTGCGTATTTCTATTTTTAGCATGGACAACAAACCCTCCTCGATGCAAAACGAAGCGACAGAGGATGTATTGTAGTTGTAACTTGTTGTTCTTAAAATGCAAATTCACAACATGTGCATGCCCGCCATACTTCTTCTTTTGTCCACACTTTCTTTGTATAAAATAAGCAAAGTTTTTTAGCAACCTCGCAAACAAGCCACATGCCACTTCACCTCTTGTATTCACTTTTCGTAAACAAAAGTTGTTTATCAAATTCGGCAACAAAGCTGGAAGTTCATTCATAATTTCCACTAAATTCCCAATGTGTAGTATTTGTCTGTCCGTTGTTCTCTCTGTCTGACAAGAATTTTCAGCTGATTATAAGTAGAAATTATTTTTTGAAAGCTTAGCGTGAGAGGCCTTCGGTCTCTTGTTATATTTAAATACACTCTGCGATGTCCCGACGTATACTCCGTCCCATGGTTCCATTGTTTCCAATGCATTTGATTTCATATGAAACATCTTTTTTGTCAATTTTGTCTTTCATGTTCGTAAACAATGCTCCTGTGATTGTCACTGTTCCGATACAAAGACAGACGGTAATTAATAGTTAATAAGCTATGTGTAGTGTTTTCGTTTTCATGTATAGCGTTTAAAGAATAAATTATGTATGTTTGTATATTTAAAATTGCAAATTCAGACTCCCCAAAGAAGGCGGAAAAACCGCCGATACGCATGAGAGAAAATAAAAGGTGGTTTAAAAGAACTAAAATATGTCTTAATAAATAATACTGGCCAAAACAACCCGCAGGAAAAAATTTAAAAAAGTCATAAATTTATTATGTTTGTATATGAACTGTCTTTACAAATATGTTTACAGCATAGAATTTTTGCGTGCTTGCATTTGTTTGTAAAGTTAGGAGTCCTTTTTGTTGGAAAACATATTTCAATTAAAACTCTTGATTGCAATAACATTCTAATAATGGGGACACACTTTCAAAACGATTTCATAGAATCATAAATGACGCTCTCATAACAGAAAATAAAGAAATATCAATTTGACCGTGATGCACGAAGAAAATGTTTTCTGAATAGAATCAAGCTATTGCTTTTGTTAAGCTTTTCTTATCAGCGCCAATGAACGTAACACACGTGCCCATAAAATGAATATATCTCTTTCACAAAGGAATACGTATGAGCTTAAATGTATGCAGCACAGCAACAACAAGCAACGATACACGCACACATAGACAAAAAAGGAACGGCAGAATCGAATTAGCTTGCGGATAACAGTATTGATGATGCATTTATGTTACAGGTTGTATTGTTTTTACTCTTGCAAGAGTATATGTATTTACTTTGTCATGAGGTTTGCAACGCACAGAAGGACGAGTTCCGGCCGTCCCTCTGTCTGTTTCACTATTAACTGTTCGCTGAGTTTTAACGATATCAAAAAAATGTAAACCCTGAAAGTCATCTTAGCCTTGGAGGCAGAAAATTTTAAACAACTAAAGCAATAGCTCCCATAGGAAGAATCGGTAAAAACAAAAAGACGAGTGTTAAAAATGTTTTTTTTGTCTTAAATATAAACAAATTAAACTTTTCAATTACGCAATTACAATTGTACATCCTTGACCATATTCCTAAGTTTCTTAAAATTTGGGCAGAGGGGCATGGCACCGCCCATATATAGAAAAAATACGATTTCTCTGTAAACCGATGCGATACAAAATCTGAAAATCTAGTGTAGTATGATTGAATTGCATTCTTTAAATCAAATTTGACCAGTAAGGACGCTATAGTCGAGTATACTCGACAATATAATACCCTGCACACACAGTAGGCGGTGCCACACTCCAAATCTAAAATATTGATTTGACATCGCCCGATCAAATAGTGTTCTAAATATAAAATAAATCGGTCCAAAAATGTGGAATTAACGAAAAATTTGAGTTTGTAGGTCATTGAGGGGTAACTTTCAAAAAAAGGGGAATTTTGTGGTATGCAGTTTTAAAGATACATATTTACTGAGCTTGTCTACAAAATTTCAGGTTCGTATCTTTAATAGTTTTGAAGATACAGCAATTTTAAGAAAACAACCGGGGGAGGGGAAGTGAAGAGGAGGGGAAAAATTGTGGTATGCAGTTTTGTAGAGCTACTTAAACTGAGTCTACATACCGACTTTCATGTTTCTATCACCTTGAATGTTCGAGTTATAGCATCTTAAAAAAGTGGGTGGTGCTGGATGGGCGGGAAGGAGTGGGCGTGGCACAAAACCGTTCAAACTTGATCTGCTGCCGAGCATCACGAGTCTACCCTCCAAATTTCAAGTCTCTAGCTATTATAGTTTCTGAGAACCATTGGTGAATACGGACGGACAGACAGACGGACGGACATGGCTTAATCAATTTCTCTTGTCATCCTGATCGAAAATATATATACTTTATAGGGTCTCCCTGCCCTCCTTCTGTGCGTTACATACATTTCGCTCAAACAAACACAATATACCCCGATACACAGTATGTGTACAGGGTATAAAAATGGGCGTGGCTATATCCCATTATCTTCATAAATTTATATGAGTGCAAGAGTATATAATTTTCGGCAAAGCTGAATACAGTGTCTGCCTGACACACACACGTACACACATACTCCCACACAGTTATACCACCGTCAGAGCAGCCGATTGAAAGCTCCCGGCGGTTATTTCCAGCCTTTTTTAACCGTTGTTGCAGGCCAGTTTTTGCATGAGACACACTTGCTTAGCCTGTTCTCCGCTCATTGGTTTTGGCAATCTAGTTGGGGTTTTTTTCTATGCCAAACCCGTGCCCTCCTAGCAGTTTTTTTTCAGATCACATATGAAATAAGGACAGCAGTTGTAGTAAAATTTGCGTCGAGCAGACATGCCTTATTTTTCTAAATAAGCTACATTAGACAGTTGACGTCGACGTCGAAAAAACGGCGAAAAAACAGCGCCGTGTGTGTTTGTTGATGATGAAGGGTTAGCGAGCAAGGTTAGCTGACGACATTAGCAGAGACAGTAACAGGCAAGCAAAAGTTGAATATGATGATTAAGTGTGTGCGGGAGGGTGAGTTTACGCACAAGCAGAACATTGTGTTGATGAAGGGGTAGGCGGGCACAATTGTAAACAAAAACCAGTAAGGACGCTATCTTCAGCAAGGCTGAAGCTATAATACTTTTCACGTTGTGTCACTAAAAAACTAAATGAATAGTTTTCATGCCTCCCTAACAACATAACTGTAAGGTTTCAAGTCAATTGGTTAAAAAACAAAAAAGTTTTCCATACAACGGTTCAAGTTTTGCGATAAGTGGGCGTAACCATGCCCATTTTTAGTCAAAATAATTTTCATTCCTCCCTAAGAACATAACTGTAAAGTTTCAAGTCAATTGGCTAAAAACCAAAAAGTTTTCCATACAACGGTTCAAGTCCCCCCTAAGAACATAACTGTAATGTTTCAAGTCAATTGGTTAAAAAACAAAAAAGTTTTCTATACAACGGTTCAAGTTTCGGTATAAGTGGGCGTAGCCATGCCTACTTTTGGTCTAAATAGTTTTCATTCCTCCCTAAGAACATAACTGTAAAGTTGCAAGTGAATTGGTTAAAAAACAAAAAAGATTTCCATACAACGGGTCAATTTTCACTATAAACGGGCGTGGCCATGCCCAGTTTTGGTCAAAATAGTTTTCATTCCTCCCTAAGAACATAACTGTAAAGTTTCAAGTCAATTGGTTAAAAAACAAAAAAGTTTTTCATACAACAGGTAAATTTTCGCTATAAAAGGGCGTGGCTTCGCCTACTTTTGGTCAAAATAGTTTTCATTCCTCCCTAAGAACATAACTGTAAAGTTTCAAGTCAATTGGTTAAAAAACAAAAAAGTTTTCCATACAAAGGGTAAATTTTCGCTATAAAAAGGGCGTGGCCACGCCCACTTTTGGTCAAAATAGTTTTCATTCCTCCCTAAAAACATAACTGTAGGGTTTCAAGTCAATTGGTTAAAAAACAAAAAAGTTTTCCATACAACGGGTCAATTTTCGCTATAAGTGGGCGTGGCTACGCCTAGTTTTGGTCAAAATAGTTTTCATTCCTCCCAAAGAACATAACTGTAAAGTTTCAAGTCAATTGGTTCAAAAACAAAAAAGTTTTCCATACAACGTGTCAATTTTTTATAAGTGGGCGTGGCTACGCCCACTTTTGGTCAAAATAGTTTTAATGCCTTTCTATCATACAAAACAAAAAAGTTTTCCATACAACGATTCAAGTTTTGTTCATTTTTCTTCTTCTTTTCGTATGGGGGCTACCAGTTCCAGTGGTCCGATATGGCTGGATCCGACAAATGAGTTGACTGCACGAATAAGAAGTCTATGTGCAAAATTTCAGCTCGATATCTTTAAAACTGTGGGAGGAGATTGTATATATACAGACAGACGGACAGACGGACATGGCTAAATCAACTCGTCTTGTCGTCCTGATCAAGAATATATATACTTTATATAGTCGCAAGTGAATATTTCTGTGTGTTACAAACTTCAGCACAAAGTTATTGTGCTGAAAAGTATAAAAAAACGAAAACAAACTGGCAAACGCACTGTTTCGCCGACAGACGAAATTTTGCTGTTCTGTTCAAATATACTAAGTTTCATTGTTTTAGCTCATTGCATCCTGAGATATGCAAATTATCAATTTTTGCTATCAGTAGGCGTTTTTGGATCAAAATAGTTTTTATGTCTCTCTAAGACAATAAGTGTGAAGTTTCAAGTCAATTGATCAAAAAACCAAAAACGTTTTCCATACAATGACGTGAATGTAGCTTTTTTTCCTCTAATCAATGATTTATGGTAATAGAATTGGAGGATCTGTGCACCATTTCAGATCGATGATTTCAAAATAATCAAAAGATTAATTTACTTATCTGGGAAATATTTTATAGATATTTTCACACCATTGGAAAATCTCTGACAATTTTCTCGAAGATTTTATTAAATTCAGCCTTTTAGTAGTGGAGCCCAAGCGGGGATTATCGTAGTTACTCCTGCGTGGCAGATTAGAATATTGTAGATAGCTTATACTCTATTGAGTAGATTCCCCAAGTATAAGATTTCTAATTGATGACGCGTGCGTAGGGCAGACCATTGATTCTGTAAAAACGGCTGATTTGGTCCTGCATGGCAGATTAAGATAAGGTTGGTTTATTACATGCTTATAAGTCTCCATTTCGCTAATCAGCCATTTTGAGTAAGACGTAAAGGAATGGGAGGGTTTTAAACTTGCAAACTAAAACCGTCAAATTTAGTTAGCCTTCTGCGTCAGTTTCTCATACGAGTGGCTCATCATGATCTCCTAGTCGTACTGTTCCATCATCTAACGGTTATATGGAGGGACCTTCTTTAATCCGCGGTATACAACATAAAACGCCTTATCGCGTTCGAACCCACCGCTAAATGAAAAATTTTCATAGAATCTTTTCTAATTTAAATTACTTAATCTTCAAAATACAACCACTTTCAGTGACGCAGGAGTAAATCACGTTTTAGCATCGTCGCCATTAGCGTCGGCTCCCCGACTATTATTTTAAGTTGTTACAAATAATTATGTACCAAGAAATAAACCTTATCGTTTCCTCATTAATCTGCTTTTAAACAATTCAAAATTTTACATGTTTTCATTAATAAATATGCTCATAAAAATAGTACATTTTATGAAAATATGTACATACATACATAGGTATGTACCAACCATGCAAAATTTGGAATGTGTACATTTTTGTATGCATAAATGCGAAGAAGAAGAATTAATTCAAATGTGAAGAGTGTCTCCCGAAGAACAGAGTCAAGTTAACTACCAATGCTCCAATATGTGGAATCTACTTGACTTTATTAATTGCATATATAATTTATTATAAGTGTTCACTTTTGGAATATTTTGAATTTGTAAATTAATTGTTTTCATTTGCTAATCACAGAAAATGACAGAAAAATTATATCACCGCCCGATATCTCGTAAACGGTGCGGAATATACATTTTTTTTTATTCTCTAAAAAGTGTTTATTTTTGGCCAATTAACATAAAAATGGCTTCAACTCTTGGCGCCCCAGTAACTAAAAACATGCCACAATTTGCATTTGCAAAATTGTTAGTTTATGGTTGAAACGGGTAAAGGAGTGTATGTGTGTGCCAAGGCTACGCACAGGAAGCAAATGTAAAGCAAAGCAATGCAAAGGCTACGCATATGCAAAGCGAAAGCAACAACAAACAAAGCAAAGGCTATGCACAGGTAGCGCACAATTTGTATGTGCCGTGGCCACTCAAAGACTCAAGTGTCAGTTTATTGATAAGCAGGGAAAGAGTCAAACGAACGAAGCAACGAAAGAACATTTTTATACTCTTCACGCAAGTGAATAGTATTATAACTTTGACATGAAGTTTGTAACAGCAAGAAGGAGGGGAGGGGGACCCCATAAAGTATATATATTCTTGATCAGCTCGACAAGATGAGTTGATATAGCCATATCCGTCCGTCTGTGAATATGCTATCTCCTCCCACAGTTTTGAAGATATCGAGCTGAAATTTTGCAGGGAGTCTTCTCTAATGTGTGGTCAAATCATTGGTCGGAACCGGCCATATCGGATTATTGGAACTGGTAGCCCCCATACGAAATGAAGAAGAAAAACAAATTTGAGTCGTTATATGGAAAACTTCTTTGTTTTGGAAGATAGAGTAGATAGTAGTTTTACATAGTCCGACATAATGCCTGAAAGTTTCCTTGAGATCGGGCAACTGGAACTGGTTCCTGCCATACAAAATGAAGAAGAAGAGAAGCAATATGCACGTCGTTGTATGGAAAACTTTTTTGTTTCTTAACCAATTGACATGAAACTTCGCAGTTATGTTATTGGGGAGGCATTAAAACTATTTTGAAAAAATGGGCATAGTTACGCCCACTTTTACCAAAAATCAATAATCTCCGGTACCCAATGAGCAAAAACAATGATAATTTGTATATAGGCTAATTAGATGAAGAGAAAATATATTCAGTCAAAAAAAAAGCGTGGCAAAAGAAATAAGCGTGAAGAGTATTTAAGCTTCAGCCTTGCTGAAGTTAGCGTCCTTACTGGTTTATATTTTCGGCTGTCGCAAAAAGTTCAGCTGCAACAAAAACAATACGCACACACTTACATATATACTTTGCATAGTCGGAGATAGAGATGGGCACGGGCCTCTGTGAAAAATGCGGGCCTCAGGCCTGACACCAGAAGCCCGAAAGGCCTGAAATTTACCCAATTCATGGACGTCAACATGTCCAAAAAGAGAAAATTGTAAAAAAATGAATTTGAGAATGAAATCGATAAATATTTAAACTTTGACTAGTCTGAATCTTGCATACTGACATTTTGGAAAAATTAAAAGATCTGTCATTTTTGCAGGTATTGGCGCGGAATATCAAACAAAAATATGTAGTTTACAGAATTAAATTTGAAATCTATTAAAAAAATGATTTAGCAAATGAAAAAATTTTATTTTTCGTTTTGTGTTAACGATCTTATTAAACTTTGTATATAATTTAACTAATTTCCGAAAAAAAAAAGTAACTTTCATCGGGCCGGTCCGAGCCTTTTTGAAAATATACCGGGCCGGGCCCATCTCAAGTCGGAGATGTCTCCTACTGAGTGTTACATACTTTGTCGACGTGCACAAAACTAATATACCCTTGTACAGGGTTTAAAAAAGAAAATGATGATAAGCTCTTCTGTATTTAATAGCATAGACCAATTGCGTTATTATTGTGAAAGTTTCATAATATTAATGTGGGCTATATAGGTCACATTTGATTGGGAAATAACAATCAAATTTTAGTTTTTTGACACCCAACCAATGTCACAAGAACTTGCTCTCTGTTTAGCAAGCAGCAGGCAGATCGTACAGCTGTTTCGGGAGTCGCCACACTCCTTCATCAGCGATCTTTTTGCTTGACCACCAATCCATTTCAATATCTATTTATATTTATGCATTGCCGAAAACATTCTTGAGAAGTGTAAAAATGCAATGGTAATACAAGTTCAGATTTTGATCGATAGATGGCCTTATGATTGATTGGTTGGTGTCAAGGATCATTTTTTTAATTTTGTCAATTTGAGAAAGCATGAGTGTTGAAAGTGTGCGGAAGCTAGCCACAGACTAGTTATAATGAACGTACTTGGGCAAATATGTGAAAATAAATATCTGTCATAACTTAAATTTATATCCGGAAGGCTTATTTGTTTTATTCGCTTAATTAAAACCTTAAAAATTACATTAGAGGCACAGTGAACTGTTAATACACAGTCGGATGATGTAAAACTTTTATGTTTGAAATTTCAGCTTTCTATCATACAAAACAAAAAAATTTTGCATACAACTATTCAAATTTTCTTCATCTTTCTACATGGGAGCTACCAGTTCAGGCATTTAGTCGGACTGTGTAAAACAACTATGTTTAAAATGTCAGCACTCTATCTTACAAAACAAAAAAGTGAAAGTCCGGACGGACATTTTATATTGAATTATTTCAGCAATTTTTAAAAAATTTGAAAATAATGAGTTTTTCAACATATTCTAACTAATTATATGAACATTTTATATTTTCCATCATATTTTTACTAATAATACAGTAAGGAAGTAGTACAAAAAGGGGTTAGCTGGAAAGTTTTGAAAAATGGCATCAATATGGATTTTGGGCTGCTCTTTCCGAATTTTCACTTTGCGACCTTCTATTTAAAAAAAATGGGGCCCAAATTAACTTTTTTCACTATATCTCTATTTTGGCTCATTTTACGGCAAAATCATCTCTATACTAAATTAAACTAGAGAAAATTTGCTACAAATTATGTTTAGACCTTTTTTACGTAAGACCAACAGTTTAGACGTACGAGCGGCGCAAAGTGAACAACTTGGGTACTATGCGTTTTCATACATTTTGTATGGAATTTGGTATTGTTTTGAATGATAATCTTAGGCTGATGTCAGAGTGCGCGCGAGAAGCGAAGCGATAATATTGGGCGAGAACGTGCGATAAACCACTGCAACCTTTTTCATATGCAATCGCTCGAAAGATGTCAGAGTGAAAGCGAAGCGAGATGCGAGTTCAAGCGATAAAGCGAGAACAAAGCGAGAAAGCAGTTTGCAACATGCTTTATCGCTTCAACTCGCTCAAAGCGTACGATTGTTTTGTTGCATTTTGTCCTTTAATTACCGTTTATTTTCAAAACACACGTGTTTGAAAGCTCAGATGTCAATTTTGTTGCGGTATTCTGAGTTTTATTTACCTTTTGCTTTAAAATCATACTTTTTTTTGTATTTGGTGTCATTTGTGAAAGAACGCCCGAACAAAATGGATATAAACATCGAAAATTTAATTACTGAAGTCTTTTTACGCCCACCGATATGGGACCAAAAGAGCAAAAACTATCATAATAGCATATTGGTGGAAACAAATAACTAAAAAAGAGCAATGTAGCTCGCTTCTCGCAAAGCTCTCACTCTGCCATCTTCTCGCTTTGCTCATAGCTTCTCGCATCGCTTCGCTTCGCTTCTCGCGCGCACTCTGACATCAGCCTTACTATGAGTCCAAGTGTTTTAGATTTCACTAACTTTTTTTGTGTTTCGTTTTAAGATTTAATGTTATATTAATCGGCTATTATAATAAAAACGTTCCAAATTCGAGTGCAAATTTACAAATCCAAACCAACCGTTTTGTCATCCAAAATTGCCCTTTTCTTATAAAAGAGGCAAATAACACTTGCATGGTTCTGGGCCTGTAAGTCTGTGGACGGGTTGGGATCATTGTGTTTACTTGAATATAAGACAATACAATATTAAATATTAGCTAGTTTAATTTAGTATAGAGATGATTTTGCCGTAAAATGAGCCAAAATGGAGATATGGTGAAAAAAGTTATTTTGGGCGCCACTTCTTCAAAGTGGCGGCTCGAGCGGCGGTGATAGAAGGTCCCAAAGTGAAAATTCGGAAAGAGCAGCCCAAAATCCGATTTTCAAAACTCCAGCAAAACTTTTCAGGTAGAACTACTTCCTTACTGTATGAAACATGATCTACTATTTTTGGGCAGTAAAAAATATTTTTTTGTTATTTTGATGCATTGCTGTTATGAATTCGAAGATTAGATAAAATTCTTTTCAAAAGGACGGGCATCCGAAATTTCGTTAAGTGTGAATAAATCTTTTGAATTTTCTTCAAACGATTTATTATATGAAATAAATTCTTTTTCAAATGCATCAAAATTGTTCTTATTTAAGTTATTAAAAACTCCAAAAGCATCACTCACCTGCGGTGTAAAATTCTTGCTTTGAGTATTAGAACAAGATTTTTAAACCAGTTTTCGCAATCTTCAATTCTGTACAAATGCCTAATGCTTGACGAAGAACTTGTCGCAGTTTGTTGTCATCAAACCCAACAACACTGTCAATGTCTCTGCAAATTATTTTAGAATAATGACTGTCACAAAATTGCACACAGACAAAAGGCAATTTTTTGCCAGTATTTTCTTTTCGATAAAGGAAATCAAAGCATCTTTCTAAATACACTGGCAAATGGGACATGTCATTGAATGTTTGCAAAACCGCATTGATTATTGCGAAGCTTACATCAGTCACAATACGTCCGCAAATTGGCCATTTGACATGTCGTTATTTACAAAACGTCCTAATCTTTTCAAGGAAGGCAGCAATACTTTTTAGAGGAAGATTGGATAATATTCCGTCTGCCACAGAAAATACCACTTTAGATTGTGGTAAATGACCGACTATTGAGTACAAGAAAATTGTATTCGTGATCTTTTGAATAGGTCTTACAACATTTCCCGTTGCATCAATTCTTAATGTATTTTTAATTTCATTAAGAATGAAGTTATTCTGATTGAATAAAAGGGAAAGTTGCTCAGAGCTCCACAAGAAAACTTCCAAGTCAGTGTAGAGCTTTTGAACGTAATGTCCATAATTAGATATATACACTTTATATACATCTATAAAAGGATCTGAGTCTTTGTCATTCACTGCAGCCGCTTCTCATTTTAATTTGCGACAATATGGCAGTGACCCGACATTTTGGTGGCGACTTTTTTATACCCTGTGTACACACTGTGTATCAGGGTATATTAAGTTTGTTTGATGTAACGCATAGAAGGAGGGGAGGGGGTCCCTATAAAGTATATATATTCTTGATCAGGATGACAAGACGAATTGATATAGCCATGTCCGTCCGTCCGTCTGTCTGTGAATATGCTATCTCCTCCCACAGTTTTGAAGATATCGAGCTGAAATTTTGCAGGGAGTCTTCTCTAATCAAATCATTGGTCGGAACCGGCCATATCGGATTATTGGAACTGGTAGCCCCCATACGAAATGAAGAAGAAAAACAAATTTGAGTCGTTATATGGAAAACTTCTTTGTTTTGGAAGATAGAGGGCTGAAATTTCAAACATAGTAGTTTTACATAGTCCGACATAATGCCTGAAAGTTTCCTTGAGATCGGGCAACTGGAACTGGTACCTGCCATACAAAATGAAGAAGAAGAGAAGCAATATGCACATCGTTGTATGGAAAACTTTTTTGTTTCTTAACCAATTGACATGAAACTTCGCAGTTATGTTATTGGGGAGGCATTAAAACTATTTTGAAAAAAATGGGCATAGTTACGCCCACTTTTACCAAAAATCAATAATCTCCGGTACCCAATGAGCAAAAACAATGATAATTTGTATATAGGCTAATTAGATGAAGAGAAAATATATTCAGTCAAAAAAAAAAGCGTGCCAAAAGAAATAAGCGTGAAGAGTATTTAAGCTTCAGCCTTGCTGAAATTAGCGTCCTTACTGGTTTATATTTTCGGCTGTCGCAAAAAGTTCAGCTGCAACAAAAACAATACGCACACACTTATGTACATATCGCACATGTTTAACTAAACTGTCACAACTCAAAAAAAATTAATTTTCAGGAAACGCAACAAACTGCTTTGGTGACAATGACAACCTTATGGGAATGCAATATTTAAAAGATGCATAACTCTGTTTCTAAACCAGATAATTACACCACATCTTTTGTGGTGATAGAAATGCATACGATAAACAGTTTTTACATGAAAATTCGAAAATGAAAAATTTTGAGTTGTGACAGTTTAGTTAAACATGTGCGATATGTATATGCTCCACTTCACCTTTTGTAAACATTTGCATTGACTTTTCTGCTTTGGTTGTGAAGCAGAGGGGGAAAGTGTGTGTGGGTAACTTGCTTTTTCTTTGACTTTTTGATATTGTTGATCTTTCTGACATTCTTGGTCGCCTAGTTGCCTGAATCAAATTTGACAATTAATTTAGTAAAATTGTCAATATCAAGCAACGGCACTTGATCAGTTCTTTCTTTATACTTGACAACATACACATGCCCGCCCTACTTCTTCTTTTGACCAGACCTTCTTTTTTTTCTTTTCGTTAAATAAAATAAGAAAAGTTTGTTAGCAACCTCGCAAACATGCCCACACCCCACTTCACCTCTTGCTATCACTTTTCGTAAGCAAAAGTTGTTTATGAAACAAAGCTGGAAGTTCATTCATAATAACTAACTAACTACAGGCGCAAGACGTTGTGGTAGCACACTACACTTAAGTGGTCGTTGCGACACCAGGTCAACCTGTTCGGCGTCTACAGACAAACAGTCAACAGTCTCTTTACTACTTAACTCTACAAAAATACCTAAAATTACAAATTATTCAGATATGTGAGTAAGCTACATTTTATGAGATTTGAAGATCTGCAATTATCGATTAGGTAACAATAATAAATTTCCACTAAATTCCCAATGTGTAGTATTTATCTGTCCATCGTCGTTAGGGCGAGCAAGACACACACTCGTTTTGCTGTCTCTGTCTGACAAGAATTTTTCGTTGATTATTAGTAGAAATTATTTTTTGAAAGCTTAGTGTGAGCGGGCTTCGGTCTCTGTTACCTCGTTTATGCGACAGCTAAAGCGCTTTAACTCAATGCGCACTAACTAAAAACGCAGCGTTTATGCGAGACCCTTAAAGCGCTTTAAGAGCTGTCATGATGAACAGCTGATCAAAACAAAACAAAACAAAACAGTGTTGCCATAAGAATACAACTGAATAATGTTTATTTTCAAGAATGTCTTTATATGTAAAAATCACATATATTGAATAAAATATGAATTGATAATCGCAATATTAGTTTTTAGAAATGTTTAAAAGTGTTTTTTCGCTATGTAATAGAAAAACAGAGCTAAAAAAAAAATTTAATTAAAAAAATTATATTAATTCATCAATATAGCATTACTGACCACTTGACACATTCGGTACCAGCTGATTTTTAATGCGCATTAACGAATGTCGCGTTTATGCGGTACTCTTAAAGCGGTTTAACTCTGTTAAGTCGCTTTTAAAAAGCGCTCTACGCTAATGCGCATTAAGGCGTTTATGCATACGTTTTTAGTTAGTGCGCATTGAGTTAAAGCGCTTTAAGGCTCTCGCATAAACGAGGTATGTTTTAGGCAACAATGTCTAAAGCAAAAGCTCTTCTTTACTCCAAAGCTGTTTTTCAGATAACAGTTCGCAAAATTTATGTTAAGCGTATTTTCAGTTCAACATTAAATATTGATATTGCTTATGTTCTCGCGTATCTCAAATGAACATGAGTGCAGCTAGCACTTTTCATCCGTTTCGCCATCTTCTTCCATTTTGAGACACAAGGGTACCACTTTTGGCACTGGTTCACTGACACAATTGACACAGCAATCGGTCATCTGACACAATCACATATGTGTCATGCAACATAGGCTTATCTAATGTTCATTTATGTTTACAATTGCTTTCGTTTTTCTGGTTTGAAACATAAAAAAAACTGCAATAATGTAAACAAATATATAATCAAATGGAATTATAGAGTTTTCATGATCATGTGGGTTCAATTGCTATATTATTTTTTGAATACAAAATGTTTGCCAAAGAGTAAAAGTGAATATAATTACAGTAATACCCCGACTTACGCTACCGCGTTTAAATGAATTCGGAGATACGCGGTTTTTCATTTTGATTCAAACCCAAGGAGATACTGAACAAATCGATGTATTTATGCGCAAATCGTTCAACCCCGACTTACGCGAATTTAACTTACGCGGCAATCGCTCAGTCCCTCCTATCAGCGTAAGTCGGGGTATATTCATTTAATTATTAATATTGAAAAAAGTCAAACTCTTGCAATTTATATTAATTTCGCACGCGTTAAAAACTTTGTTAAGACCAGAGAGTATATAAATATAACAAGAGACCGAAAAATAATTTCTACTAATAATACAGTAAGGAAGTCGTAAAAAAAAGGGTTACCTGGAAAGATGTGCGGGAGTTTTGAAAATTGGCATCCATATGGATTTTGGTCTGCTCTTTCCGAATTTTTACTTTGCGACCTTCTATCACCACCACTCGAGCCGCCATTTTGAAAAAATGGGGTCCAAAATAACTTTTTTCACCATATCTCCATTTTGGCTCATTTTACGGCAAAATCATCTCTATACTAAATTAAACTAGAGGAAATTTCCTACAAATTATGTTCACACCTTTTTTTCGTAAGACTAATAGTTTAGGCGTACGAGCGCCGCAAAGTGTACAACTTTGGTACAAGGGTTTTCATACATTTTGTATGGGATTTGGTATTGTTTTGAATGATAATCTTACTCTCAGTCCAAGTGATTTAGATTTCACTAACTTTTATTATGTTTGGTGTTGAGATTTAATGTTATATTAATCGTTAATTACAATAAAAACGTTTCAATTCAAGTGCAAATTTACAAATCCAAACCGACCGTTTTTTCATCAAAAATTGCCCTTTTCTTATGAAAGAGGCAAGTAACACTTGCATGGTTGTGGGCCTGTAAGTCTGTTGACGGGTTGGGAACGTTGTGTTTACTTGAATATAAGACAAGTACAATATTAAATATTAGCATTAAACAAAATTTGGATTAATCAAAAACATACAAAATGTATGAAAACCATAATACCAAAGTTGTACACTTTGCGCCGCTCATACGCCTAAACTATTAGTCTTACGGAAAAAAAAACATGTAAAAAAACATTAGAACATGTTTTGAAGTTCTCTAGTTTAATTTAGTATAGGGATGTTTTTGCCGTAAAATGAGTCAAAATGGAGATATGGTGAAAAAAGTGAGTTTGAACGCCATTTTTTCAAAATGGAGACTCGAGCGGCGGTGATAGAAGGTCGCAAAGTGAAAATTCGGAAAGAGCAGCCCAAGGTCCATATTGATGCCAATTTTCAAAACTCCCGCAAAACTTTCCAGGTAGAACTACCTCCTTACTGTATTATAATAATTGGCGGAAAATTCTTGTCAGACAGAGACAGCAAAACGAGTGTATGTCTTGCTCGCTCTAACGACGACGGACAGATAATTACTACACACAAAAAAAAATTTACATCAAAACGATACTATTTAGACATCAATATCAAACTTTGTCGTATTAATTTGGCTTTAATACGTACCTTATCAAATTGATAATTTCGAAATATTAAAATGACATTTTCGAACATTGTTACCAGACAGAGGTCGTGGGTTCAAATCCCACTCAAGGAAGATCACAAAAATAAAAATATTGTAAAAATAAAATTGGATGTGTGGTCGTCAGCGGAGAATCTGCGCAATCTTCATTACTGTACCCCTAGAGTAATATATTAATTGTATCCCGTCTTCATCATTGTATTTGTTTTTATACTTTTCACGTATGTAAAACAGTATAATAACTTTGTGCTGAAGTTTGTAACACACAGAAATATTCACTTGCGACAATATAAAATATATCTATTCTTGATCAGGACGACCAGACGAGTTGATTTAGCCCTGTCCGCCTGTCCGTCTGTCTGTATATATACAATCTCTTCCCACAGTTTTGAAGATATCGAGCTGAAATTTTGCACAGAGACTTCTTATTCGTGCAGTCAACTCATTTGTCGGATCCAGCCATATCGGACAACTGGAACTGGTAGCCCCCATACGAAAAGAAGAAGAAAAGTGAACAAAACTTGAATCGTTGTATGGAAAACTTTTTTGTTTTGTACGGTAGAGTGCTGAAATTTTAAAAATAGTAGTTTTACATAGTCCGACTACATGCCTGAAAGTTTCATTGAGATTGGACATCTGGAACTGGTAGCTCCCATACAAAATGAAGAAGAGGAAGAGAAGCAATATTCACGTCGTTGTATGGAAAACTTTTTTGTTTTTTAACCAATTGACTTGAAACTTTACAGTTATGTTCTTAGAGAGGAATGAAAACTATCTTGACCAAAAGTGGTCGTGGCCTCGCCCTTTTATAGCGAAAATTGACCCGTTGTATGGAAAACTTTTTTGTTTTTTAACCAATTGACTTGAAACTTTACAGTTATGTTCTTAGGGAGGAATGAAAACTATTTTGACCAAAAGTGGGCGTAGCCACTCCCACTTATAGCGAAAATTGACCCGTTGTATGGAAAACTTTTTTTGTTTTTTAACCATTTGACTTGAAACTTTACAGTTATGTTCTTAGGGAGGAATGAAAACTATTTTAACCAAAAGTGGGCGTAGCCACTCCCACTTATAGCGAAAATTGACCCGTTGTATGGAAAACTTTTTTGTTTTTTAACCAATTGACTTGAACCTTTGCAGTTATGTTCTTAGGGAGGAATGAAAACTGTTTTGATCAAAAGTGGGCATGGCCACGCCCACTTATAGCTAAACTTGACCCTTTGTATGGAAAACTTTTTTGTTTTTTAACCAATTGACTTGAAACTTTACAGTTATGTTCTTAGGGAGGAATGAAATTTCTTTTGACCCAAAGTGGGCGTAGCTACGCCACGCCCACTTATAGCGAAAGTTGACCCGTTGTATGGAAAACTTTTTTGTTTTTTAACCAATTGACTTGAACCTTTGCAGTTATGTTCTTAGGGAGGAATGAAAACTGTGTTGATCAAAAGTGGGCATGGCCACGCCCACTTATAGCTAAACTTGACCCTTTGTATGGAAAACTTTTTTGTTTTTTAACCAATTGACTTGAAACCTTACAGTTATGTTGTTAGGGAGGCATGAAAACTATTCATTTACTTTTTTTTATAGTGACTCAACGTGAAAAGTATTATAGCTTCAGCCTTGCTGAAGATAGCGTCCTTACTGTTTTTTTTTACTTCTAAATTTAAAACTACAAATTAATTTCATATGATATACCCTGACCTTTGTGGGATTTGAACCCAGCGCCGTTGGATTGAAAGCCGGCACACAACCAACTCGACTATAGATATCATTGAGTTTTTGTAAACACAATATTATATAAGCTACAATTTTGTTTATTAAGCTTTTGAAGTTTCGAAATAACATTCGAATGAATTAATACTTTTTCAGTATCAATTTTATACTTATGGTTATGAAAATAATATTTCGAGTGAGGTAAACGTCCCAGTCATGGATCAGCTAAGGAAAAATTTAATTTCAATTCGTCACTTTAAACTGAAAAAACATACATTCACCATGTTTGTTTTTTTATTTGGACATTTAGTCTTTTAAGAACAAGATGCACATTCCACTATATTAATTATTTTCCGTTTAATAAACAAATTTCGATTATTAATAATTCATTACTCTTTGTCCCAGTGATGGATCACTTGTCCCAGTAATGAATCGTCTTGTCCTAGTAATGGATCAGGTTGACAAAGTAACGTTATTATTGCTTGATTATCAATTTAAGTTGATATTTAATGATTCAATATTAAAAAGTGCGGTATGAAGACGATAGTCACTGAAAAAATTTATGAAATACAATTATCGAAGTGTTTTTTCTTCTATTAATTTAAATCAAACTCCGCAGTGAAACAAATTATATCAAAATGACACCCTGACTCAGAGTGACACATATGTGTCAAAAAGATCCCGTTTGTGAAAGAATATGAAACTTGTTATTGTTCGATGTACTGATTCATAACTGGGACATGATCCATTACTGGGACGTTTACCTTATAAGTTTAATATTTTGTAATATCAAATTGATATTTTCCTTATTAAATTAATAAGTTTAGTATAAAAATGATACTTCTTGGTACGAAATTCATATTATTTATTATTGTACTGATACTCAACAATTAATACTAGTTTAAATATCAATTTAACACAACTCGTATCAAATTAATACTGATCCATTTTTTTTTTGAGTCTATACATTGGGAATTTAGTGAAAATTATGAACGCTATAACTCAAATATCCAAAGAGATAGAAAGATGAAAGTCGGTATGTAGATTCAGTATGTGTAGCTCTACAAAATTGCATACCACAATTTTTGCCCTTCCCTTTTATTTCCCCTTCCACAAATGTTTTCTATTAAACGCCATATCTCCAAAGCTAATAAAGGTATGAAACTAAAATTTTGTATACAAGCGCAGTAAATATGTATCTTTAAAACTGCATGCCACAAAATTCTTTTTTTAGAGATATTCTTTGGTAGGATAAGTATTTTATTTGAAGAGCAATTAAACTTCAAAACAAGAGCAGTTAAGGTTGATGGCTGAGTGCTGATGAGATCGTCCATGTCAGAGTACGAAATAGTAGTTCTTTTTGGAGGGAATGGAATTACTTTAGGAGGAGATGGATTCGATGGTAATAGATGAGAATTGTCCTTAAGTAAAGTTGACGTCTGGGCCGAGATTGATGCATAGGTTAGTTCATTGGATTTATGGGTAGAGTTGTAGATAGTGTAAGCTGTTTTAGTATCTACTTTTTCTGTAATTTTAATTGCTAGAATTTCTTGTTCTTTTACGAAGACAGGACATTTCTTGTCAAATAAAGAGTGTTTATTGTCATCAACATTTTTGGAAGTACAATAAACACAGCAAGGGTCATTCTGGCAGGTATTCATTTCATTGGCTTCAGTATGTAGCAATTGTCCACAGATGTTACAAACTTTTTGGTTTTTGCAGAATTCGAATGTGTGACCAAATTTTAGACAGTTGGAGCAGCGCATGGGTCTAGGAATAAATTGACGTACCTTAGTTTTTTCATAACCAACAACGATGTAATCAGGCAGAGAGAGAGAGAGGCAAACGTTAATATGATGAGTCCAGTATCAATTAGTTGGTCATTGAATTTCTTTTTAATTGATGAGGATAGTACCATTTCTTGTTTTTTAACAAAGGTCCACTACTCCTTCACAAATGTGGTCAATTGTTTTCGTGATAAGGAACGGAGAGACATTAGCAAGAGATTCGTCACTACTGCTAATACGTTTAACAATCAGATATTTCGGTCCGACATTAGTCACTGAATGATCAGTGTTAGTTTTGTAGCGATCCGGAGGAACAGGAGGTTGTCCCATTATAGGGAAATAAGCGGTTACGGTATCTTATTGAAAAATACTCAATCGAAGAATTTTATATTGTTCGTAAAAACGAAAAAATTAAAAAAATGTTTTAATATCAAATTACACAAAATGAAATATTTTGAAGAGCGTACTAAGATGTGACCGTACGATTTGGAAGTTAGTCAAAGACTGAAATATAAATGTAAATTTTAAACTTTCAATAAATGTGAAATAATAAAAATATTTATAATTTTTTTTTATTGAAAATGTTTAATTCTCTTTTATTTGGTCTATTCGATTTATTACTTAGAGGGTGTTCATAAACTACGTGAGATGAAATTAACTTCTTAACTTTTAGTCCATTAATAAACTTTTTTTTTCCTAATTTTATCCAAAATCTGATGGTAAGATACGTTGAGAGGGATTCGTCAAAATCTCACCAAGATTTGAGAATTATCATCAAGAATGAAATTTCACATAATATATGGACATCCCCTTATCCAAACCAAAGGATGGGGGTTGTCAGTCAGGAGCCACCACCACCACACCCTCCCTACAACCCACCTTCGATACTTCAATTATTTGAATTAGTTCGAATTTATTCAAAATTAACGCGGCTACCTCATCACAACTTCGATACCTGCTATTTAAGTTTCTGACATAACAATGAAAAACACAATTTAGGCGTCTGAAAATGGTTTTATTGTTTCTCAAAATACTCTCCTTGTTCATTAGTACACTTTTGAATTCGAAACAATCAATCAGATATCGAGCTGAAATTTTGCACACAGTCTTCTTTTTTGTGCGATCAACTAATTTGTAGCAACCGGCCATATCGGATTACTGGAACTGGAAGCTCCCATACAAAATGCAGCACAATACAAATTTGAGTCGTTTTATGGAAAACTTTTTTGTTTTAGAAGTTAGAGGGCTGAAATGTCAAACATAGTAGTTTTACAGTCCGATACATTTCATTGAGATTGGACAACTGGAACTGGTAGCTGCCATACAAAATGAAGAAGAGGAGTAAAACAATGATTTAAGATCGTTGTATAGAAAACTTTTTTGTTTTGTTTGGAAGGCTGAAATGCCTGAAAGTTTCATTGAGATTGGACATTTGGAACTAATAGCTGCCATACAAAATGAAGAAGGGGCAGATAAGTAAGATTCACGTCGTTGTATGGAAAACTTTTTTGTTCCTTAATCAATTGACTTGAAACTTCACTTATGTTCTTAGGGAGGCATGAAAATTATTTTGACAAAAAAATGGGCATGGTTAAGCCCACTTTTAACTAAAATTAATAATTTGCATATCTCCGGTACCCAATGAGCAAAAACAATGAAAATTGGTATATAAGCTAATTAGGTAAAAAGAAAGTATATTCAGTAAAAAAAATGGGCGTGGCACAAGAAATGGCGTGAAGAGTATCTAAGTTTCAGCCTTATTGAAGTTAGCGTCCATACTGTTTTTTTCTTCAGCTTTTGTTGGATTTAATTTGAAAGATCGAAACAATCGACTGTTTTTGTTTCCGGCTCGTATGAGTATATCCAGGATTCGTCACCCATGTAGATATTATGTACACCTTTTGCATCGTTTGTTTACACCAATAGACAGGCGAGGGATCCAACGGTAACACACCTTTTTTACACCCAGGTGATCATGGCAAATCTTATTGATGGACGTCATACTTATGTCCAAGGATGCCTCTATCTCACAGTATGTCACATGACGATCTTTCTTAATTAGTTCTTGCACAGCATCGATATTTTGTGGCGATTTGGGACGACCCTCACGGAATTCGTCGTTGAGCGAACAGCGACCACGAGAAAACTCATTGTAACAGTTTTTTACAGTGCTAAAGGAAGGTGCTTGTTCGCAGTATAACAATTTCAGTTCATCGATGCATTCTTGTCTAAATAATTCACGCCGAAAGTTGTGAAAAATAATTGCTCGAAAATGTTCACGGCTTAAATCCATTTTTCTGCCGATAAATTCTTGATTTATCGTTAATCGATATCAAGCTTGGTCGTACACGATAAAGTTGTATGGAAGTTTAACCCATAAAAGTCCCCAGATGACTACTTTGGCGAACACTAGTCGATTCAACAATTCTTCCGGAAATTGACGTTTTAAAACGAACCTTTCGAGTTCACGAATTAAGTTAAGAAGAGATTCAATTGACAAGTAATGGCGGAAAGCCAGGGATCTCAAGTTTTTTTTTAGCATGAAGTGACAGATATTGTCAAATGGTTAATAAAATCGGTGTAAAGGTATCAGGAATTTAAGTCCAAAACCAGTAAGGACACTATAGTCGAGTATACTCGACAATATAATACCCCGCACACATAGTAGGCGGTGCCACATCTCAAATCTACAAAAAAGTTTTGATTTGATTTCAAATAGAGTTAAAAATTTCAAACAATGGTCAGTCAAACAATGTGGAAGTTACGAAAAATTTGAGTTTGTTGGTCATTCAGGGGTAAATATCAAAAAGAGGGGAATTTTGTGGCATGCAGTTTTAAAGATACATATTTACTGCGCTTGTATACAAAATTTTAGTTTCATACCTTTATTAGCTTTGGAGATATGGCGTTTAATAGAAAACATTTGTGGAAGGGGAAATAAAAGGGAAGGGCAAAAATTGTGGTATGCAATTTTGTAGAGCTACACATACTGAATCTACATACCGACTTTCATCTTTCTATCTCTTTGGATATTTGAGTTATAGCGTTCATAATTTTCACTAAATTCCCAATGTATAGACTCAAAAAAAAAATGGATCAGTATTAATTTGATACGAGTTGTGTTAAATTGATATTTAAACTAGTATTAATTGTTGAGTATCAGTACAATAATAAATAATATGAATTTCGTACCAAGAAGTATCATTTTTATACTAAACTTATTAATTTAATAAGGAAAATATCAATTTGATATTACAAAATATTAAACTTATAAGGTAAACGTCCCAGTAATGGATCATGTCCCAGTTATGAATCAGTACATCGAACAATAACAAGTTTCATATTCTTTCACAAACGGGATCTTTTTGACACATATGTGTCACTCTGAGTCAGGGTGTCAAAAAGATCCCGTTTGTGAAAGAATATGAAACTTGTTATTGTTCGATGTACTGATTCATAACTGGGACATGATCCATTACTGGGACGTTTACCTTATAAGTTTAATATTTTGTAATATCAAATTGATATTTTCCTTATTAAATTAATAAGTTTAGTATAAAAATGATACTTCTTGGTACGAAATTCATATTATTTATTATTGTACTGATACTCAACAATTAATACTAGTTTAAATATCAATTTAACACAACTCGTATCAAATTAATACTGATCCATTTTTTTTTTGAGTCTATACATTGGGAATTTAGTGAAAATTATGAACGCTATAACTCAAATATCCAAAGAGATAGAAAGATGAAAGTCGGTATGTAGATTCAGTATGTGTAGCTCTACAAAATTGCATACCACAATTTTTGCCCTTCCCTTTTATTTCCCCTTCCACAAATGTTTTCTATTAAACGCCATATCTCCAAAGCTAATAAAGGTATGAAACTAAAATTTTGTATACAAGCGCAGTAAATATGTATCTTTAAAACTGCATGCCACAAAATTCCCCTCTTTTTGATATTTACCCCTGAATGACCAACAAACTCAAATTTTTCGTAACTTCCACATTGTTTGACTGACCATTGTTTGAAATTTTTAACTCTATTTGAAATCAAATCAAAACTTTTTTGTAGATTTGAGATGTGGCACCGCCTACTATGTGTGCGGGGTATTATATTGTCGAGTATACTCGACTATAGTGTCCTTACTGGTTTTGGACTTAAATTCCTGATACCTTTACACCGATTTTATTAACCATTTGACAATATCTGTCACTTCATGCTAAAAAAAAACTTGAGATCCCTGGCTTTCCGCCATTACTTGTCAATTGAATCTCTTCTTAACTTAATTCGTGAACTCGAAAGGTTCGTTTTAAAACGTCAATTTCCGGAAGAATTGTTGAATCGACTAGTGTTCGCCAAAGTAGTCATCTGGGGACTTTTATGGGTTAAACTTCCATACAACTTTATCGTGTACGACCAAGCTTGATATCGATTAACGATAAATCAAGAATTTATCGGCAGAAAAATGGATTTAAGCCGTGAACATTTTCGAGCAATTATTTTTCACAACTTTCGGCGTGAATTATTTAGACAAGAATGCATCGATGAACTGAAATTGTTATACTGCGAACAAGCACCTTCCTTTAGCACTGTAAAAAACTGTTACAATGAGTTTTCTCGTGGTCGCTGTTCGCTCAACGACGAATTCCGTGAGGGTCGTCCCAAATCGCCACAAAATATCGATGCTGTGCAAGAACTAATTAAGAAAGATCGTCATGTGACATACTGTGAGATAGAGGCATCCTTGGACATAAGTATGACGTCCATCAATAAGATTTGCCATGATCACCTGGGTGTAAAAAAGGTGTGTTACCGTTGGATCCCTCGCCTGTCTATTGGTGTAAACAAACGATGCAAAAGGTGTACATAATATCTACATGGGTGACGAATCCTGGATATACTCATACGAGCCGGAAACAAAAACAGTCGATTGTTTCGATCTTTCAAATTAAATCCAACAAAAGCTGAAGAAAAAAACAGTATGGACGCTAACTTCAATAAGGCTGAAACTTAGATACTCTTCACGCCATTTCTTGTGCCACGCCCATTTTTTTTACTGAATATACTTTCTTTTTACCTAATTAGCTTATATACCAATTTTCATTGTTTTTGCTCATTGGGTACCGGAGATATGCAAATTATTAATTTTAGTTAAAAGTGGGCTTAACCATGCCCATTTTTTTGTCAAAATAATTTTCATGCCTCCCTAAGAACATAAGTGAAGTTTCAAGTCAATTGATTAAGGAACAAAAAAGTTTTCCATACAACGACGTGAATCTTACTTATCTGCCCCTTCTTCATTTTGTATGGCAGCTATTAGTTCCAAATGTCCAATCTCAATGAAACTTTCAGGCATTTCAGCCTTCCAAACAAAACAAAAAAGTTTTCTATACAACGATCTTAAATCATTGTTTTACTCCTCTTCTTCATTTTGTATGGCAGCTACCAGTTCCAGTTGTCCAATCTCAATGAAATGTATCGGACTGTAAAACTACTATGTTTGACATTTCAGCCCTCTAACTTCTAAAACAAAAAAGTTTTCCATAAAACGACTCAAATTTGTATTGTGCTGCATTTTGTATGGGAGCTTCCAGTTCCAGTAATCCGATATGGCCGGTTGCTACAAATTAGTTGATCGCACAAAAAAGAAGACTGTGTGCAAAATTTCAGCTCGATATCTGATTGATTGTTTCGAATTCAAAAGTGTACTAATGAACAAGGAGAGTATTTTGAGAAACAATAAAACCATTTTCAGACGCCTAAATTGTGTTTTTCATTGTTATGTCAGAAACTTAAATAGCAGGTATCGAAGTTGTGATGAGGTAGCCGCGTTAATTTTGAATAAATTCGAACTAATTCAAATAATTGAAGTATCGAAGGTGGGTTGTAGGGAGGGTGTGGTGGTGGTGGCTCCTGACTGACAACCCCCATCCTTTGGTTTGGATAAGGGGATGTCCATATATTATGTGAAATTTCATTCTTGATGATAATTCTCAAATCTTGGTGAGATTTTGACGAATCCCTCTCAACGTATCTTACCATCAGATTTTGGATAAAATTAGGAAAAAAAAAGTTTATTAATGGACTAAAAGTTAAGAAGTTAATTTCATCTCACGTAGTTTATGAACACCCTCTAAGTAATAAATCGAATAGATCAAATAAAAGAGAATTAAACATTTTCAATAAAAAAAAATTATAAATATTTTTATTATTTCACATTTATTGAAAGTTTAAAATTTACATTTATATTTCAGTCTTTGACTAACTTCCAAATCGTACGGTCACATCTTAGTACGCTCTTCAAAATATTTCATTTTGTGTAATTTGATATTAAAACATTTTTTTAATTTTTTCGTTTTTACGAACAATATAAAATTCTTCGATTGAGTATTTTTCAATAAGATACCGTAACCGCTTATTTCCCTATAATGGGACAACCTCCTGTTCCTCCGGATCGCTACAAAACTAACACTGATCATTCAGTGACTAATGTCGGACCGAAATATCTGATTGTTAAACGTATTAGCAGTAGTGACGAATCTCTTGCTAATGTCTCTCCGTTCCTTATCACGAAAACAATTGACCACATTTGTGAAGGAGTAGTGGACCTTTGTTAAAAAACAAGAAATGGTACTATCCTCATCAATTAAAAAGAAATTCAATGACCAACTAATTGATACTGGACTCATCATATTAACGTTTGCCTCTCTCTCTCTCTGCCTGATTACATCGTTGTTGGTTATGAAAAAACTAAGGTACGTCAATTTATTCCTAGACCCATGCGCTGCTCCAACTGTCTAAAATTTGGTCACACATTCGAATTCTGCAAAAACCAAAAAGTTTGTAACATCTGTGGACAATTGCTACATACTGAAGCCAATGAAATGAATACCTGCCAGAATGACCCTTGCTGTGTTTATTGTACTTCCAAAAATGTTGATGACAATAAACACTCTTTATTTGACAAGAAATGTCCTGTCTTCGTAAAAGAACAAGAAATTCTAGCAATTAAAATTACAGAAAAAGTAGATACTAAAACAGCTTACACTATCTACAACTCTACCCATAAATCCAATGAACTAACCTATGCATCAATCTCGGCCCAGACGTCAACTTTACTTAAGGACAATTCTCATCTATTACCATCGAATCCATCTCCTCCTAAAGTAATTCCATTCCCTCCAAAAAGAACTACTAAGTTTAATTGCTCTTCAAATAAAATACTTATCCTACCAAAGAATATCTCTAAAAAAAGACAAACTCAGCTCAGAAGTAAATCATCAAGAGCCAAAAATAGTAAGAAGGAAATTCCAAAAAAGGTGCTTCTGACTCTGATTTAGAAGATTTAAGTGATATGACATAAATTTATAATTAAGCATTCGATGTGGTCTCGGCAGGGCTGACGGGGAACAGAGCTCTATGATACTAGTTATCATCTCTTTCCCCCGTCAGTCATGTCGAGGCCACCTTTTATATTTGTACTCAGGTTAGACTATTCACTTTGGTTGACATTCTAACTCAATCAAGGTGGTTCTTAGTCTGACCTAATCATCTTATTATACTAACTGATCACTTTAACGTACTTTTCCTCTGTTTTCACTTTAAATTATTAATTTTTTTTTTGTTCTGTATAGATTCATGACTTTAAAAGTTTTGCAATGGAATTGTAATGGTTATTTTAATAACTATGATCAGTTACAAATTCTTATCAAAAAATACTCCCCAAAAATTATTTCCCTTCAAGAAACTCATCTAACACCACAAAATTACTTTCCAATACCTAATAATTACACTTGCTATCAATATTCTTCCTTTTCTAATGCCTCTGGTGGAGTAGCCCTCCTTGTACATCAATCTTTACAACATGAATTAATCACTTCACAATACGACTTTGATACTGTTAGTGTTCGTATTTTCTCAAAGATAGTATTTACTATAGTTTGCTCCTATATTCCTCCTAATAAACCCCTTTCCTTAAAGAACCTTCAAAATGTTTTTTGCAATTAAAATTCTCCAACTCTTATTACTGGTGACTTTAATAACCGGCATCTGTTATGGGGGTCATCATCTAATAACTCAAGAGGCAATACTCTGCAAAAATTTATTAATCTTTCCCCACTCATCATTTTAAACAACGGCTCTCCAACTCACTTCAGTACTCACCACACTTTTACCCATATAGATCTTACAGTAGCAACCTCGTCTTTAGCCATTAATTCTGCCTGGTCTATTGAATCTAATTTATTTTGTAGTGACCATTATCCTATTATAATTTCTTTATTTGATTCACCTTCTCCTCCCCCTAAAATCTTGCCCAAATTTTTAACCAATCGTGCTGACTGGCTTCAATACTCAGAAGCTACATACAACAATCACCTTACCAGACCCATATCTACCAATATTAATAAAGAGGCTGCTAACATAACTAGAATTATTCGTCAAAATGCTAATAACTGTATCCCTCAATCTTCGTCTCATACCCATAAAAAATATAATGTCCCTTGGTGGAATAAACATCTACAAATACTCAAAGATAAGAAAAATCTTTGTTGGTCAAATCTCAAACGTAATATATCTACTGATAACATTCTTCTATATAAAAAAGCTATTTAAGAAAGAGACGAAATCCACTAAGCGTGCTTCATTAAATAGCTTCACTTCTGAAATTAACCCTTCATCAACCTCAACTAAAATTTGGGCTAATATTAGACACTTTTGCGGCACCAAGCCTTATAACTCAATCCATTGCATTTCAACTCCTTCTTCTAACATAACTGACAAACAAAAGATAGCTGAAGAATTCTCTAAAACTTGGTCATCCAGTTCTAATGATGTAAATTTCTCCATAACCTTTCCACAACATAAAAACAATACCGTTCCGACTATTCCTTATGTTCCCTCCATATTAGCTCAAGAGCTTGAAAAACCCATCTCTCTTCCTGAACTTAACATAGCTCTTATGAAACTCAATGGTAAAACCTCTGGTCTTGACCGAATCTCATATCCTATGCTAAAAAATTTAAATATTTCTGTTAAAAAACGACTCCTTAGACTTTACAACAACATCTTTACAAAATCATTTATTCCTCAACAATACAAAATAAGTAAGGTAATACCTATAATAAAACCTAACTCCATCAAAACTAATTTAAATTCTTATCGTCCCATTTCCCTTAACTCGTGCTGTGCGGAAACTCTTGATAAAATAATAGCCAACCGTCTTTGGTGGTTTGCTTCTCAAAACAATTTTATCGATAACCGACAATGTGGTTTTAAGAAAAATAAATCTATAACTGACTCTTTACTTGCTCTAGATTATCACATTTCTTCTGCTTTGTCTACAAAAAATCACCTTTCAATATTATCTTTAGATTTCACCAAAGCTTTTGATAAAATTGGTATCCATTCTGTAATTGATGAGCTACGTTTTTGGAAAGTTGGTACTAACATTATAAACTTCATTTTTAACTTCATGACTAATAGAAGCTGATTGTTTTTGTGGACAATTATATGTCTTCTTTTAGGCCTCTATATAATGGTATTCCTCAAGGATCTCCTCTTTCAGTTATTCTTTTCCTTATTGCTTATAACAAACTAAATAGAACTATTTCCACTCACAAACAATTTAATTTCTCCCCCTATGCCGATGATTATCATATATTTCAAAAGCTTAATAAAAAAAATACTCTTGATATTCACCATCTTATAATGATTCCTGGTGTAATTACTCAGGTGCTCAACTTTCACTCTCTAAATGTAAACACCTTCATATTTGCAGAAAAAAATTTTGTCCGACAAAGCTCTCTCCTTCTATAGCCCCAATAACAAATGTATCTTCCCTTAAAATCCTTGGTGTTATTTTCAACAGCCCTTACAAATGGAACGACCACATCTCTAATCTTCTTCTCTCCCTAACCAATCGACTCAATATTATCAAATGTTTATCTAATAACAAATACAATTGTAATCAGCTTTCTCTAGTTAATGTCGTTAAGGCTATTATTATGTCTAAAATTGACTTTGGCTTGTTTTTATATGGTAATGCTCCTAAATCTCTCATCAATAAAGTTAAATCCGTTTATAACTCTGCTCTACGTTTTGCTCTTGAAGCATTCAGATCGACCCCCACTCGTAACCTCCTTTTTGAATGCAATCTCATGCCCATAGAACTTAGAAAAGACTTTGTCACAGCTAAGCTATCTAAATCAATTCTTCACGTCAACTCCCCCATAGCTACACCTCTCAAGAAAGTTCTTAAAGCTAAAAGAAAACCTAGATTAATATCATCGCTTCAAAAGGCATGTTCCTTATGGACAACCTTGGATTTTCTATCAAACCTTTTCCTTGCAAAGCCAATAGACTTACACCATGGTCCTTCAACTCGTGTTGTCTGAACTTAACTTTAGCTTCTGTTCCCAAATCTTCTACCTTGCCAATAACATACCAAAACCGATTTTTGGAACTAAAGAATCCAACGGTGCTTCCTCTTGCAGCATTATATCTAGTTCCTTCTCTAAAGTATTTCTTCTACCAAATTTTACTTCGATATTCTCTTCTGAAATCATAGCAATTTATATTGCGATTAATATAGCTATTAATAAACGTGAATTTTTCGCTATTTGCACAGATTCTCTTTCCTCTTTAAAATCCATTGCTAATTTATCTAATTCAAATTTCTATGCATCCTCCATTAGACTAATGTTAACTGCTAATCTCCCTCGAATAACCTTTATATGGGTGCCTAGCCATTGCTGTATTGCTGGCAATGAGCTAGCAGACAAAGCTGCCAAATCTGCTTTTAACCTTCCCCTGATTTTCTATGACAATTTTAATACATCAGATATTTTAAAATACACCAAGTCCTACTTTCAGAACCTGAACACACTTCTCTGGGATAATACAAATCAACATTACAAGACAATAAATATACTTAAACATACACTTTACAATTATCAACACTCCCTGAGAGATCATCACCTTAGCAGAAAAGAGCTATCCAAATTTATTCGTCTTCGTCTTGGTCACACAAATCTTACCCATCAACACCTTTCCAATTCATCTCTACCTTTTTTATGTCACTTTTGCAACTCTTATTCCCCTATTTCCCTTAAACATATCCTCATACAATGTCCTCATTTCAATAACATTTTTCCGTTCTTCCAATCCTTTTTCTTACCTTTCTCAACCTACCTACCAAAACATTTCCCTTATTGCAAAATTTCTAAAAGCATCAAATCTATACCAACTTATTTGATATAAGAACATTATTCAAAAATTATTTTATGATCCAATCAATTGTAATTTAATATAATTGTAATAGTACATATTTATTTAAGGAAAATTAGTTATAAGATTCATGTGTCCGTGTGACCATCCGTCTGTATGTATTCAAAATCCTTCCTCAGTTTTGAAGCTGTCGACCTGAAATTTTGCACAAATTCTTCAAATCTATTGTTTAGTGTCTAGTGTATATAATATCTACATGGTTGACGAATCCTAGATATACTCATACAAAAGTTGTACGCTTGCGAAGCACATCGAAGCCAATGATTGCCAATTTTTTTGGTGTTAGTAGTCATGTGTCTACAGTGGCATTAGAGAAACGTAAAACTGTTTATTCTGATTGGTATACAACCATTTGCTTGACACAAGTTTTCGGTGAAATTCGAAAAATTAATAAATTAAATAAATAAAATAAATTAATTAATGCGAGCTCTCAAGCATCAGCAAGGACAAAGGCATATTTGATCGACCAAAACGTCGAATTGATGGGCCATCCGCCGTACAGTCCTGTCTTGGCACCCAATGACTTTTTCTTGTTCGCTAACGTCAAGAAAAAACTGTGCGGTCAACGGTTTTCGACGCCAGAAGATGCGGTTGATGCTTTCAAAAACATGTTTTAAAGGTGTCTCTTTTGGACTGGAAAAAATGCTACGAAAATTTATTGTATCGAGTTCAAAAGTGACTCATCATCAAGGAGAGTATTTTGAAAAACAATATAACCATTTTCAGACGCCTAAATTGTGTTTTTCATTGTTAGGTCAGAAACTTAAATAGCAGGTATCGAAGTTGTGATGAGGTAGCCACGTTTTTTTGAATAAATTCGAACTAATTCAAATAATTGAAGTATCGAAGGTGGGTTGTAGGGAGGGTGTGGTGGTGGTGGCTCCTGACTGACAACCCCCATCCTTTGGTTTGGATAAGGGGATGTCCATATATTATGTGAAATTTCATTCTTGATGATAATTCTCAAATCTTGGTGAGATTTTGACGAATCCCTCTCAACGTATCTTACCATCAGATTTTGGATAAAATTAGGAAAAAAAAAGTTTATTAATGGGCTAAAAGTTAAGAAGTTAATTTCATCTCACGTAGTTTATGAACATCCTCTAAGTAAATAAATAAACTAACAATTCCCTTATCGAATAGACCAAATAAAAGAGAATTAAACATATAGAAAAGCATCAATGGTAAGTGGGCGCGTCGAATTTCAATAAAAAAAATTATAAATATTTTTATTATTTCACATTTATTGAAAGTTTAAAATTCACATTTATATTTAAAATATGTTTTTTTATATTTTAATTATTTTCATATCATATTTATACTCTTCACGCATTAAATAGTATTATAACTTTGTTCATTAGTTTGTTACTGATCGAAGGAGACATTTCCGACTATACAAAGTACATATATTCTTGATCAGGACGACAAGCCGAGTCAATTTGGCCAAGCCCATGTGACCATCCGTCTGTATGTATGCAAAATCCTTCCTCAGTTTTGAAGCTGTTGACCTGAAATTTTGCACAGGGTCTTTAATTTTATTAACATATTTAAATAATTGGTCGGAGCTGGCATGATCCATTGGAACTGGTAGCCCCCTTACGAAAAGAAGAAGAAAAAAAAACTTAAATCGTTGTATGGAAACCTTTTTTTGTTTTGGAAGATAAAGGGCTGACAACTAGTAGTTTTACGTACCCAGACTAAATGCCTGAAAGTGTCATTGAGATCGGACCACTGGAAGTGGTGGCCCCCTATGAAATAAAGTAGAGGAAGAGAAGCATATGTACATATGAAAAACTGGTCGTGCCACAAAAAAACGCCGTGAAGATTATATAATATCCGGTAATACCGAAGATATATTTTTTTTATAATTTTTTTGTAGACATTGAGATTTGTGTAAATATGGAAATATATGTAGATACAGTTTTTTCATTTATTCTAAGCTTTTTTTGTTGCAAGAGTTCATCTAAAAATTCATATTATTTATTAATGTTCATTACAAAATGAAATTCATTTGATTGAATACATAGTTTGCAGAGATTTTATGTTTCGTCCGCAATTATTGTATGAAAAGAAGTAGCTGTAAAGTCGGGTTCACAGTCTTGGGTGATGTATACGTTCTGTCGTACTGATGCTTAGTTTAAATTAATGCTATTAATAATATCGTTCTAAATAAATCTTAACTTTCAGAGAGCTTGTTTTCCTTTTCTTTATGTTTGTATAATATTTATTATCATATATTTCAGTAATTGGTGCATATATTTAATTGTCTGAAAAAGAGTTTTTTTAAATGATTTATAAATGGGTAAAATACAAAGATTCTTACATTGTATTGCATTACTTTGATATCCATATTTGATTTAATTAATTATAAATAATTTAATTTTATGAAATCAATATCTTTTTTAAATGTGTCAGTAAAATTAGAAAAATTGTTTCTAAAACAGATTTATTTTAATTATTCTCTCAGTGTTGTGATATATGCCTGTAAAGTTTCATTTTTATTTATTCTATTAAAAACTGCTCTGTTAGTATTCAAAAATTTTCAAAGCAACAAGTATGACTACAAATTCGTAATATTTATCCAAGACCGGTTATAATGGTTCACAGAAAAGGTATGTTTATGTTAATCTTCCTTCAGATCGTTTTATTGTCAGTTTTTCTTCTAGTCAGGGTTTGAAAAGCTACGCTACTCCCGTAGTTTTTCGTTTTGCTATTGCTACCAGAGTGTATTAAATATATTTAATACTCTCTGCTGAAGATAGCATTCTTACTGGTTCTTTATTAACTCAGTATTTCTAGTAGTCAAATATCGGCATTTGCCAGTTTGTCATTATTCTACTTTTAGTATTTTTTTTTTTTTGTATCTGTTTTCTTTGGTTATTTTTATTAAGTATAATATAATTTTATGTTAGCTAATAAAGTGTTTATATAATCGAAAAGCAGCCTTCCATTTTACAATGGGAAGTTTGACTACTTTTAATGACAAAAACTATGTTTTCAAACTTCATTTTTAAAACGCTAATTTGTTACTGATATGTTATAAATATATCGATACTTAATGCTGCGTACGAGAAATTTTACAAAAATGCCTCCCTGGCAAATGACCGGCTTTTAAATAATATTGACAACTTTAAACTTGAAAAAGTTAAATTTTACTTGCGATTTTAAATTAAAAACAATTGATAAAAATACCATTATTTAAATAATATTTGAAATGGTATTAATGCAGTCTGGAATGTACTTTGTGTTTGTAACGTTGGATAGTCTAAATTTATCGTTATGTTCTTATAATCGTTAGCATTGAAATCTTTTCAAATTTATAGAGTCATCAATTCTGAATCCGATGCACCTAATTTTAATGAGCACTTTTGCGTACTTTTCGGGAAACTAGAATTTTTAGCAAGCAATCTCACATTTAACAATACAAACTTCTACGCTATTGGAAAGAAGTGATAGGTGGTAGTTAGCAATTTTAAGCTTTCCATAGCAGTTTTAGTACAATAGTCAGCTCATTTGTCGTAATGGACATTTTCGGACCTCTAGAACTGGTTGCATTCATACAAAAAGTATAAAATAAATTAACAGAATTGGTTATTGTGGGAAAAACTTTTTTACTATTTAAGATAGATAGCTGAAATTGGAGTGGTAGTCGTCTCACGCATCTGAATTGAATAAAGTTTAGCACAACAACAAGGTAGGATGCCTAGAAAGGGTACCTCTCATAGAAGTCTTGAAAAATGTTAAATCCATATTAAAAACATATTTGTTTCTGCAGATACTGACTTGAAATTTAATATTTATGTCGCTATTAAGGCGTAAGAACGTTTTTGATTAAAAATGGGAGTGACACCCAAAATCATGTAGTTGTATACCTCTAAAAATATATGAGTTCCGATAGTGAAAATGAGTACGTACGCTCTAAGGACAGTTAGTTAGTTAACGTGGGCACTTGCCCATGAAGGGCCTTATCCCTTAGTTCTAAAGACAATGAGAAGTGAGAATAATGGTAAATAATGGAGGACAAATTTGATGAAAATTAAATTTTTATTTAAAAATTAGTTTCTAAAAAATGAGCGGGATGCTACCACGCCCATTTTTAAAAAAAACACTGCCTAATGAGCCTAAGAACTTAATGCAGAAACCGAAACCAAAAAAAGTTGCTTAGTCTGAGTTATTTTTTGCCAGTGATAGTAGTCAAATTTCCCATTGTGCGTTCGACTTTCTTGGTGGTGTCTGCGAACGAATTACTATTACAAACAGCTTGGCTTTATTTCAACTCGATTTGGCATTAGTTCAAGTCGACTTCGTAGCTTAATTGGTTGGACGCTATGTGAATTTAAAGAAACAGACAAAACAAAATAAACCAAATATATGTAATATTTTAAATTTGATGGATAATTTAATAATAATTTTCAGCGATGAGTTCGCAAAATTTAAATAACTTTGACTTTGTAGCCAAATTTTTTGGTGTTATTTTAAACTTACTTGATTTTAAACTTTCTTTTTTTAGATTTGGAAAAGTTCCCAACGCAACCAGACCCAACATCCCAGTATGCACAATGGAAAAGCCAAATCGTCCAGTATCCACTTAATGAGTAAGATAATCTTTGAGTATGACATATCGCTTGCTTACTGCAAGATCGGCATAACTCAAAATTTTCTGATACGAGAAAAACGCGTTGATAGTTTTCAAGTTGCGCTAACTTTCTTAAAGAATGAAAAACTTAAGATTGCCTCGCTCAGAAACTTTTAGAAACACAAACATGAATCATTAACTCAAAAGTCGTATTTTTCGAGTTATGACAGTCTTGCAGTAAGAAAGCGATATGCACTCCATTGAACTTAGAATCAAAATACTCACTGGAATGAAAAGTTTTAAGATGAAAAGCAAAGCACCGTAATTTGCGACAAAGCATATCAGAGAAACAAACTAAAAGCAATTCAAAAAATAAATTTAGTCCGATTGTAATTAAACTGTTTGGTAATTTGATTTATCATGTGCTACCTCTTCGACTTGAAGCTGGTCAGCTGTTTGATCAGCTGCGGGCTGTGTCGGCAGGTTATCTGGGAAAACTAGAAATTTAAAAAAAAAAAAAAACGAAATAGTATGAAAAATATACGTATGCATATTCGCGTATAAATACACGTACATATCATCAATGTTAACATAGCAGACGAAATTGCCGCGACGTAATAGTGCAACCATTGCAGTTCGCGTGCAATCAAGGATATATAATGCCAATGATCAACCATGCGGGGTGTCACCAAGATGCAGATAATAATGCCCAACTGTAAACATTATGAAAATAAAGAAATGTAGCATAAGTCACAGAATAAATACATACACACATATAAATATGATAAATTGTTGTAAAAACTTACTGTGAAGGCCATATCATTCAGTTTTTGAATAAATGTGTTGGTATTTAACAAATTGAACTTGATATGTTTTCCAAAAAATATCTGGGTATATGCAATAACGCCCCGTGCAATAACACTCATGGGCTCACTGCCCAACCATCACCGCCAACTTTTTTAAAACGCTATAACTCAAACACCCGAAGAGATAGAAACGTAGAATCAGTAAGTGTAGCCCTACAAAACTGCATACCATAATTTTTGTTCTTCCCCTTCGTTAACCCTCCCCAAGCTGTTTTCTATAATTTGCTATATCTTCCAAACTAATAAAAGCACGAACCTGAAATTTTGTTTACAAGCTCAGTAAATATATATATTTAAAAATTCCCCTCTCTTTGCTGGTTACCCCTCAAAGACCAACAAACTCAGATTTTTCGTAAATTCCACATTTCTTCACCATATATTTTGAACATTTTTTGAACGGGCGATGTCAGATCAATATTTTTTGTAGATTTGGGAAGTGATTTCACTTTTGAGAAGGAAATAAAGCCGGTGGACGTAATTACACTTTTAAGAGTGAAATATCGCCCGTTATTGTTAATTATAAATTAGCGTTATTGCACTGGGCATTATTGCATGCTCCCAAATATCTACATGTTAAAGTCGTATGAGAAAACATTTTACTTTTTATTAAACATTTTATTTTCTCATTAGCTTTGGTTTTATCAATTAAAGTGATTATATGATAACAGATGATCCTTGTTGTACTATGTACATATAGGAAATAATATTGTTGTATACGATTTCATTTAACACTCACCTGATTGCCAAAGATACATACACAGTAAGCAGTTGGCACCCTATCAGGACCAAACCAAAATGCAGCTAAGAGTCTTGGCAATGAAAGCACGAAAAACTAAAAAAAAAAAAAGAAAGTAACTAAAAGGAAAATTCATTCGAATGTTCGATTTCGAAACACCATATTCCTAAAATTATCAACAGCTTTTGCCAATTATAAATTTTCTTTTAATCTCATATTTACCAATTTTCACTCTTTTATATCAATTGTATTACAGAAATATATAATTTTTTCGATTTTTGCTAAATTTTTATGTATATGTTGCACAGACGGGCCTTAGATACATTCAGCTTGCAAAAATCAAAAAATGCATGAACGCTTTTAATAAAACAAATAAATGGGTCTGACAGAGAATTTTCCAGAGGAAATATTAACCTTAAAGAAATCGGAATTTTAGTTTGGAAGATATCGCCAGTCAAAGTTGACCCTTTTTCCAACTTTTAATAACATACTACATTTTTTGCAAATTCGGCGTCTTTGAGTTGGAATAGCAACGCAACTATAACAGGAATCATTATCGAATTAATTTATATTGTTAGGTAGGCATATTATAATGTTAAATCATAAACATCAAGTCTTTTGCATGTGTAGTTTTTTAGTGGGAGTTGTTTTTCAAACTATCTATTTTTAACGTGTTTTTCAACTTTAGTGGACAATAAAAAAGATATACCCAAAAATACCTCTCCCAAATTTTCAAAATATCTTTATTATATATTCTTTTACCTATGTTCAAAATTTCATACCCTACTTCGTCCGGATTCGGTTTTTATAGTAAGAAAACTGTCGCAACCTCGCACAAAAATCAACAAAAAAGGCGCTGCCACGGGTATAAGAAGAAGAATGCTTAGTAGATAGATTCGGTGATACAGCTTTAATATGTTAATAAAGTGAACAAATTTTGTTAAAGGAAGCAACCTGTTGTATTTTGCAATGCTGCTGGTGGGTAAAATTGATCGTAGATCGTAAAGGGGGGTAAAATGTCTAAATTTCCTACATTTTGTATGACAGGTGCCAGTTCTAGTGGTTCGATCTCAATCAGTGCTGGATTTACCAATAGGCTGAGTAGGCTGGAGCCTAGGGCGGCAAATTTGGCACATTACTTTTTTTTCCGAATATAAAAGATTACTAAAGGCACTGTAAAATATTGGTAGGCGATCATGAATTTTTTAAATATTCCATTGGCGTTTCAATATTAATTACAATTTACATGTTGCGTGATTGCTTCTAACATACGAGTAATCTTTACAAATGTGGTAATATGGGGAGAATGGACTATGCTGAGTAAGGTGGCCAAATAACGTACGACATTTTAATATTTAATTCTTCCGAAAGTACAGCCACTTTTTAATAGAAAACAACTAAAAATTGTAATTTTCTGCTTTTCAACAAGTTGGCCCGAGATTAACGGATCAATCCGTTAACCAAGAATATGCTTCAGGGTCTATCGGGTTGTCGCGTGCCGATGTGGGGGGCATAGGCATTGAGTTCAAGAGTGAGAAAGATAGATATAGGGCGGCAATACAAGCGCGGAAGTCCCGTCCCGTATTTACTTCAAAACGAAAACAAATCAAAAGTCACCTCATTAATGCGTCCTGCAATTTCTAATAAGTACATATTAATATTCGCATTTCGAGAGCAAGTTTATTTGGTTGTGTGCTATAAATAAATAGAGTGTTTAGTGGATTGTATGAATAATTTCTGAACATCATATAATTGGTACATACAATACAATAATTGTAATGTATTACCATAATAAATCATTAGTAATTTAACTTAACGTTGTTTAGGAAGGTTTGCGTAGAACATAAAATTTTTTGTTTTATTAAACTTAAATATCGACGGTTAAGTACCAAACACTGCTATCTACAAAACGTTAACTCTTCAGGAGGACAAAAAAAAAGGTCTGAAAAAAGTTACTGGTACTTATTTTAGAATGAGTGATGGAAGAAAGCGACTTAGTGGATCTGAGTATAAAAGAAAGGCCACATTAAAAAAAGAAGGTCAAGAACAGATTATCCGTAAAACTATAAAAATTGACAATTTTCTTACAATTGGAAGTAAGAGCAAAGATCAAAACAAATCTTGTGACTTATCTAAAAGTGAGAAAATATATGCTGATCAGCGTCGTTTCTTGCCAGTGGGTATCTTCCAAAGAAAAATGTAAAATAATGAAGTGAAAGACCGAAATTGGCTTGTTTATTCTGAAAGTAAAGGATCTATATATTGCGGACCCTGTTTGGCATTCGGTCCATTGGAGTTTAACGGGGGTGTCACAGAAATCTCTAGATTTTTTCGAAGACGGTTTTTTCAATTTCTCTATTTGGTGTCACAGAAAATCTCTGGGATATTGTTTTTCGAACATTTGTCTTCGATAATTCGGTATCCCGCGGCAGAGTTGCATACATTCAAAATAAGAATAATGTAATTTATTTATGCTTATTTCATTGTTTTTCTCATCAAAATGTAACAATTGTATATTTAACTTAATAATATATAAAATTAGAATGCGATAAAAGTACTAATTGTAAATTTAAACACAATTATATTGCAGCTCGTTAAATTTGACAATTGTTTTGACAATCCTATTCTTTCCTTTCCTGTGATTGCCAAATGTAAACAAATACGTTACAAATTCAAAAAACTTCAAAGGTGAAATTTAATAATCAATTATATGTGCAAACTAATAAAGAAAAAGTGAAGGAGATTGTTTCATACTACAGCATTGATAGCTGACTAGTTTTGCTTCTCTTCTTCTTCGCATTTGTTCATTCAAAAATGTTCACATGCCAACTGGCTCCAACAACACTGTCGGTACCTATTTTAAGTAAATTTACTATATTTACGAGTTTGTTTAAACATTTAAAATGCATCAGCATATTAATTGTATATCTTAGATTATTTTGACAGTTTGTTTAGTTCAATTCGAATATACTTTTCAATTTTCGAAAATGAATGCAAGCAGATTGGCGAGGCATGAAACTGATTGTTTTTGCTGTTGAAAAAAAATTGATTGATTTGTGAAAGCTTTTTTTAAAATGCAAATTTATTAATGAAAATATGTAAAATAACGAATTGTTTGAATCCAGATTAATGAGGAAAACCATAAAGTTTATTTCTTCATTCATAATTTTTTATAAGAACTTAAAATAAGGCTGAATTTAAGCAAATCCCTGAGGGTATAGTCAGAGATTTTGCTAGAGAAAAAATTTCCCTGATAGAGATTTACTGTGACACCAAAATTTCCCTTTTGGTTGTTTTTGGCATCAAATCTCTAGTAAGCGATTTCTGTGACACCCCGTAAGACTCAGTTCGAGAACGAAGGATTTAATGACTGGAAAAACGCAGAACACCGAGTAGCTCAGCATGAAAGCTCTGCACGTCATAAGTCTAGTATTCTTAGTTTGAAAGCTAGAAGTGCGATTGATGGCCGACTCGACAATTTACTACAGGTCCAAATTGATGATGAAATTACTTATTAGAGAAATGTTCTGAAGAGAGTTGTTGCTGTAGTGAAACGACTGTGTTCAAGAGGCCTTGCTTTCAGAGGGACAAATGAAAAGTTCGGTGATCCACATAACGGAAATTATTGTATGATTTTGGAACTGTTAGCGGAATTCGATCCTTTTTTAGACACATATATTGAACGATTTGGGAATCAAGGATCGGGCAGTACCAATTACTTATCAAAGACCGTTTGCGATGAGATTATTCTCTTGATGGGTCATAAACTCTTAAAACAGATTGGAGACGAGATACGAAGAGCGAAATATTTTTCTGTAATCATCGATTCAACACCAGATATAGCACACGTAGATCAACTTACCCTCGTAATTAGATACGTTCTGGAATCAGGCGAACCGTGTGAAAGATTTCTCAAGTTCTTGCCGTCAGTGGGACATAAAGCTGAAGAGATGTTTTCTGTCATTATTTCAGAACTCGATATAAATAAATATTGAAGACTGTCGTGGACAGTCATATGATAATGCCGCGAACATGTCTGGCATGTATAATGGCTTGCAGGCAAAAATTCGAAACCAAGCACCGTTAGCATTTTACGTGCCTTGTTCTGCCCATTCTTTGAATTTAGTGGCAACTGTGGCTGCTGATTCGTGTTCAGAAGCTTGTCGTTTTTTTATGATGCTACAGGAAATTTACGTTTTTTTGTAAGCTCGACACAACAGTGGCTAAAATTAATGAGAGAAATCGGGAAAGGCAGAACCCTGAAGAGAGTAAATCTGACACGTTGGTCAGCGAGAGAGGACGCGTGTAAAAGTTTGAGAGATTCTTGGAATGAAGACTTTGAAATCAATCAAAGATGATTGTACAGAAAAGTCTGTAACACGACAAGAAGCGGCGGGAATACTTATGAATTTGGAGAAACTGGAAACGGCAGTAATGGTTGTTGTGTGGAATGTTTTTTTGGAAAGAATAAACAAAGTGAATGTTCAAATTCAAGCTTCCACCGCAGATTTGATCACCGTTACCGATCTTTACGAATCACTCCGTGAATCTTTCAGGATTAACACGTTTCTCGTTCTCATAGACTCGTGTCCGAGTTAGAAAAACGGTAAAAGGCATACAACGGATTTAACGAGAAGTTTTCATTTCTAACTAAAATGAATGAGCTGTTACCATCGACCTTGAAGGAAAAAGCCATTTCATTGGAAAAAATGTATCCTAGTGATTTAGAACCTGATTTAGTTCAGGAATGCGTACATTTTCAATGCCATCTTTCATCTCAAAGAATTTTGATAAAACCAGATTCTGGATCGTTAAAATGTCTCTCTTTGTTCCTGCGAACACAGAATTTGGAGAACATTTATCCAAACTTGGATATAGCACTTCGCATGGCTTTATGTACACCAGTAACAAATTGTTCAGGTGAGAGAAGCTTTTCTTGCTTGAAGCGGGTAAAAAACTATCTACGATCTCATTTAAGTCAAGAAAAGCTTAACGCATTTTCTCTTTTGTGCATAGAGTCAGATCTAATGAACAAGATTCCATACGACGATATAATAAACGATTTTGCGAATTTAAAATCTCGCAAAAAGATTATGTAAAACTTAATTGTTTCCTTTGTCACCATTAACCTGATTGTTAACAAATTTTTCAATAATATAATTAATATGATTGTGAACTTGACTATCGAATTGAATTTCAAATGTCAGTTGGGGCGGCAAAAAATTGAATAGCCTACGGGCGGCAAATTTGTAAATCCGGCACTGATCTCAATGATACTTATAGGCAATTGGCCTGAGTACGTAGGTAGACTACCTTTTAAATTTAAGCCCTCTATGTTGAAAATTAAAAAAGTTTTCCATACAACGACTTATACCTGCTTCTCTTCCTCTTCTTCATTTCGTATGGTAGGTACCAGTTCCAGTTGTCCAATATCAATGAAACTTTCAGACATTTGATCTGGCTACCTAAAACTTATAGTTGTGAAATTTCAGCCCTCTATCATCAAAAATACAAAAGTTTTCCATACAACGAATCAAGTTTTGTTCGTTTTTCTTCTTCTTATCGTATGGGGGCTACCAGTTCCAATAGTCCGATCATGCCGATTCCGACATATGAGTTGATCGCACAGAAAAGAAGACTCTGTGCAAAATTTCAGGTCGATAACTTCAAAATTGTGGGAGATATTGTTTAAGTACTGATAGACATACAGACGGACGGACGGACATGGCTATTTCAACTCGTCTTGTCATACTGATAAAGAATATATATACTGTGTACAGTTGCAAATTTCTAAGTTTATAAAAAATTGAAAACTATCCATTTTCTGACGCTAAAGCTGCACCGGAAACAAATTCTGACTTTGACAACCTACTATGGCGCTCCCAGATATCGTAGCGTATTGAACGATAGCTTGTTTTAAATTCTCTTTTTTAAATTCTCTTTTAAATAAAACTTATTTCATGCAATTATCTTTATTCGTTTAGAAGATATGATTTTTGCAATCGAAAAACTCAGAAGGCCCCACTGTGCGTTGGCGTAGCCATGCACAATGAGAAATTTGACTACTTTTAATGACAAAAACTATAGTTTCAAACTTCATTTTTAAAACGCGATATGTTATAAATACATCGATACTTAGTGCTGCATACCAGAAATTTCATAAAAATGCATCGCTGGCAAGTTACGGGCTTTTAAACACAGCTGCAAATATTGGCAACTTTAAACTTGTGAAAGTTAAGTTTTACTTACGATTTTAAATTAGAAACAAATGATAAAAATACCATTATATAAATAATATTTGAAATGGTATTAAAGCAGTCTGGTATGTACTTTGTAACGTTGGATAGTCTAAATTTATCGTTGTGTTCTTATAGTCGTGTACAACAATAAGATAAGGTGCGTTTTGAGAAAACTTATCTTTGTGGAGGCCTAAAAAAAATTGTTTGCATTTGTTAGCATTGAAATCTTTACAAACTGATAGAGTCATCAATTCTGGATCCGATGCACCTAATTTTAATGTGCACTTTTTCGTACTTTTCGGGAAATCCGATTTTTAGCAAGCAACCTCATATTTACCAATACAAACTTGTATGCTTCTTGAAAAAAGTGATAGGTCCTAGTTAGCGTTTTTAAACTTTCCATAGCAGTTTTTAGTATAATAGTCAGCTCATTTGTCGTAATGGTCATTATCGGACCTCTGAAACTGGCCTCCATACGAAATAAAGAAGAAAAACCAGTAAGGACGCTAACTTCAGCAAGGCTGAAGCTTAGATACTCTTCACGCCCTTTGTTGTGCCACGCCCAACAACTGAATCTATTTTCTATTCATCTTATTAGCCTATATACTCATTTTTAATTGTTTTTCTGATTGGGTACCGGATATATGCAAATTATTGATTTTGCTACAAGTGGGCATGGTAACGCCCATTTTTTGATCAAAATAGTTTTCATGCCTCCCTAAGAACATAAGTATGAAGTTTCAAGACAATTGATTAAGAAACAAAAAAGTTTTCCTTACAACGATTCAAGTTTTGTTTATTATACTCTTGCAAGAGTATATTAACTTTGTCGTGAAGTTTGCAACGCAGAGAAGGAGACATCTCCGACTATATAAAGTATATATATTCGTGATCAGCTCAACGAGACGAGTTCATATAGCCATGTCCGTCTGTCTGTCTGTCTGTCTGTTGCGATGCGAACTCCTCCTAGAGTTTTAAAGATATCAAAAAATTTAAATGCCGAAAATTTTCTTTTCCTTGCACGCAGTTTGTATGTAAAATTCAGCATCGCAGCATTGTATGTAATATCGGATAACTATAGCATATAGCTGCCATAGGAACGATCGGTCAAAAATTGGGTTATTGCTCAATAAACTCTTTGGTTTTCAAGCTATCGCCTTAATTTTTTGCACAAGAACATCTTGGACGTAAATTAAGGTACACTGCAAAATTGGTGAAGATCGGATAAATATAGCATACAGCTCCCATAGGAACAATCGGTCAAAAAATCGGTTTTTGTTAGAAAAACTTTATTGTTCTTAAATATAAACGGATAAAACTTTACAGTTCCGCGTTTTTATGAATCCTTGACCATATTCCAAAGTTTCGTAAGAATCGGACATAAGGGCGTGGCACCGCCCATATAGAGAAAAATTTAAAAATGTGATTTCTCTGTAAGCCGATGAGATATAAAATCACAAAATAAAGTGTACAATGATTGCAATGTATTTGTTAAAAAAATTAGAAAATGGGCGGGGCTACGCCCCTTTATTTTTATAAAAGTATATGATTCTTATTGGAAAAACTATAAACACATATTTTCCAATAAAAACACTTGAGAAAATGCTTGCAAAAGTATAAAAGTTTCAGAAAAGCTGAAAATAGCTCCCTTACTGGTTTTTCTTCTTCTTTCGTATGGGGGCTACCAGTACCAGCGGTCCGATATTGCCGGATCCGACAAGTGAGTTGATTGCACAAAAAAGAAGACTGTCTGCAAAATTTCAGCTCGATATCTTCAAAACTGTAGGAGGAGATCGTATATTACACACGGACAGACAGACGGACATGGTTAAATCAACTCGCCTTGTCGTTCTGATCAAGAATATGTATACTTTATATAGTCGGAAATGAATATTTCGATCTGTTACAAACTCCGTGACAAAGTTATAAAACTTTTCACATACGTGAAGAGTATAAAAATAAGATTACCTTTCCGGGCTAAGAATTGGAATTGTCGAATTGTTATCAGGGGGGTGCTGGAAACCTTCTAGCTCTGAAAACAACAGTTTGAAATGTAGGTGTGCCAGAAAATGTCTTTCTTCTCTTTTGTGATTTGGTTGATTTTAGCCTAATCCAAAGTTGTTATAGATAAGTATGAGTCAATTAATAAAGTTTTTTGTGCGCCAAAACAATGTGCATTTAAAGAATTTAACAATTTTAATGTTTTCATTAACAAATTTGCATTTAAAGTGATATCACACATCCAGGCAAAACAATGATTGTTTTCCCATGCCAGCTATGCCAACCAGCTTCCATATATTTTCGAAGATTAAAAAGTAGGTTTCGGTTTTATTAGCTGAATTGCCAAAACAATCTAAAAATGCATATTAATATGCAGTAGTATTTGAAATGATTGGAAAGTCAGTAGAAATATTTTATTTTAATGAAAATGTTTACCAACAGTTTTATTAGTGTAAGTTGGCATGTGAACATTTTGTAATGTTCGTTGTGAATACATAAATGTGAAGAAGAAGAGTCAACTGTCAAAAAAAATTAAGTTCAAATTGTCAATTTGTCTTGAACTTGGAATGGATTATGTAGTAGTATGGCAGCCGAAGGAGGGATTACTATTGTTACTTCTGTGTGACAAATGAGTTACTAATAGTAAGAGTAGTAGAGTAGATTCCCTAGATATAAGATTTCTATATAGTGGCCCGCGTGTAGGACAGACCATTGATTTTGTTAAAGTTGGTCATTTACCCCTGCGTGGCAGATTTAGATTAGATTGGTTCATTACATGCTTGTAGGTCTCCATTTCGATAACCACCCATTTTGAGTGAGTCGTAAGGGAATGGGAGGGTATAAAATTTGTAACCAAAAACCTGCAAAATTAGTTATATACGACGGTCGAACCCACCGCTAAATTACAAAAATTATTACAATCTTTCCTTCTTTATATCTAATCTTCAAAACTCAACGATTTGCAATGACGCAGGAGAAAATCATATTTTAGCATTGTCGGCTCTACGACTTTAAGAAAATTTAAGAAATACGCTTGCATTGATTGCGACAGAGGATACGATAATTATGTAAGGCACAGTATTTTTTATTGATAAAAGTCGTATCCTTTCCATTTCCAGGGCAATTATCGATACAAGAGGCATGTTTTTGTATCGTCACATTTCTTGCTATTTTCTTTGCTCTTATCCAATTTCCAATTCGGTATTAATTTATTTGTTGACAATTGTCATATATTTGCCAATCACACATCATAGGAAAGAGTATTGTTGTCATAACATTTGTTTAATTTGGCGCGCAGCGCAATTTAAAAATATTTGTGTCTAAATTTATAATGAATAACTAAATTGCATTCAAGTTATCCTTGTTTGTAAGTGTAGGTGCATTATTGCTATATATTTTGAGAAGAATAATCAAATTCGCTTAGTTATCTAAATACTCAAAGTTTTTTTTTCTGTATGCAACTCTGCCTTTTTCGAAGACTAATGTTCGAAATCACAAAATCTGGGTGTTTTCTGGCCCACCAACGATTGATTTGAGAACAAACCACTTCGAAAACAACAGTTGTTTTCCAGCACACCCCTGTATGTATTTTTTCATAAACTGTAACGATTTCAAGTGTTTAACGAATCGAAGATGAATGAAGGGCCCCCCTGGTAACGGAACACCCCCGTCCCACCTGTCTGCGCCCTTGACGAAGTTTTAAAAATTTTTACCCCATGTAGCTTCTTATGCAAATGAAATCAACATTAAAAGTAGAACAGTAACGAATTTATCTGATGAATGCTTACCTGAGAGATCGTAATCATAAAGTGACCAATAATGGCGACATAAAAAAGTTCAGGACCGACAGAAAAAAATTTAATCCAAGCACCAATGCATGTGCATATTGCACCAAAGAGAACAATTGTACGTACACTCTATTAAAAGAAAAAGGATAGATATATTCATAAATGATAAGAATAAATGTTAGTTTGTAACTTTAAAAATTTCTCAAAATACATTTAAAGATTATTATAATTTAAATTGAAACTTTATTTAATTTGTTTGTACTTAATTTATTGACAGTTTGCTTGAAACAATAGTGAGCTTTTTCTGTAGAATAAATTAATACTGATATAATTTTACCATAGTACTTACCATTTGGTTAAAAAAATAGATATCTGACAATATAAGAATTATGAATAGTGTAATATAAACTATTGTCATCCATTGAATCAATTTCCAATTCACGTCATAATACCTACGAAAATAAGAAACAATTTTTCATTGAAATATTTTACTAAGCTATAACATAAATATATATTTTTATTAAATTCAATATGTAGGGTTAAAAAAAAATTATTTTTAATTTTAAGTAAATGGTTCTTCTTATTTGAAGATAATAATCACAAATTTTTAGTTAATATGATAATAATCAAATAACTCTGCGTGACACGATTTTTCTAACATCAATGAGATTATGTGTTTTGAATTCTTTATTCCATTGTTGAAAACATTGTCCATTGATAAGGTGGGTAATACCATTTACATGTACCCTCGTTAAAAACAAAAGAGCAAACGTCGTTAATTGCAGATTTGTTTTAATACTGAACTTTGTACTCATAATCATAATCATAACATTTTCTTTAAAGTCATGGAGAAAAGTTACCGTCGCTTGTAATGTTGACTTTACACTATTTCGACCTTTTGGAACTGTTGAAAATTAATAGTTATTCTGCTTCTAAAAAGTCACCTGAAGTACAAAATGAATCACGGTTTCCACAAACTAATAGACGGGAAATAAGCTTATTTGAAAATAGAGGAATTCGGGTATATCACTTGGAATTATCGGTTATCAATTTCTCCAACAAGTGTAGAGCCTGAGCGAGTATTTTTAGCTCCTGCTTACATTGGTATTGGTATTAAAATACGTAGCAGGCATGATGTTCACAATGAGTAATTTATACATAGTGTGGAAAACGAACTCTGAACTGATATTTTTCGGTCAATTCTGACTTTTCAACTCGGTTGAAAATATGAGCACCCAAACAAGAATCTGTGTAAAATTTTTAAGCCGAAAAGAAATGTGTTTACGAAGCATACAATATACAATAATTCTTTACTTTTTTACATCGTAATGCCTACTTCGTTTCCTATTTCATTTTATTAATAAAAATTTAAAACATAACTAAAGTTTTTTTTATTTCAACCCAATTAGAAGCCACATACTTTAATCTCGGGATTATCATGGGGTCCCGGGACTGATTTTCATAAATCTCGTAATCCCGGGATTGAAAAATATTCCTGGGATTGTATTCTCTAATTCCAACTAAGAAGGCTAAACGAGCGTTTTTATGTTATTGGGATCATTTTGTGGTGCAAGATAAGGAATAGGACCCGGAACTTTTTTGCATTTCATGCAATGTAAAATTATATGACTGGTATAATAGGAAGCCTGTTTCCATGTCATTTGCTGTGCCAATGATCTGTTTGGAAAAACTAAATCGTCACAATCGGGGGTGTCACAGAAATCTCTAGATTTTTTCGAAGACGGTTTTTTCAATTTCTCTATTTGGTGTCACAAAAAATCTCTGGGATATTGTTTTTCGAACATTTGTCTTCGAAAATTCGGTATCCCGCGGCAGAGTTTCATTCATTCAAAATAAGAATAATGTAATTTATTTATGCTTATTTCATTGTTTTTCTCATCAAAATGTAACAATTGTATATTTAATTTAATAATATACAAAATTAGAATGCTATAAAAGTACTAATTGTAAATTTAAACACAATTATGTTGCAGCTCGTTAAAGTTGACAATTGTTTTGACAATCCTATTCTTTCCTTTCCTGTGATTGCCAAATGTAAACAAATACGTTACAAATTCAAAATACTTCAAAGGTGAAATTTAATAATCAATTATATGTGCAAACTAATAAAGAAAAAGTGAAGGAGATTGTTTCATACTGCAGCATTGATAGCTGACTAGTTTTGGTTCTACGGGAGACACGCACTTTTGAATTGACTCTTCTTCTTCGCATTTGTGCATTCAAAAATAATCACATGCCAACTGGCTCCAACAACACCTATTTTAAGTATATTTAATATACAGTGGCGAGCACATGTGGATACATGTTTGCCACTTTTGAACTCTTATGCCTGTAAAATCTTTAAAAATGCATCAATCCTTTTAATCTTTTTTTGTTTGATTCTTTATCTTTGTTAATACACAAATAAACTGTAGTTACTTTTAAAACAAGGTAATTACATAAAAAAAAATTAACAAACAAGAAAAAAGTCAAAGTATCCACTTTTGCTCGTTTGTGTTTTTTCATTTGCCAACTCTTATTTTTAAGCTTTTAAAAAGAAAATGAGGGATTCCCAGCACAAAAAGTGTTCTTGGACTACTAGACATTCAAATTGCTAAGTCATTGCTCCTTTTGTTTCCAAAATTTGCGTATTATTCACAAAAATCCATATTTCAAACAAAATGAGAAAAATATCGGCAAATTTGGAGAATAAAATAGTCGAAATGACTAAAAGCACGGGAAATCGCAAAATCACTTGGAATTTGCCACCGAACTGTTCTACAAGTTCGAAAAAAATGCCATATTAGCGTGCCTGGACCGTCAAAATCACGACTAAGTCTGCTTACCGACAGAGATGCGCGAGCTATGGAGCATATTATGATCACCAAGAAGAAGACTGCACCAAAACAAGCTACAGCGGCTATAGACAAACGAGTAAGTGAGTGAACGGCAAGAAGAGCTCTGCGCAGGATTGGTCTAACAGCGTCAGTCAAACAGAAGAAAATGTTGCGGCACGACTAAAATTTAGCAAGGAACACAAACATTGGACCGTGAAAGATTGGAAGAAGGTTATTTGGTCAGATGAGACCAAAATAAACAGATTTCAGGCACCGACCCCATGAAAAGTTAAAAAAACACAGTCGAAAAAACAATGAAGCATGGTGGAGGCAGTTTGATGGTGCTTTACTTGGTTAAAAACCGGCCCATTAGTGAAAATCGATGGGATAATGAAAAGAGAAGATTATCTTCATACTTTGAAGACCAATTTGCCAGATTTCGTAGACAAATGTGCTTACCCCATCCCGGACATTACCTTCCAACAAGACGGTGATCCGAAAAATACGGCTAAAATCGTGAAAAATTGTCTTCAAAATCAGAGCTTTCACATTATGCAGTGGCCTGCTCAGAGCCTAGAACTGAACCCAATTGAAAATTTATGGGCTCTGCTGAAAAAAAGGTGGCTAGGTAAGAATGTCCAACAAAACGATTGGATGAGCTTTGGAACCGCGTGCAGACGGAGTGGTGAGAGATTCCACTCAAGCACATACTAAATTTGGTTGAGAGTATGCCTAATCGCATAAATAGTGTAATAAAAGCTAAGGGCCTTTGGACCAAATATTAAAAAAAATATAATAAATAGGCAAAAACACAAACGAGCAAAAGTGGATACTTTTGACTTTTTTCTTGTTTGTTAATTTTTTTTTATGAAATAACCTTTTTTTAAAAGTAACTACAGTTTATTTTTGTATTAATAATGATAAAGAATCAAACAAAAAGGATTGATGTTTTTTTTTTTTTTGGTTTTGTATGCAACTGCAAGCGGGTTATTTTGGCCGACTTTTCATTTTAAGTTAAATGGTAAATAACATATTTTTTACTGTCTTTCAACTCTTTTTATTCTCCTACGCGTTTCGGCGTCTTTCCGCTTTCATCAGGGAGTCTGAACATAATCTAAAATATTTTTTGTATATACATACATACATACATCAAATACAATTATTTTCACAGAACAAATATAATGCACAAACAAATTTTCATACCTTATAGACCAGAGGCGGGCAAAATCTCATTTTCCATAACACGCGTGGATAGGGCAAAATATTCTGACGCAGCGCAGTCGGCTCACGCATAGTGTAAGCAAATTCGCGAACCGCCCGAACATGATACTTCGGGTCATGTGTCGCTCACGATTGTGCTTCGTCGGCGTGTTTGCGCTCTTGCTTAGAGATCTTTTGAGCGAAAAAATGAAATCAGTCGCTGTTCAGAACTCAATGAAGCAGGGGTATTTTGCGAATGACTGCAAAAATACACTTAACGAAAATGTTTTAAGGAATATGAGAGCATGGATTATATTTTCATTGAAAATGTGTGTGGCCCGTTTTGTGAGCGCGCTGTTGCTCACAATTTTTCACAGCTCATAGGCAATCAACTTCGTTTTTCGCTGCTTACTCACACAACGAAACGTTTGATTGTATATGTTTTGCCCGCCTCTGGCTTATATACTTTCTGTCTTCAATAGCTTCTTTTGTTTTGTCTTGGTTTGTTTGTGTTTTTGTTGCTCTATTGATTAAGTCGTCGATCAGCTGTTCTGGGTAATTGTTATTGGACAACATTGATTTTATTTTGATGTATGTTTTTGGTCTGTATTTTTTATCACTCAATGTGTAAGCTTTTGTTATTATGTTTTTTGCTGTGTTTATTTTTTGATTGCGGGGTTGGTTTGAATGATAATTCATAATTCGTCCAGAAGCGATTTCTTTAGTATACCAGTCAAATACAAGTTGTCCTTTTTCCTTTTCTATTTCAGTGTCCAAATAAGCAATTTTTCTGTTTTTCTCAGTTTCCATTGTAAATTGTATTCTGTGGTGTTGTTGGTTTGATGCATTTTTAAAGATTTTACAGGCATAAGAGTTCAAAAATGGCAAACATGTATCCACATGTGCTCGCCACTGTATTTACGAGTTTGTTTAAACATTTCAAATGCATCAGCATATTAATTATATATCTTAGATTATTTTGAAAGTTTGTTTAGTTCAATTCGAATATACTTTTCAATCTTCGAAAATGAATGCAAGCAGATTGGCGAGGCATGAAACTGATTGTTTTTGCTGCTCAAAAAAAATTGGTTGATTTGAGGAAGCTTTTTTTAAAATGCAAATTTATTAATGAAAATATGTAAAATAACGAATTGTTTGAATCCAGATTAATGAGGAAAACCATAAAGTTTATTTCTTCATTCATAATTTTTTATAAGAACTTAAAATAAGGCTGAATTTAAGCAAATCCCTGAGGGTATAGTCAGAGATTTTGCTAGAGAAAAAATTTCCCTGATAGAGATTTTCTGTGACACCAAAATTTCCCATTTGGTTGTTTTTGGCATCAAATCTCTAGTAAGCGATTTCTGTGACACCCCCGAATGATTGATATTTTTGTTTGACTTGTACCAGAGGAACTAATAAAAAATTAAAAGTAAAATAGAGTATCCAAATGTAGCGTCAGTTATCAGTACCAATTCATCACAGTAAAAAATACCCAGTACCTTTGGCAACAGATTCCACTTTTGAAGAATCTGTTATTTCAAGCAATCACGAAGAAGAAATTGAGCGAAATATGCAAATGTCAAAGTATCTACCACCCAGTTACACCATGCAGCCACCACATTTAAATGAACTTGTAATGAAAGAGGATTGTACTGTTCACAAGGGAAAAAATTAATATTTCATAATTTTCTTTCGGTCTATCTGGCTCATTATACCCTGTACACATATTGTGTATCAGGGTATATTGTGCTTGTGCAAAAGCCAAATGTATGTAACGCACAGAAGGAGGGTCGGGGGACCCCATAAAGTATATATATTCTTGATCGGGACGACAAAAGAAATTGATTAAGACATGACCGTCCGTCTGCCCGCCCGTCCTCACCAATGGTTCTCGGAAACTATAAGAGCTAGAGACTTGAAATTTGGAGGGTAGACTCGTGATGCTCGGCAGCAGATCAAGTTTGAACGGTTTCCTTCCTTCCCTCCTCCATCCCGCCCAACCAGCACCGACTTTTTTAAAACGCTATAACTCAAACATCCAAACTCAAATCCATCAGTATGAGTAGCTCTACAAAACTGCATACCACAATTTTTCCTCTTCCCCTTTATTTCCCCACCACCAGTTGTTTTCTATAAAACGCTATATCTCCAAAACTACTAAGGTATGAACCTGAAATTTTGTATACAAGCTCAGTAAATATGTATCTTTAAAACTGCATACCACAAAATTCCCCTCTCTTTCATAGTTACCCCTCAATGACCAACAAACTTAAATTTTTCGTAAATTACACTTTTTTTTGACCAATATACTTGATATTTTGAACACTATTTGAGCGAAACACAATACAAAAGAAACTCTCACCAGATGTTCGATGAAGCAACATTTACACGCATGTGTTAATTAACAAAAACAAAACACTTGTAATTATTTAAATGTTGTAAAATCTTACTAAGTTATAATTAAAAACATAAACAAATTTGCAAATAACACAATCAAAACAATATTTAATTTTTTACTGCAAATTTCACAACGTTTTAAACAAAAATAACTGAGAAGTTAATAAAAAACACTGGACAAATTTGATATGCGACCGACCACACCGAACACTTGACAAAAGTTGCAGTTTAAACACTATGTGGGGTTCAAGCTTTGAAGAAATATTGGACAGCGTTATACGAGGAAATACTGTCCAACGATTTTTGTGTTTTTCCTCGTTGCTTGTCAGCTTTCCCTCTTAACCAATAAACTGGCACGGTGCCCCTATACACACTTCCTTTTCTCTTTTGGTCAACAAACATTGTCAACAGACAGTCTTGTGAGTTGCCTCGTGTGTTTCTTTTCCCTTCTTATCATCAAACTACATTTGATTTCTGCGCGGTGCCTCGACCACTTATACCCCCTTCTTAACCAAAAACTAACATTTGACAACCACAATATTATTATTCAGCTACTAACACAGGAAAACTTTGATTATCTGAACACTCGATATTCTAAACATGTTCGTAATTTGAATCATCAATGTTTTATTTGTCTTCCTGAACATACAAATTAAAAGAATTAAAAAATACTTCAATTGGTCGTATTTAAAAAAAAAAAGTTAATACTTAATAAGATTTATAATACGTAGTGTCCGAAGAAACACAAAAACACAAAAACGAACAAATCGTTGACAAAATAAAATGTTTTCTTATATTTCGTATGCCTACATCTCTTCTTATCTAAAAACGCACAATTTTGATTGTGCCGATTGTTTTTGGTTGCAAATAATAATAATGTTTGCTGCACAAATATGTATATGACATGCAATTAGCAAAATTATTAAAAACAAATTTGATGACTATGTTCATATAATCATAACTAATATTGGTAAGAAAAAAGGTTCATACAACTTTTGCTTATAAATAATTGAAAAGGCAGAGATATAGGGAAAGCGGGAGAAAAAATGTGGTACAACTATATTTTATTTATTATATGTATGTACATATTGCTTGCTTACTGCAAGACCGTCATAATTCAAATGTCAAAATTTCGTGTTTGTATTCGTAATAGTTTCTGAGAAAGGCAATTTTAAGTTTTTTATTCCTAAGTGAGTGCAACTTGAAAACTTTGAACGCGTTTTTCTCGAAACAGCAAATTTTGAGTTATACCGGTCATGCAGTAAGCAAACGATACGTGAAAAGTATAATTAGAAAATGGTTCTTGTTGAAAAAACTATATGAAGGATTTTCCAAAACGAATAATAAGGACAATGCTTGCAAGAGTATATAAGTTTCGTCAAAGCTGAAAATTGCTCCCTTACTGGTTTTTTCATCTAAATTATATTTATAAATATGTAAGGTGCGTTTCATAATCATAAGACACCCCTAATTTTTTGAGATATTGTTGTGAATGTTTATACTGGGAATATTGTATTTTGTTGAGATAATATTAGAAGAGAAACAAATAACTTTCAATAACAAAACCATTAATTCATCAATTAAAAATAACAAAATTAAAAAAAAAAAACGTTTTTTTTTTTGATTTTTGTTTTGCTTAAAAACACCCTTTTACGAATCAATTGGGGCTCCATTGCCCTTCGCAATACAAAATAATCTTTTTTTCATCGAGTCAGCTAAATTTTTTAAAACATTGACATCGAGACTAGCCCATTCGGCGAGAATTGCGGATTTAAGCTGCTCGGTATTTTCATATGGGCGGTTATGTGCATATACCCTTCTCACCAATATACCCCACAAATTCTCAATGGGATTAAGGTCTGGAGAACATGCCGGCCAGTCCATAATCTCAACTGAGCAATCCCTCAGATAATTTTTTGTTGCGGCGCTTACATGAATACGAGCGTTGTCCTGCTGGAAAATGAACGGAATCTCTCGGTTTTCCAAAACAAAAGGAAGCAGGCTGTTTTCTAACACTTGTATGTAGTCACTGCTATTCATTCGGGAGGATGTAAATTGTAATTGGAGTGTGGTTTTCGATGTAAAAGCCCCCCAAACCATTACAGACGCTCCTCCGAAATTTCTCTTTGAAAAGTACAGAGGCGCCTTTCTCAAATCTCTCCATTAGTATTGGAAACCGTCAGGACCATCGAGATTCCATTTCTTTTCATCGGAAAAAATAACCTTTAAAACAAAAAACAATTAAGAAATGAATTGTAAAAACAAGTTAGGCCCATACGTTGTCCCAGTTGGTGTACAGATGATTTTCCGCAAATTGAAGCCGCGCCAGCTTGTGCCGTGGTAAAAGATGAGGAACTGTCTTCAATTTTGACAATTTTATATGGTTGCAGCGCTGGAGAGTACGCCAAATGGTTGTTTTTGAGACTTTATTGTGGACGGCAGCGGCCAAATCAAAGCAAGACCTTGTTGAGTTTGAACATTTTCTAAGAATGATTCGCTGTTCTCGGTCTGATAACTTTAATTTTCGGCCGATTGGCTTGATAGTATTATAATTTTGAGGATTACGCAAAAAATTTCGAACAACGCATCGGCTTCTGCAGATTTTTTGGAAATCATTGATATTGACATTCCCGACTCATTGTAATATTTTTCCTCGTTCTTCCTCTGATAATACGCAACCACGCGGCATCTGTATTTTTGAATCACTCTTATTAAATTTTTCACGTGACCGATTAATTTAATTTCAATTAAAGCAAATTTTCGACTGGTGTCTTATGAATATGAAACGACGAAAAAAGCCAAAAATGAGCAGTCGCAAACGAAAAAGTAACGGAACTCTGAAATTATAGGTACACAGGCGCCAATAACGGGAGTTCAGATGCACTGAACTATAAAAAACCACATGACGAAAAAAAGAATATTTGGGAATTTTTCTTTTAATTTTGACATTAACTGAAAATTGTAACTTAAAAGTGTCTTATGATTATGAAACGCACCTTACATACATATGTATGTATTCATAAATAATTTACAATTTTGTATGAGAATTTGTGATTCGAATTTGTCGAAAAACTAATTTAAAAACCAGTAAGGACGCTATAGACGAGTATACTCGACAATATAATACCCTGCATACACAGTAGGTGGTGCAACACCCTAAATCTACAAAAAAAAATGTTGATTTGACATCGCCCGATCGAATAGTGTTCAAAACATCAAGTAAATTGGTCAAAAAAAGTGGAATTTACGAAAAATCTGAGTATGTTGGTCATTGAGGGGTAACTTTCGTACAGAGGGGAATTTTGTGGAATGCAGTTTTAAAGATATATATTTACTGAGCTTGTATTTCATGTTCATATCTTTATTAGTTTTGGAGATATTGCTTTTTAGAGAAAACAACTGGGGGAGGGGAAATCAAGGGGAGGGGGAAAAATTGTGGTATGCAGTTTTGTAGAGCTCTTCATGCTGAGTCTACATACCGACTTTAATGTTTCTATCTCTTCGGGTGTTCGAGTTATTTCGTTTTAAAAAAGTGGTCGGTGCTGGTTGGGCGGGAAGGAGTGGGCGTGGCACAAAACCGTTTAAACTTGATGTAGTGCCAAGCAACACGAGTCTACCCTCCAAATTTCAAGTCTCTAGCTTTTACAGTTTCCGAGAACCATTGGTGAATACAGACGGACGGACAGACGGAGAGGGCTCAATCGATTTCTCTTGTCATCCTGATCAAGAATATATATACTTTATGGGGTCCCCCTCCCCTCCTTCTGTGCGTTACATACATTTCGTTCAAACAAACTTAATATACCCTGACACACTGTATGTGCAGGGTATAATAAGATAAGACCAGTTATAGTCGAATATTCTCAATAATATAATAACCTGCACACACGGTAGACGGTGCCACAGTTTACATACCGATTATCATGTTTTTATCTCATCTGGTGTTCGTGCTTCACCTTTTTTAGGGTAGTGCTAGTTGGGTGGGTGGTATTGTGCGTAGGGGGTAGCGACATATCTCCGCGCTACATATCTCCGCCGAACTGAGAACGACATATCTCCGCGCGGACTTATGTCGCTTTAAAACGAAATATCTCCGCGCGGACTTATGTCGCTTTAAAACGACATATCTCCGCGCGAAGCTAAATAAGATATGGCGTTGCCAATACGACATAACTTCGTTGATTTATTAGCGTCATATCTCCGCCCAGAATGGCGTTTAAACAAAGTTATTTAATGATTATTGTAAATTCCTATTCTCCTAAAAATTAGATTCAAAATCCAAATAATTGAAATAACATTAAAACCAGTAAGGGAGCTATTTTCAGCTTTGCTGAAACTTATATACGCTTGCAAGCATTTTCTCAAGTATTCTTTTTGGAAGATCTGTCTTACTTTTTCCTATAAGAATCATATACGTTTATAAAGATAAAGGGGCGTAGCCCCGCCCATTTTCTATTTTTTTTAACAAATACATTACAATCATTGTACACTTCATTTTGCGATCTTATATCTCGTCGGCTTACAGAGAAATCACATTTTTAAGTTTTTCTCTATATGGGCGGTGCCACGCCCTTATGTCCGATTCTTACGAAACTTTGGAATATGGTCAAGGATTCATAAAAACGCGTAACTGCAAAGTTTTATCTTTTTATATTTAAGAACAAAAAAGTTTTTCTAACAAAAACCAAATTTTTGGCCGATTGTTCTATATTTATCCAATCTTCACCAATTTTGCAGTGTACCTTAATTTACGTCCAAGATGTTCTTGTGCAAAAAATCGAGGCGATAGCTTTAAAATTAAAGAGTTTATTGAGCAAAAACCTCATTTTTAACTGATCGTTCCTAATGGCAGCTATATGCTATAGTTATCCGATCATGCTGGATTTCACATCCAAACTGCGTGCAAGTGAAAGAAAATTTTCTGCATTTAAATTTTTTTGATATCTTTAAAACTCTAGGAGGAGTTCGCATCGCAATAGACAGATAGACAGACGGGCATGGCTATATGAAGTAGTCGCGTCGAGCTGATCAAGAATATATATACTTTATATAGTCGGAAATGTCTCCTTCTCTGCGTTGCAAACTTCATGACAAAGTTAATATACTCTTGCAAGAGTATAATATTGCTTAAAAAACGTAGTTTCATAGATATTTAATTTAATGTAATTACTTTAATGTTTATTTGTATGTACATATATATTATTATTATATATACATAAGTTAATGTTTTTGGCGCTCGCCAATTCCGCTATTTCTATTACACAGCAAAAAATTCTATAGACATACATACAGTTGCGAATGAAGGGATATATAGGAATATAAGGGATCTTGTCACAAAATGGTAAAAGTAGCAGCACTGATGCATACACAGAAAGTAGGGCCGCGCCAAAATTTAACGTTTTCTTTGTATCCCTTCATTCGCAACAGTATATAGAATTTTTTGCTGTGTAATAAAAATAACGGAATTGGCGAGTGCCAAAAATATTTTACTGATTTTCGCTTGGTGAATGCAATCACTTGATTTCGAACTTTCAATCAGTGTGCTTCTTGTTTCAATGAAAATGAATTTTGCTAATATCAAATTTGAGTTTTAAGAAGGAAGCCGCGCGAGGTGCTCTCTTTTGTTATATACCCCAAGTGACCAACAAATTTATATTAAAAACAAACAATTAAAATCTAATGACACCGTATATGTGTGCCGTGTCAAAGACTGTAGAGCTCGAGTGTATTTAAGTGCAGATAAGGCTCACGTTTATTCAAAGCCCGACATTATAAGCCATATTCATGGTCCACAGGGCCATTAAATGGAAAAAATCGAAGCTCTTTCGGAAATAAAAAATAAGTGCCAAAGTAATTGCAACGAAGACACCAAAAAAATATTTAATGATGTTCTCGCTATGTAAGTAAATAAACATATACACATACATACATATACATCAAGAATCGGTACATATATATTTATTCATGTACAAATCGAAAACGGCGTATGTCTATGTATTATGCAGAATGAGCGCGCAAGCTTTTATACTTGAACATAATATGTGAAATTAATTATTTTTCTTTTATTTTATAATAAATTAGAAAAACAAATAGAGAAGAGGAGATCGAAATTAATTATGATACGGTCAAACGTACTCTACAAAGAAAGAGACAACTGTTTCTACCAAAATCACCAAATACGCCAGAGGATGTTGGCGAAGCTTTTCAAGACGAAAATATCATGAGTCGTTTTGGCATGACGAAAGGATATAGTCCAAAAATTTTCTTTAAGAAGTTATATTCATCGAGCTCATTTGCATATTGCATATTCGCGTCTGACAAGGTCATCACCTTGATGCAAGACAGGAGCATAATAGGCATTTTTTAATAGATGCTACTTTTAAAGTATGCCCTTTCGGAGACTTTAAACAACTCCTTATTATTTATGTTAAATATATGCAAAAGGTAATTATTTTATTATTTGTTTAATTTCATATAGTAATTAAAATTATTCTTTGTTTTATAGATAACACCTTTTCTATTTGTTTTGATGACGCGTAAAACGGAGCTCTGTTACCAACATTTATTTACGTATGTTGATTCGAATATTTGCTGTCTAAATGGTGCATCATTTTTATGTGATTATGAGAAGGCGATGCGTAGCGCATTGAAAAATTTGCATCCAAACACGAATTTCTATTCTTGCTGGTTCCATTTTAAATAATAGGTTTGGAGAAAATGCTTCAATGCAATAACAAAGCGTACATGCTGTTTATGAAATTTTTGTATTTACCTCTTCTACCGGATAACAAAATAGTCGAAGCATTTGGTCTTCTTGAAGCTCAAGCAACTGTTTTAGACAAGAAGATGTTTTCTCCCTTTTTAAAATATTTTAAGAAGCAATGGCTTAAGAAGGTAATTCGTAATTTCAAATTTATGCTGTTATTTATTCCCGTTTCATTTTAATAGGAAGGACCTAAAAACATATCTGTTTTCAAACGTTCGACAAGAACTACGAGCTCTGTAGAAGCATATAATTTGAATCTGGCCAACAAAATTCGAGCAAAAGGACACTTCTTTAAATTCATTCAATGCATCATTGATGCCAAATATGAAAAAAGTCGCGAATTTGCTCTACTTTTTCAAAATGGTGGCATAGGCAATCAGACACAATCAAAGCAACTACGCGTAAGTTTATACTAAATGTAATTAAAGTCATAAAAATACATTAACAATAATTTTTGATCTCAGGATCGCGCTAAAAGAATTATGAATGCCATGGATCTATTTGACAAGGGAGAAATAGATATACAGGGTTCTTTGACATACACTGTCTCCATAGGTGATCGGTTTGTAAAACAGGACTTGTTCGACAGTGTCCAAATAGATTCTAATTTATCGAGAATGTCGTCTTCCACATCTTCGCTTTCCTCGAGTTGTTCAAACATAAGTCAACTGTCAGATTCTTCTATTGTCCAAATGAATCCCTGCAATGTTTGTCTGGTCAATCCAAAATCTGTTTTGTTGCGTCCATGCAACCATGTAAATATTTGTAGTGCCTGTTGGGATCAAATTCTTGCCCACAATCAAGAACTTAATGATACTGATAGTCAAGAACCTAAATGTCCAACATGTCAACAAAAAGTAAAAGACGCAATTCGTACTGTTTATATATATAATTAAAAAAAAAAATAAAATGTAAAATCTAAATGTCAAGCACATTAAAGCGTTTGGTTCACACAAACGTTCTTTCTTTTTATTTACTTATGTATATATAATAATAATAAATATGTACATACAAATAAACATAAAAATAATTACATTAAATTAAACATCTATGAAACTACGTTTTTTAAGCAATATTTTAATCTTATTTCAATTGTTTGGATTTTGAATCTAATTTTTATGAGGGTAGGAATTTACAATAATCATTAAATAACTTTGTTTAAACGCCATTCTGGGCGAAGATATGACGCTGATAAATCAGCGAAGTTATGTCGTATTGGCAGCGCCATATCTTATTTAGCTTCGCGCGGAGATATGTCGTTTCAAAGCGACATAACTTCGCGTGGAGATATGTCGTTCTCAGTTCGGCGGATATCTGTCGTTTTAAAAGTGACAGAACTCCGCGCGGAGATATAACGTTCTGAAAACGACATAACTCCGCCAGAAATAAAGCGACATATCTCCGCGCGGAGATTGTACCGGGCGGAGATATGTCGCGCGGAGATATGTCGCTATGCCGTGCGTAGCACAAAACCGTTCAAACTTGATCTGGTGCCGAGCATCATGTGTCTACCTATCAAATTTGAAGTCTTTAGCTGGCTCTTATAGTTTCCGAGAACCAATGGTGAGTACGGACGAAAAGAATGACAGATAGACATGGCTCAATTAATTTCTCTTGTCGTCCTGATCTCCTTCTATGCATTACATACATTTCATTCAAACAAATACGATAGACCCTTGTACTGTATGTGTACTATTTGTACAGGGTATAAAAAGCAACAGAGTATTCCTAAAACTGTTTAAATTAAAAAGTCAAAAATTATAATCAAAACCAGTAAGGACGCTATCTTCAGCAAGGCTGAAGCTTATTTACTTTTCATGCACTTTCTTGTGCCACGCCCATTTTTTTGACTGAATATACTTACTATTTACCAATTTCCATTGTTTTTGCTCATTAGGTACCGGAGATATGCAAATTTTTGGCTAAATTCTAAAAGTGGACGTAACCATGCCCATTTTTGTCAAAATAGTTTTAATGCCCCCAAGAACATAAGTGTGAAGTTTCAAGTCAATTGCTTAAGAAACAAAAAAGTTTTCCATACAATGACGTGAATCTTGATTCTGTTCGTCTTCTTAATTTTGTATGGCAGGTACCAGTTCCAGTTGCCCGATCTCAATGAAACTTTCAGGCATTTAGTTGGATTATGTAAAACTACTAATAAAATTTCAGCACTCTATCATACAAAACAAAAAAGTTTTCCATACAACAATTGAAGATTTGTTCACTTTTCTTCTTCTTTTCGTATGGGAGCTACCTGTTCCAATAATCCGATCATGCTGGTTCCGACCAATGATTCATCGTCATAAATTCCAAGGCTCTGTGCAAAATTTCAGCTAGATATCTACAAAACTGAGGGACTAGTTTGCATACATACAGACAGACGGACATGGCTAAATCACTCGCCTTGTCGTTCTGATCAAGAATATGTATACTTTATACAGTCAGAAATGAATATTTCGATCTGTTACAAACTCCGTGACAAAGTTAATATACTATTTCACTTACGTGAAAAGTATAAAAAAGATGTATGGTCTGAGGTTCGAATCCACGTTAACCTATATGTCATGTCAGAACTCTACCTCGCGACCGCCGAGTTGTTTTATTTTCATTACAAAAATTGATGTTTTGCCGTTGTCACAATATTGAATGTTTTATTAAAAACAATGTGTTTCAGTCACTTCCCCTTGAGCATATTTGCTTAAATTTGTTTGTGTACTTCTTATTTATGGGTGTGCTCTTTATTCGCAAATACAAATTTTGTCCTTCAGATGCGAATTTATCGAAAACTAATCCAAAAATCAAAAAGTAATAGAATATCCCTAATACTAATTAAACAAAAAAAAAAATAAAAAAAAACTTAAAAAAACCAAAAACCAACAAAAATAATGACTAGTGTTGTATGGGGTTTGATCCTATGTCATGTGGCATGTGAAGCCGGAACTCTTCGACGCAACCATTGAGCTGTTTGGACGAAGTTTAAAAAAATGCAAGTTTTGTCATTGTTACTTATTTCTGTGTGTGCTCTTTATGTACAATTACAATTTTGTAATGGATTTTAGATACGAATTCAGTGAAAATTAATTCAAACATCCAAAAACATAGAATATCCTTAAGGGGGTATTCTAGTGTAGGATTTGAAAAAAATCGTTTTTTTACATTTGTTTGAAGTCCAAACCCTCAAGAATATGTGCTCAAAAGGGTTTTTCAAAATTCGAAATATTTTCGGAGTTATAAGCGTTTTTGTGATGTAATGTACTAGTGCCGCTTTACTCTGAACAAAACTTTAAACGCGATTTTCTCGAAACTACTTTTTTCGACCTGGTTGACATGATATCTCCGTTCTAATCATCCGATTGACTCCAAATTTTGCAGGAACCTTCAGGGGCGTAACTATACCATCTGGGGCCCGTGGCAAATTCTTTTGATGGGGCCCTATCAGTAAAAATCGTCACGTTGTACTCAGTTTGATTTTAATAAATTTCGAAATTTTCAGCGTACTCAATTACACGTTGTATATGTCCCACTAATGGCCATATGCCTTCTCTCTTAGGCGAGAGGGAATGGTCTGTAGTCCCCACGCTAGCCCAATGCGTATTGGAAACTTCGCATTCATCCAAAGAACGTAATATCTCAATGCATTCATCATCTATTCGCTAGATTTTCGGTGAAAGAACAACATCGTGAGGAAACCTGCATACACTTACATTGAAATACAAATAACAATTTAATTTCAATAAGATATTTATTAAGAAAAATATTATTAAATATTATTAAGAAAGATATTTATTAATAAAAATCTTTTTTTCGAGCTTTCTGTTCCGCAAAAGTGTCTATAACATCATCAAAGTTTAAAGATCTGGCCATAGGATTTTCAATAGACAGAATAGCCAAGTTTAGGTTTTTATCAATTTTAGTTTTGAAAATGATCGTTCAGCACTCGCTGTAGTCATAGGAATTGTAAGAAATAAAATTAATGCAGTGCATACTTCAGGAAAGCTGCAGGACATAAAATGATTTTTTATTATTAAAAAATCAGCAAGGTCTCTAATACACGAAGATTTTTCTATTTCGTCTCTGAAAGTGGATCGGAAACTGAGAATTTCTCTGGCAAATGATTCAGATATGTCTTTTTTATATATCTCAACAAATTCTAAAGCTTTTTTTAATAGATCAGTGTCATTCAAAACTTTTAAAGTGGAATGCTGCAAAACACTGAAATTTGAAACAATTTCATTCATTGGAAGGAAACGCGATTTCAGTTGATTTATAATGATGTCCAATACTCGATAAAATATGTTTACTTTGAACAAACTTTCCGGATCTTGAAGACGCTCATCTTCGCAAAGCTCATCGAAATAGCGTTTTACCTTCCTCTGACGAGTTTTAGAAAATTCAGGGGTGATGGACCATTTTTCTGCTACATAATTTGATTCCATTTTTTAATTTTCAAAATCATTTCGATACCTTTCCAATTCTTCTAGACAAATTTTCAAACGTTTTAAGGCATTTGAAAGATCGATGGCTTTAGATTGAAGCGATTTAGAGGCTGCATCGATAGTAAGTAGAATCTTGCAATGGAAAACCAATAACATTATAAAATTGTAGTTTCGATCTTCTTTTTGAATGAAACAGCTTCATTTCTTTCATCTGATTTGCGATTTAACAGAATTGTTGTCATTAGCGCTTTTTGGACTTCAACAAACCGAACTTTTAAAGCCAAAACGGCATCATAACGTCCTGCCCATCTAGTAGGGTTTAATGTTTTTAATGTTATTGAAGTTGAAGACTCATTTTCTTTATGAGATATCAAACCTGATAAAGTATTCCATCTTTTGATACTATGCCCAAAAATATTATAAATTTATTGAACTGTTTAAAAAAAATTTTGCATTTCAATAACCTGCATCATTGAGTACTAGATTTAAATTATGAGCAGCACAGTGAACATATACGGCATTTGGCTCGACATATTTTATGAGTTTTTGAACTCCACCATAAGTCCCTTTCATTGTGTTAGCACCATCATATCCTTGTCCTCGACACTTATTTAGAGGAATATTTTTGTCATTTATGGATTTAATAATTTGCTTGGACATTGCTAAGGCAGTTTGATCCTTAACTTCATGAAATCCTAAAAATGTTTCTTTAATGACAAGTGCCTTTGGAATCCCATTATCATCTTTTTCGATCATACAATAACGGTAAAGTTCACACATTTGATAAATTTTTGAAATATCTTGAGTTGTATCGAATACGATAGAGTAGAATGGTGCGGCATTTATTTCATTTATGAGTGCATTTTCTACTTTTAGAACCAGGACAGAAATTAGCTCATTTTGTATTTTTGGACTTAAGTATTTTATCTGGCCCTTTGGTTTACTTAACAATTCTCGTAAAATCGGGTCGTATTTTCCTAATAACTCAAGAATACTCAAAAAGTTTCCTTTGGAGCTTGGATCACTGCTATCTGCATTTTCTCTGTGGCCACGAAAGGCTAAATTACACGTTGAAAGTTTCAGAGTAACATCAAGGAGCCTAGAAAGTACTTGGCGCCAAAAAGATTTATCTTTTTTGATTATAGACTCTTGCTCTTCATCGAGTGTTCCATGTAACCACCACTGTTGATACGTAAGACAGGAAACCAGATGAATTTTTGATGTCTCGTGTCTTTGTATGGCATCTACAATATGTTTCCAGTCGTCATAGCCCTCAATCCAAACATTTTGTATTTTTTTAGATGCCCGATTTACGAATAACCAACACGGTTCATAATACGCCTTTTGAAGTATTAAAGAATAGGATAGCCATGTACGTTCAAGTTTCACGCCAGACTTGGAAACAATATAGTAATGTTTTTCTAGAAAAGATCGAATGACACTTTCTTTTAAGAAAGGGCCCTTAGGTTTACAATGTCCGTTTTCAATCACGAACCTTTTTACTTGATCAGTTATTAGCTCTTTAAAATTACTTAATATAATTATCTTTGATTTTTGTTAGTACCCTGTTGTGGTTGTTCTGGGTCTGGATAGTCACTGGTGTTGGGTGCTGCATCTGATAATTCTGGTATACTTTTAGTAAGGTCTAATTCTTCACTTTTGGAGCACTGTTCACTCGACTTTTCATTATTTAAGTCATCATTTTTCAAGTACTGACTAATTTTAGGTAGCTTTTTATTTTTTTTCTTCAGTTTCCCTCTTTCTCTTTCGTTTTTCGCTCCCACTTGAATATTTTCTGGAACTAGACATTTTAATATCTAACTATCACGATCAACTTTACTTTGCCACATACGCTCTGCTCGAGTTAAAGAATCAGCGAGACGACTTGTTTGGTCTGAGGTTCGAACAGTAGTAATTATTTTATTTTTAAAATGTTGAAGGAAAACTGCCAAACTGCAGCGACTTATACTTATGCTAAGGTAAAATCTCATACGTATTACAATTCTCAGGAATTACTTCAATTCTTAGGAACTACACAAATATTAATACAAAGTATATGACTCCAAAATTAATACGCATTACAATTACTCGAAATTTACAGTCTAAACGTTGACGAAGCAGCAAAGTTGATGCGCAATATAAATCTCATGAATTACAGTCCATAAGGTGAAGAAGCAGCAAAGTTGATGCGTATTATAATTCTTAAGAATTAGATCTCAGGATTGTTGCTGACCGGCCGGTTAATGCGCAGTTGGTTGGGGTGTTGGGCGGTTAGTTAACTCTCGCGAGAACAACCGAAAAAAAGCATGCAAGTTAACGTATGCCGCAAGCGCGCCAAAGTTGACACATTTCTTTGTCACTTCGGTGCCACACTTTCGGTGCCACCCTCTTGGTGCCGCACCGTATCTTAAACACTTTAAGCTCAAATCATGAGTTCAAGAGCTAGAGCTACAGTTCTTGTTTACGAATCTGAGCAATGCGATCCGCGTAGCTGACACATTGCTTTAACACTTTTCTAGAGCCCGAGCTAATTAAGTCTTTCTATGGGACACTTCTTCACCAACAAAAGGTAAACAGTTTCTCTTATTTACAAATCTGAGCAATGCGATCCGCGTAGCTGACACATTGCTCTAACACTTTCCTATTAGCGATCAGCGACCAAGCGATCCGATATCAAAGGGCTATTCCAGCTCACGCTTTGTTTACAAAACAAAGCAATGCGATCCGCGTAGCTGACACATTGCTTTGACACTTAACCATTAGCGTGTCGCGGGCAAGCGCTCTCTCAAATATGCTGAGTCGCGATCAAGCGCTCTCTCAATCCTTCTTTCTATTGTGTAAACTAACGCTTCCATCAAGTTAGAACTCAAGTGTGGTACAATTGATAACATTACATAATTCCTAAGAGCAAACTATTTGCTCACGCAAATCAGTATATAAACATAAGCCCAAATAATTTGGGAGTAGGCTTATCTCTAACCACGACGCGGTCGGTTGTAATGTCCTCACACAAAATAAATAAAAAAAAATAAATGTATTAACCAAATTCTTTAACGAATTTATTTAATTGGCGCCCAACGTGGGGCCACGTCAAGAAACGGTATTAATAATATAAAATATACCTAACGTGCGCCTCTAACTAAGCCTAAAACGGTTCTAATAATATAAAACGAACGCGTTAGTGCTTAAAAATAAAAAAACCCACCAAGACGATCAAAGCTTTTCGCTAGTGTCGCAATTCAGGACGAAATAAATAGTCCGCAACATAAGCCCGCAACGGTTCTAATAATACAAAAACGAACGCGTCAGTGCTTTGAAAAAAAAAAAAATAATAAAAAACACAAAAACCCTATAAGCCCGCAACGGTTCCAATAAAACAAAACGAACGCGTCAGTGCTTTATAAAGGAACTTATACTCAAACAAGCCCGTAACGGTTCCAATAAAACAAACCGAACTCGTCAGTGCTTTAAGAAAAACTCTAACGCAAAAAGAAGCTCTAATAAACCAAACCAACAGCTTATTAACAACCAAATGGACTCCATCAAAAACTTAGTAGCAAAAGCCAAAGGCTACAAGCCGCTAAAATATTGTAACCAGTGCGGATCTACAGAACACACAGACAATAACTGTGTTGTGAACAAAAACAAAAAGTGCTAAGTGAAGCAAAGGTGAAAAAAAAACACACACCAAAAATCAACACAAAGACATGCTACCGAAGTCGGAAAAAGTCGAAGACATTGAAATAAAACTACCAAGTTCATCTACCTACCCTCACAAGGAGGAAGACGCCGGTTACTACCGAGGCATTGAAGGACAACTACGAGGCATCCGGGAGAACAACCAAGAAGACAACGCTGAAGACAGAGAATTCTGGAGGGACATCAACAGACGTATTCAGGAAATTCCGGAGGATATTCGGCATCAGTGAGTCAGAATAAAAAACTATATTAAGAAAAAAATACTTTGAAAAAAAAACCATAAAGCTATATATTAAGCGAAGAAAAATTTAAATTTGACAAATAGTTCAAAATCATAAAGCTACATATTAAGCAAGAAGAATTTAAATAATAATCTGATATTAGGGATTTTCCTCTTGGCAATAGACACTCTAAAACCTCTTTTCTTAAAAACTTATAACAGTGGACGAATTAATTGACAAATTCATCAAAATGAGTGTAGGCAATAACAATCTGACAGTCGACTTGTTTACTCGGCTAATAGCCGAGGCAACGGTCTCCCTACGTACAGAAATAAGTACGTTAAAAACGCAGCTAGAAGCTACAGTTACTCCACCAGTAACTGAATATAAAAAACAAACCATCGATATAACACTAGTCTGTTCAACGTCATTGGACATGATTAAATCACTGCCTGAATTCTCAGGCAGAATAACCAGTTATGTCAGCTGGCGCGAGGCCGCCAACAACACAATGAGCCTTTATAAACTAGGCAGCAAGAATTATTTCTCTGCCCTAGTAATCCTAAGGAACAAAATTGTGGGCGACGCAAATGATAGCCTGACTAACCACGGCACTGTCTTGAATCTTGAAGCCATACTGGCAAGACTCGACTTTGCTTATTCGGACAGACGTCCGATCCACATACTAGATGAAGAACTCAGTATTTTACAACAGGGCAATTTAAGTGTCCTTGAGTTCTACAATCTAGTAAATAAGAAACTCACATTGTTAACAAACAAAACCATTATGACTTATGGTAGTTCCTCGGAAGTGTCCAAGGAACTAAATCAAAAAAACAGGCGAAGCGCCTTAAGAATATTTATAAGCGGCCTGAAATCCCCGCTATCGGACATCCTTTTCTCGCTTAACCCTGAAGACCTTCCTAATGCATTAGCAAAGGCACAGGAGCTAGAATCAAACTATCAAAGAGCAAGATTTGCTCAGTATTATTTTGAAGGGAAAAAGAAAATCATACCCAACAAGGGAAAGGTACCTTACCAACAAAACAACCAAGGGCCTTCCACATCAAAAAATAATAGGGAAAACAACTTGCGTTTCCCCGAAACTAACAAACAAAGGGGTTATTTCAAACCTCAAGAAAAAAACCAAATGCCAGAACCAATGGAGATAGACTCTGTTTCGGCAAACCTGATCGGGCGAAAACCCAACGATAATAATATCAAACGCCCTCGAGATGGCGAACAATCTCAACAGCCTCAATATAAATCACAAAGGCTGCATAATGTGGAAGGGGAGCTAATTGAAACTCCTCGAGAAAATAATCTAAAATCATTTTTTAAATTAAAAAAAGTAGGGCTTCCCTACTTATACAAAACTGATCGGGAATCCGGTCAGAAATTAAAGTTGCTACTTGACACTGGAGCAACAGCCTCCTATATCAAGGAAGGCATCTATGGCAATAAAAAACAACTTGCCATTCCAAAACGCGTCAAAACCATTAATGGTTTTACTCGTATTACAAGTTATCAAGATATAACGTTATTTGGTATCAAAGGAAGATACTACGAAATCAAGAATTTAGAAACCGACGTCATAATCGGTTGTAATATTCTAAAAAAAATTAATGCGGTCATAGATCTAAAGAATATGAACCTAGCATATGAAGATAAGAAAGAAAACATATTTTTTGACAACCCAAGGGTTGACAATTGCGGAAACAATCCGCAAACCGAATCTATAAAAGACTGCGAACGAAGCAGCATTTTTTGGGAAGAAAAACCCTTTAAAAAATCAAAAATTTCTTTGGGATTAAAAAATCCTGAAGACGCCGCCGTAGAAATATCCGGCAAACCAAAAAATAAAACATCTTTGGGACATAATGTTCCTAAAGACGCCGCCGTAGAAATATCCGGCAAACCAAAAAATAAAACATCTTTGGGACATAAAGTTCCTAAAGACGCCGCCGTAGAAATATCCGGCAAACCAAAAAATAAAACATCTTTGGGACATAAAGCTCCCAAAGACGCCGCCGTAGAAATAACCGGCAAAACAAAAAATAGGAATTCTTGGAAAACCGAGAATGCAGAAACCATCGTCGACACCTTAATCGACAATCAATTAATATTTTCATCAATGGAATCATTGCATTCCGACAAAATCAATGAAAGGGTTGGGGACAACCACGAACAAACTATAAAGGAAACAGACACGCTCAGAGAAGCGATTGTTTCCAAAATCAAAAAAGAACATTCTGATATAAATATGAACATTCCGTTTAGAACGGATATTGTAGCAACCATTCGAACAGATCCTGAAACTCCTATCTGGAGTAAACAGTATCCATATCCATTCGCATGCAATAAATTTGTAAACGAAGAAATAGAAGATATGCTGGAAAACGGCATAATAAGGAAAAGCCGAAGTCCTTACAATTCCCCAATATGGGTAGTCCCGAAAAAAGGATTAAACGAGGGCGGTACAAAAAAATTTCGATTGGTAATAGACTACAAAAAATTAAATGAAAACACAATACCAGACGCCTATCCGATACCGGATCCAAGCATCATACTCAGTAACCTGGGAAACACAAAGGTATTCTCGACCCTAGACCTAGAATCTTCATTCCACCAGATATTAATGCATCCCAAGGATATCGAGAAAACTTCTTTTTCAGTAAACAACGGGAAGTACGAATTCTTGAGACTACCTTTCGGTCTCAAAAACGCGCCAAGAATATTTCAACGCGCCATGGACGATATTCTTCGTGACAAAATCGGGAAAACATGTCACGTTTATATGGATCCCAGTGGACAAAAAAACGATAAATTTTTGAACGTCCACAAAACGTCCAAAAACGAGCTCGAAAACGAATGTTTTACGAATAAAAATCGGACATATCAGAAAATGTCCGTAAAATGCTCGCAATCGGACTTACAAACGAACCTAAAACGGATAAATTTCGGCTGAAAAAATATTCGCAAAACATTCGCAAATTGTTTGTAAACGGATTACAAACGAAAGTTTTACGGACAAAAAACGATCATTCACAAAACAATAGGAAAATGTTCGTAAACGGATTACAAACGAAAGGTTTTCGGTTAAAAAACGAGTATTCTCAAAGTATTCGCAAAATGTTCGTAAAAGTACTCGAAAACGAATATTTTGCGGACAAAAAGCGAGCACTCGCAAAATTCTCATAAAATGTTCGGAATCAGATTCTGAAACGAACGTATAGCGGACAAAAGACGAGTTTGAACAAAAATGTTTCAAATAAATAAAATTTATCAAATATCAAATGTTTCTATGTCGCCTGCTGTAGCTCTGAGTTTAGTGTGTTGGGCTATGAAACCGAAGGTATGAGGTTCAAACCCCAGCGGCACCAGAATTTAAAAGTTTATTATATTAATGTTTACGAATTTAATTGTTGTTAATAATAAAAAATAAAGATATTAAATAAGCAAAATTCTAAAAAAAGTTAACTGCATTGGTAATAAAAAAAAACAACAATATATTCTGTTCTATAAGATTGTTTCTATTTTTTTATTGGGGGAATAAACTGGGATTGAAACGAAAAAAACTGTTATTAATCAACCTGAAAAAGGTTCGTAAACGAGTCCGCAATAGGCTCTCAAAAATTCCGTAAAAGGGTCGCAAAAGATTCCGAAACAATACGAAAACGAGTTCGGGAACGACACGAAAACGAGTCCTAAAACGATACGAAAATGATTCCCAATTGTCCGTTTTCGACTATCGTAAACGAAATTTTCGTGCACACAAACTGAACGACTGATGATTAATTTTCGTATCGTTTTCGGATCCATTTACGATAGTTTTGTCCGGTTGAGTTTCGCAAAACGTTCGTTTACGATATCGTTAACGAGAATTTTGTCCACTGGGATGATATAATAGTGTTCACCAACACTATTGAAGAACATTTTAAAGAATTAAATTCTATTATTGATTTACTGGCTGAAGCCCATATGAAGATTTCTCTTGAAAAGTCAAAATTCTTTTACAAAGAAATAGAATATCTAGGCTATATTGTGGCTCACAATGTCATAAAAACACATCCTAATAAGATTAAAGCTATAAAAGATTTTCCTATTCCTCGAACTGTTTTCGAGTTAAGAAGCTTCCTGGGCCTGACCAACTATTATCGCAAATTCGTTAAAAACTATGCGAATGTTGCAAAACCCCTTACCAAACATTTATCGGGAGCCAACGGGAAGATCTCGAAATATTTATCAAAAAAAACCATGGTACAACTTGACGATGAAGCGGTTGAAGCTACCAACGAACTAAAAGAAATCCTGGTAATGCAAATTGAATTAGCCCAACCGGATTATACGAAAAAATTCATACTAAATACAGATGCGTCAAGCTTTGCGATAGGAGCGGTATTATCCCAAGAGGGAAAGCCGATCACATTCATTTCAAAGACGCTAAGCAGTACAGAAAAGAATTATGCTACCAACGAAAGGGAACTATACGCTATAGTATGGGCCCTACAAAACCTCCGAAACTATCTCTATGGTGTTTCTAATCTAGAAATTCATACTGATCATCAACCATTATCGGGCGCAATGTCGCCACGAAATCCAAATGCCAAAATGAAAAGATGGCATGCTTTTATCGAAGAATTTTCACCCAAAATAATATATAAACCAGGCACTACAAACGTAGTCGCCGACGCACTCTCAAGAATAGAGATCCACAATAATATAGAATCTGATGACGACTTATCCATTACAGAAACTCAACATTCGGCTGAAACCAGCTATAGGGAAGTTATTCCTATTACAAAAAAACCATTAAATCAGTTTAAACAACAGTTGATGTTATTACATGTTCCAACAAACAAAGTAACGATCCACGAAAAACTAAACTCCTTTGGCAACACTCGTCATTTAATCGAATTCAACAATATCGACAATCTATTCGAAATATTAAAACAGTACATTCTACCCAACATTATCACGGGCATTTATTGCACTGAGGAAGACCTCTTCCTTATACAAACCAAACTAAAAGAAACATTCACAAACAAGTTTCTTTTCACAAAAAATTTTCCAATGGACATCCATAATAAAGAAGACCAAACAAACATCATACAACAAACTCACGAACGAGCCCATAGAGGCTATGATGAAAACGCAAGTCAAATAAATCGACTTTACTATTGGCCCAACATGTCGGACCAAATAAAACAGTTTATAAGGAATTGTGAAATCTGTAACAAAAACAAATATAATCGACACCCACAAAAAATTCCTATAGGAGAAGCACCAATTCCACAAAAGGAAGGTGAACAACTACACCTTGACGTATTTTACGCACAAAAATTGAAATTCATCACATGTATCGACGCATACTCAAAGTACTTGGTCATCAAACAAATAGACAACAAATCAAATATCGAAATAAAAGTACTTGAACTTCTTCAACATTTTCCAGAAGTCAAATCAATAATGATTGACAATGAACCAAGTTTCTCTTCGGCTCAATTTAAGTCAACAATGCAACGCTCAGGCATATCATTAATTTTTAGTGACCCTAGGCATAGCGTGTCAAACGGACAAATCGAAAGAGCCCATTCCACCATAGTGGAGATTGGAAGGTGTATTCATGAAGAATACCAACTACTGGATTACGCTGAAATAATCCTAAAAGCGGTCCAAGAATACAATAAAAGCATTCATTCCACCATTAATGAGAAACCAATAGATATTCTCTATAATAAAAAGGTTCACGACAACATTCCAGAATTACTAAAACAAGCACAGCAAAAATTAATTGCATTCCACAACGCTAACAGAATTTGTACAACCTACAAGACAGGGGACACAATATATGAAAAAATCATAGGCGAAAGAAACAAATTAAAGCCTAGATATAAAAAACAAACAGTAAAAGAAGACTTAGGAAACAAAGTCATCATACAAAACAGAAACAGAGTTATTCACAAAGATAACATCAAAAATTAATATCTTTCATTACAGCACGATGCTGCTCATATTCCTACTAGTTACATTCGTACTCGTACGAACAGAATATATTGACTACAGTACTAACGAGTACCTGCTTCTGCAGGACAACGATGTTTTCACTTATGAAAACTATGGCGATGTTTTCCACATCACAAACTTTACTTACTACAGCAAACATACTAAACCCCAGAATACTAAATAACAATGACAAAGAATGAAAAAATGAACATAACACTGACGGACTTACTGGACGTATCACGTTTCTTAATACTAAAAAACAATGACTTAATAGTCATCTATATCAACTATCCTATTATTACTAACACATGTCAATCTTATATAACAAGTGCTATAGCCAAGAAAAACGGAAAACTCATAATAAATGATAGAATTTTAAAATGCAACACAGCATATTACCAAATGAGTAATTTCAAAAAAGAAATATACAACAGCTATGCCAAAATAAATAAAAACAAAAACTGCTTCACGATGTTGTTAAACAATGAAAAAGCCAATTGTACAATAATTAAGGAAAAAAACAAAAAAATAGACGAAATAAAAGAAGGTGCTATTCTTATCTCAGGGAACAATATTGTAAATGAGACTAACTTAAACGGCACATTTCTGATATTATTCAACTACTCTGTAATAATTAACAATGAGACTTTTGTAAACCGTAAAACCAAAGTATTAAACCATGTAAAACAAGGACAATATAAAGAATACTTCATTGAAAATTATATAGAAACAAACATTACCGAATTAAAATTCGAAAACATAAATCTGTTACAAAAATTAATCACAGAAACTCCATCGGAAGCAAAGTATTATATAATGATTGTAACTATTTTATTACTAATTTTTTTATTATACTACTTTGTCAATATAATCCATAGATTTAAGAAAAAACAAAAATACCTAGAAAATAAGAATCAGGAATTCTTGTACAACACACTTTCTCAACAAATCCAAAAGTTGATGAATCGGGACGATTCATCTTAAGAAGGGAGGAGTTAACGTATGCCGCAAGCGCGCCAAAGTTCACACATTTCTTTGTCACTTCGGTGCCACACTTTCGGTGCCACACTTTTGGTGCCACACTTTCGGTGCCACCCTCTTGGTGCCGCACCGTATCTCAAACACTTTAAGCTCAAATCATGAGATCAAGAGCTAGAGCTAATTGATTGGTCATTTCTCTGCCCAACGTTAATTGAATTCATTTGGTCCGTTGATGGACACCAGAATAATCGTTCTCTTTTATTTTGGTTTTTGAAAGCACTAGAATGCTCGTTTTCTTTTCTAGAGCACACTTCTTCGCCAACAAAGGGTAAACAGTTTCTCTTGCTTACAAATTTGAGCAATGCGATCCGCGTAGCTGACACATTGCTCTAACACTTTCCTATTAGCGATCAGCGACCAAGCGATCCGATATCAAAGGGCTATTCCAGCTCACGCTTTGTTTACAAAACAAAGCAATGCGATCCGCTTAGCTGACACATTGCTTTGACACTTAACCATTAGCGTGTCGCGGGCAAGCGCTCTCTCAAATATGCTGAGTCGCGATCAAGCGCTCTCTCAATCCTTCTTTCTATTGTGTAAACTAACGCTTCCATCAAGTTAGAACTCAAGTGTGGTACAATTGATAACATTACATAATTCCTAAGAGCAAACTATTTGCTCACGCAAATCAGTATATAAACATAAGCCCAAATAATTTGGGAGTAGGCTTATCTCTAACCACGACGCGGTCGGTTGTAATGTCCTCACACAAAATAAAAAAAAATAAATGTATTAACCAAATTCTTTAACGAATTTATTTAATTTGCACCCTCGTTCTTTCTCAAGCTAGGTACACACGATGCAAACAATTTGCAGCAAGTTGATTGCTGCAATCAAATTTGCACGTATAAACACGCGTGCAACCATTTTGCTGCAAACAAAGAACTTGCAAATTTTTTTTGCAGCAATATTTTTTGCTTGTCGTCTGTATACATTGTTTTACCGATATCTTGGTTGCGTCAGTTGCTTGCAAAATGCTTATCGCGAAATTGCTGAAAAAATAGACAAAAGTGATGATGAAATAAAAACAAAGCAAAAAAGAGTGCCCAGGGTTCATCGGACAACTATACCAGCAATTGGAAGTTTTTCGATGCGCTTAAATTTATTAAAAATACGGAAATAATTATAAAATTTAAAATGGTTTGTTTCATCGCCATTTTGTAGCTCTTTTAAAAGGTTCTGATGCACTTCTTTTTCATCTCTTTTGAAAAACCACTCTTTCACCCAACACTTTATTTTTTTTTGCAGACTCTAATCTTCTCAGTTTTTTATGTTTAATTAAAGTTGCTAATATAGCAATAGCAGCAACTCTCGATTTTTGTGCCGTCATATGTAATATAAACACGTCGTTATTCCTTGACTTTCACAAAACAACAGAACTTGCAAATGAGTATCACTTGCAAGCACTGCAAACAAAAAATGAAAGCACGTGAAGACATTAACGCAATGTATTGCACGAAATAGCCATGCAAAAGTTTGCGTGCAAAACAAAAATTGATTGAAGCAAGAAATTTTCTTGCAATATTTGCATAGGTGTAAACATTTGTGCAAACTTTTGCTGCAAATTATTTTCAACTTGCTGCAAATTGTTTGCATCGTGTGTACCTACCCAGCAGTTCTTCGATCTAGTACAGAACTAAGGTCGGAACTAGTTTGATTGTAAATACAACTAGTGTCAGCTCAATCTACTCTCAATGCTTTCAACTGGTGAGTTTTACTAGGGGATGTCATAGGCAGGGGTCAATCGCCACAATTCTGCCACTTCCGTCTAGTTACCGCACTAGTCCTACCGGACCACTTTGCGGTATACAAAAAAAAGAAAATGAAACCATCTTGAGTAATTGGTTTTTTTTACTATTAATTATAATTGGTTATTTAAATAACTTTATTTTTTTATTGTTAATAAAAATTAAATTGATAAACATTAATATAATATACATTAAAATTCTGGTGGCGCTGGGATTTGAACCTCATACCTTCGGTTTCAGAGTCCAACACACTCAACTCAGAGCTACAGCAGGCGACATAGAAACATTTGATATTTGATAAATTTGATTTATTTGAAATATTTTTTTCAGACTGGTGCTCTTATGCATAACCTCTGTCTGGTCCAAATACTAGTCCCAAATTCACTAGTTGAAAAATAGTTTCCAAATAACGAAAATGGGTCAATCCGACATTTTGTTTTTTAAACTGGTGTGATAAAGCGCTATCTTTGACTAGTTAATGTACTAGTTTCGAATTCGACAGATGGGTACTGGTTTGCTAATAGAAGTAAACTATCGAAAAGGGGGCAATTGACAAAACGAGAACTCCTGGGTAGCTTCAGAGCAGCAGACTTCGTTTCGGTTTTCTGTTGAGCGCTTTACGTTGAACTGTTCATGAAACGGTTTCTTACTGAACATCGCAAAATGAGAGATACGAGTGACGCTCACACAGCTAGTCTCACTAAAAGACCGATTCACTGAAACAGTCAACGCAAACGGTATTTTCAATAATTTTTTTGAGCTCGCGGCCTCTTGGGTCGGGGGCCCGTGGCATTTTGCCAGCCCTGCCACCCTATTGTTACGCCACTGGGAACCTTCTTTATTCATCCCTCTACCCACCTCGCATATTGCAATATAATTAGTTTTACTATTTTTTAAAAATCCATGAAGGTGAAAAAAACGGGTAAAAAAACATTTTTCATTTTTGAGTCGTCGCACAGTGAGGCCTTCTGAGTTTTTCGATTGCAAAAATCATATCTTCTAAACGAATAAATATAATTGCATGAAATAAGTTTTATTTAAAAGAGAATTCCTTAAGCTTTAGCTTAAGCTATCGTTCAATACGCTACGATATCTGGGAGCGGCATAGTAGGTTGTCAAAGTCAGAATTTGTTTCCGGTGCAGCTTTAGCGTCAGAAAATGGCTAGTTTTCAATTTTTTATAAACTTAGAAATTTGCAACTGTACACAGTATATATATTCTTTATCAGTATGACAAGACGAGTTGAAATAGCCATGTCCGTCCGTCCGTCTGTATGTCTATCAGTACTTAAACAACATCTCCCACAATTTTGAAGTGGTCGACCTAAAATTTTGCACAGAGTCTTCTTTTCTGTGCGATCAACTCATATGTCGGAATCGGCATGATCGGACTATTGGAACTGGTAGCCCCCATACGATAAGAAGAAGAAAAACGAACAAAACTTGATTCGTTGTACGGAAAACTTTTTTGTTTTTGAGGAAAGACGGCTGAAATTTCACAACTAGAGGTTTTATGTAGCCAGATCAAATGTCTGAAAGTTTCATTGATATTGGACAACTGGAACTGGTACCTGCCATACAAAATGAAGAAAATTAAGCCATTTTACCTCCCTTTGTACCGCCCCGATCCATTTTACAACCACCTGCATTGCATAATGTAACTAGTTGCTTCCAATAACAAAATATGTTCATTTTATTAACATATTAAAGCTGTAACAGCGAATCTACTTACTGTGTATTCTTCTTCTTATACCTGCGGTAGCGCCTTTTTCATTGATTTTTTGTGTGAGGTTGCGGCCGTTTTTTTGCTTTAAAAACCAAACAGGCAAAAAAAGGCAGCTGAAATTTTGAACATAGGTTAAGGAATGTTCAATAAAATTTGGCGATTGTCATATTTTAACGTTTTTTTTAATTGTCCACCAAAGTTGAAAAATGCCCAAAAAATAGATAGTTCGAAAAACAGCCTCCCGTAGTAAACTATAAATGCTAAAGACTTGGTATTTATAGTATAACACTATAATATGGCTACCTAAGAATAGAAATCAATTCGATAATGATTCGAGTTATAATTTCGTTTTTATTCCAACTCAAAGATGCCAAATTTTCAAAAAATTAGTATGTCATTGAAAGTTGAAAAAAAGGTCAACTTTGAGTGCGCATATCTTCCAAACTATAAATCCGATTTCGTTAAGGTTAATATTTCCTTAATCTCTGGAAAATTCTCTATCAGACCCATTTATTTGTTTTATCAACAGCGTTCATGCATTTTTTGATTTTTGCAAGCTGAATGTGTCTAAGGCCCCTCTGTGCGTCGCCATTTTGTGAAAAAATTTTTAGTTTTTTATCCGAAGTAGGGACGATAGCGACATTTTTTCTGAGAATAACTGCATTTTCCTTTTTTTTCGGACACTACAAGGATTGGAATCATGTCAACCATGACACCACTTTTTTTTTTGGCTTCCTCTTCGCGACATCATAACTCGGTGAATGGAACTTTTTTTCTTTTTGTGACAATTTTTTTCTATTACTTAAATATTAATAAATATTTTGTAAAAAACTGTATACTCAAAATGTTTTTATATATTTTTTTTATCGTGCGGTGAAAAATGTCTAAAATTGGGGCTTCTCACTAAAATACCCCTTAACTGAAAAAAAGCATAGAATATCCTTCACTAAAAAACAAAAACAACCAGTAAGGGTGGTATAGTCGAGTATACTTAACAATATAATACCCTGCACACATGGTAGGTGGTGCCACACCCTCAATCTACAAAAACATATTGATCCGACGTCGCATATTCAAATAGTGTTCGAAATATCAAGAAAATCGGTCAAAAAATGTGGATTTTACGAAAAATTTAAGTTTGTGGGCCTCTGAGGGGTAGCCATCAAAGAGAGGGGAAATTTGTGGTATGCAGTTTTTAAGATGTATTATCACTGAGCTTGTATACGAAATTTCAGGTTCATACCTTTGTTAATTTTGGAGATATAGCTCTTTTAAGAAAAATACTAAGGGAAGGGAAATAAAGGGGAGGGGGTAAAATTGTGGTATGCAGTTTTGTAGAGTTGCTCATACTGAGTCTACATAACGACTTTCATGTTTCTATCTCTTTCAATGTTCGAGTTATAGCGTTTTCAAAAAGTGGGCGGTGCTGGATGGGCGTGAAGGAGTGGGCGTGGCACAAAACCATTCAAACTTGATCTGCTGCCGAGCATCACGAAACCACCTACCAAATTTCAAGTCTCTAGCTCTTATAGTTTCTGAGAACCATTGGTGGGGACGGACGGACGGACAGACTTGGCTTAATCAACTTCCTTGTCGTCCCGATCAAGAATATATATACTTTATGGGGTCCCCTGACCCTCCTTCTGTGCGTTACATTCATTTGGCTTTTGCGCAAACACAATATACCCTGATACACAGTATGTGTACAGAGTATAAAAAGGAACCAGTAAGGACGATATCTTCAGCAAGGCTGAAGCTATAATACTTTTCACGTTGTGTCACTATAAAAAAAAAGTAAATGAATAGTATTCATGCCTCCCTAAGAACACAACTGTAAGGTTTCAAGTCAATTGGTTAAAAAACGAAAAAGTTTTCCATCCAACGGTTCAAGTTTACGATAAGTGGGCGTAGCCATGCCCACTTTTGGTCAAAATAGTTTTCATTCCTCCCTAAGAACATAACTGTAAAGTTTCAAGTCAATTGGTTAAAAAACAAAAACGTTTTCCATACAACCGTTCAAGTTTAACTATAAGTAGGCATGGCCACGCCCACTTTTAGTCAAAATAGTTTTCATTCCTCCCTAAGAACATAACTGTAAAGTTTCAAGTCAATTGGTTGAAAAACAAAAAAGTTGTCCATACAACGACGTGAATATTGCTTCTCTTCCTCTTCTTCATTTTGTATGGGAGCTACCAGTCCCAGATGTCCAATCTCAATGAAACTTTCAGGCATGTAGTCGGACTATGTAAAACTACTATGTTTAAAATTTCAGCACTCTATCATACAAAACAAAAAAGTTTTCCATACAACGATTCAAGTATTGTTCACTTTTTTTCTTCTTTTCGTATGGGGGCTACCAGTTCCAGTGGTCCGATATGGCTGGATCCGGCAAATGAGTTGATCGCACAAATAAAAAATCTCTGTGCAAAATTTCAGCTCGATATCTTCAAAACTGTGGGAGGAGATTGTATATATACAGACAGACGGTCAGACGGACATGGCTAAATCAACTAGTCTTGTCGTCCTGATCGAGATTATTTATATACTTTATATAGTCGGAAATAAATATTTCGATCTGTTACAAACTTCAGCACAAAGTTAGTATGCTATTTCACATACGTGAAAAGTATAATAAATATGAGTGTCACCAGGGGTTTCAACCCATGTCACATGGAGTGGAAGCCACTGAGCTGTTTGATTTCAAATTGCAAAACTAATGTTTTCTAATTTTCGCAATATAAAAACTTATAACATGTTACGAAATCTGCTAAAAATTACCTTGAAATTTTATTCTTCATATTCATAACCTCCGCATAAGAAAATTTCACTTAAAAAGTTTATTGATATTGGCATGTTTGTAAAACTACGAAGAAAAAATAAAAATTAAAAAAAAAAAAACTTAAAATTCTCAGAAAAAATCATATTTTCCGCAAAATATTAGATTTTGCTGAAATACTTAGAAATCAAATTCAAATTAAAAATTCAATGGAAAAGAAATTCGACAACGTCTCAATAACAAAAACAAAACCAGTAAGGATTGGAGTCGACAGTACTCGACTTCGACATACGCTGTACATTCAATTAGTAACGGATGTATTAGGGCATTGCCTCGCCCACTTTTCAATAGAAACCAATTAATTTTTAGTTTTGTAGACCAATTTGTTCCAAAGGTTTAAGGTAACCTATGTTGGCAATATGTGGGCGTGGCCACGCCCATATTATGATTGAATCTTGTTACACTATATCCCAATATCATACGCACCAAATTACATTCCTGTAAGTTATATGGTTCAAGAGATACAAGCATTTCAAATTTGTACTATATGTGGGCGTGGCCACGCCTATTTCTTATTTTGTTGTTTGGGCTTCAAGTCAGCTATATATGTACACTCTAAATTTGGTGATCCTATCTCAAAAAACAACGCAGAAAATACGACTTTTGTACTATTTTACTCGAGGTAGCTTCAGTTATTTGCCCCTCACCCCTAAACTAAGTCAAAAAGGGGGAAAACAAAATAAACTTGATCTGCGTAATAAATCACAGAATCGAACTGCGAAGTCTTTTGGTTCTATCTATTATAGTTTCCGAGATCGACGCGTTCATACAGACGGACGGACGGACAGACGGACATGGCTAAATCGACTTCTCTTTCGATACTGATCAAGAATAAATATACTTTGTATAGTCGTAGATGTCTCCTTTAAGGTGTTACATACATTGTCGACGTGCACAAACCTAATATACCCTTGTACCATAAGGTACAGGGTATAAAAAGCCATACACTATTTTAAACTATCAAAACTAGTAGTAATGGCTGATAAAAATTAGAATATTTGCCCTTAATTTTTTGTCTTTGTTAACAAGTGTGCTTAAGTTGCTGCAGAATGTGACTGAAAATTTAACAGCTGAGCGTGATTTCCTCTCTGGTTATTTTAATACTCTCTGCTTGACCGTAGATGAATTAAAAAATGCAAAAACAGCAGTTGTCAAATGGCAATTAGAGCTAGAATTTGGTCGAAAAATTTTCTTACTACAAAAGAATAGACCGCAGAAGCAAAGAGCAAATTACAACCCCTTTTTGGATGGAGATGGCGTCTTATGTAAAATATCCAATTATTATTGAAAAGTCACATTTTGCTTGGCTTGTTATAAATAAAGAACATAAAAAAACCTTGCCTGTTGGACTAAAGCTAATGAGAAACTACATTCATGAAGAGTACTGGATCTTTGGACTATGAAACTCCTTAAAAAAGGACCTTAAAAAACGCATTACCTACATTAGGTATACAAAGGAAATGGCCAGCCAGCTAATGGGGAATTTGCCGGTGTGTCGAGTAATAGGTGATTATTCGTTCCAAAACACTGGCATGACTACGCTAGACCTTTTCAAATCCGATGTTCAAAAGGTCAGACAGCATTCAAATAATATGTATGCCGCTTTGTTTGTATGACAACAAAGGAAATATACAACAGAACGGTTTTGGAAGCGTCATGACGATTTTTTACCAGATGCGGGAAAAGTGAGTACTTCTAATCGGACAATTGCACTAACTTCGTAGGAGCAGGATTATGGGAAGCTTAGTTAAACTCACTCCCCCTGATTAATCTGAACAATGATGACTCCAGATCCTTTTGTTAAAAATCGATAAATTGGATCCCTGCCAAGTGTCTCTGCCACACATCAGAGGAGAATTCTGGAGTGGGTGGAAAGAGGACTATCTTCAACAACGATCAAAATGGCTTAATGAAAAGCCGAACCCTAAAGAGGGACAACTTGTTCTAATTAAACAAGAAAACTCGCACCCAGCCAGATGGACAATAACTAAAACTACTAAAGGACGAAATAGTAAAGTCCGATTAGTCACAGTTAAAACAAATAATTGAGAAGTCGTTGAATACAATCTGTCTTCTGCCAACTCAAGACACCAAAAAATAACCCAACGATCAAATCACGAGCCTGCCGATGGAAAAAGACGGCGACTGGCAGCAAAAATGACGCCAACAAAAGCAATAATTAGCCTTTTTATGATCCTGCCAGTGGCAAGTATCGCTAGAATACCTACACCTAACAAAAGCAGGTTAAGCGTTCAACATGCGAAGATCAAACCACAATAACTATAGACAAGATGGTGAAGGTGGAAATCATCTCGTCAAGTTGGCAACTGCTATTTATCTACAATATGCAAGCTTCGAATTTCTCAATCAAGCCGATCATTTCCTGGATAAAACAGCCTCCATTTCTGAAAAACTGGACGAATTTACCGAATATTGTAAATCAGTTAGTTGTACAACGCAAGCAAAGTACAATCAAAAGTAATCAACATACAGGAAAGAAACAAAATTATAACACAAGAGAACTCGGAAAGGAAAATAATAAGGGTATTCAGTAGTTCTCGCATCTGTAGCAGATAGCAGGTCTAGCAAACGAAAGCTGGTGAACGCCCTTCTGAACAAAAAACTGTCGCAACTCAGATATTTGAGCTAAGTAGGCTTTGAATATTTCGTGTCTAAATCTATAATATAAAAATGAATCGCAAAATGTGTTGGTAAGCGCATAACTCAACAACGCCTGGACCAATTTGGCCAATTCTTTTTTTTAAATGTTCGTTGAAGTTCAAAGATGGTTTTTACGGCGAGAAAAATTCAAATAATTGCCAGAAAAACCCTAAAAACAGACCTTTTCTTTTTCCCATACAAACTTGCGACGTCGCAAACATTAAACGTAACATGCTATGCTTCTTCTTATACGTCAGTATTGTTATGTGTTTGTTGATTGAAAGAGAACAAGAAAACTTTGAGAGAACGTACAAGCCAGAGAGTATTAAAATTAATTAATACTCTTTGCAAATTACACGCACTAATGTGTAAACAATGCAGGTATGTACGGCTTGAAGGATTTGACTCCAAGTCATGTCAAATTAAAAAAAAGTTGAAACAACAACAAACTGTCAATGTCAGTGCTGTTTTTCTTGGATTTTCACTACTGAGTTTGCTTTTGTCAACTGATACACGAAACAAACCGTAGCTATGTATATCGTGTTTAGTGCAGTGTTTAGTTACCTATGATCACTTATTATTGAATGTGAGACAATAATCTATCTATAATATAAAAATGAATCGCAAAATGTGTTGGTAAGCGCATAACTCAAAAACAGCTTCCGATTCAATGAAATTTTCAGTTAATCTTTAGATTGACCTCCTGAAGGTTGTTATAATGTTTTGGTATCAATCCGACCATTTTAACTGGTAGCCTCCATACGGAAAGAAGAAGAAAAATAAACAATATTAAGATTTTGTGGACGCAAGTACGGACCATTCTTTGCTTCTTCTTACACTTTTGTATTGGTATGAGCAGAGAGTATAAAAACATAACAAGAGACCGAAGGCCTCTCACGCTAAACTTTCGTGTTTTTAAAATCGCGCAAGTAAGTTCAGCGGAAAATTCTTGCAAGACAGAGACAGTAAAATTACTGTATATCTTATTCACTCATCTGGGAATTGTTTACATTTTTCTTTTTTGTTTACTTTTGAGATGTTGCCACGTTTCATTTGCTTGTGTGCCGTGGACTTTTGTCTTGATTTTGATTTTTATATTTTGTAAGTCCGGACGGACATTTCATATTCAATTATATCAGCAATTTTTATAATTTATGGAAATAATGAGTTTTTCAACATTTTATAACTAATTATATGAAAATTTTATATTTTTCATCAAATTTTTACTAACATGCCAATATAAATCAAATTTTAAAAATTCCAAAATTGAATTTTTTACAATCAAAAGTATTATCGGAATTTATCATATCAATATCAACTAACAATTATTCGCTTTTGTTGTCTGAATATAGGCAAACAATTCGAATTTTATAATGATGGTAACAGGATAACATGAAACTAAGTAGCAGAACAACACATTTTGCATTTGCTAAATTGTTAGCTTATGGTTGAGACGGGTAAAGGGGTACATGTGTGTGACAAGGCCACGCACAGGAATCAAATGTAAAATTGCCAATATGTGGACGCGAGGGGCAAAGAGGTACATACGAAGAAACACACAAGACTGTGTGTTGACAATACTTGTGGATCAGAAGGGCGAAGAGAGCAAATAAGCAAAGAAAATTGTGTACATTTTCGGCTGTTCACACATATACACTTATTTGCCAACATATGCATGGGTTGTCCTGGTATGTGTGCGATCACAGCGACAACAAAAACAATACGCGCACACTATTGCTCCACTACACCCTTTTCCCACATATGCATTGACTTGTGGATCAGAGGGAGTAAGTGTGTGTGGGTAACTTGCTTTTGCTATGATTTTTGATATTTTGTGTATAAGTAATTTGCTTTTGCCTTGATTTTTTTATATTTTGCGTGTAACTTGTTATTTCTTTGACTTTTTGATATTATTGTCCTTCCTGACATTTATGTTTGCCTGGTATCCAGAATCAAATTTGGCAAATTATTTAGTACTTAAATATGAATGTTAAATAAAATGTAATTTATTCGCAATAAGCATGAATAACTAAATACATATGTATATATATTAAGCCGACGGCACTTGATCAGTGCAATTATTTTATTTTCATTCTTAAAATCAAAACTCACAATATGTACATGCCCGCCTTACTTTTTCTTTTGTCCACACTTTCATTGAACACAAGAAGGATCGTTTTTTAGCAACCTCGCAAACATGCCCACACCCCACTTTATCTTTGCCATCACTTTTCGTAAACAAAAGTTGTTTATGAAATTTGGCAACGGAGCTGGAACTTCATTCATAATTTCAACTAAATTCCCGTGGTGTAGTACATGTCTGTTCGTCGTTGTTAGAGCGAGCCAGATATACATCTGTTTTGCTGTCTCTGTCTGGCAAGAATTTTCCGCCATCAGTTGCGGCTGATTTCATTTTGAAAGCTTAGCGTGAGAGGCCTTCGGTCTCTTGTTATATTTTAATACTCTCTGGACGTAACAGTTGTTTGCTATTCTTTAAGCGCTGTACTGCATTACAATAAAACTTTGAAGCCCAATTAATTATAAAATATTACTCATTTTTTGGTAATATTATTAACGTTAATTTATAATCAGTTAAAAACACGTTTCATTTGTAATGAATTTGTGAAGAAAAAGAACAAAGGATTTCATATTTAGCCGAGATGACTAAAGTAATCACATAAATTAAACTCAGTTGGGTAAATCTGAATGCAAGCCAAATGTTTAATGTGTGGAGAGCTTACACAAAAGCGACGACAATGACAAAAGTTTTTTATCTTATTTTTTTTTTTTTTGTCTCATTTATGCAATGCCGTCGAACGTTGAAAGTAAAACCACCGTTTCCGAGAGGTGTAATCTGAGAAGATGAGTGACAAAACTGCGCGAGCATTTTCTTGACTGAATATGTTTTCTCTTCATTTAATTAGCCTATATACAAATTGTCATTGTTTTTGCTCATTGGGTACCGGAGATATGGAAATTATTGATTTTTGGTAAAAGTGGGCGTAACCATGCCCATTTTTGTCAAAATAGTTTTAATGCCTCCCCAAGAACATAACTGTGAAATTTCAAGTCAATTGGTTAAGAAACAAAAAAGTTTTCCATACAACGACGTGAATCTTGATTCTCTTCCTCTTCTTCATTTTGTATGGCAGGTTCCAGTTCTAGTTGCCCGATCTCAATGAAACTTTCAGGCATTTAGTCGGACTATGTAGAACTATTATGTTTAAAATTTCAGCACTCTATCATACAAAACAAAAAAGTTTTCCATACAACGATTCAAGTTTTGTTCACTTTTCTTCTTCTATTCGTATGGGGGCTACCAGTTCCAATGGTCCGATATGGCTGGATACGACAAATGAGTTAATCACACCAATAAGAAATCTCTGTGCAAAATTTCAGCTCGAAATCTTCAAAACTGTGGGAGGAGATTGTATATATACAGACAGACGGACATGGCTAAATCAACTCGACTTGTCGTCCTGATTAAGAATATATGTACTTTGTATAGTCGGAAATGAATATTTCGTTCTGTTACAAACTTTAGCACAAACTTATAATACTATTCACTAACGTGAAAAGTATAAAACCAGTAAGGACGCTATCTTCAGCAAGGCTGAAGCTATAATACTTTTCAGGTTGTGTCACTAAAAAACTAAATGAATAGTTTTCATGCCTCCCTAACAACATAACTGTAAGGTTTCAAGTCAATTGGTTAAAAAACAAAAAAGTTTTCCATACAACGGTTGAAGTTTTGCGATAATTGGGCGTAGCCATGCCCATTTTTGATCAAAATAGTTTTCATTCTTCCCTAAGAATATAACTGTAAGGTTTCAAGTCAATTGGTTAAAAAACAAAAAAGTTTTCCATACAACGGTTCAAGTCTCGGTATAAGTGGGCGTAGCCATGCCGACTTTTGGTCAAAATAGTTTTCATTCCTCCATAAGAACATAACTGTAAAGTTTCAAGTCAATTGGTTAAAAAACAAAAAAGTTTTCCATACAACGGTTCAAGTAAAGCTATAAGTGCCCACTTTTGGTCAAAATAGTTTTCATTCCTCCCTAAGAACATAACTGTAAAGTTTCAAGTCAATTGGTTAAAAAACAAAAAAGTTTTCCATACACCGGGTCAATTTTCGCTATAAGTTGGCGTGGCTACGCCCACTTTTGGTCAAAATAGTTTTCATTCCTCCCTAAAAACATAACTGTAAAGTTTCAATTGGTTAAAAAACAAAAAAGTTTTCCATACAACGGGTCAATTTTCACTATAAGTGGGCGTGGCTACGCGTGGCTACGCCCACTTTTGGTCAAAATCGTTTTCATTCCTCCCTAAGAACATAAATGTAAGGTTTCAAGTCAATTGGTTAAAAAACAAAAAAAGTTTTCCATACAACGGGTAAATTTTCGCTATAAGTGGGCGTGGCTACGCCCACTTTTCGTCAAAATAGTTTTCATTCCTCCATAAGAACATAACTGTAAAGTTTCAAGTCAATTGGTTAAAAAACAAAAAAGTTTTCCATACAACGGGTCAATTTTCGCTATAAGTGGGCGTGGCTACGTGGCTACGCCCACTTTTGGTCAAAATAGTTTTCATTCCTCCCTAAGAACATAACTTTAAAATTTCAAGTCAATTGGTTAAAAAACAAAAAACTTTTCCATACAACGATTCAAGTTTTGTTCACTTTTCTTCTTCTTTTCGTATGGGGGCTACCAGTTCCAGTGGTCCGATATGGCTGGATCCGACAAATGAGTTGATCGCACAAATAAGAAGTCTCTGTGCAAAATTTCAGCTCGATATCTTCAAAACTGTGGGAGGAGATTGTATATATACAGACAGACGGACATGGCTAAATCAACTCGTCTTGTCGTCCTGATCAAGAATATATATACTTTATATAGTCGGAAATGAATATTTCGATCTGTCACAAACTTCAGCACAAAGTTATTATACTGTTTCACATACGTGAAAAGGATAAAAAATGAAAATCTGAAAAATTCATTGAATGAAAACACGAAAGATACACCAACGAAGCTTCTGTGACCGTTTGAACAGAATTTACATTACTAATAATGCATATGTATGTTTGATTATTTTCATAGATAAGCCGCATAGTCAGCATGATTTTAAGCTTGGCTACAGGCAGCACAACGGCCATAGTGTATGCAAAGAGTCAGAGAATATACTCATGCGTACGTTTCTTTCTATTTCAATATAAACATTATTCAAGATGCAAATATTGATACATTGAGGTGGAAAGGCAAATCAACTGTAACTATGACAGCACAGCACAAAGGGAATTCCGAAAAAAAGTTGCAGCGAAACTGCACATGCAGCGCGTTCATAACCCAGAAGCACAGACAGATGTATCTTTACTCCTCTTTTTGTTGCTACGTTGCAGTGCAGTTCCGTTGCCGGAGTACATTTCGGTTGGAATTGTTTGCGTGCCAAGCCTAAGACAAAGCCAACGATGCTCGAATGACTGACTGACTAATTGAATGAGGGAGTGACAAACTGAAAGAGCATAAATATTTAAGTTGGGTGAGGTTGTCTACTTTGAAAATGGAAATCATGTTTTTACGTAGAAGCAGCAACATAAAGGCGCTGCCTTGCCAACGCTAATCAACTGAAGTCAGCTGTATGGATATTATACATTTAAATGAGCACGCACTGATATGTTATGTTGTACTGGTTCGTCCAACGCGGACTTCGCTTTATTTATACTAGAATTCCTTAATACTAACGCTGTGTTTGTTAGACCATCCTCAATTTTGTTGTCAAACTGTTTGGCCTGATAACCGCAAATAGTATTTGCCTTGCTTCATTGACTTCACAGGTACCATATGACCAAGCTCCAGATATTCTTTCATAAACATTTTGTATTGTTCGAAAACATCTTTGTGTCTTTGGAACTTCTTCTCCATTTGCATAAGTCTTGCTAATGCTTGTTTGCGAGAGTCCCCTAATGTGAACTCTTTTTGAAAGGGCACTGATACTATAAGTCCATCAGTATCAATTTTCGTCGTCTCTTTGTCGAATTTTTCGCAATTCTGTTCTTCTTCTGTTTCAATTGCATCTTCTTGTTCAAGCTCCCAGAATCTCTCCAGGTTGTCAATGTTCATAGTAGTTGTTGCTGTGAAAACTTTGCGTTGCGGTGCACGTGACACGTTACCGGAAATTATCCAGCCAAATTTCGTTTTTTGACCCAGAATGCCTTTGACCTTTTTGACCTGTCCCATCATTATAAGTGGAAACAGGTCTGCGCCAATGATCATATCAACTCGACTGGCTTTATTGAAGTTTGGATCTGCTAGGAAACAATCTTTCCAGTCGTCATGGACTTCTATATCCACGTTTTTACTTGGAAGCGCTCTTTGGAACTTGGGTAGAACAAGCGCAACTGTTTCTGCTCCAAATCGACTAGAACATCTGGGTTTGATTCCCAACATCACCTTATTTTTGGACAGCTCAACGCCTTGTGAAGAAATCCCTTGGACCTCTACGTTCTCCTTTGTTCTTGGCAACCTTAACAGTTGGGCTGCCTCCTCTGAGATGATTGTCCGCTGCGATCCTCCATCCATTAGAGCTCTTAGCAGTTCATATTGGCCACTAACGTTTCTAACTTTGACGACAGCTGTAGCCAAGAGAGTTTCCTGACCCGCATTTCCGCTGAGACAGTTTTCACTCGCTGTGATTGCCGAGACAATGGTAGCACAAGTGATTTTTTATAACAAACTCCTTACGTTTGCTTACGGGTGCACTTTTGAATTTTTGGCACCTTCCAATTTCGTGCCGTTTTATGGAGCAAAAGCGGCATGATTTTGGTTGCAGATAGGATGTTGTTTTACCAACACCTTTTTGTACCGAGTTTATTGAGTTGTATAATTGTTCAATAAACTCCAGTACGTCTTCTAGGATTTGAATTTCCTTTTATATGTTGCTCGTATTGCTGTAGAGCTTCTTTTGAAAATCGACGAAGAAGAATTTGAGCAAAAATGACATCCGCTTGTTTGCCAAGTTTTGCTTTTTCTTTTATACTTAATATGTATAGCTTCCGTGGCCGAATCTAAAAAGCGGCGATCACTCTCTTCTGAGTCGCATTTTAGGGTATCCAGCTCCAATACGTTGTCAAGCCGATCAGCGAATATCTTCCGATTATTCTCATACCGTTTACATATTAGCTCCCACGCCGCACAATAATTCGCAGCAGAGCCAACCAGTAAATGACTCACTACTGCCTTTCCTTCTCCCTTTAGACGCGCTTTCAGATAATTCAGCTTTATGGCGTTGCTGATATCTTTTCTTTCGTGAATTATTTCGGAGAATAGTTCAAAGAATGTCGGCCACTCCTTGGCGTTTCCATTAAAATGTGGAAGTTCCACCTTTGGTAGTTCTGGCTTCTCCGACATCGAACTTAACTGGCTTTCGGCCATTTTCGTATTTAATTCATCTATTAGAATGTTAGCCTTTATTATTAGGACATCAATTTCGTCATAATCGAAGGCACTACATTCATATATAGTTTCCAGTTTGTCTAGAGTGGTCTGCACTTGATTGAGGGCGGACGTGACTCTCATCTTGCAAGCTCGCATAGATTTCATATCGCCATTGTCCAGGCATTCATTGGCTTCACTCATAAGCACTCTAAGCCTGTTTGCCCGTTTGTCTACCAGATCAACTAAATTGTCTCCTGCGACAGAGCTTTGGTGTGATACAGCATCTTCATTGCCCAAGACATTGACTCCTCTTTTTGAAGAAAGACTTTGTGCTTCCGCTACTGCTAACTTCACTGGATTATTCAATCGCTTTGGGATGGTACCGGTTGACTCGATTTTGAGCTCACTCTCTGATGCGGACGTCTTAACGTTTGCGGCCTCTTCTAACGCATTTTTGAAGCTTTTATACGTACTCATAGTTGTGTCGAATACTTTTTCAATTGAGTATTTATGATTGATCACTTCTATTTTATTTAAATTTGAGTTGTTTTCGACAAATTTTGAAACATCGTCCCTCATCTCCTCGATGGTAGCACGACGTTTATCATGCTGTAGATTTTGTTTTGGAGGACAGCCTGCTCCTTCAAAAGTTCCATAGAAGAAGGCATTTTGCACTTTTTAATAATTTTGCGTAATCGTTGAATTTTAAAATTGAATTAATTTATTTTTTCGATGTTTATACTCTTCACGCAAGTGAATAGTATTATAACTTTGTCCTGAAGTTTGTAACAGCAAGAAGGAGGGGAGGGGGACCCCATAAAGTATATATATTCTTGATCAGCTCGACAAGACGAGTTGATATAGCCATGTCCGTCTGTCCGTCTGTCTGTGAATATGCTATCTCCTCCCACAGTTTTGAAGATATCGAGCTGAAATTTTGCAGGGAGTCTTCTCTAATGTGTGGTCAAATCATTGGTCGGAACCGGCCATATCGGATTATTGGAACTGGTAGCCCCCATACGAAATGAAGTAGAAAAACAAATTTTAATCGTTATATGGAAAACTTTTTTGTTTTGAAAGATAGAGAGCTGAAATTTCAAAAATAGTAGTTTAACATAGTCCGACATAATGCCTGAAAGTTTCATTGAGATCGGGCAACTAGAACTGGTAGCTGCCATACAAAATGAAGAAGAGGAAGAGAAAATAAGATTTAACGTCGTTGTATGGAAAACTTTTTTGTTTTGTATGATAGAGGGCTGAAATTTTAAACTTAGTAGTTCTACATAGTCCGACTACATGCTTGAAAGTTTCATTGAGATTGGACATCTGGAACTGGTAGCTCCCATACAAAATGAAGAAGAGGAAGAGAAGCAATATTCACGTCGTTGTATGGAAAACTTTTTTGTTTCTTAACCAATTGACATGAAACTTCACAGTTATGTTCTTGGGGAGGCATTAAAACTATTTTGACAAAAATGGGCATGGTTACGCCCACTTTAGCCAAAAATCAATAATTTCCATATCTCCGGCACCCAATGAGCAAAAACAATGAAAATTTGTATATAGACTAATTAGATGAAGAAAAAATATATTCAGTAAAAAAAATAGGCGTGGCACAAGAAATAAGCGTGAAGAGTATTTAAGCTTCAGCCCTGCTGAAGTTAGCGTCCTTACTGGTTTTTTTTTCAATTTCTGCTGTCTCAGCCACATAAAACGCTTTCACTTTTTTCAATTTGTACTATCGTAAAACTGTGTTTGTAAGACAACAGTGTGATTGTAAATCTATGTTGGCCGCTTATCTTGTTCTTAATTATCATTTTATGGCCGCCAGATGTGTTTAGGGTTTATGGCCGCTAGATGTTTACTATATTTTATGGCCACCAGGCGACCTATGACCGTTCTGATGAAACTAGTGCATTATCTGCAACGGCAGACAATGCAATATACTGTCTGTGGTCATTAGGCATTTCTTAAAAGCGATATGCAAGCATGAGTCTTGCAGCCTAACTGTTGTCCAGACATCGTAGGGAGTCTTATGTTCATACTTGAACATCAGCAATCTGAATTATTGTTTCGTATCGTATCTATCTGTGTATTTGTGCAACATTCGTAACTATTTCCTAGTGGACAAAAAAACGATAAATTTTTGAACGTCCACAAAACGTCCAAAAACGAGCTCGAAAACGAATGTTTTACGGATAAAAATCGGAAATATCAGAAAATGTCCGCAAAATGCTCGCAATCGCTGAAAAAATATTCGCAAAACACTCGCAAATTGTTTGTAAACGAATTACAAACGAAAGTTTTGCGGACAAAAAACGATCATTCACAAAACAATCGGAAAATGTGCGTAAACGGATTACAAACGAAAGGTTTTCGGTTAAAGAACGAGTATTCTCAAAGTATTCGCAAAATGTTCGTAAAAGAACTCGAAAACGAATATTTTGCGGAGAAAAAGCGAGCATTCGCAAAATTCTCACAAAATGTTCGGAATCAGATTCAGAAACGAACGTATTGCGGGCAAGAGACGAGTTTGAACAAAAATGTTTCTAATAAATAAAATTTGTCAAATATCAAAAGTTTCTATGTCGCCTGCTGTAGCTCTGAGTTTAGTGTGTTGGACTGGATGAAACCGAAGGTATGAGGTTCAAACCCCAGCGGCACCAGAATTTGAAAGTTTATTATATTAATGTTTACGAATTTATTTGTTAATAATAAAATATAAAGATATTAAATAAGCAAAATTATAAAAAAAGTTAACGGCATTGGTAATAAAAAAAAACAACAACATATTCTGTTCCTTAAGATTGTTTCTATTTTTGAATTTTACAGTTTTTTATTGGGGGAATAAACTGGGATTGAAACGAAAAAAACTGTTTTTATACTCTCTGCACACAGTCTTGTGTATTTCTTCGTTAGACCTCTTCGCCCTTCGCAACCACATATTGGCAATTTTACATTTGATTCCTGTGCGTGGCCTTGTCACACACATGTACCCCTTTACCCGTCTCAACCATAAGCTAACAATTTAGCAAATGCAAAATGTGTTGTTCTGCTAGTTAGTTTCATGTTATCCTGTTACCATCATTATAAAATTCGAATTGTTTGCCTATATTCAGACAACAAAAGCGAATAATTGTTAGTTGATATTGATATGATAAATTCCGATAATACTTTTGATTGTAAAAAATTCAATTTTGGAATTTTTAAAATTTGATTTATATTGGCATGTTAGTAAAAATTTGATGAAAAATATAAAATTTTCATATAATTAGTTATAAAATGTTGAAAAACTCATTATTTCCATAAATTATAAAAATTGCTGATATAATTGAATATGAAATGTCCGTCCGGACTTACAAAATATAAAAATCAAAATCAAGACAAAAGTCCACGGCACACAAGCAAATGAAACGTGGCAACATCTCAAAAGTAAACAAAAAAGAAAAATGTAAACAATTCCCAGATGAGTGAATAAGATATACAGTAATTTTACTGTCTCTGTCTTGCAAGAATTTTCCGCTGAACTTACTTGCGCGATTTTAAAAACACGAAAGTTTAGCGTGAGAGGCCTTCGGTCTCTTGTTATGTTTTTATACTCTCTGGGAGGAGCATTACTTTCGAAATTGTGCTTCACTTCTTCTTCATCTTTTACATACAGCCTCATATGTACACATATTAGTTTTTATACTTTTCACTTATGTGAAATAGTATAATAACTTTGTCACGGAGTTTGTAACAGATCGAAATATTAATTTCCGACTATATAAAGTATATATATTCTTGATCAGGACGACAAGACGAGTTGATTTAGCCATGTCCGTCTGTCCGTCTGTCCGTCTGTCTGTCTGTCTGTCTGTCTGTCTGTCTGTCTGTCTGTATGTATGCAAACTAGTCCCTCAGTTTTGAAGCTATCGAGCTGAAACTTTGCACAGAGTCTTAGAATTTATTACGATGAATCATTCGTCGGAACCAGCATGATCGGATTATTGGAACAGGTAGCTCCCATACGAAAAGAAGAAGAAAAGTGAACAAAACTTGAATCGTTGTATGGAAAACTTTTTTGTTTTGTACAATAGAGTGCTGAAATTTTAAACATAGTAGTTTTACATGGTCCGACTACATGCCTGAAAGTTTCATTGAGATTGGACATCTGGAACTGGTAGCTCCCATACAAAATGAAGAAGAGGAAGAGAAGCCATATTCACGTCGTTGTATGGAAAACTTTTTTGTTTCTTAACCAATTGACTTGAAATTTTAAAGTTATGTTCTTAGGGAGGAATGAAATCTATTTTGACCAAATGTGGGCGTAACCACGCGTAGCCACGCCCACTTATAGCGAAAATTTACCCGTTGTATGGAAAACTTTTTTGTTTTTTAACCAATTGACTTGAAACTTTACAGTTATGTTCTTAGAGAGGAATGAAAACTATTTTGACCAAAAGTGGGCGTAGCCAGGCGTAGCCACGCCCACTTATAGCGAAAATTGACCCGTTGTATGGAAAACTTTTTTGTTTTTTAACCAATTGACTTGAAACTTTACAGTTATGTTCTTAGAGAGGAATGAAAACTACATTGACCAAAAGTGGGCGTAGCCAGGCGTAGCCACGCCCACTTATAGCGAAAATTGACCCGTTGTATGGAAAACTTTTTTGTTTCTTAACCAATTGACTTGAAACTTTGCAGTTATGCTCTTAGGGAGGAATGAAAACTATTTTGATCAAAAGTGGGCGTGGCCACGCCCACTTATAGCTTAACTTGACCCTTTGTATGGAAAACTTTTTTGTTTTTCAACCAATTGACTTGAAACTTTACAGTTATGTTCTTATTGAGGAATGAAAACTATTTTAACCAAAAGTGGGCGTAGCCACGCCTACTTATAGCGAAAATTGACCCGTTGTATGGAAAACTTTTTTGTTTTTTAACCAATTGACTTGAAACTTTGCAGTTATGCTCTTAGGGAGGAATGAAAACTATTTTGACCAAAAGTGGGCGTAGCCACGCCCACTTATAGCGAAAATTGACCCGTTGTATGGAAAACTTTTTTGTTTCTTAACCAATTGACTTGAAACTTTGCAGTTATGTTCTTAGGGAGGAATGAAAACTATTTTGACGAAAAGTGGGCGTAGCCACGCCCTTTTATAGCGAAAATTGACCCTTTGTATGGAAAACTTTTTTGTTTTTTAACCAATTGACTTAAAACTTTACAGTTATGTTCCTAGAGAGGAATGAAAACTATTTTGACCAAAAGTGGGCGTAGCCACGCCTACTTATAGCAAAAATTGACCCGTTGTATGGAAAACTTTTTTGTTTTTTAACCAATTGACTTGAAACTTTGCAGTTATGCTCTTAGGGAGGAATGAAAACTATTTTGATCAAAAGTGGGCATGGCCACGCCCACTTATAGCTTAACTTGACCCTTTGTATGGAAAACTTTTTGGTTTTTTAATCAATTGACTTGAAACTTTACAGTTATGTTCCTAGAGAGGAATGAAAACTATTTTGACCAAAAGTGGGCGTAGCCACGCCTACTTATAGCAAAAATTGACCCGTTGTATGGAAAACTTTTTTGTTTTTTAACCAATTGACTTGAAACTTTACAGTTATGTTCTTAGGGAGGAATGAAAACTATTTTGACCAAATTTGGGCATGGCTACGCCCACTTATCGCAAAACTTGAACCGTTGTATGGAAAAATTTTTTGTTTTTTAACGAATTGACTTGAAACATTACAGTTATGTTGTTAGGGAGGCATGAAAACTATTCATTTAGTTTTTTTTATAGTGACACAAAGTGAAAAGTATTATAGCTTCAGCCTTGCTGAAGATAGCGTCCTTACTGGTTTTATACTCTTCACGTATGTAAATATTATTATGACTTTGTCACGGAGTTTGTAACCCCCAGAAGGAGAAAACTCCGACTATTGACCTGAAATTTTACAGCTTTACCACCATAAATCATTTGTCGGAACTGCAATGATCAGACCATTAGAACTGGTAGCACCCATACAGAATGAAGAAGAAAAATGAACAGAACTTAAATCGTTGAATGGAAAACTTTTTCGTTTTGGAAGATAGAGGGATGAAAAAAACATAAACAAACATAGTAACTTTACGTACGCAGACTAAATTTCTGGAATTGTCATTAAGATCGGACCACTGAAACTGGTACTTATCATACAAAGTGATGAAGAGGAAAAGACAGAAAATTTACGGCGTTGAAAGGAAAACTTTTTTTTTCTTAATTAATTGACTTACAACTTCACAAGCTAATTTCAATAAATTGCAAGTTTCCATATTTGCTTAAACAATGAAAATTGGTATATAGGCTATTAAAGTAAAGAGAAAGCAGATTCAATCCAAAAAATTGGCGTGGCATAAAAAGAGCGTGAAAAGTAAATAGTCTTCAGCAAGGCTGAATAGCGTTTTTTATACTCCTGCAAAAATAATATATATTTGCGATGCAATGAAGTTCGCTACGCAGAGAAGGAGATATCGCCGACCACATAAAGCATATATTATCTTCACAAGACGAGTTAATACAGTCATGTCCATATGTCTGCTTCAATACCAACTGCGAGCTCAGTTTTAACGATTTCAAAAAAAAATAAAACGCAGAAAATTATCTTATCCTTTCAGGCAGTTTGTATGTAAAAAATCTGCATGATTGGATTGCTATTACATTTAGCTACCGGTTAAAAATTAGGTTTTTTAAAACTACCACCTTAGTTTTTTGTACAAAAACGTTTAAGACGTCAAAAAAGGCACTTTGCGAAAGAAACAATCGGTCAAAACAAGATTTTTGTTAGAAAAATGTTTTATTAATTTTTAACTATTTTCCAAAATTTTATTAGAATCGAACATAAAGGCGTGGCCCCGACCATATAGAGAAACATCTTCAAAATAACATTTTGCTGTAAGCATAATCGCCAGAAGGCTGTAAAGTGGAGAGTATTTTTCATTTTGCTAAAATGGAACAAAGGAACAATTAGTCAAATATATGGTTTTGTTGTTCTTAAATATAAACAGATGGAATTTTGCAATCACATGTTTGTAAAGGTAATTATATATCACTGCAAAGTAAGAAATTTGCCATAATTACAAGGCATTAAGAATTCTGAAACGCATTAAGGTAATTAGAGTTTCAAAACGCTGGAATATTTTTTTTTTTAAATTTAATTAAACTACGAAAACAAAATCTGGAAATAATATTGATGACTTCGAACCCAACAAGAATTGATAAATGAACGTGGCTGCTGCAACATATAATAAAAATTTAAAACGCCTATGTACCTGTATCTATAAGTCTGACAAGAAGAAAATTTAGGAACTAATTGTGATAGAGTGTTAAAAGATTCAATCCTGGGCTATATGCAACAGTTCATCATACTTTGAGGGCGTAGCAAAGCGCGCCGGGTCAGCTAGTAATAAATAATATTCAAAAGTAAATTTCAATTGAAAATGAAAGATATGTGTATGTTCTGGCCTAACCACAAATTAGCTTCGTTTTGTAAATTAAAAACGGGTTAAAAAAGCAAATTATGTTCAGCGATATAAAAATAATTTTAGTTCAAACAACATTGTCCTACTTTTCTTTCCGGTGGCATTTTCCACCTTCATCAGGGATTATATTATTTTCTTAAATAGCTTAACATACTTATAAAACCAGTAAGGGCGGTATAGTCGAGTTTACTCGACAATATAATACCCTGCACACACAGAAGGCGGTGCCACACCCCAAATCTACAAAAAAATTTCGATTTGCTATCGCCCGATCAAATAGTGTTCAAAATATCAAGTAAATCGGTCAAAAATGTGGAATTTACGCAAAATTTGAGTTTGTAGATCATTAGGGGTGTGGCGATCTGCCATCACATAGCATAAATAGACTATAAGCAAAAATACCAGAGAATATTATAATTTTAAGCATTGTTCAACACTAACAAGAAGAAGACTAATTTTGAAATAAATCTAGACGCGTACGGTCAGAACTCGTGCTTTACATTTTGTTTAATTTAAATATAGCAAACCCAGACTCCTCCAGAGGAACACACTAGCTATAATTGGTGACCCCTTAAATTCTAAACACGCACACCTATAAATGGTGATCAAAGGAATCGCAAGCACGCAAACAAAAATTTCTAACGCATTTAACCTCAAAGTTCACGTTTTTGGACGCCGGTCCCTCATACATACATACATACATACACAAACATTCGTTAGGAAACAGTTAGCATTCTAGAACATTTTTCGAAATCAAAAGTGCGCCTTTTGATCAGCCACACACACACAAACATTCATCAAAAAGCAACCGCGTAATACTAAAAAATGGAGAACGACAGTTTTGTTGACGCAGAAAATATTCCAGCAGACGAAGTTTGTTGGCACGAAATGGCATATGCAGCCTACAATCATCAGTAGCACCAAAGACATTTGACACATCCTGCCAATTCGCCAAACTATTAGAAGAGTTCAAGGATATAACTCAACTAAACACTTCATCACCCAAACCAACAACAACCGATGTTACTCACTACATCGACACAAAAGGCGCACCAACTTTCGCAAAACCACGTAGACTGACTCCGGATAAATTTAAAGCAGCGAAAGCAGAATTCGAATATTTAATGAAAATCGGCATATGTCGACCTTCAAAAAGCCCATACGCTTTACCTTTACACATGGTCCTCAAACCAACAGGCGAATGGAGACCATGCGGCGACTATAGAGCACTCAACGCACAGACAATCCCCGATCGGTATCCGCTACCACACATACAAGATTGCACACATATTTTTTATGGCAAGAAAACCTTCGCCAAAATAGATTTCAACCGTGCATATCATCAAATTCCAATTGAACCACGCGATATACCAAACCAGTAAGGACGCTATCTTCAGCAAGGCTGAAGCTATAATACTTTTCACTTTGTGTCACTATAAAAAAAACTAAATGAATAGTTTTCATGCCTCCCTAACAATATAACTGTAATGTTTCAAGTCAATTCGTTAAAAAACAAATATTTTTCCATACAACGGTTCAAGTTTTGCGATAAGTTGGCGTAGCCATGCCCACATTTGGTCAAAATAATTTTCATTTCTCCCTAAGAACATAACTGTAAAGTTTCAAGTCAATTGGTTAAAAAACAAAAAAGTTTGCCATACAAAGGGTCAAGTTAAGCTATAAGTGGGCGTGGCCATGCCCACTTTTGATCAAAATAGTTTTCATTCCTCCCTAAGAGCATAACTGCAAAGTTTCAAGTCAATTGGTTAAAAAACAAAAAAGTTTTCCAACGGGTCAATTTTCGCTATAAGTAGGCGTGGCTACGCCCACTTTTGGTTAAAATAGTTTTCATTCCTCCCTAAGAACATAACTGTAAAGTTTCAAGTCAATTGGTTAAAAAACAAAAAAGTTTTCCATACAAAGGGTCAAGTTAAGCTATAAGTGGGCGTGGCCATGCCCACTTTTGATCAAAATAGTTTTCATTCCTCCCTAAGAGCATAACTGCAAAGTTTCAAGTCAATTGGTTAAAAAACAAAAAAGTTTTCCATACAACGGGTCAATTTTCGCTAGTAAAGGGCGTGGCCACGCCCACTTTTGATCAAAATAGTTTTCATTCCTCCCTAAGAGCATAACTGCAAAGTTTCAAGTCAATTGGTTAAAAAACAAAAAAGTTTTCCATACAACGGGTCAATTTTCGCTATAAGTAGGCGTGGCTACGCCCACTTTTGGTTAAAATAGTTTTCATTCCTCCCTAAGAACATAACTGTAAGGTTTCAAGTCAATTGGTTAAAAAACAAAAAAGTTTTCCATACAACGGGTCAAGTTAAGCTATAAGTGGGCGTGGCCATGCCCACTTTTGATCAAAATAGTTTTCATTCCTCCCTAAGAGCATAACTGCAAAGTTTCAAGTCAATTGGTTAAAAAACAAAAAAGTTTTCCATACAACGGGTCAATTTTCGCTATAAGTAGGCGTGGCTACGCCCACTTTTGGTCAAAATCGTTTTCATTCCTCCCTAAGAACATAACTGCAAAGTTTCAAGTCAATTGGTTAAAAAACAAAAAAGTTTTCCATACAACGGGTCAATTTTCGCTATAAGTAGGCGTGGGTACGCCCACTTTTGGTCAAAATAGTTTTCATTCCTCTCTAAGAACATAACTGTAAAGTTTCAAGTCAATTGGTTAAAATACAAAAAAGTTTTCCATACAACGGGTCAATTTTCGCTATAAGTGGGCGTGGCTACGCCCACTTTTGGTCAAAATAGTTTTCATTCCTCCCTAAGAACATAACTTTAAAATTTCAAGTCAATTGGTTAAGAAACAAGAAAGTTTTTCATACAACGACGAGAATATTCTTTCTCTTCCTCTTCTTCATTTTGTATGGGAGCTACCAGTTCCAGATGTCCAATCTCAATGAAACTTTCAGGCATGTAGTCGGACTATGTAAAACTACTATGTTTAAAATTTCAGCACTCTATTGTACAAAACAAAAAAGTTTTCCATACAACGATTCAAGTTTTGTTCACTTTTCTTCTTCTTTTCGTATGGGAGCTACCTGTTCCAATAATCCGATCATGCTGGTTCCGACGAATGATTCATCGTAATAAATTCTAAGACTCTGTGCAAAGTTTCAGCTCGATAGCTTCAAAACTGAGGGACTAGTTTGCATACATACAGACAGACAGACAAACCGACAGACAGACAGACAGACGGACAGACGGACATGGCTAAATCAACTCGTCTTGTCGTCCTGATCAAGAATATATATACTTTATATAGTCGGAAATTAATATTTCGATCTGTTACAAACTCCGTGACAAAGTTAATATACTATTTCAATACGTGAAAAGTATAAAAATGCAATAACTACGCCTTTCGGTTTATTCGAATTTACCCACATGACATTTGGACTGTGCAACGCAGCACAAACATTCCAACGCTACATGGATGCCGCATTCAGAGGATTAGATTTTGTCTTCGTCTACTTAGACGACATTGCCATCGCATCGGACAACATGGAACAACACCAAACACACCTTCGCCAAGTTTTCGAACGACTCCAACGTTTTCATCTCACAATCAACCCCAGCAAATGCCAATTTGGACAAACTTCGATGGAATTTCTGGGACATCATGTCGACTCAAACGGAATCAAGCCTCTAGACGACAGAGTCAAAGCTATCATAGATTACCCGTTGCCCAAAATTGCAAAGGAACTTCGAAGATTTCTCGCCATGATTAATTTCTACAGAAGATTCTTGTCTCAACCAATCAAACATCAAGCACCACTGGTACAGCTCATCCCAGGCAACAAAAAGAACGATCGTACGCCAGTAACCTGGTCAGAAGAAAACATCAAGCATTTTGAGGAATGCAAAAAATCATTGGCCGCAGCAACACTTTTAGTGCACCCATCACCAGATGCTTGTCTTTCGCTCAGTACAGACGCAAGCGATATAGCAGTCGGCGCTGCTCTTCATCAAGTTATCAACAATGAATACCAGCCATTGGGATTTTTCAGCGTCAAACTATCAGACGCACAACGCAACTACAGTACATATGACCGTGAACTGCTCGCCATTTACCTGAGCATCAAACATTTTCGTCATATGCTAGAAGGCAAAACATTCAATATCCGCACCGATCACAAACCATTGGTTTACGCTTTCACTCAAAAGCCAGAAAAAGCTTCACCACCAACTTCGCTATTTAGATTTTATTAGTCAGTTTACAACATCAATCATACATATAGCTGGCATCGAAAACACAACCGCAGACACACTGTCACGCATTACAGCCATTCAAACAAACGTCATCGACTACGATCAAATTGCTCTCTCACAGGCCAACTGTCCAGAACTAAAGAAATTGCTAGACGACAACAACACGTCGCTACAACTAAAATCTGTAAATCTACCCCACACTAATACTCCAATCTACTGCGATTTTTCAACTACTACAGTGCGACCATTCATACCGCAACCAATGCGTAAAAAAATTATCAGCAAAATACATAACATCGCTCATGGAGGCGTTCAATCAACAATTCAAACAATCAAACAACGTTTTGTATGGCCCTTTATGCACAAAGAGATAGCCAATTTCGTTAAGCACTGCATACAATGCCAGAAATCTAAAGTTACACGCCATACTCACTCACCGTTACAACAATATCAACTCACTACGCAAAGATTTGAACATATCAACATAGATCTAATTGGACCGCTACCTCAATCTGGCCAATATAGATACTGCCTCACAATCATAGACCGCTACACCAGATGGCCAGAAGCCATTGCAATAGAAGACATACAAGCTGAAACCGTAGCTACAGCACTGATCAACACCTGGATTTCGCGTTTTGGAATACCTGCACGCATCACCACGGACCAGGGCAGACAATTTGAGTCTCGATTATTCAACGAGTTATCACGACTTCTCGGTATCAACCACCTCAGAACAACAGCTTATCACCCACAAGCCAACGGAATCATCGAACGTTGGCATCGTACGCTGAAAGCAGCAATTATGTGTAAAAATAGCGCCGGGTGGCCTAACAAATTACCAATACATACTACTAGGATTACGATCTGCATACAAACCCGACATACAAACAGCAGCAGCTCAACTTGTTTACGGCACAACATTACGCCTTCCAGGAGAATTTTTCCACACCAACACCCAATTTACACCTCAAACAGACTTCGCAATAAACTTAGCGCAGATGATGCAAGAGATTCGCCCTACACAAACAGCTAATCATGACACCTCGAAGACATTCGTGTTCAAAGAATTAGAAAGCGCAACACATGTTTTTGTACGCAACGACACGGTACGTGGATCACTGCAGCCGCCCTATGATGGACCTTATGAAGTCAAATCCAAACAATCCAAGTTTTTCACCATCACTATTAACGGACGAGATAACAAAGTATCAATCGATCGTCTCAAGCCAGAATTTTTGGAAATAGAAACACCATCATCACAAATCACTCCAGATACATCACCACCACCATCAAATCAATCAAGTGATCATGGCAAACCGACACAATCTACCAGACCACGCCGCACAATTAGACTTCCAGTTCGTTTTACAACCTGAAATCCAGGGGGGAGTACTGTGGCGATCTGCCATCACATAGCATAAATAGACTTTAAGCAAAAATACCAGAGAACATTATAATTTTAAGCATTGTTCAACACTAACAAGAAGAAGACTAATTTTGAAATAAATCTAGACGCGTAATTTAATTTAAATATAGCAAACCCAGACTCCTCCAGAGGAACACACTAGCTATAAGGGGTAACTATCAAAAAGAGGGGAATTTTGTGGTATGCTGTTTTAAATATACATATTTACTGAGCTTGTCTACAAAATTTAAGGTTCGTATCTGTAATAGTTTTGAAGATACAGCAATTTTAAGAAAACAACCGGGAGAGGGGAAATGAAGAGGAGGGGGAAAAATTGTGGTATGCAATTTTGTAGAGCTATTTATACTGAGACTACATACCGACTTTCATGTTTCTATCTCTTTGGATGTTCGAGCCGCAGCGTTTTAAAAAAGACGGCGGTGCTGGATGGGCGGGAAGGAGTGGGCGTTGCACAAAACCGTTCAAACTTGATCTGCTGCCGAGGATTACGAGTCTACCTACCAAATTTCAAGTCTCTAGCTCTTATAGTTTCTGAGAACTATTGGTGAATACGGACGGACATGGCTTAATCAATTTCTCTTGTCGTCCTGATCAAAAATATATATACTTTATAGGGTCCCCCTGCCCTCCTTCTGTGCGTTACATACATTTCGCTCAAACAAACACAATAAACCCCGATACACAGTATGTGTACAGGGTATCTTGCTTGTATGCAAACTCAGTAAACATACCTTATTAAAACTGCATACCACAAACTTTCATTTTCAACGCTGTGTTCCCACGCAAAGACAAACAAGTTGAAATTTGGCACAAATTGCGCTTTGAACGCTGCTTTATCCTATTTGTAACAAAAACCGTACTTAACACTGCGAAAACTATTAGAGCTAGAGACTTGAAATTTGGAAGATAGACTCATGTGGTCAAATTTTATATGCAAACTCAGTTAACATACCTTTTTAAAACTGCATACAACAAACTACAACTTTCCCCGCAAAGACCAACAAACTAAAATTTTGCAGCAATGCTTTGTAACAAAATCCGTACTAAAGCGCCATCTAATGGAAACATTGCACTGTGAATATTATTGAAAAGACAAATTTAAGTACTGCGTTTTATTACCAAAAAGATAAACTTTATATAATACCAATCAGAATTGTTCCTTTTCAAGGTTTCTTTTTTACAATTTGATTTGAGCTTTAACTAACTAATTTCACTTCAAAAATAAAACTGCGAGAACTTGGCGAATGGATGGTAATTTAGCTCCCGTTATTTGGTGATTTATCTCACCAATCAAAAATATAGTTTTTGTATTGGTTTTAAGCTCCACAGACATTCTGCGTATTGTTTGTCCAACAAATTCGAAATGAAATGACTACAAAACCAGTAAGGACGCTAACTACAGCAAGGCTGAAGCTTAAATACTCTTCACGCTTATTTCTTGTGCCACACCTATTTTTTTGACTGAATATATTTTCTCTTCATCTAATTAGCCTATATACAAATTTTCATTGTTTTTGCTCATTGGGTACCGGAGATATGCAAATTATTGATTTTTGGTAAAAGTGGGCGAAACCATGCCAATTTTTTTCAAAAAGGTTTTAATGCCTCCCCAAGAACATAACTGTGAAGTTTCATGTCATTTCGTTAAGAAACAATAAAGTTTTCCATACAACGACGTGAATATTGCTTCTCTTCCTCTTCTTCATTTTCTATGGCAGGTACCAGTTCCAGTTGCCCGATCTCAATGAAACTTTCAGGCATTTAATCGAACCCCTGCAAAACAAAAAAGTTTTCCATACAACAACGTTAAATCTTAATTTCGCTTCCTCTTCTTCATTTTGTATGGCAGCTACCAGTTCTAGTTGCCCGATCTCAATGAAACTTTCAGGCATTATGTCGGACTATGTTAAACTACTATGTTTGAAATTTCAGCCCTCCATCTTCTAAAACAAAAAAGTTTTCCATATAACGATTCAAATTCGTTTTTCTTCTTCATTTCGTATGGGGGCTACCAGTTTCAATAATCCGATATGGCCGGTTCCGACCAATGATTTGACCACACATTAGAGAAGACTCCCTGCAAAATTTCAGCTCGATATCTTCAAAACTGTGGGAGGAGATAGCATATTCACAGACAGACGGACAGACGGACTTGGCTATATCAACTCCTCTTGTCGAGCTGATCAAGAATAAAAATACTTTATGGGGTCCCTATTCACTTGCGTGAAGAGTATAATGACGTACTCGTAACTTACACCATAGGTGCCGGTGTAATTTGCTTGAGAAAGTGTTCCAATGTTACTTTAAAGACTCAGGTGTAATTTGCATGCTTTGAACGCAAGTCGGCACGGGTTCCCGTGCTCCAAAAAAAAAAAAAATAAATCATGAGAGTGTTTTAGAGTAGACTGAACAAAACTAGCCCATATGCGTTAAAAAATAAGAACCTTGCAAAATAAGGGACACCCTAATGTACACATACTGTGTATCAGGGTATATTGTGTTTGTGCAAAAACCAAAAGTATGTAACGCAGTGAAGGAGGGGAGGGGGACCCCATAAAGTATATATATTCTTGATCGGGACGACAAGAGAAGTTGATTAAGACATGTCCGTCCGTCCGTCCTCACCAATGGTTCTCGGAAACTATAAGAGCTAGAGACTTGAAATTTGGAGGGTAGACTCGTGATGCTCGGCAGCAGATCAAGTTTGAATGGTTTTATGCCACGCCCACTTCTTCCCGCCCATCCAGCACCACCCACTTTTCGAAAACGCTATAACTCGCACAGCTAAAGAGATAGAAACATGAAAGTCGGTATGTAGTCTCAGTATAAGTAGCTCTACAAAACTGCATACCACAATTTTACCCCCTCCCCTTGTATTTTTCTTAAAAAGGCTATATATCCAAAACTAACCAAGGTATGAACCTGAAATTTTGTGTACAAGCTCAGTGATAATACATCTTAAAAACTGCATACCACAAATTTCCCCTCTCTTTGATGTCTACCAATCAGAGGCCTACAAACTTAAATTTTTCGTAAAATCCACATTTTTTGACCGATTTTCTTGATATTTTGAACACTATTTGAATAGGCGACGTCAGATCAATATGTTTTTGTAGATTTGGGGTGTGGCGCGGCCTATTGTGTGCTGGGTATTATATAGTCGAGTATACTCGACTATACCGCTCTTACTTGTTTATATTTTGTTCAAAACTCAAATCATATCAACGATCAAGAAGCTATAACACTTTTTAGTACCATGAAAAAGATGTGTTGACCTTTTAAATTATACAACTATTTGAAAAGTGTGTCGATTAGTATTAGTTTGTACTTACTTTGCTAAGCTATCTTTAAGCACAATTTCTTGAAGTAGTTGCATTGCGTTTACACATGAATATATTACAAATAATATAAGCGAAATCCAACGATGCCAGTAGTGGTGATGTTCTGCAAAAAAGAAACGAACAAAATATCATTGCTACGTCCGTTTGTCTTTACAAATGTATGATCATTATAAATACCATGATGTGTGACAAATTGATTTTTGTTAAAAAAATTAATAACCAGTAAGGACGCTATCTTCAGCAAGGCTGAAGCTATAATACTTTTCACGTTGTGTCACTATAAAAAAAAGTAAATGAATAGTTTTCATGGCTCCCAAACAACATAACTGTAAGGTTTCAAGTCAATTGGTTAAAAAACAAAAAAGTTTTCCATACAGCGGTTCAAGTTTTGCGATAAGTGGGCGTAGCCATGCCCACTTTTGGTCAAAATAGTTTTCATTCCTCCCTAAGAACATAACTGTAAAGTTTCAAGTCAATTGGTTAAAAAACAAAAAAGTTTTCCATACAACGGGTCAATTTTCGCTATAAGTGGGCGTGGGTCAAACTAGTTTTCATTCCTCCCTAAGAACATAACTGTAAAGTTTCAAGTCAATTGGTTAAAAAACAAAAAAGTTTTCCATACAACGGGTCAATTTTCGCTATAAGTAGGCGTGGCTACGCCCACTTTTGGTCAAAATAGTTTTCATTCCTCCCTAAGAACATAACCGTAAAGTTTCAAGTCAATTGGTTAAAAAACAAAAAAGTTTTCCATATAACGGGTCAATTTTCGCTAAAAAAAGGGCGTGGGCACGCCCACTTTTGGTCAAAATAGTTTTCATTCCTCCCTAAGAACATAACTGCAAAGTTTCAAGTCAATTGGTTAAAAAACAAAAAAGTTTTCCAACCAACGGGTCAATTTTCGCTAGAAGTGGGCGTGGCTACGCGTGGCTACGCCCATTTTTGGTCAAAATAGTTTTCATTCCTCCCTAAGAACATAACTTTAAAATTTCAAGTCAATTGGTTAAAAAACAAAAAAGTTTTCCATACAACGACGTGAATATTGCTTCTCTTCCTCTTCTTCATTTTGTATGGGAGCTACCAGTTCCAGATGTCCAATCTCAATGAAACTTTCAGACATGTAGTCGGACTATGTAAAACTACTATGTTTAAAATTTCAGCACTCTATCGTACAAAACAAAAAAGTTTTCCATACAACGATTCAAGTTTTGTTCATTTTTCTTCTTCTTTTCGTATGGGGGCTACCAGTTTCAGTAGTCCGATATGGCTGGATCCGACAAATGAGTTGACTGCACGAATAAGAAGTCTCTGTGCAAAATTTCAGCTCGATATCTTCAAAACTGTGGGAGGAGATTGTATATATACAGACAGACGGACAGACGGACATGGCTAAATCAACTCGTCTTGTCGTCCTGATCAAGAATATATATACTTTATATAGTCGCAAGTGAATATTTCTGTGTGTTACAAACTTCAGCACAAAGTTATTATACTGTTTCACATACGTGAAAAGTATAAAAAACCAGCAAGGAATTGCAGTCGAGAGCTCTTGACTTTCACATACCCTATACCTTCAATTTGTAACGACTGTTTGAATGCGTTGCCCCGCTCACTTTTCTGCGAAACAGATTTAATTTGCATTCATGTTTATATAGACCAATTTTTACTCTGATAGACAAATTGGTTCAATAGATGTGTATAACTCTTTTCTATTTTGTCTATATGTGGGCGTGACAACGCCCATTTTATAATGGAGTCTTCTCTACGCCCATTTTTTCTGCTCTATCTTGTTGGGCTCCGAGTCAGCTTTATACACTCCAAATGTGATGTACCTACCTAAAAAACAACCGAGAAAATACAACTTTCGTAATTTTACACCCGAGGTGGCTTCAGTTGTCTGCCCCTCACCCTTAAACTAAGTCAAAAAGGGGAAAAACAAAACATACTTGATCTGCTTAATAAATACCAGAATCAACCTGCGAACGAATTTTGGTTCTGTCTATTATAGTTTCCAAAGTCAAGGCGTTCATACAGAGGCGATTTCTAGACGGACATGACTATATCAACTTGTCTAGTCGAGCTGATCAAGAAGACTTTGTATAGTCGGAGATGTCTCCTTCTGGGTGTTACATACATACCATAAGGTACAGGGTATAAAAATGCTTACCTCTTGGTTGGTTCACTTCGGCACCATCAAATCTGTTGTCTATGTCCATTGTTGTTGATGGTGTGGTTTCGGTAGAGTTATTTGTGTTGCTGATTTAGTTTGTATCCAATGATTAGCTGCAATAGTTTTATTTACAAACAAATCGATTGATATTTGTTTTGTTGTACCTTTGGGTTATTGGTGGACAAGTAAGAATAAGTATTTTAACCAAAGCATTAAAAACTGAGTTAAATTTTTTATTTGAGTGATAATCAAAGTACAAATCTACTGCAGAAAACTAATGTAACAATATTTGGTGCCAAAACAATTTTGACACTTTCTTTAAGTAGTTTCCTTGTAGTAGTGTTCCTTGTATATAAAACATTGTATAATATTTGTTAACATTCATATTTTTACAATACTTACGGCGTTCGTTTTTTTTAAATACGAGTAAAAAATCCGAATCAAGCCAGCATGGAATAAGTGAAACGGAAAACTGCTTTGTTAGTTCTAACATACTTATCGCGCATGTTTAACTAAACTGTCACAACTTAAAATTTGTCATTTTCGAGTTTTTATGTAAAATCTGTTTATCGTATGCATACATATCTATCACCACAAAAGAGGTTAATATTGCATTTGCAGAAGGTTGTCATTGGCTCTAAAGCAGTTTTTTGCGTTTACTGAAAATTCATTTTTTTTTGGGTTGTGCAGTTTAGTTAAACATGTGCGATGTGTACAATAAATAAATAAAGAAATAACTTTCAGCCTGTTAATTGTTATTCGTCTCTTCTACTTTTACTTCAATGGTTGAATCAATATTATTGTAAATTTGAATTGCTGCAAATCTGATTACAAATCTATAACACAAGCCAAACAACCGCAATCCTATTTAAGTCTTTATGCAAACTAGTTAATAATTTCGCTTTACATGTTGTCATTCCATTTTCATTGTGCCTTGTGCATTGAGCCGTGCACCTTCGACCGGCTGAGCATCTACCCACGCAATTAATTGTTATTGTTATGAGTATTAACAGTTGATTGTGTCTCTGATGTATTTTTAATGTTTTTAATTAAGCATTTTGCATTTTTTGAAGTGAAACTTCTTAAGCATGGCACAGTGGTCCCGCCCGTAGGCCGAAAATAAAAAAACCATAGTCAAAATTTTTACTTTAAATGTACCAATTCTAATTTATAATTGGTCTAGCTATTTGAATTTATTCATCTTTTTGTTTTGCTCTATCTGTCCTCTTCAAGAGTAGCATCGAAAGAGAGAACATGATATTCATTTAGTATTGAAGCGTAAGCAACGTGCAAGGGAAGCTCTCCTTAAAAAATGTATTTTACTTATTTAAAACAAGTTTTTGTGCAGTGAAAGTGATTAATATTATAAATAAAGGTATTAACTTTCTTTTTACAACAAAAAGTATATGTAGTATGTGTTGTGTTTTGTGTAAATCATTATTGTATTTAGTACATAATTGTGAACGTTCTTAGTTTGTCTTTTCTGTGTTTGGTTTGAGTTTTAGTTGTGAAGGGGTTCTTGGGGTTGAACAAATCTTTTTGTATAACATTCTTAAGCATTTTAAGAATATAAAAAAGTTTAATTCAAGTGCCGTAAGGTGCCGTGCGGCTTGCAATATACGAAAATGTAACCTAACCTCAATTTAAAAAAAAAGCACGTGCAAAACTTCCTATCATTAAATATCCGTGGTACTACCTTCCTGCATCGGTCCATAAAGTGTTATTACATGGTCCTGCCATTATAAAAAATTGTTTAGTCATAATTGGCGAGCTTTCAAAAAAAAAAGTCCAAAAACTCGTTTCACACTGATTGTTCCTATGGCAGCTATCACCTATAATATCCAGATTTTTACTGAAGTCCCCCAGGTTATATTCGAAAATTTCCAAAGTTTTGTTGCAATAAAATGAAAAACAAAAGTTTTTCATATAAAAACTGAATATCAGACCGATTGTTAATATGGCAGCTATATGATATAGTTGTCCGATCTGCCTGATTTTTACATATTATTTTAGGATAAATATAAAAAAATTGTGTGCCAAGTTTCAAGTCCCTAACTCAACTAGAAGTATTTTTGGCCGCTCTCCCCATACAAGCCGGACCACTGTGCAATGTTAATTTAGTGAGTTTTAATGGAATTGGATTTTTTTCAATGTGAAAATGATAACTGAAAAAATGTTTAAATTTGGCTATTTTTGGATAATTTGGTGTATCTTTGGAAGTCGTGTATAATCGAAGGACCCAGACTATTACCTTAAGGTACTCTGAAAATAACCCAATCATTGTTGAAGCCTAACCATTTGGTTTTCCTACTGTCATGAAGGCTCAAACTTATCGTTTCCGCGGAACGTCACCAAAACGGTAAATTTTTAAAGAATTCACGTTAACGTACAATTTTTGAATTTATATGCATTTGTTCAACACCAAAAAATTTCTTTTTAGCAATAAAGCAAAATTTAATCAATTAAAGTCATTAAAAATTGGGGAAAAAAACAAAAAAACAATTTTTTTTTTAAATTTAGTTTTCTTGGTTTACAAAACAAAACTAATTCAATTTATTTATTTAAAAAAAAATATTTTTTTTTCTCTAAAATTAATGTCTTATCAATAAACGTATAGCATTTATACCAATGCTAATGTCATTCTATAAAAGTCATTGTCACTGACGTAATGCAATCGGTTGTCACTCACTCCTAATTGAACAGTCGCAGATAACTTAAATAGTAAATTTTGTTATTTTCCTTTTTGATTTGTGTTTTATTGCGATTTTTTTGACGTTTTGCATATAGTGTTAATTTAAATTTAAATTTTATTCTTTTCATTTTTCTGTGCTTTGAAGATACTTTTTAACTTAAAGCTTGTACTACTCCTATAATTACAACCAAATGAAATAACAATTTACCTAAACTATCTCTTTAAATTGAAATCATAATTTCACTTCTCAATTTGTACTGCAAGTGATGTGTTCCTTTGGTCATAATGTTTATTACATACTCAAAATAGCTCGACAAACTTAATTATGACACTTATGCATGTGTCAATGTCCCATTTGTTACTCATATTCAAATGTCATGCATAAACCGCGATAATGTTTCATACAATTTTTATCACAAGTATGTCTTTTACAATTAGGGTGGCATTCCTGGCACAATTCATTGGTCGTAGCACTCAAGAAAGCAACAAGTTTACCACAAACTGTTAATAAACAAACACAATTCAACTGTGAATGAAATTTAACCTATCTTTGAATTCTAAAGCAAAAAACATTTTAAACAATTTGTTGATTAATATTTCGTTGAAAAAAGCATTGCTTTTATTAAATTCTGCGGAGTGTATAAATGACGAAACTAGCACGGAAATCAAAATATGTTTTTAAATTTTGAAGTATTAAGCCAATATGAGATCACTAAACTGTTACATTTTTAAATTATGCAATATTAAGTCCATGCAAAATCACTAAACTGTTATAAACATAAGGAGACATACTCAGATTCTGCTAATTATTGACTCACGAATATTTTTGCAATCACTGAATTTTGAATGAAACTTTTTGGAAACACTTTTTTTTGTTTAAAACCGATGGTTAAATGCCAATTGTAAGAAGTAAACTGTTCGACATGCATACGTTGCACGTTATTTATACTTTCTTCCTGGATGGCTCGGCAGAGGTTTCTCAGAGCTTTTACTCTGTGGTGAATAGCATCCTTTGCATCAAAAAGTATAACACATATTCTCTGCTTTCGGGGTGATTTCTTCGCAGCCAAAAGTGCGATTGACTTCAAAGCATGTAGAATGGTAAGTCCTCTTTGCTCAATATTTAGTACTGCGCAAGTACAAACCAATGATTGTTCTCACCAAGCTTTGCATACTCATATGCAAAGCCACTGTTAATGAGGAGAGCAATGAGAAAGCATCTATTCATTAAACTTGTTTGTTTGTGTGTGTGTTTAAATTATATATAAACCAGTAAAGAATTGCAGGCGCGAGTGTTCCGCTTCGATACCTTCACAGGCGATGTCCCGCCCATTTTTCTATCGAAATAGATTTAATTTACCATACTAGTGTTTACACTTCTAGACCAATTGGTTCCAGAGATATAACGTGTTTCTATTTTGGCTACATGTGGGCGTTGTCACGCACCTTTTATGATTGAATCTTATTATACTCCATCCTAACAGCATTCATACAAAGCTTCATACTTGTAGTTTTTATGGCTCCAGAGATATTAGCGTTTAAAATTTTTATAATATGGCGGCGTGGCTAAGCCCACTTTTTATACTCTTCACGTTAGTGAATAGTATTATAAGTATGTGCTGAAGTTTGTAACAGATCGAAATATTCATTTCCGACTAAGTGTGACTAAGCCAACTTTTTATACTCTTCACGTTAGTGAATAGTATTATAAGTTTGTGCTGAAGTTTGTACCAGATCGAAATATTAATTTCCGACTATATAAAGTTTATATAATCTTGATCAGGACGACAAGACGAGTTGATGTAGCCATGTCCGTCTGTCTGTCTGTCAAATTTGGCTATTTTTGGATAATTTGGTGTATCTTTGGAAGTCGTGTATAATCGAAGGACCCAGACTATTACCTTAAGGTACTCTGAAAATAACCCAATCATTGTTAAAGCCTAACCATTTGGTTTTCCTACTGTCATGAAGGCTCAAACTTATCGTTTCCGCGGAACGTCACCAAAACGGTAAATTTTTAAAGAATTCACGTTAACGTACAATTTTTGAATTTATATGCATTTGTTCAACACCAAAAAATTTCTTTTTAGCAATAAAGCAAAATTTAATCAATTAAAGTCATTAAAAATTGGGGAAAAAAACAAAAAAATAATTTTTTTTAAAAATTTAGTTTTCTTGGTTTACAAAACAAAACTAATTCAATTTATTTATTTAAAAAAAAATATTTTTTTTTCTCTAAAATTAATGTCTTATCAATAAACGTATAGCCTTTATACCAATGCTAATGTCATTCTATAAAAGTCATTGTCACTGACGTAATGCAATCGGTTGTCACTCACTCCTAATTGAACAGTCGCAGATAACTTAAATAGTAAATTTTGTTATTTTCCTTTTTGATTTGTGTTTTATTGCGATTTTTTTGACGTTTTGCATATAGTGTTAATTTAAATTTAAATTTTATTCTTTTCATTTTTCTGTGCTTTGAAGATACTTTTTAACTTAAAGCTTATACTACTCCTATAATTACAACCAAATGAAATAACAATTTACCTAAACTATCTCTTTAAATTGAAATCATAATTTCACTTCTCAATTTGTACTGCAAGTGATGTGTTCCTTTGGTCATAATGTTTATTACATACTCAACATAGCTCGACAAACTTAATTATGACACTTATGCATGTGTCAATGTCCCATTTGTTACTCATATTCAAATGTCATGCATAAACCGCGATAATGTTTCATACAATTTTTATCACAAGTATGTCTTTTACAATTAGGGTGGCATTCCTGGCACAATTCATTGGTCGTAGCACTCAAGAAAGCAACAAGTTTACCACAAACTGTTAATAAACAAACACAATTCAACTGTGAATGAAATTTAACCTATCTTTGAATTCTAAAGCAAAAAACATTTTAAACAATTTGTTGATTAATATTTCGTTGAAAAAAGCATTGCTTTTATTAAATTCTGCGGAGTGTATAAATGACGAAACTAGCACGGAAATCAAAATACGTTTTTAAATTTTGAAGTATTAAGCCAATATGAGATCACTAAACTGTTACATTTTTAAATTATGAAATATTAAGTCCATGCAAAATCACTAAACTGTTATAAACATAAGGAGACATACTCAGATTCTGCTAATTATTGACTGACGAATATTTTTGCAATCACTGAATTTTGAATGAAACTTTTTGGAAACACTTTTTTTTGTTTAAAACCGATGGTTAAATGCCAATTGTAAGAAGTAAACTGTTCGCCATGCATACGTTGCACGTTATTTATACTTTCTTCCTGGATGGCTCGGCAGAGGTTTCTCAGAGCTTTTACTCTGTGGTGAATAGCATCCTTTGCATCAAAAAGTATAACACATATTCTCTGCTTTCGGGGTGATTTCTTCGCAGCCAAAAGTGCGATTGGCTTCAAAGCATGTAGAATGGTAAGTCCTCTTTGCTCAATATTTAGTACTGCGCAAGTACAAACCAATGATGGTTCTCACCAAGCTTTGCATACTCATATGCAAAGCCACTGTCAATGAGGAGAGCAATGAGAAAGCATCTATTCATTAAACTTGTTTGTTTGTGTGTGTGTTTAAATTATATATAAACCAGTACAGAATTGCAGGCGCGAGTGTTCCGCTTCGATACCTTCACAGGCGATGCCCCGCCCATTTTTCTATCGAAACAGATTTAATTTACCATACTAGTGTTTACACTTCTAGACCAATTGGTTCCAGAGATATAAAGTGTTTCTATTTTGGCTACATGTGGGCGTTGTCACGCACCTTTTATGATTGAATCTTATTATACTCCATCCTAACAGCATTCATACAAAGCTTCATACTTGTAGGTTTTATGGCTCCAGAGATATTAGCGTTTAAAATTTTTATAATATGGCGCCGTGGCTAAGCCCACTTTTTATACTCTTCACGTTAGTGAATAGTATTATAAGTATGTGCTGAAGTTTGTAACAAATCGAAATATTCATTTCCGACTAAGTGTGGCTAAGCCAACTTTTTATACTCTTCACGTTAGTGAATAGTATTATAAGTTTGTGCTGAAGTTTGTAACAGATCGAAATATTAATTTCCGACTATACAAAGTATATATAATCTTGATCAGGACGACAAGACGAGTTGATTTAGCCATGTCCGTCTGTCCGTTCGTCCGTTTGTCCGTCTGTCTGTATATATACAATCTCCTCCCACAGTTTTGAATGTTTCGAGCTGAAATTATGCACAGAGACTTCTTATTTGTGCTTTCAACTCATTTGTCGGATCCAGCCATATCGGAATTATTTTTTGAAAGCTTATCATTGGCAAGCAGACTTGGTGGAAATGGGAAACTATTCATCAACAAACAGAGGCCATCGATTCCTTTTGTCCGTTATAAATACATTTTCTAAATTCGCTTGGGATGAAGCGTTGAAAACTAAAAATGCAAAAGATGTAAGTGAAGCAATGGAGCTGATTTTTAATCAGGGGCGTCTACCCAAGAATCTGCAAACCGATGATGAAAAAGAATTTTTCAATAGAGAGTTTAAATCTCTATGTGAAAAGTATAAAATTAACCACTATTCCACATACAGCGGTCTCACAGCATCAATTGTTGAGAGATTCAAAAGAACACTTAAAGAAATGATGTGGCGAGAATTCAGCATGAATGGATCTTATCATTGGATTGATATGTAAGTTAACATTGTTGCCTAAACAATCATGCAGAAGCAAATATCACGCCACAAATGCTCTGCATGATCAGCAATTAATGTAAACAAGCGACGGATGTCAACGCGACTTGCTGACCGTACATTGTTGCGAGCGGACGAAAACGGAATATGATATCTTGCACGAGTTGCAAGATCAGCAATTCCTTGGCTGCGACGCTGGCTGCAATGCTTAGAGTAGGAAGTAGCGCTAGACTTAAGTTAGGAGTAAGAATTCAGTCTCAGTTCGGAGCTCAATAAAGAAGCTTAACAGCTAAATAAAAATCAAATATATCTTTTGCTCAACAGCAAATTGAAATATAACAAACAGTTGCTTAACAGCAACTTAAAATATAATTGCTAAAACTCCGCTTTTGCTTAACAGCAAGCGGAGAACAAATTAATTTGTACAAGCATTTAATTGATGAATACAATAGAAAAACGCATAGAACAATTAAAATGGCACCCAAGCAAGTTAGTTCCTCAAATGAAAAACAATTGCAGAGCACCGTCTACAATCGCCTAAAAATATTCAACGGAGCAAAATTTCGTGTTGGTGATAATGTACCCATTAGCAAGTATAAACATGTTTTTGAAAAAGGTTGCACACCCAATTGGGCAACAGAAATTTTTAAAATTAAGCAAATTAGGAACACTAATCCAACAATATATATATTGGAAGATTATCAGGATACAACAGTTGAAGGAGGATTCTATGAGGAAGAGTTAAAGATTCTCGCTATCCCGACACTTTCTAGTGGAAAATGTTGTAAAGAAGAGTGGGAATAGAGTCTCTGTTAAATGGTTAGGCTTCTCCAATGAACACAACTCATGGATAAATGAAAATGAAATTGTTTAAATTTATTTGAATTGTATTTTTATATTTATTTAAATTTTTATTTTTCAATAGTTTTAAATAATAAACATATACATCATCCAAATTCAATAGAATTGATGAGCCGAATTTAGTTTTAACTTTGTCTATTTGATTATTGGGATCCATGATGACGATGTTCAACTGCCTTTAACAAAAAACTGAACTTTATTCCTACGAAATCCCCACTTTTATACCCGTTGAATGTGGTCTTGTTAGATGAGAGCGTTGTAAATCAACACCTCTTAGCACACACACACACTAAACGCACACCTGGATGGAAGGACGGATAGAGTAATAGAACAGAATCAATGACAGCACACACCTGTATTCAAGTGTGAAGAACAAGGTCAAATTGAGAAATTAATGAGGGTGACTCACCTGAACATGAACGAATATCAACCGATCGACAGACGGACTGCTGAACAGACGGACAGACAGAGTAATAGGAGGGACGGACAGACAGAGTAGTAGGAAAATATAAGCACTCAATGAGGGTGTCACCTGTTGACAAAACGCACATCAACCCATCAACGGACGGACGGGCAGGTTACCAAAGAGTTAACGTAAAAGGCATTAACTAATCGACAAACGGGCAGCTGGACGGACAGACAGCCTAACAAGAGAACATAAGCACTCAATGAGGGTGAGTCACCTGTTGACAAAACGCACATCAATCCATCAACGGACGGACGGACGGTCATGTTACCAAAGAGAACAAATGCAATCATTGCATACAAGGACGAGCTTGTCGAGTAAAAGGAGAACAGAATGAATCACTGCATACAAGATCGACAATGCTCACACCTGTATTGAAGTGTGTGTAGGTCAAGGTAATTCAAAGGAACAAGGTAATGAGGGTGGGTTTTGTGTTGACAAAACACACCCACACATCAAGCAATCAATGAACGGATGGACAGACAGAGTATTTGAAGAACAGAATGATTCACTGCATACAAGATCGACCATGCTCACTACCATCATTGAAGTGTGTGCAGGTCAAGGTATTTCAAAGTTACTAGGCAATGAGGGTGGGTTTTGTGTTGACACGCGCACACACACTAACCAATTAACAGCCGGTCGGATGGACAGACAGCCTAACAAGAGAACATAAGCACTCAATGAGGATGAGTCACAACACACACCAATCCGTCAACGGAAGGACGGACAGACGACCGAAGAGAATAGCAGCAATCACTGCACACAAGGACGATCATAGTCACTACATATACTAAGTGTGGGAAACCTGTTGACAAAGCACACAGCAACCGATCGACAGGTGGGTGGACGGACAGGCAAGAACGAACATGGTCACTACATATGCTGAGGGTGGGACAACTGTTGACAAAACACACAAGTTCACACGGATCAATTAGTGCGGACGGACTGGTAGATAACAAAGCATCAAGGGTCATTAGGCCAAAACCACTTAGTGGCGGCAGACAACAAAGGTTCAAGGTATGAAAAAGCAATTAGTCCCTTTGATAAAGATCTGTCCCTTTGATAAAAAAGCAATAACTGTCAACCTTCAATTTTAATGGAAAGCCATAAATCTGTTGCAGAACCGGCATTCTCCTACTACTTTCTTCTTTTTTTCTTAATACCATGCTTGTCAAGCTTACTGATTTCGAATATCCTCCAGAATTTCCTCAATTCGTCTGTTGATGTACCTCCAGAATTCGATGCCTTCAGCGTTGTTTTCCTGGTTGTTCTCCCGGATGGCTTGTACTTGTCTTTAAATGTCTCGGTAAAAATTGGTTTCTTCCTCCTTGTAGGGGTTGGTAGATGAACTTGGTGAATCTACTTCGAGTTCTTTAGCTTCAGAATTCTGCAGCATCTATTCGTGTTGCACTTTAGTGTTTTTATACCCTGTACACATACTTTCTATCAGGGTATATTATATTGTGGGGAGGGGGACCCCATAAAGAATATATATTCTTGATCGGGACGACAAGAGAAGTTGATTAAGCCATGTCCGTCCGTCTGTCCTCACCAATGGTTCTCGGAAACTATAAGAGCTAGAGACTTGAAATTTGGTGGGTAGACTCGTGATGCTCGGCAGCAGATCAACTTTGAATGGTTTTGCACCAAGGTATGAACCTGAAATTTTGTTATACAAACTGAGTGATAGTACATCTTAAAAACTGCATACCACAAATTTCTCCTCTCTTTGATGGCTACCCGTCAGAGGCCAACAAACTTAAATTTTTCGTAAAATCCACATTTGACCGATTTTCTTGATATTTGGAACACTTTTTGAATAGGCGACGCACAGAGGGGCCTTAGATTCACTCAGCTTGCAAAAATCAAAAATTTCATGAACGCTTTCGACAAAACAAATGAATGTTTCCGATAGAGAATTTTCCACAGAAATTGAATTTTTTACAATCAAAAGTATTATCAGCATTTTAACATATCAATATCAAATAACAATTATTCGCTTTTGTTGTCTGAATATGGGCAAACAATTCGAATTTTATAATGATGGTAACAGGATAACATAAAATTAAGTAGCAAAACAATACAATTTGCATTTGCAAAATAGTTAGCTTATGGTTGAGACGGGAAAAGGGGTATATGCGTATGCCAAGGCCACGCACAGGAATCAAAAGTAAGATTGTCAATTGTTGTTGCGAAGGGCAAAGAGGTGCATACGAAGAAACACACGAAACTGTGTGTTGACATAGTTTCTAGATGAGAAGGAAAAAGAGACACATTGGAAACGCATAGTTTGTGTGTCCCGTGGCCACGCAAGGAATCAAAATTCAATTTCTGGATAAGCAGGGAAAGTGTGTAAAGCACAAAACCGGTTTGGCTCGTGTGACTGATCTAGGATGCGAAGTGCGAAGAGGCAGGGAGGTCGCCAACAACAAATGCAATACGCACACGCTTATATGCTCCACTTCACCCTTTATCAACATTAAGAAGCAGAGGGGCTAAGTGTGTGTGGGTAACTTGCTGTTTCTATGATTTTTATACTTTTCACGTATGTGAAATAGTATATTAACTTTGTGCTGAAGTTTGTAACACACAGAAATATTCACTTGCGACTATATAAAGTATATATATTCTTGATCAGGACGACAAGACGAGTTGATTAAGCCATGTCCGTCTGTCCGTCTGTCTGTATATATACGATCTCCTCCCACAGTTTTCAAGATATCGAGCTGAAATTTTGCACAGAGACTTCTTATTCGTGCAGTCAACTCATTTGTCGGATCTAGCCATATCGGACCACTGGAACTGGTAGCCCCCATACGAAAAGAAGAAGAAAAATGAACAAAACATGAATCGTTGTATGGAAAACTTTTTTGTTTTGTACGATAGAGTGCTGAAATTTTAAACATAGTTGTTCTACATAGTCCGATTACATGCCTGAAAGTTTCATTGAGATTGGACAACTGGAACTGGTAGCCCCATACAAAATGAAGAAGAGGAAGAGAAGCAATATTCACGTCGTTGTATGGAAAACTTTTACCAATTGACTTGAAACTTTACAGTTATGTTCTTAGAGAGGAATGAAAACTATTTTGACCAAAAGTGGGCGTGGCCACGCCCACTTATAGCGAAACCTGACCCGTTGTATGGAAAACTTTTTTGTTTTTTAACCAATTGACTTGAAATTTAACAGGTTTGTTCTTAGGGAGGAATGAAAACTATTTTGACCAAAAGTGGGCGTAGCCACGCCCACTTATAGCAGCACTTGAACGGTTGTATGGAAAACTTTTTTGTTTTTTAACCAATTGCTTGAAACTTTACAGATATGTTCTTAGGGAGGAATGAAAACTATTTTGACCAAAAGTGGGCGTGGCAACGCCCACTTATAGCGAAAATTGACCCGTCGTATGGAAAACTTTTTTGTTTTTTAACCAATTGACTTGAAACCTTAGAGTTGTGTTGTTAGGGAGGCATGAAAACTATTAATTTAGTTTTTTTTATAGTGACACAACGTGAAAAGTATTATAGCTTCAGCCTTGCTGAAGATAGCGTCCTTACCGGTTTGGTATTGTTGATCTTCCTGACATTTCTGATCGCCTAGTTGCCTGAATCAAATTTGACAATTTATTTGGTAAAATTGTCAATATGAAGCGACGGAACTTGATCAGTTCTTTCTTCATACTTAAAAATATGTACATGCCCGCCCTTCTTCTTCTTTTTTCCACACTTTCTTTGAATAAAATAAGAAAAGTTTTTTAGCAACCTCGCAAACTTGCCCTTACCCCACTTCACCTCTTGCCATTACAATTTATAAACAAAAGTTGTTTATGAAATTCGGCAACAGAGTTGGAAGTTCATTCATAATTTCCACTAAATTCCCGGTGGTAGTAGTTGTCTTTCCGTCGTCGTTAGAGCGAGCCAAACATACATTCGTTCAGCTGTCTCTGTCGCGACAAAACTTTTCCGCTGATTATTAGTAGGAATTATTTTCTGAAAGCTTATCATTGGCAAGCAGACTTGGTGGAAATGGGAAACTATTCATCAACAAACAGAGGCCATCGATTCCTTTTGTCCGTTATAAATACATTTTCTAAATTCGCTTGGGATGAAGCGTTGAAAACTAAAAATGCAAAAGATGTAAGTGAAGCAATGGAGCTGATTTTTAAACAGGGGCGTCTACCCAAGAATCTGCAAACCGATGATGGAAAAGAATTTTTCAATAGAGAGTTTAAATCTCTATGTGAAAAGTATAAAATTAACCACTATTCTACATACAGCGGCCTTACAGCATCAATTGTTGAGAGATTCAAAAGAACACTTAAAGAAATGATGTGGCGAGAATTCAGCATGAATGGATCTTATCATTGGATTGATATGTACAAGCATTTAATTGATGAAGACAATAGAAAAACGCATAGAACAATTAAAATGGCACCCAAGCAAGTTAGTTCCTCAAATGAAAAACAATTGCAGAGCACCGTCTACAATCGCCTAAAAATATTCAACGGAGCAAAATTTCGTGTTGGTGATAATGTACCCATTAGCAAGTATAAACATGTTTTTGAAAAAGGTTGCACACCCAATTGGGCAACAGAAATTTTTAAAATTAAGCAAATTAGGAACACTTATCCAACAATATATATATTGGAAGATTATCAGGATACAACAGTTGAAGGAGGATTCTATGAGGAAGAGTTAAAGATTCTCGCTATCCCGACACTTTTCTAGTGGAAAATGTTGTAAAGAAGAGAGGGAATAGAGTCTCTGTTAAATGGTTAGGCTTCTCCAATGAACACAACTCATGGATAAATGAAAATGAAATTGTTTAAATTTATTTGAATTGTATTTTTATATTTGTTTAAATTTTTATTTTTCAATAGTTTTAAATAATAAACATATACATATATCTTAAAATAATTATATTAAGTTGTTTCATTAATTTTTACTTTTAAGACATTGAACTCGTTCCGGACAAGACTCAGTTTTCCCGAGTTTAATTCACTACTATTTATGTCCACATATTTTTTGGGAAGGAAGAAGACGTTTCCATCATCCAAATTCAATAGAATTGATGAGCCGAATTTAGTTTTAACTTTTTCTATTTGATTATTGGGATCCATGATGACGATGTTCAACTGCCTTCAACAAAAAACTGAATTTTATTCCTACGAAATCCCCACTTTTATACCCGTTGAATGTGGTCTTGTTAGATGAGAGCGTTGTAAATCAACACCTCTTAGCACACACACACACTAAACGCACACCTGGATGGAAGGACGGATAGAGTAATAGAACAGAATCAATGACAGCACACACCTGTATTCAAGTGTGAAGAACAAGGTCAAAGGGAGAAATTAATGAGGGTGACTCACCTGAACATGAACGAATATTAACCGATCGACAGACGGACTGCTGAACAGACGGACAGACAGAGTAATAGGAGGGACGGACAGACAGAGTAGTAGGAAAATATAAGCACTCAATGAGGGTGAGTCACCTGTTGACAAAACGCACATCAACCCATCAACGGGCGGACGGGCAGGTTACCAAAGAGTTAACGTAAAAGGCATTAACTAATCGACAAACGGGCAGCTGGACGGACAGACAGCCTAACAAGAGAACATAAGCACTCAATGAGGGTGAGTCACCTGTTGACAAAACGCACATCAATCCATCAACGGACGGACGGACGGTCATGTTACCAAAGAGAACAAATGCAATCATTGTATACAAGGACGAGCTTGTCGAGTAAAAGGAGAACAGAATGAATCACTGCATACAAGATCGACAATGCTCACACCTGTATTGAAGTGTGTGTAGGTCAAGGTAATTCAAAGGAACAAGGTAATGAGGGTGGGTTTTGTGTTGACAAAACACACCCACACATCAAGCAATCAATGAACGGATGGACAGACAGAGTATTTGAAGAACAGAATGATTCACTGCATACAAGATCGACCATGCTCACTACCATCATTGAAGTGTGTGCAGGTCAAGGTATTTCAAAGTTACTAGGCAATGAGGGTGGGTTTTGTGTTGACACGCGCACACACACTAACCAATTAACAGCCGGTCGGATGGACAGACAGCCTAACAAGAGAACATAAGCACTCAATGAGGATGAGTCACAACACACACCAATCCGTCAACGGAAGGACGGACAGACGACCGAAGAGAATAGCAGCAATCACTGCACACAAGGACGATCATAGTCACTACATATACTAAGGGTGGGAAACCTGTTGACAAAGCACACAGCAACCGATCGACAGGTGGGTGGACGGACAGGCAAGAACGAACATGGTCACTACATATGCTGAGGGTGGGACAACTGTTGACAAAACACACAAGTTCACACGGATCAATTAGTGCGGACGGACTGGTAGATAACAAAGCATCAAGGGTCATTAGGCCAAAACCACTTAGTGGCGGCAGACAACAAAGGTTCAAGGTATGAAAAAGCAATTAGTCCCTTTGATAAAGATCTGTCCCTTTGATAAAAAAGCAATAACTGTCAACCTTCAATTTTAATGGAAAGCCATAAATCTGTTGCAGAACCGGCATTCTCCTACTACTTTCTTCTTTTTTTCTTAATACCATGCTTGTCAAGCTTACTGATTTCGAATATCCTCCAGAATTTCCTCAATTCGTCTGTTGATGTACCTCCAGAATTCGATGCCTTCAGCGTTGTTTTCCTGGTTGTTCTCCCGGATGGCCTGTACTTGTCTTTAAATGTCTCGGTAAAAATTGGTTTCTTCCTCCTTGTAGGGGTTGGTAGATGAACTTGGTAAATCTACTTCGAGTTCTTTAGTTTCAGAATTCTGCAGCATCTATTCGTGTTGCACTTTAGTGTTTTTATACCCTGTACACATACTTTCTATCAGGGACCCCATAAAGAATATATATTCTTGATCGGGACGACAAGAGAAGTTGATTAAGCCATGTCCGTCCGTCTGTCCTCACCAATGGTTCTCGGAAACTATAAGAGCTAGAGACTTGAAATTTGGTGGGTAGACTCGTGATGCAATTTTACCCCCTCACCTTAATTTCCCCTCCCCTAGTATTTTTCTTAAAAAGGCTATATCTCCAAAACTAACAAAGGTATGAACCTGAAATTTTGTATTCAAGCTCAGTGATAATACATCTTAAAAACTGCATATCACATATTTCTCCTCTCTCCCGTCAGAGGCCTAGAAACTTAAATTTTTCGTAAAATCCACATTTGTTGATCGATTTTCTTGATATTTGGAACACTATTGGAATAGGCGTCGCACAGAGGGGCCTTAGATACATTCAGCTTGCAAAAATCAAAAATTTCATGAACGCTTTCGACAAAACAAATGAATGTGTCCGATAGAGAATTTTTCACACTGGTATTGGTGGACAAAAACAAAAACTGCTCAAAATTGCATTCTGCCACGTGTTCATATTTATCTTTATTATATATTCATTTACCAAACTGTAAAATATTACAACTCTATTGAACCCTTTTGCCTTTATAGCGAAAAAACGATCGCAACCTCGCACAAATATCAGAGAAAAAGGCGCTGCTGCAGGTATAAGAACAAGAATGCATAGTAGGCAGATTCGCTGTGACAGCTTTAAAATGTTAATTAAGTGCACAAATGTTGTCATGGGAAGCAACCTGTTGTATTTTGCAATGCAGGTGGTGTGTAAAATTGATCGTAGGCGGTGTAAGGGGGAGTAAAATGTCTTTATTGCCTACATTCTATATGGCAGGTGCCAGATCCAGCGGTTCGATCTCAATGATACTTATAGGCAATTGGCCTGAGTACGTAAAAAGACTACCTTTTAAATTTCAGCCTTCTATTTTGAAAACCAAAAAAGTTTTCCGTACAACGACTTAAATCTGTTTCTCTTCCTCTTCTTCATTTCGTATGGCAGGTACCAGTTCTAGTTATCCAATCTCAATGAAACTTTGAGATATTTGGTCTGGCTACCTAAAACTTCTTCATCTTCAAAAACAAAAAAGTTTTCCATACAAGGATTCAAGTTTAGTTCGTTTTTATACTCTTCACACAAGTGAATAGTGTTATAACTACCAAATATCTCAAAGTTTTGGAAGATAGAGGGCTGAAATTTTAAACATTGTAGTTTTACATAGTCCGACATAATGCCTGAAAGTTTCATTGAGATCGGGTAACTAGAACTGGTACCTGCCCCACAAAATGAAGAAGAGGAAGAGAAGTAAGATTCACGTAAAAATTTTTTGTTTCTTAATCAATTGTCTTGAAACTTCATACTTATGTTCTTGGGGAGGCATGAATACTATTTTGACAAAAATGGGCATGGTTACGCCCAATTATAGCCAAAATCTAAAATTGGCGTATCTCCGGTACCCAATGAGAAAAAACAATGAAAATTGGTATATAGGCTAATAAGCAGAACAGAAAATAGATTCAGTCAAAAAAATGGGCGTGGCACAAAAAAATGCGTGAAGAGTATATAAGCTTCAGCCTTGCTGAAGATAGCGTCCTTACTGGTTTTTCTTCATTTCGTATGGGGGCTACCAGTTCAAATAGTCCAGGGTTTTATATTGTCGAGTATACTCGACTATACCGCCCTTACTGGTTTTCTTTTCACCTTTTGCTTCACTTAGCACTTTTTACTTTAGTTCACAAGTTTGTTATTGTTTTTTTCAGAACACAGTCATTTTCTGTGTGTGTGTGGCTTCGGCTACTAAGTTTTTGATTGATTCCATTTGGTTGTTAGTAAGCTCTAGAATGCTCGTTTTATTTTATTAGAGCTTGTGTTTTGACTTCGGGTTTACAAAATTTTATTTTGGCTTTTGAAAGCACTAGAACGCTCTTTCTTTCTTTTATTGGAGCTACTTTTTGGCATTGTTTTTAAGGAAGTTTTGTTCTCAAAGCGCCGACGCGTTCGTTTTGCATTATTAGAACCGTTGCGGGCTTATGTTGCGGACAATTTATTTCGTCCCTAATGCGACACTAGCGAATAGCTTTGGTCGTCTTGGTGGGTTTTTTTTAAAGCACTAACGTGTTCGTTTTATATTATTAGTACCGTTTTTAGGCATAGTTAGAGGCGCACGTTCGGTATATTTTATATTATTAATACCGTTTCTTGAAGTGGCCCCACATTGGGCGTTAATTAAATAGCCTCGTTGAAGTATTTGGTTAATACATTTGTTTATTTAAGTTTGATTATTTTTATTGAGGACATTACAACCGTCCGAGTTGTGGTTGGAGATAAGCCTACTCCCAAATTATTTGGGCTTATGTTTATATACTGATTTGCGTGAGCAAACAGTTTGCTCTCAGGAATTATGTTAAGATGAATTGTACCACACTTGAGTTGTAACTTGATACAAGGGTTAGTTTACACAATAGAAAGAAGGATTGACAGAGCGCTTGATCGCGTCTCAGCATATTAGAGAGAGCGCCTGCCCGCGACACGCTAATGGTCAAGTCTCAGCTATGCGGATCACTTTGCATTATTTTGTAAACAAAGCGTAAAGCTTGAATTGCCTTTCGATATCGGAGCGCTCGCTAATAGAAAAGTGTTACAGCAATGTGTCTGCTACGCGGATCGCATTTGCTTAGATTTATAAACAGAGAAACTGTTTATTAATTGAGCAGAGAAGTGACCAATAGAAGGAATCAACTTGCTCGAGCTCTTGAGCTTATGATTTGATCTTAAAGTGTTTCAAATACGATGCGGCACCAAGAGAGTGGCACCGAAGTGACAAAGAAATGTGTCAACTTTGGCGCGCTTGCGACATACATACGTTAACTTACACATATTATATTGTTATGTATGATGGTATCCTGCGTCTTGCTTTGCCAGATGGAGTCAAAGTAATAGGCTTCGCAGACGACGTTGGGGTGGTAGTGACAGCGAAAAAGTTGGCACAGGTTGAAGGTCTGGGTAATAGAGTGATTATGGACATCAAAGATTGGCTTTCCAGAGTAGGCCTGAAATTAACGGACCACAAGAAGAAGGCGGTATTAATTAGTAGCCGTAAAGTAGTCGAAACCGCCCGTCTACAAGTAGTCGAGGTGGAGATAACATCAAAGAGGGCCATCCGGTACCTTGGCGTGTTGTTAGACACCAGATTATGCTTCAAAGAGCATCTCAAACAAGTCCATGAAAAAGCAGCAGCTACGAGTAGATCGCTCAACCGAATCATGCTGAACACTAGAGGTCCAAAACAAGGTAGAAGGAAGTTGCTATTTAGCGTCACAAAATCAGTTATCCTATATGGTGCGCCTATCTGGTCTCAGGCCCTGAGATACAAGAGCTATAGGCGGGAAATTGAATCGACTTACAGATTGGGGGTGATAAGGGTTTTTTGCGCTTTTCGGACTATTTCCGTGGACGCCGCGATGGTTATCGCAGGCGAACCACCCATACGTGAACTAGCAGAGGAGGTGGCGGAAATCTACCACGAACATCGATCGAACACCCTCACTCAGGAGGAGCGCTCAGCATCACGAAAAAGTTCAAGGTTGCGTACCCTGACAAGATGGCAAGCGAGTTGGGATCGCTCGACTAAGAGGCGTTGGACACATCGCCTTATCCCGAATCTAAGTCTATGGCTGAGGAGGAAACACGGTGGCGTAAATTTCTACCTGACACAAATTCTTAGTGGCCACGGCTGCTTTGGTAGCTACCTCTTCAGATTCCATCACCGTACGTCCCCCGAGTGCTCATGGTGCCGCGGTGGAGCGGTAGAAAACGCCGAACACATCCTCGTGAGCTGCCAGAGGTTTACGCAGGAACGTAGAATCCTAGAGGCCGAACTAGGGGGCCCTATCTCGCAAGATACACTTGTTAGCTCCATGATTAGCAATGAAGGTGTCTGGAAGGCGGTGTGCAGTTTTGCAGAAAAGGAGCTTAGGCGGCTGGATCGTGGCACGATGCAGTAATCTACTCCGATATACCCTGTACCTTCAACTAGTAACGACTGTTTGAAGGCGTGGCACCGCCCACTTTATCATCAAAATAGATTTCATTTCCATTTAATATCACACATACTTTTTTTTACACTTTTAGACCAATTGGTGGATACAACGTTTTTCTATATGTGGGCGTAGCAACGCCCATTTTGTAATTGAATCATGTTAGATTCCATCCCAATAGCATACATGCAAAGATTCATTCTTGTAGGTTTGATGGATCTTGAGATATAAGCGTTTAATATTTTTACTATATGGGGGGGCGTGGCTACGCCCATTTTTTTATTCTATCCTCTTGGGGTTTGAGTCAGCTATATACACTCCAAATTTGGTGTTCCTATCTCAAAAGACAACCCAGAAAATACGACTTTTGTAAGTTTTTACCCGAGGTTACTCCAGTCATTCGCCCCTCACCCCTAAACGAAGTTAAAAAGGGGGCAAAATAAACTTGATCTGCTTAAGAAATGACAGAATCGAAGTGCGAAGAGCTTTTGGTTCTATATGTTATAGTTTTCGAGAGCTAGGCGTTCATACAGACGGACGGACGGACGGACAGACGGACATGGCTATATCAACTCGTCTTGTCGAGCTGATCAAGAATATATATACTTTGTATAGTCGGAGATGTCTCCTTCTGGGTGTTACATACATTGTCGATGCTATCAAAAACCTTGTACCATAAGGTACAGGGTATAAAAAAAAAAAAAAACATATTATATTGTTGTTGGTTCCTTGTTTTTGTTGAGTTAATGAAAGAAAGTGTAGACGAAAAGTGAAGAGGGTGCATGAAGGTGCAATACTTTGTTGTCAAATTATCAATTCAAGATATTTCAAAATGTTTTGCACAAAGAATATTGTTGTTGGATTCTTTTCAATGAATAAAATTGTATACGAAAACTGATGTGGAAAGCGTTGTTGCCAAATTATCGAATATCGAAAATCAAAATCAAATATTAAACAAACCAAGCGGCGTCTACTTAATACTGACAATTGTGAAGGAGTGAAATTCCGTAGTGAATTTCACCCCTCACAGCAACACAACCGATCGGTGTCTGTAAAGTGTAGCGCTCACGTCGCTGTTAGTGTAACAGACTGGATGTTTGCAGATGCCGCAACATTTCGTTATGACGATCAGCTGTTCAGGCTTACAGGCAAAGTGCATTGGAAACTAACAGAATTACACCGTTGGGGTGAAAGACCAGCTTCAAGGTTTTTTGGTAATGAGTGCAAAATAACGGGCGACGAAAGGAAGGATACCGTTGGCGGCAGGCAGCCGAAGATCGAAGACAACTTGAACAACCGGTGACATGGCAATTGGTTCCAGGACACTAAAAAGGCAACACGTGCGATTGGAAGGTAACAGGATCACATGAAACTAAGTAGCAGAACAATACATTTTGCATTTGCTAAATTGTAAGCTTATGGGACGGGTAAAGGGGTACATGTGTGTGACATGGCCACGCATAAGAATCAAATGTAAGTGTCAATATGTGGATGCGAAGGGCGAAGAGGTCTCACGAAGAAATACACAAGACTGTGTGTTGACAATACTTGTCGATCAGAAGGGCGAAGAGGCACACCGGCAACGCGCAGTTTGTGTTGATGCGAAGGACGAAGAGAGCAAATAAGGAACGAAAGCAAAGAAAATTGTGTACATTTTCGGCTGTTCACACATCCACACTTATTTGCCAACATATGCATGGGTTGTCCTTGTATGTGTGCGATCAGAGCGACAGCAAAAACAATACGCGCACACTTATTGCTCCACTACACCCATTTCACACATATGCATTGACTTTGGTTGTGGAGCAGAGGAGTAAGTGTGTGTGGGTAACTTGCTTTTGCTATGATTTTTTGATATTTTGTGTATAATTTGCTTTTGCCTTGATTTTTTTATATTTTGCGTGTAACTTGTTATTTCTTTGACTTTTTGATATTATTGTCCTTCCTGATATTTATGTGTGCCTGGTATCCAGAATCAAATTTGACAAATTATTTAGTACTTAAATATGAATGTTAAATAAAATGTAATTTATTCGCAATAAACATGAATAACTAAATACATATGTGTATATATTAAGCCGACGGCACTTGATCAGTGCAATTATTTTATTTTCATTCTTAAAATCAAAACTCACAATATGTACATGCCCGCCCTACTTCTTCTTTTGTCCACACTTTCATTGAACACAAGAAGGATCGTTTCTTAGCAACCACGCATACATGCCACATGCCACTTCACCTCTTGCCATCACTTTTCGTAAACAAAATTTGTTTATGAAATTCGGCAACAAGGCTTGAAGCTCATTCATAAACTCCACTAAATTCCGAATTATAATAATTGTCTGTCAGTCGTCGTTAGAGCGAGCCAAACATACATTCGTTCAGCTGTCTCTGTCGCGACAAAACTTTTCCGCTGGTTATTAGTAGGAATTATTTTTTGAAAGCTTAGTGTGAGAGGCCTTCGGTCTCTTGTTATATTTTAATACTCTCTGATTTTGCCCTATCCACGCGTGTTATTGAAAATGAGATTTTGCCACCACTGGTATAGAGGGCATGAGTGGAAGTGGCAAAGAAAATACCTTTTATATTTGCTAAATTCACATGAAATGAAAAGATGCGATGTTATTAATGTTGAAGTGGAATAAAACAAAAAAAATCGCGTGCAACACAGTACACATGTTAGAAGTGAAAGTAGGCGTTGTCTTGCCCAATTTTTGATCAAAATAGTCTGTAAGAAAATAAGTGTGAAGTTCAAGCCAATTCATTAATTCATTACAACCGTCCGAGTTGTGGTTGGAGATAAGCCTACTCCCAAATTATTTGGGCTTATGTTTATATACTGATTTGCGTGAGCAAACAGTTTGCTCTCAGGAATTATGTTAAGATGAATTGTACCACACTTGAGTTGTAACTTGATACAAGGGTTAGTTTACACAATAGAAAGAAGGATTGACAGAGCGCTTGATCGCGTCTCAGCATATTAGAGAGAGCGCCTGCCCGCGACACGCTAATGGTCAAGTCTCAGCTATGCGGATCACTTTGCATTATTTTGTAAACAAAGCGTAAAGCTTGAATTGCCTTTCGATATCGGAGCGCTCGCTAATAGAAAAGTGTTACAGCAATGTGTCTGCTACGCGGATCGCATTTGCTTAGATTTATAAACAGAGAAACTGTTTATTAATTGAGCAGAGAAGTGACCAATAGAAGGAATCAACTTGCTCGAGCTCTTGAGCTTATGATTTGATCTTAAAGTGTTTCAAATACGATGCGGCACCAAGAGAGTGGCACCGAAGTGACAAAGAAATGTGTCAACTTTGGCGCGCTTGCGACATACATACGTTAACTTACACATATTATATTGTTATGTATGATGGTATCCTGCGTCTTGCTTTGCCAGATGGAGTCAAAGTAATAGGCTTCGCAGACGACGTTGGGGTGGTAGTGACAGCGAAAAAGTTGGCACAGGTTGAAGGTCTGGGTAATAGAGTGATTATGGACATCAAAGATTGGCTTTCCAGAGTAGGCCTGAAATTAACGGACCACAAGAAGAAGGCGGTATTAATTAGTAGCCGTAAAGTAGTCGAAACCGCCCGTCTACAAGTAGTCGAGGTGGAGATAACATCAAAGAGGGCCATCCGGTACCTTGGCGTGTTGTTAGACACCAGATTATGCTTCAAAGAGCATCTCAAACAAGTCCATGAAAAAGCAGCAGCTACGAGTAGATCGCTCAACCGAATCATGCTGAACACTAGAGGTCCAAAACAAGGTAGAAGGAAGTTGCTATTTAGCGTCACAAAATCAGTTATCCTATATGGTGCGCCTATCTGGTCTCAGGCCCTGAGATACAAGAGCTATAGGCGGGAAATTGAATCGACTTACAGATTGGGGGTGATAAGGGTTTTTTGCGCTTTTCGGACTATTTCCGTGGACGCCGCGATGGTCATCGCAGGCGAACCACCCATACGTGAACTAGCAGTGGAGGTGGCGGAAATCTACCACGAACATCGATCGAACACCCTCACTCAGGAGGAGCGCTCAGCATCACGAAAAAGTTCAAGGTTGCGTACCCTGACAAGATGGCAAGCGAGTTGGGATCGCTCGACTAAGAGGCGTTGGACACATCGCCTTATCCCGAATCTAAGTCTATGGCTGAGGAGGAAACACGGTGGCGTAAATTTCTACCTGACACAAATTCTTAGTGGCCACGGCTGCTTTGGTAGCTACCTCTTCAGATTCCATCACCGTACGTCCCCCGAGTGCTCATGGTGCCGCGGTGGAGCGGTAGAAAACGCCGAACACATCCTCGTGAGCTGCCAGAGGTTTACGCAGGAACGTAGAATCCTAGAGGCCGAACTAGGGGGCCCTATCTCGCAAGATACACTTGTTAGCTCCATGATTAGCAATGAAGGTGTCTGGAAGGCGGTGTGCAGTTTTGCAGAAAAGGAGCTTAGGCGGCTGGATCATGGCACGATGCAGTAATCTACTCCGATATACCCTGTACCTTCAACTAGTAACGACTGTTTGAAGGCGTGGCCCCGCCCACTTTATCATCAAAATAGATTTCATTTCCATTTAATATCACACATACTTTTTTTTACACTTTTAGACCAATTGGTTCCAGAGATACAACGTTTTTCTATATGTGGGCGTGGCAACGCCCATTTTGTAATTGAATCATGTTAGATTCCATCCCAATAGCATACATGCAAAGATTCATTCTTGTAGGTTTGATGGATCTTGAGATATAAGCGTTTAATATTTTTACTATATGGGGGGGCGTGGCTACGCCCATTTTTTTATTCTATCCTCTTGGGGTTTGAGTCAGCTATATACACTCCAAATTTGGTGTTCCTATCTCAAAAGACAACCCAGAAAATACGACTTTTGTAAGTTTTTACCCGAGGTTACTCCAGTCATTCGCCCCTCACCCCTAAACGAAGTTAAAAAGGGGGCAAAATAAACTTGATCTGCTTAAGAAATGACAGAATCGAAGTGCGAAGAGCTTTTGGTTCTATATGTTATAGTTTTCGAGAGCTAGGCGTTCATACAGACGGACGGACGGACGGACAGACGGACATGGCTATATCAACTCGTCTTGTCGAGCTGATCAAGAATATATATACTTTGTATAGTCGGAGATGTCTCCTTCTGGGTGTTACATACATTGTCGATGCTATCAAAACCCTTGTACCATAAGGTACAGGGTATAAAAAAAAAAAAAAACATATTATATTGTTGTTGGTTCCTTGTTTTTGTTGAGTTAATGAAAGAAAGTGTAGACGAAAAGTGAAGAGGGTGCATGAAGGTGCAATACTTTGTTGTCAAATTATCAATTCAAGATATTTCAAAATGTTTTGCACAAAGAATATTGTTGTTGGATTCTTTTCAATGAATAAAATTGTATACGAAAACTGATGTGGAAAGCGTTGTTGCCAAATTATCGAATATCGAAAATCAAAATCAAATATTAAACAAACCAAGCGGCGTCTACTTAATACTGACAATTGTGAAGGAGTGAAATTCCGTAGTGAATTTCACCCCTCACAGCAACACAACCGATCGGTGTCTGTAAAGTGTAGCGCTCACGTCGCTGTTAGTGTAACAGACTGGATGTTTGCAGATGCCGCAACATTTCGTTATGACGATCAGCTGTTCAGGCTTACAGGCAAAGTGCATTGGAAACTAACAGAATTACACCGTTGGGGTGAAAGACCAGCTTCAAGGTTTTTTGGTAATGAGTGCAAAATAACGGGCGACGAAAGGAAGGATACCGTTGGCGGCAGGCAGCCGAAGATCGAAGACAACTTGAACAACCGGTGACATGGCAATTGGTTCCAGGACACTAAAAAGGCAACACGTGCGATTGGAAGGTAACAGGATCACATGAAACTAAGTAGCAGAACAATACATTTTGCATTTGCTAAATTGTAAGCTTATGGGACGGGTAAAGGGGTACATGTGTGTGACATGGCCACGCATAAGAATCAAATGTAAGTGTCAATATGTGGATGCGAAGGGCGAAGAGGTCTCACGAAGAAATACACAAGACTGTGTGTTGACAATACTTGTCGATCAGAAGGGCGAAGAGGCACACCGGCAACGCGCAGTTTGTGTTGATGCGAAGGACGAAGAGAGCAAATAAGGAACGAAAGCAAAGAAAATTGTGTACATTTTCGGCTGTTCACACATCCACACTTATTTGCCAACATATGCATGGGTTGTCCTTGTATGTGTGCGATCAGAGCGACAGCAAAAACAATACGCGCACACTTATTGCTCCACTACACCCATTTCACACATATGCATTGACTTTGGTTGTGGAGCAGAGGGAGTAAGTGTGTGTGGGTAACTTGCTTTTGCTATGATTTTTTGATATTTTGTGTATAATTTGCTTTTGCCTTGATTTTTTTATATTTTGCGTGTAACTTGTTATTTCTTTGACTTTTTGATATTATTGTCCTTCCTGATATTTATGTGTGCCTGGTATCCAGAATCAAATTTGACAAATTATTTAGTACTTAAATATGAATGTTAAATAAAATGTAATTTATTCGCAATAAACATGAATAACTAAATACATATGTGTATATATTAAGCCGACGGCACTTGATCAGTGCAATTATTTTATTTTCATTCTTAAAATCAAAACTCACAATATGTACATGCCCGCCCTACTTCTTCTTTTGTCCACACTTTCATTGAACACAAGAAGGATCGTTTCTTAGCAACCACGCATACATGCCACATGCCACTTCACCTCTTGCCATCACTTTTCGTAAACAAAATTTGTTTATGAAATTCGGCAACAAGGCTTGAAGCTCATTCATAAACTCCACTAAATTCCGAATTATAATAATTGTCTGTCAGTCGTCGTTAGAGCGAGCCAAACATACATTCGTTCAGCTGTCTCTGTCGCGACAAAACTTTTCCGCTGGTTATTAGTAGGAATTATTTTTTGAAAGCTTAGTGTGAGAGGCCTTCGGTCTCTTGTTATATTTTAATACTCTCTGATTTTGCCCTATCCACGCGTGTTATTGAAAATGAGATTTTGCCACCACTGGTATAGAGGGCATGAGTGGAAGTGGCAAAGAAAATACCTTTTATATTTGCTAAATTCACATGAAATGAAAAGATGCGATGTTATTAATGTTGAAGTGGAATAAAACAAAAAAAATCGCGTGCAACACAGTACACATGTTAGAAGTGAAAGTAGGCGTTGTCTTGCCCAATTTTTGATCAAAATAGTCTGTAAGAAAATAAGTGTGAAGTTCAAGCCAATTCATTAAAAAACAAAAATTGTTTTGAATACAAAACCGTTAAAATAATAAATGTTAAAAAAAATTGGAGGATCTGCGCAGCATTTCAGGTCGATGATTTCTAAACAATCAAAAGGAAAATCTGAGAAATCTATTACAGATATTTTCACACCCTTGCAAAATGTCTGACAATTTTCTGAGAGATTTTAGTAAATCCAGCCTTGTTTTAAGTTGTTATAAATAAATATGTGCCAAGAAATAAACTATAAGGTTTCCCCATTAATCTGCATTATAACAATTCAATATTTTACATGTTTTCATTAAAAAATCTTCGTTTAAAACACCCTTCCCAAATCAACCAAATTTTTTAAGCTGGAAAACAGTCAATGTAATGCCTCGTCAATCTGCTTGTATCAAGTTTCGAAGATTGAGAAGTACATTCGAATTAAATTGTTGAAATAATTTTAAAATTATAATTAATGTGAAGTTGTATTTGAAATGGTTAAAAACAACTTGTAAAAAAAAATAGTACATTTTATGAAAATAAGTATGTACCATCCATGTTATTTGGACAAGTTGGATTGTGTATATTTTTGAATGCATAAATGCGAAGAAGTAGAATTTATTCAAATGTGCAGGGTGTCTCCCGAAGAACAGAGTCAAGTAAACTACCCTGCAGTTTTTTCCAGCCTTCTTTCACCGCTGTTGCAGGCCTGTTTTTGCATGAGGCTGCCCTGCTTAGGCCATTCTCCGCTCCATGGTTTTGGCAATGTATTTGGATCTTTTTCGCATAAGAAACCCATGCCCTGTTCAATGGTAAAAGAATGCGACGAGCATGATAGTCCCATGGCATGTTCGCTGTAAATAGCAGTAAGGGCGGTATAGTCGAGTATACTCGACAATATAATACCCTGCACACATGGTAGGCCGTGCCACACCCCAAATCTACAAAAATAAATTGATCTGACATCGGCCGTTCAAATATTGTTCAAAATATCAAGAAAACCGGTGAAAAAATTTGAAATTTACGAAAATTATGAGTTTGTTGATCTCTGAGGGGTAACCATCAAAAAGAGAGGAGAGCTTGTATTCAAAATTTCAGGTTCGTACATTCAATAGTTTTGGAGATATAGCGTTTTTAAGAAAACAACTGGTGGTGGGAAAATGAAGAGGAGGGGGAAAATTGTAGTATGCAGTTTTGTAGAGCTACGCATACTGAGTCCGCATACCGACTTTCATCTCCTTGGATGTTTGAGTTATAGCGATTTAAAAAAGTGGGTGGTGCTGGTTGAGCGGAAAGGAGTGGACTTGGCACATAAAAAATTGGGCGTGCACCAAAGTACACGCAAAAGAAGTGAAACTTCTTGAATATTTGTAATAAAGAATAAAATTTAGTAAGTTTTGGAAGGCAGAGAAATAGGGAAAGCGGGAAGAAAATGTGGTACAACAATATTTTATTTATTATATATTGTTATTTGTGAGTGCTTCGAATATTATTATCGATATTAGAAGTTTATGATAGCTAAAACACGAGATATATGTACGTGATTCGACATTTTCTAAATTACGTGAACTATCGGATCTATCGTTTTTCCTGACTTTGTTGTTTCGGCAGTCTCAAGACGCTTAATTCGAGCTGTGAATTCACCCATGCGCAACGCAAACTTCATAAGATAGAAGATCGCAAAATTTAGTGTAGTGTGATTGTAAAGCTTTCTTTAACAAAAATTAGAAAATGGTTCTTGTTGAAAAAACTATATGAAGGATTTTCGAAAACGAATAATTAGGACAATGATTGCAAGAGTATATAAGTTTCGCCAAAGTTGAAAATTGCTCCCTTACTGGTTTTTTAATCTAAAATTATATAACAAGGCTGAAGCTTATGTACTTTTCACGCACTTTCTTGTGCCACGCCCATTTTTTTGACTGAATATATTTTCTCCCCATCTAATTAATTAAATTTTCATTGTTTTTGCTCATTGGGTACCGTAGATATGCAAATTAATGATTTGGGCTAAAAGTGGGTGTAACCATGCCCATTTTTATCAAAATAGTTTTAAAGCCTCCCCAAGAACATAAGTGTGAAATTTCAAGTCAATTGATTAAGAAACAAAAAAGTTTTCCATACAACGACCTTAAATCTTGTTTTCTCTTCCTGTTTTCATGTTTGAAATTTGAGCTGTCTATCTTTCAAAACAAAATAGTTTTCTATACAACGACTCAAATTTGTTTTTATACTCTTCACGTATGTGAAATAGTAACACACAGAAATATTCACTTGCGACTATATAAAGTATATATATTCTTGATCAGGACGACAAGACGAGTTGATTTAGCCATGTCCGTCTGTCCGTCTGTCTGTATATATACAATCTCCTCCCATAGTTTTGACCATATCGAGCTGAAAAAGCAAACATCATCAGCCAGGTCTTTGAACAAAAGCACCGCCTTACTGACTCGCTCTCTGACCCAACCACTATTCGTCTAGTCGATGCTTCTCAAACTCTTCTAAATGACTATAAGGGGTTTTACGACCAACCTATCACATTTGCTGACGTGGTAGCCATTGTTCGCTCCCTCAAAAATAAGAAAACGCCAGGTCTTGATCATATTCCAAACCTATGCATTAAACATCTCCCCAAACGCGTTCTTCTATTACTAGTCCTTATTTTCAATAAATGCCTAACAATTGGCTATTTCCCACTCAAGTGGAAGCAAGCTAAAGTTGTTCCAATTCACAAGCCAGGTAAGTCTGCAAACTCGCCGGAAAGCTACCGTCCCATTAGCTGATTGTGTGGCTTTTCTAAAACCTTTGAGCGACTTCTAAAATTAAGAATAAGCGCTTTCACTGACTATAACAATATTCTCCCCTCCTCGCAATATGGCTTCAGGGCTAACCTCAGCACTATTCACCCCTTGAGAAAGTTGAAAGAGTACGTTAAAAACGAACCTAATCAGCTGGTATGGTCACACTAGACGTGCAAGCTGCTTTCGACACTGTCTGGCACAGGGCTAATTTATAAACTTCTAAACCTTGGCACCCCCCACTATCTTGTCCAAATCATCAAGAGCTTCCTCTCTGACAGATATTTCTCAGTGTATCTGGATGGTGCTATTTCAGACTCGAAACTAATCACTGCCGGTGTCCCTCAGGGTTCCGTTTTAGGTCCTACCCTGTACAACATCTACACACACGATATTCCAGCTATTGCCGACTGTAATACGCTCATCTTCGCTGATGATACTGCTCTGGGGAAAACTACTCCGATATAAAAAATCAACTTGAAAATGCACTCCTCACTTTTTCCAGATACTTTCATAAATAAAAGATAAAATTAAACGCCAACAAGACTAATGCCATTTTTTTTAGTTTGAAGCGGAAACCCTCCAATTTACCAAACTCCAGCTTAATAGTCAATAGCGATACCATTCATTGGCAAAATGATATAAAATATTTAGGTATCTATTTAGACCCTAAATTGAAATTCGCCCAGCATATTGGCAGGACAATAGAGAAAATTAACAGAACTACTAGAGTCCTTTACCCTTTTGTAAATCAAATTAACGCTTTACAAATCTATTTTCCTCCCAATAATGCTATATGGGGCAGAGGTTTGGGGTGATTGTGCAGCATGCCATCGCAGCAAATTACAAAGGGTGCAAAACAAACTATTAAAAATGATTCTCAATCTTCCATTTTATTTTTCCACTTCACGATTACACCAAAATGCAGATATCAGCTTAATCGATAAAGCTATAACTAATTTCAATTTGAAAAATTAATTTAATGCGCATCCCATGTCCTGGTTGGTACTTTACAAACTAACTTTTTAGTTAGCCTGTTTAAGTACTAACTCTTAGTTTATTAGTTTGGTTCTAGTCCTTAGTCTTAAGATCTATAGATACCAGGTTTTTCCTTCACATTTTCCTCGTAAACAAATGTATAAAGTATCTTTTAATTTTCAAATAATTTTTTAGTTGTAAAGCTATCTAGTAATTAAGCTAAAACTCTAGAACAATTTGTACACACCAAATAAGAACTGATTGGCGAAATAAAACAAAACAATAAAAATGTAATTTATTCGCAATAAGCATGAATAACTAAATACGTATACATACATACATATTAAGACGACACTTGATCAGCCCAATTATTTTATTTTCATTCTTAAAATCAAAACTCACAATATGTACATGCTCGCCCTAATTCTTCTTTTGTCCAGACTTTCTTTGAATAAAATAAGAAACATTTTTCAGCAACCTTGCAAACATGCCCACACCCCACTTCATCTTTGCCATCACTTTTCGTAAACAAAAGTTGTTTATGAAATTTGGCAACGGAGCTGGAACTTCATTCATAATTTCAACTAAATTCCCGTGGTGTAGTACGTGTCTGTCCGTCGTTGTTAGAGCGACCCAGATATATGTACATCTGTTTTGCTGTCTCTGTCTGGCAAGAATTTTCCGCCAGCGGTTACGGCTGATTTTATTTTGAAAGCTTAGCGTGACAGGCCTTCGTTCTCTTGTTATATTTTAATACTCTCATCATCCTTCCGATTAGTTGTTCCTAAGATGTAGCCAAATAACGATAACAAGTCAAAAATACACTTTTTTGGCCTTTTTTTAACTTGAAATTAAAAATTAACCATATGTCTTAATTGGTTCTTTTAGGACATTTCCTATAGTTTTCAAAACAGTATTGCCCATTACTGTATCTTTATTCTTTGCGGAGATATGGATGGCTAAAGTTCAAAGGACCTTTTTTTGGGTCAACTTTGAATATCTCAGCGAAAAACAATCGTTGCAAGGATCGGAAAAATTCAAATTAAAGCTGAATTAACGCGTTATCTGATCAATACAATGGTTTATCTAAACAAAAATCACGAAAACCCATGGAACAAGTCAAAAAAGACAAACAATTTTGAATTTTTTTTTTTTCGCAATTTTAAGGATTACATGAAAACCGTTACTTTTTTTTGGGCAAAAGATCTAAAAACTAGAAGTTACAAGCTATAAAATTTTTTTTCAGAGTTTGTCGATACGACTAATATCTAGAAAGTTACAGACTGCCAAAAATAGGTCCAAAATCGAAATTTTTTAAGTGGTCCGTTCATTTTTTGCTTAGTGTATTTTAATACTAATCTTTTTATCATACCAATTTGTCAATGTAATACATATAATAAGAAGAAGAGAAAATAACTTAGAAAATAAGAATCAGGAATTCTTGTACAACACACTTTCTCATCAAATCCAAATGTTGATGAGTCGGGACGATTAATCTTAGGAAGAGTTAACGTGTGCCGCAAGCGCGCCAAAGTTGACACATTTCTTTGTCCCTTCGGTGCCACACTTTCGGTGTCACTCTCTTGGTGCCGCAACGTATTTTAAACACTTTGAGTTCAAATCATAAGCTCAAGAGCTCGAGCCAATTTATTCCTTCTATTGGTCACTTCTCTGCCCAATTAATAAACAGTTTGTCTGTTTATAAATCTAAGCAAATGCTATCCGCGTAGCTGAAACATAAAATTGTCAATATCAAGCGATGGAACTTGATCAGTTTTTTCTTCATACATGCCCGGCCTACTTCTTTTTTTGTCCAGATTTTCTTTGAATAACATAAGAAAAGTTGTTTGGCAACTTGCAAACATACCCACACCCCACTTCGGTAACAAGGCTGGAAATTCATTCATAATTTCCACTAAATTCCCAATGTATTCGGCTGTCCGTCGTCGTTAGAGCGATCAAGACATACACTCGTTTTGCTGTCTCTGTCTGAAAAGAATTTTCCGCCAATTACTAGCCCTAACCACTTTTAATTCGTACACCATGATTTTGTTCGCTATTTAATTATTTAGAATCAATTATTTTTTTTAGAAAGAGGAACTGGACCAACATATGTATATATCTTTCTTAGATAGGTTATTTCATTACCTTTATTTTAATATACAGTACGTAACAAAAAAATGAAACGTACTATTTTTTACATTTAATTTAATTTATACACTTCACTTCTGTATGAAATTGTCTTGACCACTATTAATTCGTACAGCTGATTTTAATCACCAAAATAAATTGTGCAACTCTGATTTTTGACAATCCCCACAAAAAATAGGTTCTATTCAAAGTTATGAACTAAAAATAAAATAAAACACGTTCTTTTTTTTTTTTTTTTTTTGGTATTACGCTCAGCACAACGATACTCTGTCAGGTTTACCAAATGACGATCAACCAAGCACGGCTCGCAAACAAAAACTTCCTCGCCTTGTTGCACCTCAAGTTCACAACTTTGTCAACTTCAAGAACGAGCTGGACTCGCTCATCGGTGCAAACAACTATACGGTCAAATCCTTGACTTCAGGTGACTGCATAGTGCAGTGCCAAAACTCAGATGACTACAGAACGGTGGTCAGACATTTAAAAAAAAATCGGAATCTTTTTCCACTATCACCAACTTCCAGAAGACCGTCCATATCGAGTCGTGTTAAGAAATATCCATCCAGCCACGCCGAACGAACTCATTCAAAACCAGCTCGAAAGCGAAGGTCACGAAGTGATACGCATATACAACCCGCTTAATCGCAGCACTAATACCCCTCTACATTTACGCTTCATCGACCTTAAGAAAGGCGACTCTAATCTCAAATTCAATGACATTAAAATCATCGACCGTCAAATGATCTCAACCCAGAAACCCAGAAAGCCCCAATATCCCACACAATGCAAAAGGTGCCAGGAATACGGGCACACACAAAGTTACTGCACCAAACCTGTTATCTGCATCAAATGTAGTGATCACCACCCTGACACGAGATGCTCACTAGAAGATAAGGACGAAGCCATTTGCTATCATTGCGGCGGTAATCATTTGGCCAATTACAAAGACTCCGCACATCAAAAATTAACCGCTTCTCACAAAAGAACCGGACGAATACCTAAATCGCAAAACAACAGCGTCATCACCCCTCACTCTCGGTCCAATGCTCGTTGGAACAGAGACGCTCAACACTTCATCTCAACAGAGCCCACACATTCCTACGCTGATATCTTAAAATACAACCAGGACAACACGACCAAAGCGCATCCGGTTAATGACACATCGAAACAAGACGCTGCGATTGAAAACAAACTTAATAAACTAATCGAAAGCATTGACAAAATGATGAAAACTATTCACAACTTAGTGCAACTGTTGGCTGCTACTATGTCCTCCAACTCTAACGGTAACAATGCCAAACCCTAAAATCGTTTTTTGGAACGCCAACGGTGCAGCCGCCAAAAGAAATGTCATCGCCGCTTTCCTACAACTGTACGACATTGACATTATGCTACTCAGCGAAACGCATTTTTGCTCACCAGTTTCATTTAAAATTCACGGCTATACTCTACATTTAGCCAATCATCCGGGCACAGGACGTCGAGGTGGTGTTGCCATCCTAATTAAATCCACACTATCCCACTTTCCTCTGGAACCAATACGACTCCACCACATTCAACTGGCAGCCATTAGGATCTCTTCATCTAAAGGCGTCTTCAACATTGCTTCTGTTTATTGCCCCCCTAGACACAGTTGGGTCACCCACGACATTCATTATGTCTTTGACAAACTTGGTCCCAAATTCATAGTCGCAGGCGACTGGAATGCAAAACACGCCACCTGGGGTAACCGTCGCAAATGCCATAGAGGTGAAGTTTTATATTCTTCTATATTAGGCGAAAACATCGAAATCCTTGCGACAGGTGAACCCACATATTACCCGTATCAAGCTAACCGAAATCCCAGTTCCATTGACTTTGCGCTATACAAAAGGACAAGAACATTTAATTGCCAATTCTCTATACGATCTCATCTCCGATCACCTACCAATTCTCATCACACTTAATGCAGAATCTTCGGTTTTAAAAGGTGTCAAAAAAATACTTCCCGCCAACTCTAACATCGACATTTACCGACTTTTTTTTTTAAACTCCATTAATCTCAACGTTGAGATTCGAACAAGCAAGGACATCGATGATTACGTATCCGACTTCACAAACAAAATCATCGCTGCTGCCAACGCACCTGCTCCACAACTGTTTACACCACTCAGGCCGACTTCATCTGTTTTAAGCCCGGAAGCAACAAATCTTTTGAGCCAAAAGAGACACCTCCGAAAACAGTACATTCGCACTGGCAACCCAAGAACCAAAGCAGCTTTGACCGCCGTTTCAAACAGGCTAAACAGATTGTGAGCGAAAATCAGGACCGATAACCTAAATGACTTGCTAGAGCGCACTGATCCATACTGCAACACTTCCTTTTCGATCTGGAAGCTCACAAGAAGCATCAAGCGCTTATCGATACCTGTTCCACCCGTTAAAAACTCGATCGGACAATGGCTTCGCTCGGACGAGGAAAAGTCTCGAGCTTTTTCATCCCTACTTGAGCAAACCTTCTCACCATTTAACTTAGCAGACAACCATCATCAACAAACTGTCAACTTTCTTCTCGATGCCCCACTGCAACTTTCTCCACGGATCAAAAGTATTTCGCCTGAAGAAGTTTTATTACAAATTAAGTCACTAAAAATCAAAAAAAAACTCCTGGACTCGGCCGAATCGACAACAGAGCACTTAAGGCCCTTCCGCGAAAAGGAATCCTGGAAATAACTTTGATCATTAACTCCATGCTCAGGCTTGGTTACTTCCCTTCCCCGTGGAAATGCGCTAATATTATAATGCTGCCTAGGCCCAACAAAAATCACAACTCACTTGATGCGTATCGTCCTATCAGCCTACTTCCCTCCATCTGAAAAATATTCGAAAGATTATTTTTATCTAGACTGCTGGAGCTGGAAGAGGTCAAACACGTAATGCCGAATCATCAATTCGGCTTCCGCAAATCTCACGGGTGTCCAGAACAAGTACAGGCGTTTGAAGAAAAAAAATACTGCGTCGGAGTTTTTTTTGGATATAAAACAAGCCTTTGACAAGGTATGGCATGCAGGACTGAGATTCAAAGCCAAAGCTGTCCTCCCAGCACCCTTCTTCCAAATAATTTCGTCATTTATTGAAGACAGGACCTTCATAGTCGCCGTAAGGGTCGCAGTATCTCCCATCTGCAAGATCCGCTCCGGTGTTCCTCAGGGTAGCGTGCTTGGACCATTCCTCTACTCACTTTACACTGCTGATTTACCTGCTCCTACTTGGCATCACAATTCGCTAGCCTCTGACAATCTACTGATCGCTACATATGCCGATGACACCGCCATGATGGCCACACACGCTTGCATCGACAAAGCCACAAACGCAGTGCAACTCTGGCTTCACAAAGTAGAGGAATGGTCTAAACAATGGAACATAGCTATAAACTGCGAAAAATCTTCAGCGGTCACTTTCTCTCTTAGAAAAAAAATCGTGTCCAGGAGTTTATTTCAACTCGCAACCCATTAAGCACTCTGATTCTCACTGCTACCTTGGTGTCCATCTCAACCGCAAGCTCATCTGGAATACACACATAAACCATGTGAAAAGCAAGGCATTGGCTAAAACTAAAAAACTCGACTGGCTTCTTCGCAGCGCTAACAGTCTACATGTCTCCTCTAAGATCCTCATAGTGAAACAGATCATTTCTCCCACATGGACATATGCGATACAGGTTTGGGGCACCACCTCCTCTTCACAACTCAAAAAACTTCAAGTCGTCCAGAACCAAATAGCTCGTCGGGTGTCTGGACTACCATGGTTTGTTTCTAACGAATCTATTCTTCGTGAATTGAAACTTATTAAGATTGGTGATCAAATAAACTTTCACAGTAGCCGTTATGCGGACAAGCTAATAAACCACCCTAACTCAACGGCACAACTACTTTCTACCGAAATCGACCACAGAAGACTCAAGAGGAGTCACCCCATCGACTTACCGTTCCGAACGGTTTAACTCACGTTATATTGCTTATATGACTCACACTGTTTATGTTTATATAAATCATAGCATTAACTTATCTTACGCCTAGGCTAAAATCTTTTGACATTGATTGTCGCCATTCTTTACAAACACAATAAAGACTTTTTAAAAAAAAAAAAACCAATAAATTTAATTCAGGCAAGAACTATAGCGAAATATCTTCCTAAGATTTTCCTAGATCAACTGTACAAAGTATAGTGCAAATTCTCATTCATTCGATGGTGAGATCTCAAGTGAGCAAGTCACGTTTCTGCATAGCTCTGTGTAAATTTTTTTTTATATTTTCTTAACAAGTTCTAATCAGAAGTGTGATTTAATATACCTGTATCTAAGTGCTTTATTTAACTGCTGATTTGTATGGCATAGTTGGTTGTGCATAATTAGTGTGTTTATTTGTAGTGTGGCTACGCCACTGTCTAATTATTACAGTAGGCTACGCCACTGTGTAGATTTGAATGTTCCTAACGGCCAGCCTTATGCTGAGCCAGCATATTGTACGGCGAGCAACATTGTTGCTCGTCACCGGACACCGGCGGAACATAGCTCTAAGCACAGCTAGCGGCTTCGCCGCATAAGACTTAGTATGTTTAAGAGCAGTTCATGCGCGATATCAGCACGCGCAAGTTCATAATTAATAAAACACTCCTCTGCGATATAAGCCCGCAGAGGATAAGAAACCAAAATCCAAAGTGTAATAAATCCTTACGTAACTTGGCGATCCTGCCAGTTTTCGCGTCGCGAAACCAAATTAATAAAATTTGAACTTAACATCCTGACAAGTCGCGAATCCTCAAAGTGAAAAAAAAAATAATAATTAATAAACAAATGTTGTGTAATTCAAATAAAATAAAATTAAAACGAAACACAAAAAAAAAAATAAATAATAACAGAACAAAGCAGGCGAAGATGAAGATATAAAACAGTGCGATTGACTTAAATTTATTGTGATTATATACAGTAAAGAAATAAAAACATTGAACAACAAAAGTTTTGAGGCCGGCAAAGGCAAAGAAAATTCGTCTGTCTGTCTAACCACAAGTTTATGCTTCACTGTGTATTTTTGTTGAAAAAAAAAATGTGCACAAACAGCAAATAACAAAATCAAGCAGCCATACAAGCACCTATTAACGCAAGCGGCGGCAGCACAACATCAAATTTCGAACAACACCTTCAACGATACAAAAAACAACGCCAACTAGAAAACATGGACGATCGCGTGGCGGACAACACCAACAATCCAGTCCCACAATCAGCAGCAAATTGACCCTGCCAAAATATTCACTACCGGACGCAGGCAGACAGGAGACAGTGGAGGCCAAAAAGACAGACAGCGGTGGACAATTCTAAAAAGACAGACGGCGTTGGACAATGCAAAATGACAGACAGCGCGGATACACATTAGTTATATTTTAAGTTTATTTTTAATATATCAGATTGTAAAATAAGTGAGCTTAAAAGGAGGCTCCTTATAGTTGGTCTAGAAAGCGATCACGCTATTAGACCAAGTAGAAATAAGTATAACATTTGTAAAAAAAAATTATAAACCAATAAAAGTATAGAGGCATGACGGCTCATGCTATTGAAACTACGTTTCAGTTAGATTCTGACTTCGCCACCAGGACCATAGAAATTTTGCGCCGTCAGCGCATTCCAATTTCAGTTGGTGACTTCGAGCTCATTTATATGAACTCACACCATACTGATTTCTCTCCCTTGCGTCACTGCACAACAACTCAAAAAGGCATTGTTTTGTCTACATTGCGCGGAGTTTGTGTAAACTCGCGACAAGAAGTACACCCTACACTGGGTAGCACAGTTGTTGTGACAGTTGAATTAAAAAAAAGCCGTCACGCCTAACTATAACAGGCTATAATTTCATAAATCAATGAAATAAAAATATAAAAAAACCAGTAAGGGCGGTATAGTTGAGTATTCTCAACTATATAATACCCTGTACACACACCGATGTTGATAACACGTTAAACATTCGCCGACAGCAAAAGCAATGTACCACGATATGGTTTGTGTATTTGCTAATAGTGAGGCAGGGCTCACAGTGCAATGTTGCCATTAGATGGCGCTTTAGTACGGGTTTTGTTACAAAGCATTGCTGCAAAATTTTAGTGTGTTGGTCTTTGCGGGGAAAGTGGTAGTTTGTTGTATGCAGTTTTAAAAAGGTATGTTATCTGAGTTTGCATACAAAATTTCAGCATTGTATTCTTTATACTTTAGGAGATACAGCAATTTTAAGAAAAAAATGACCTTTTGTTGTGCTTGATGGGCGGGAAGGAATAGGCGTGGCGAAAATTCCTTCAAACTTGATCTAGTGTTCGACCACACGAGACTATCTTCCAAATTTCAAGTCTCTAGCTTTAATAGTTTTCGCAGTGTTAAGTACGGTTTTTGTTACAAATAGGATAAAGCAGTGTTCAAAGCGCAATTTATGTCAAATTTCAACTTGTTTGTCTTTGCGTTGTCACACAGCGTTAAAAATGAAAGTTTGTGGTATGCAGTTTTAAAAAGGTATGTTTACTGAGTTTGCATACAAAATTTCAGCATTGTATCTATTATAGTTTAGGAGATACATTAATTTTAAGAAAACAACTTTTTGAGGGGAAACGAAGGGGAGGGGGAAAAAATGTGGTATGCAGTTTTGTAGAGCTATACATACTGAGTCTACATACTCATTTTCATGTTTCAAACTCATCAGGTTTTCGAGCTACAGCCTTTTGAAAAAATGGGTGGTGCTCGATGGGCGGGAAGGAGTGGGCGTGGCAAAAAATCCTTCAAACTTGATCTAGCGTTTGACCTCAGGAGTCTATCCACCAAATTTCAAGTCTCTAGCTCTTATAGTTTTCGAGAACCATTGGTGAGGACGGACGGACGGACGGACAGACAGGGCTATATCAATTCGTCTTGTCATCCTGATCAAGAATATATATACTTTATAGGGTCCCAATCCCCTCCTTCTATGCGTTACATACAAACCGTCTCAAACAAACTTAATATACCCTGATACACAGTGTGTGTACAGGGTATAAAAAAAAATAATAAATAAAAAAAAACAAAATAAAAAATAAAGAAAATATATATATAAAAAAAAAAATATAAGAATGTATTGTTAATAAGTTAAAATGTTAACAAATATATATATGTATCAGAAAAAAAAATAAGGAATGAATAAAATGAAAAAAAAAATTAATAAATAAAGAAATAAAAATACTTAAAAAAAAAGAACCGATCAAAATCGGAATAAAAACGTAGGGTGCACAACAGTGTGCAACTGAAGACATGACCATACGATCACATGACCATACGAGCACATGACCATATGACCACATGACCATATGATCACACGTTCATATGAGCGCATGACCATACGATCTGCAAATAGCAGTGGTGTTAGGCAAAGAACAAGAACTAGTGAGTGTACAGACTAGGCTTTGTTAGCATATTTACTTTTACTGAGCGGAGACTCAAGTCAAGCGATCTTAACGATCATTCAGCACCAATACCGATACAAAAAAAAAAAAAAAAAAAAAAAAAAAACCCAAAATGGGATTTGAAGTATCGAAGATAGCTGATCCAAAGGCTAACATAGTAAATGAAATTGTTATATCAACCCCAAGACTGGAATTGAAGTTGATGGTTATATTAATTGTACTACTAATAATATTCCTAATTAAACTCCATTCCATATACAGAGGTTCGATTAAACGAAACATTACACGTTCAGCTTCAGTACAGCAGGTATAATAAAAAAAAAAAAAAAATAGATAAAATAAAATAAAATTTAAAAAAAAAAAAAAAAACCCATGGACTGGAACCAGCTTTTATCAAGAGTAAAGGGACATAAGGAAGAATTTGACAAAGCTTACAAGTGTTTGAACAAAAATATACCTATTCGAAAAGAGACAATAGCAAAGCATGCTACTACTCTGGTAGAAAGGTATAATTTGATAAGGAAGCTTGCAACAGACAATGCGAAAAACTTAAAGAAGATTCGAAGTCTGCAGCTTACCGATACCCTTAGAAGGCTAAGAGACAATTTAGCCAAGGTATCTGCAAAACACAAGTTAGATATATTTCTTCCCCCAACTTTTGATAAAGCAGCTGAGTTTGATATCGCTGCTCTAGGTATAACAACAGAGCAGCTAGAGTTAGCGCAGGGCGAGGAGGATAGCTCCGACAATAGCTTGAGTTCAATTGAGGAACAAGATAGAAATTTAGGACAAAACAAACAAATAGGTGACGAAGAAGAGTTAGCTAGCAATAGCATAGAATTCGGTTCAAGTTCAACAGAACCAGAAGCAAATATGGCACAAACAGTTAACGAGTTCTTAAATTTGGCATCCAAATTCCTACCGGAGTTTGATGGATCTCCCAATCAGTTACAGAGCTTCCTTGCAGCTCTAGAGTTGGTTGACAGCGTCAACGTGGATAATGACGTCGTTGCAATAAAGCTCATTAAAACAAAGCTTAAAGGAACGGCCATGACGCTTATCTCAGGGACTGAGACTACAATAGAGCAAATAATTGCAAAATTGAAGACAACTGTGAAGGGAGATTCGGTCGAGTTGGTTACGGCCAAACTCATGAACATACGCCAAAATTCAAAAATGGCCAGTGCATATGCAAAGGAGGTCGAAGACCTAACAAAACAATTGCATAGTGCATACATTTCTGATGGTTTACCACCATCTTTGGCGGATAGCTATTCAACGAAGGCCGCCATTAAGGCGATAATTAAAAATTCCAATAATGATAGAGTAAAACTCATCATGGAATCGGGCCAGTTCAACAATATGAACGAGGTCATAGCCAAATTCGTTAACTGTTGCACTGAGGCGTATGGCCAGCCAAACGCTATCTTGCATTTTAGTAGGAGACAAGAATTTTCGTCCAATAATGGCAGTAATGGCTATCGCGGGCGCGGGCGCGGTCGCGGTTTTGGCCGTGGACGTGGTCGTGGTCGCGGTAACTATAGTAACAGCTACAACAATAGGCATGTCAGCAATCAAAATTTCAGAGGTAGAAACCAGGGCAGAGGCCAAAATAGCGTCAGAGTAGCCCAGGTGGAAAACCAGACAACCCCAGATACTCAATAGGTAAAAATAAAATCTACAACATAACCCTAAATCTAGCAAATTATATAAATACAAAAGCAGCTTTTAATACAACGGTAAATACATTTTTAATAGACACAGGCGCGGATATATCGGTAATTAAAATAGGAAAAGTTGAGCTTGGCAAAATCAACAAAAATGCCACAACAGGCCTAAACGGCATAGTGAACGGTATTACATATACATTAGGTGTAATAAACACCGATCTGAAACTTGACAACCTGCTTGTACAGCACAACTTTCATGTTGTGGATGACAGTTTCCCAATTCCATCTGATGGAATCCTTGGACTTGATTTCTTTAAGAAATACAATTGTATTCTGAACTATCAAGCGAAGCAGGACTGGCTCATTCTGAGACCAAATGATTTCCCAAAGGATATTGAAATTCCGATGCGAAACTCTATACGCATCAATTCAATATCAATACCAGCCAGGTCGGAGGTAATCAGACAAATCTCGATTAATTCACCCGACTTGGATGTTCTGATTCCAAATCAAGAACTTATAAGTGGCGTTTTCATAGCAAATGCTATAGTAAACAGCCAACAAACCTATATTCGTGTTATAAACACCACTCAGGAAAATGTCGTAATACCAAACATAAATGTTCAAGCAGAAAGTCTTAACGACTATGAGGTGCTCAACATAGTCCCAAATGACAACGATAAGATCAAGTTAGAGAAGTTGTCTAAAAATTTTCCAAAATTCGTGTACGGAAAATTACGCAAATTATGCAGGGACTACATTGACATTTTTGCGCTCGAGTCAGAAACCATTTCGGTTAATAATTTTTACAAGCAAAAATTGCGACTAAAATCTGACGAGCCAACCTATATTAAAAATTACAGAATTCCACATGCGCATAAACAAGAGATAGCAAAACAAGTAGATAAGATGATCAACGACGGCATAATAGAGCCGTCTGCTTCTGAGTACAACAGTCCAGTACTGCTTGTACCGAAGAAATCCATCAAAAATAATAAAGAAAAAAGATGGAGATTAGTTGTTGACTATAGGGGTTTAAATAAAAAACTTGTGGCTGACAAGTTTCCGTTGCCAAGAATAGACGATATTCTTGATCAACTCGGCAGAGCTATCTATTTCTCTTGCCTTGACTTAACGTCAGGTTTTCATCAAATAGAACTTGATGAAGACTCAAGAGACCTTACATCTTTTTCAACAGATAAAGGTTCATTCAGATTCAAACGACTACCGTTTGGTCTAAAAATTGCTCCAAACTCATTCCAAAGAATGATGACAATAGCATTTTCTGGCTTAACGCCTGATCAAGCATTCCTGTACATGGATGATTTAGTTGTATTGGGTTGCTCAGAAAAACACATGTTAAAAAATTTAACGGATGTGTTCGAGATATGCCGAAAATACAACCTAAAACTTCATCCAGATAAGTGCTCATTCTTCAGTCACGAGGTGACATATTTAGGGCACAAATGTACAGATAAGGGAATCTTACCGGATAGCGGGAAATTTGATGTCATTTTCAACTATCCAGTACCTAAAAATGCAGATCAAACAAAGCGATTCGTTGCGTTTTGCAACTATTACAGAAGATTCATTCCGAATTTTGCGGAATATTCTCGCCACTTAACAAGGCTGTCCAAAAAGAATGTTGAATTCATGTGGACACCAGATTGTCAAAACGCGTTTGACTATCTGAAAAAAGCATTGTTGAGCCCGGTAATATTACAGTACCCCGATTTTAATAAGCAATTCTGTATAACAACAGACGCAAGCAAGTACGCTTGCGGTGCCGTACTCAGTCAAGAGTACGAAGGCATACAATTGCCAATAGCTTACGCTTCAAGGTCTTTCACCAAAGGTGAAAGCAACAAGTCAACAATCGAACAAGAATTAGCAGTCATACATTGGGCCATTAAACATTTCAGGCCATATGTATATGGAAAACAATTCTTGGTTAGAAGCGATCATCGACCCTTAACATATTTGTTTGCAATGAAGAATCCTTCGTCAAAGTTGACGAGAATAAGACTAGATTTAGAAGAATATGATTTTGTAGTAGAGTATCTGAGGGGGAAAGACAACCATGCTGCAGATGCGTTGTCTAGAATAGAATTTGAAGATATAAAGGTTTCACTGCAGGAAACCCAAAAAATAATGAAAATGACTACTAGAAGTCAAACCAAAAAGAATGTAGAACAAAACTGCCAAGAAGAAAGTAAGACCAGTACAACTCAAGAAGCCTACATAACTGAAGCATCACATATGCTCAGAAAACGTGCCGTGATCTATTCAGCAAATGAAAAGATCAAAATAAAACTAGGAAAGAAAATAATAGGCACGATAGAAAGGAACGACATTACGGCTCATGATAAGATTGATCTAGATCAACTCTTTTCAAGGCTTGAAAATATAGCCGGCAGTAATGGGATAAACCGATTCCAGATGTCACTAGATGACACAATAATAACCGACGTCGGGTTAAATAAATTAAAAGAAATAGGCAATAAAAGAAAGCAAATTAGACTTTCTATCTTTCCTAGTCTGACTAAAATAGTCAGTGAAGAGGATAAACTGGCCATTCTCAAAAAATTCCATGATGATCCAATCTTCGGAGGACATCCAGGGGTTTGGAGAATGCTATCAAAAATAAGGCAGTACTTTACATGGAAAAACATGAACTCGGACATACGAAAATATGTCAAGTCATGCCAGAAATGTAAAGAATCTAAAATATTAAAACACATTAAACAACCTATGGTGATAACAGATACACCACAAACAGCTTTTGATACTGTTTTAATAGATACTATAGGACCATTACCAAGAACAATATATGGTAATGAGTACGCAGTTACAATAATTTGTGACTTGTCCAAGTATCTTATAACAGTAGCAGTTCCAAACAAAAGTGCTAAGGTGATTGCAAAAGCGATTTTTGAACAGTGCATACTCGTGTATGGACCCGTGCGTAAGATAATTACAGACATGGGCACAGAGTATAAAAATCAAGTAATGGAAGAGTTACTAAAATTACTCAACATTACAAGCACAACTTCAACGGCTTATCATCACCAAACACTAGGAACAATCGAAAGAAATCATAGAACGTTCAATGAATATATTAGAAATTACATTTCGAGTAACAAAGACGATTGGGACGAGTGGCTAAAGTACTACACGTACTGCTACAACACAACACCGTCGACAGTACATGATTACTGTCCTTTCGAGTTAATATTCGGAAAACGTCCAACGATCTTTGATTTCCTCAAACGTGACGAGGTAGAGCCTCTATACATTATAGATGCCTACCACAAAGAAATAAAATTTAGGTTGCAATGCGCTCAGCAGCGCGCACATAATATGATAAGCAGGAATAAGATAGTAAGTAAAACAATATATGATAGGAAAGAAAATAAGATCAGAATAAGTATAGGAGATAAAGTGTACGTAAATGACACTACAGGACACAAACTAGACAGAAAATATAGAGGACCATATACCGTAATAGGTATAAACAACAAGAACAATTGTACGATAACGGACGACAAAAAGACATTTACAGTACACATGGACAGACTAAAGATTTAAAAAAAAAAAATAAAAAAATAAAAAATTTCGCTATATATAAACTTTTTCGATTTAAATAGCATAAACGGGCCCTTAGACATAGACATCACCCCACAAAAAAAAAAAACCAGTAAGGGAGCTATTTTCAGCTTTGCTGAAACTTATATACTCTTGCAAGCATTTGGAAAATCCGTTTTATAGTTTTTCTAATAAGATTCTTATAAGTTTATAAAGATAAAAGGGCATAGCCCCGCCCATTTTCTAACTTGTTTTCAAGAGTACAATGCAATCATTTTACACTTCATTTTACGATTTTCTATCCCGTCTGCTTACAGATAAATCACATTTTTAAGTTTTTCTCTATATGGGCGGTGCCACGCCCTTATGTCCGATTCTTATGAAACTTTGTAATATGGTCAAGGATTCTTATGCTATAATATTCCGATCAAGCTGGTTTCTACATATAAACTGCCTGCAAGGAAAAGAAAATTTTCTGCGTTTAAATTTTTTTGCTAACTTAAAAACTCTGGGAGGAGTTCGCATTGAAACAGACAGACAGACGGACAGACAGACAGACGGACAGACGGACATGGCTATTTGAACTCGTCTCGTCGTGCTGATCAAGAGTATATATACTTTATATAGTCGGTGATGTCTCCTTCTCTGCGTTGCAAACTTCACGACAAAGTTAATATACTCTTGCAAGAGTATAAAAAAAAAAAAGGGGATAGTATAAATAGATATTTACAAATTTTTCAAATCTACAAACTTAGAATAAATTTAGCAAGTAAATCTATTCTCCCAAAAAGGGAGGTGTAGTGTGGCTACGCCACTGTCTAATTATTACAGTAGGCTACGCCACTGTGTAGATTTGAATGTTCCTAACGGCCAGCCTTATGCTGAGCCAGCATATTGTACGGCGAGCAACATTGTTGCTCGTCACCGGACACCGGCGGAACATAGCTCTAAGCACAGCTAGCGGCTTCGCCGCATAAGACTTAGTATGTTTAAGAGCAGTTCATGCGCGATATCAGCACGCGCAAGTTCATAATTAATAAAACACTCCTCTGCGATATAAGCCCGCAGAGGATAAGAAACCAAAATCCAAAGTGTAATAAATCCTTACGTAACATATTAAATTGTTTTCAAAAGAATAATTGCATATATATTTCTCTTTTCTCTTCATTTGGGTGAGATATCGTTTTTTGTTTCTCTTTTTTATTTTATTTGGTTTTCTCTTTGAAATACTTTTTTTGTTCGTGTAATAACAACAGTGTATTTGAATTATTCGACCTGTGTTCAGTGGCCTATTGTTTTTGTTATTGCGCGAACATCTGTTTTGGTTTTTGTTCTTTTTTTGAGACAACGCTTTTTGTTTTTGCTCTGGTTGTCTTTCGTCACTTTGGATTCACTTGTTGTTTTGTAAATAACAATAGTGTAACTGCATTTTTCGGACGGCGTTTAGTGGCCTTTAGTATTGTTGTTGCGTGCACATCTGTTTGCTTAAACTGATTTGTTGTGACATTCTCTCTTTTGAGTGCGGTGTACTGTTCACACAAATTTCATTTTCGCACACGGTGTTTACACTAATTTCGTTTTTTGTAGCCTTATTAATACTTTTATTTATATTTTTATTTAACATCTTTGACTGCGTATTTTTCAAAATGAAGTGCTGTTATGAGGCATGTAAAAATAAAAAAAAATTTGATGTGGATTCACAACGAGCAGTTTGTTGCTGGTTGTGTGATAACATCTGCCACATGAAATGTGCGGGTATTAATGGGCGTGACCATGATAGGTTAAACAGTCGGTCGAAAACCGTCTGTGGCAACTATACGTGGTCTTGTTCGTCATGCTATAAGCGTCAGCTTGACTTTTCGTCAATGTACGGTAGTATCCGTGACGCGTTCCTTAAACTGAATAGAGCTGTTAAGCAACTATCAGTGGACTTCGAGTCGGGAGTGGACTTGCTGAGCAATTACGACCTTGGGCCGCCTCCACCCCTTATTTTGTTGTCGCCTTTCCCGGTTACTAACCTTTCCACCCCACCTGCTCCTACATCAATCACTGCCCCTCACCCTAATCAATCCACTTCTCCCGCTCCCCCTGTTTTACAGGTAGTTAATGTTCCTATCCCCACCGTTCCTTCAACACCTATCCCTCCAGTAGTTCCCGTGACTGCTCTTGCCCCTCCTGTTTTACAGGAAGTCCCTACTACGTCATCAAAGCGATCTCGACAGCCCTCACCTCCCTCGTCAAACACGATTGATGACAATATAGCCAATGTTGCCACCAATTGTGCGTCACCGCCTACTTCGTCGGTACCTAAACGGTCGAAACGGACATCACCCACATCTGAGCGTGCGTCTGCACCGTCGCCAATCACCCCTGCACGGTCGCTGCCACTACCTACGTTATCACTGAACGATAATCTATGCGTGGCCAGTAATAACAACCCGCCGCCGTCTTTGTCTGTTGTGGCACCTCGGAGACAGATATTTATTTCAAGACTGTCTTCTGATACTACCTGCGAGGATATTATTAAATATATTTCCCATAGGTGTGAAGGTAAAGTTGGCGTGCAAAAATTCACTTTTGCACAACCCAGAGATATTGCCTCATTCAAATTGAGTGTTCCTTCTGAAGTATTTCATAAGGTGTGCAATGCTGAATTTTGGCCAGACAATATGATTGTGCATGAATTCAAACCTAATAACAGGTCTAGACAGAATTCGATTAGAAATTCACAGTTGTCACATAACAACCAGGCTTCCTCTACCAGCACGGCTTCAAAAAACTAGTTCCTGATCCGAAGCATGTCTCTATACTTTATCAAAACGTAAGAGGGCTTCTGTCCAAACTTAATAGACTGTATAGGGACAGTTTTTCTTTTGAAGCTGGTATTATTGTGTTTTCCGAGACATGGCTAACACCATTGATTCTCGATAACGAAGTCCTGTGTAATAAATTCATGACATATAGACTGGATCGTCAGATGCGTCGTGGTGGTGGTGTCCTTATTGCGGTAGACGCATGTTGGCGCTCTGAGGTTATTCGAACGGTCTTGCCAGCCGGCATTGAATTCTTGAGTGTTAGAGTAAGTTTTCCCCATCAGTCGATATTTGTTCCTACATTCCCCCGGGGTCTAGTATGGTAATTTACATGCAGCATTTTGAAGCTATCGCATCAGTTTCTAACCTTGTTCGTTCTCGTGATATTCTGGTTGTGCTAGGTGATTTTAACTTGCCTAACATTTCTTGGTCTGGTCATGGAAATTTAAATTATCTTGTGCCTTCTGGTCAACACGAGTTCATCGATAATTTACTTGATATACCTATCTTCCAAGTAAATCCTATAGCCAACCATCTTCACAAGTCCTTGGATTTAGTGTGGACGAATGATTATTGTTCGACAGTGGTTTCAAGAACCAACCCATTATCTTCACCTGAAGATTTGTACCATCCTACTTTAGATGTATGTCTCTGCATTATGACATCTCCTTCGACAAGGTCTTTATCTCCTCTTCGCTGTCTTTGGTTTAGGAAGGCAAACTTCGTTCTTCTCGATACCTTAATATCTCAATACGACTGGTATTTTTTGTATAGTTGTAATGATATTGCTGTCGCTACCAATTTTTTCTATGATTCTTTGAAATCACTCTTTGCTGAATGCATCCATTTTAAAGAGACTGTAAAATCGGCTTATAAACCTCCCTGGTTTACTTGTCAACTCTCCAAGATTACATAAAAAATATAAAACATGCAGATCTGCCCATTATTTTGAAAGATATTGTGTAGCTCGCTCCAGGTTTCTTATACTTAATAGTCGCTGCTACAAAAATTATCTTACTCGTTGTAGGTTACAGTTTAGTGATAATCCTCGGCAGTTTTATAATTTTTGTGTATATCCTTCCACTTTTTTCATGAATAATGTACATGCTTTTGACGATTCTGGTATAGTTGATCTATTCGCTAATTTCTTCCAATCAACGTATTCTTCAGGTAACTTTTCAGGAGGCGGATACCCCTATCAAGTTAGTTCAATTAATCATTTCAGCTCTTTTGGTATTGATCAGGATGACCTTCTTCTGAAGCTAAAATCTTTGAAGTTATGCTATTCTCCAGGTCCTGATAATGTACCTAGCTGTATTTTAATTCGTTGTGCTACTTCATTGTGCAAACCATTGTTAAAACTTTTTAACTTATCTCTTCACCAAGCATCATTCCCATCTATCTGGAAGGAGTCATTCATTATCCCTCTTCATAAGAAAGGAAATAAGTCTGACATCTCGAACTATAGGGGTATATTAAAATTATCTGCCATTCCAAAATTATTTGAAAAAATAGTGGTTTCGAACTTACAGCACTACTGTAAATCTATTATATCTCCATCGCAGCATGGCTTTATGAAAATGAGGTCTGCCACCACTAACCTCCTCGAATTTACTTCATTAGTTGGTCACGGTTTTCTAAATCACTCTCAAACTGACGTAATTTACACTGATTTTAGTAAGGCCTTTGACTATCGCATCAGTTTCTAACCTTGTTCGTTCTCGTGATATTCTGGTTGTGCTAGGTGATTTTAACTTGCCTAACATTTCTTGGTCTGGTCATGGAAATTTAAATTATCTTGTGCCTTCTGGTTAACACGAGTTCATCGATAATTTACTTGATATACCTATCTTCCAAGTAAATCCTATAGCCAACCATCTTCACAAGTCCTTGGATTTAGTGTGGACGAATGATTATTGTTCGACAGTGGTTTCAAGAACCAACCCATTATCTTCACCTGAAGATTTGTACCATCCTACTTTAGATGTATGTCTCTGCATTATGACATCTCCTTCGACAAGGTCTTTATCTCCTCTTCGCTGTCTTTGGTTTAGGAAGGCAAACTTCGTTCTTCTCGATACCTTAATATCTCAATACGACTGGTATTTTTTGTATAGTTGTAATGATATTGCTGTCGCTACCAATTTTTTCTATGATTCTTTGAAATCACTCTTTGCTGAATGCATCCATTTTAAAGAGACTGTAAAATCGGCTTATAAACCTCCCTGGTTTACTTGTCAACTCTCCAAGATTACATAAAAAATATAAAACATGCAGATCTGCCCATTATTTTGAAAGATATTGTGTAGCTCGCTCCAGGTTTCTTATACTTAATAGTCGCTGCTACAAAAATTATCTTACTCGTTGTAGGTTACAGTTTAGTGATAATCCTCGGCAGTTTTATAATTTTTGTGTATATCCTTCCACTTTTTTCTTGAATAATGTACATGCTTTTGACGATTCTGGTATAGTTGATCTATTCGCTAATTTCTTCCAATCAACGTATTCTTCAGGTAACTTTTCAGGAGTCGGATACCCCTATCAAGTTAGTTCAATTAATCATTTCAGCTCTTTTGATATTGATCAGGATGACCTTCTTCTGAAGCTAAAATCTTTGAAGTTATGCTATTCTCCAGGTCCTGATAATGTACCTAGCTGTATTTTAATTCGTTGTGCTACTTCATTGTGCAAACCATTGTTAAAACTTTTTAACTTATTTCTTCACCAAGCATCATTCCCATCTATCTGGAAGGAGTCATTCATTATCCCTCTTCATAAGAAAGGAAATAAGTCTGACATCTCGAACTATAGGGGTATATCAAAATTATCTGCCATTCCAAAATTATTTGAGTGTTGTTCAAGCTTTCATTGTCAAAACCAGTGCATGTCACCTCTGGTGATGTGAAGCTCTGTCTCTCGCTTAACGACGCTACTGATCATTTTAGGCTTCAAAGTGATCTTAACGCAATGCATTCTTGGTGCACAATTAATCTATTGTATCTTAATAGCTCTAAATGTAAATTTATGACATATCATCGAAGTAAACCACTTTTGTTTACTTACACGATAGATAATGTCCTATTAGAGCGTGTATCCACATTTAACGACCTCGGTGTTCTTTTTGATTCAAAACTTTGCTTCAATCAGCACGTTTCTAGGGTCGTTAATAAAGCAAAGGGTGTTTTTGGTTTCATTAAACGTTGGTCTAAAGAATTCAATGACCCCTATACTATAAAGATTTTATTTACATCTCTTGTGCGTCCACTGCTTGAATATTGTTCTTGTGTTTGGTCCCCACAATATAAAAAGCATCAAGATCGTATTGAGTCTGTTCAAAAGCAATTCCTTTTGTTTGCTCTTCGTGGACTAAATTGGGACATTAATTCGCGCCTTCCATCTTACTCAGCTAGGCTGCTTCTTATAAACCTTCCATCATTAGGACATCGCAGGATTGCTCTCGGGGCTTCTTTTCTCCATAAACTGATTTGTGGGGCTATTGACTCTTCTAATCTTTTATCTCAACTGAGGTTCTGCATTCCTAGACGTATTACCAGAAACTTTGTTCCTTTATCTCTAAATAGATGCACAACTAACTATGCTTTACATGATCCTCTTCGAGTTTTATGCGATAATTATAATAAGCTTTGGAACGTACTCTCGCCTGAGATCTCACCCGCTTCGATCAATACTATCATTCTTCGTCATCTGCGTGATGAATGAACTGCTGACAAGAGGGACTAACTGGACTCCGTCTAGACAGGATTCTTCTAGCTACCTTCAACCTGTCTTTTTATGTATCTCTGACCACTCATGGCTGTGAGAAGGGGCACAGCTAGCTGTTTGCAAATAAAATACCCCCAACGGGTCAGAGACATCTAATTATAAGAGCTAGATTTAAATATTTCTAAGTTAATTTATATCTTTTCGTATTTTTTTTCTGTTTTTTTTTTTTTGTTTTTTGTATATAATCTTTAAGTAGACAGTAATTTGTCATATTTTTAAATTAAATAAATAAATAAATAAATAAAAACAACAAAATAAATGGCAATAATAACAATTGTGTTGCAAAGAGAGGTCGGGTCACCAAAATCACTCCTCGAGATAAGAGAGCTTTATCGGACATTGTGAAACGAAACCGTTGTAGTACTCTTCGAGAAGTAGCGTCCAATTGGTCGGAAAGAATTGGCAAAACTGTAAAACGCGAATGGACACGCCAGCAATTGAAAATCATTGGTAAAGGTTCATACAAAGTAAGTTTGTATTCCATCACATGCATAAATATTATTCTAAAACCAGTAAGGGCGGTATAGTCGAGTATACTCGACAATATAATACCCTGCACACATGGTAGGTGGTGCCACACCCCAAATCTACAAAAACATATTGATCTGACGTCGCCTATTCAAATAGTGTTCAAAATATCAAGAAAATCGGTCAAAAAATTTGTATGTATGTAATTTGGTGGTATGCAGTTTTTAAGATGTATTATCACTGAGCTTGAATACAAAATTTCAGGTTCATACCTTTGTTAGTTTTGGAGATATAGCCTTTTTAAGAAAAATACAAGGGGAGGGGGTAAAATTGTGGTATGCAGTTTTGTAGAGCTACTTATACTGAGACTACATAACGACTTTCATGTTTCTATCTCTTTGGATGTTCGAGTTATAGCGTTTTCGAAAAGTGGGTGGTGCTGGATGGGCGGGAAGAAGTGGGCGTGGCACAAAACCATTCAAACTTGATCTGCTGCCGAGCATCACGAGTCTACCCTCCAAATTTCAAGTCTCTGGCTTTTGTAGTTTCCGAGAACCATTGGTGAGGACATGGCTTAATCAACTTCTCTTGTCGTCCCGATCAAGAATATATATACTTTATGGGTTCCCCCTCCCCTCCTTCACTTCGTTACATACGTTTGGCTTTTGCACAAACACAATATACCCTGATACACCGTATGTGTACAGGGTATAAATATGTGTTTATATATTAGGCGAAAGAAAAGCCCCTTCTTACCGCTTTCCAACGTAAAAAACGTTTAGTGTGGGCAAAACAAAGGCGGAACTGGGTGCAAAGGCAGTGGAATACCATAATATTTAGCGACGAATCTAAATTTGATGTGTGCGTTGGTGATGATCGAAAAAGAGTCATTCGAAAGAAACATGAGGCATACAACCGAGACTGTCCAGCAAGTGTTATTGTGTGGGGATGCATGTCTGTGAAAGGCGTGCTTCATTTTACAGATGGGGCTGTAAATCTCATTCCAATTGCACCAAAACTAGCTGATTGTGGTGAATATGTCTTTCAACAAGATGGTGCAACACCACATACCGCTAAAAACTAAAACTTGGTTACAACAAAGCGAAATCGATGTTAAAGAGTGGCCACAATCGAACCTCAGCCTCAGATTGAAAGTCTCTTGGCATTAATGAAGAGAAAGCTCAGAAATAACCCACTCTAACTGGATTGAAGTCTAAAATTGTTGAAATTTGGAACTCCATTACTCCTGAGGAGTGCCTGAATTTAGTAAATTCAATGAAAAATCGTGTAGAAGCAGTTGTTCAAAAAAAAGGAGACGTTACACGGTTTTAAAAACAAAAAAAAGTGTCTGTACGAATTAATAGAGGTCTATAAAATTTCATACAGAAGTGAAGTGCATAAATTGCATTAAATGTAAAAAATAGTGCGTTTTATTTTTTTATTACATATTGTATATCAAAATAAAGGTAATGAAATAACCTATCTAAGAAAAATATATATGTTAGACCAGTTCTTCTTTCTAAAAAAATATTTGATTGCAAATGTTAAAAAAGTGAACAAACTCATGGTGTACGAATTAAAAGTGGTTAGGGCTTGTGTTAGTAGAAATTATTTTTTTTAATGCTTAGCGTGAGTGGGCTTCGGTCTCTTGTTGTATTTAATACTCTCTGCTTAAGTCGGCCGCAAAATGTTTCAAAATGAAAGTAAACAGTTGAGCGTGATTTCTTCTCTGGTTATTTTAATACTCTCTGGTTTAGGGGTGAGCGGTAAATAACTGAAGCTACCTAGGGTAAACCAGTAAGGACGCTATCTTCAGCAAGGCTGAAGCTTATATACTTTTCACGCACTTTCTTGTGCCACGCCCATTTTTTTACTGAATATATTTTCTCTGCATCTTATTAGCCTATATACCAATTTTCATTGTTTGTGCTCATTGGGTACCGGAGATATGGAAATTTTTGATTTGGGCTAAAAGTGGGCGTAACCATGCCCATTTTTGTCAAAATAGTTTAAATGCCTCCTCAAGAACATAAGTGTGAAGTTTCAAGTCAATTGGTTAAGAAACAAAAAAGTTTTCCATACAACGACGAAAATTTCAGCCCTCTATCATACAAAACGGAAAAGTTTTCCATACAACGATTGAAATTATCTTGATCTTTCAATATGGGAGCTACCATATATAAGTTTTGTTCACATTTCTTCTTCTTTTCGTATTGGAGCTACCTGTTCCAATAATCCGAACATGCTGGTTCCGACGAATGATTCATCGTAATAAATTCTTAGTCTCTGTGTAAAGTTTCAGCTCGATAGCTTTAAAACTGAGGGACTAGTTTGCATACATACAGACAGACGGACATGGCTACATCAACTCGTCTTGTCGTCCTGATCAAGATTATATATACTTAATATAGTCGGAAATTAATATTTCGATCTGTTACAAACTCCGCGACAAAGTTAATATACTATTTCACATACGTGAAAAGTATAAAAATAAACAAAAGTCGGAACCAGCATGATCGGATTATTGGAACAGGTAGCTCCCACACGAAAAGAAGAAGAAAAGTGAACAAAACTTGAATCGTTGTATGGAAATCTTTTTTTATTTGTAAGATAGAGTGCTGAAATTTTAAACATAGTAGTTATACATGGTCCGAATAAATGCCTGAAAGTTTCATTGAGATCGGGCAACTGGAACTGGTACCTGCCATACAAAATGAAGAAGAAAACTTTTTTGTTTCTTAAACAATTGACTTGTAACTTCACACTTATGTTCTTAAGGAGGCATTTAAACTATTTTGACAAAAATGGGTATGGTTACGCCCACTTTTAGCCCAAATCAAAAATTTCCATATCTCCGGTACCCAATGAGCACAAACAATGAAAATTGGTATATAGGCTAATAAGATGCAGAGAAAATATATTCAGTAAAAAAATGGGCGTGGCACAAGAAAGTGCGTGAAAAGTATATAAGCTTCAGCCTTGCTGAAGATAGCGTCCTTACTGGTTTACCCTAGGTAGCTTCAGTTATTTACCGCTCACCCCTAAACCAGAGAGTATTAAAATAACCAGAGAGGAAATCACGCTCAACTGTTAACTTTCATTTTGAAACATTTTGCGGCCGACTTAAGCAGAGAGTATTAAATACAACAAGAGACCGAAGCCCACTCACGCTAAGCATTAAAAAAAATAATTTCTACTAACACAAGCCCTAACCACTTTTAATTCGTACACCATGAGTTTGTTCACTTTTTTAACATTTGCAATCAAATATTTTTTTAGAAAGAAGAACTGGTCTAACATATATATTTTTCTTAGATAGGTTATTTCATTACCTTTATTTTGATATACAATATGTAATAAAAAAATAAAACGCACTATTTTTTACATTTAATGCAATTTATGCACTTCACTTCTGTATGAAATTTTATAGACCTCTATTAATTCGTACAGACACTTTTTTTTGTTTTTAAAACCGTGTAACGTCTCCTTTTTTTTGAACAACTGCTTCTACACGATTTTTCATTGAATTTACTAAATTCAGGCACTCCTCAGGAGTAATGGAGTTCCAAATTTCAAAAATTTTAGACTTCAATCCAGTTAGAGTGGGTTATTTCTGAGCTTTCTCTTCATTAATGCCAAGAGACTTTCAATCTGAGGCTGAGGTTCGATTGTGGCCACTCTTTAACATCGATTTCGCTTTGTTGTAACCAAGTTTTAGTTTTTAGCGGTATGTGGTGTTGCACCATCTTGTTGAAAGACATATTCACCACAATCAGCTAGTTTTGGTGCAATTGGAATGAGATTTACAGCCCCATCTGTAAAATGAAGCACGCCTTTCACAGACATGCATCCCCGCACAATAACACTTGCTGGACAGTCTCGGTTGTATGCCTCATGTTTCTTTCGAATGACTCTTTTTCGATCATCACCAACGCACACATCAAATTTAGATTCGTCGCTAAATATTATGGTATTCCACTGCCTTTGCACCCAGTTCCGCCTTTGTTTTGCCCACACTAAACGTTTTTTACGTTGGAAAGCGGTAAGAAGGGGCTTTTCTTTCGCCTAATATATAAACACATATTTATACCCTGTACACATACGGTGTATCAGGGTATATTGTGTTTGTGCAAAAGCCAAACGTATGTAACGAAGTGAAGGAGGGGAGGGGGAACCCATAAAGTATATATATTCTTGATCGGGACGACAAAGTCGTTATGTAGTCTCAGTATAAGTAGCTCTACAAAACTGCATACCACAATTTTACCCCCTCCCCTTGTATTTTTCTTAAAAAGGCTATATCTCAAAAACTAACAAAGGTATGAACCTGAAATTTTGTATTCAAGCTCAGTGATAATACATCTTAAAAACTGCATACCACCAAATTACATACATACAAATTTTTTGACCGATTTTCTTGATATTTTGAACACTATTTGAATAGGCGACGTCAGATCAATATGTTTTTGTAGATTTGGGGTGTGGCACCACCTACCATGTGTGCAGGGTATTATATTGTCGAGTTTACTCGACTATACCGCCCTTACTGGTTTTAGAATAATATTTATGCATGTGATGGAATACAAACTTACTTTGTATGAACCTTTACCAATGATTTTCAATTGCTGGCGTGTCCATTCGCGTTTTACAGTTTTGCCAATTCTTTCCGACCAATTGGACGCTACTTCTCGAAGAGTACTACAACGGTTTCGTTTCACAATGTCCGATAAAGCTCTCTTATCTCGAGGAGTGATTTTGGTGACCCGACCTCTCTTTGCAACACAATTGTTATTATTGCCATTTATTTTGTTGTTTTGCACTATACTTTGCACAGTTGATCTAGGAAGATCTTAGGAAGATATTTCGCTATAGTTCTTGCCTGAATTAAATTTATTGGTTTTTTTTTTTTTTTTTTAAAGTCTTTATTGTGTTTGTAAAGAATGGCGACAATCAATGTCAAAAGATTTTAGCCTAGGCGTAAGATAAGTTAATGCTATGATTTATATAAACATAAACAGTGTGAGTAATATAAGCAATATAACGTGAGTTAAACCGTTCGGAACGGTAAGTCGATGGGGTGACTCCTCTTGAGTCTTCTGTGGTCGATTTCGGTAGAAAGTAGTTGTGCCGTTGAGTTAGGGTGGTTTATTAGCTTGTCCGCATAACGGCTACTGTGAAAGTTTATTTGATCACCAATCTTAATAAGTTTCAATTCACGAAGAATAGATTCGTTAGAAACGAATCCAGACACCCGACGAGCTATTTGGTTCTGGACGACTTGAAGTTTTTTGAGTTGTGAAGAGGAGGTGGTGCCCCAAACCTGTATCGCATATGTCCATGTGGGAGAAATGATCTGTTTCACTATGAGGATCTTAGAGGAGACATGTAGACTGTTAGCGCTGCGAAGAAGCCAGTCGAGTTTTTTAGTTTTAGCCAATGCCTTGCTTTTCACATGGTTTATGTGTGTATTCCAGATGAGCTTGCGGTTGAGATGGACACCAAGGTATCAGTGAGTCAGAGTGCTTAATGGGTTGCGAGTTGAAATAAACTCCTGGACACGATTTTTTTCTAAGAGAGAAGGTGACCGCTGAAGATTTTTCGCAGTTTATAGCTATGTTCCATTGTTTAGACCATTCCTCTACTTTGTGAAGCCAGAGTTGCACTGCGTTTGTGGCTTTGTCGATGCAATCGTGTGTGGCCATCATGGCGGTGTCATCGGCATATGTAGCGATCAGTAGATTGTCAGAGGCTAGCGAATTGTGATGCCAAGTAGGAGCAGGTAAATCAGCAGTGTAAAGTGAGTAGACGAATGGTCCAAGCACGCTACCCTGGGGAACACCGGAGCGGATCTTGCAGATGGGAGATACTGCGTCCCTTACGGCGACTATGAAGGTCCTGTCTTCAATAAATAACGAAATTATTTGGAAGAAGGGTGCTGGGAGGACAGCTTTGGCTTTGAATCTCAGTCCTGCGTGCCATACCTTGTCAAAGGCTTGTTTTATATCCAAAAAAACTCCGATGCAGTATTTTTTTTCTTCAAACGCCTGTACTTGTTCTGGACACCCGTGAGATTTGCGGAAGCCGAATTGATGATTCGGCATTACGTGTTTGACCTCTTCCAGCTCCAGCAGTCTAGATAAAAATAATCTTTCGAATATTTTTCAGATGGAGGGAAGTAGGCTGATAGGACGATACGCATCAAGTGAGTTGTGATTTTTGTTGGGCCTAGGCAGCATTATAATCTTAGCGCATTTCCACGGGGAAGGGAAGTAACCAAGCCTGAGCATGGAGTTAAAGATCAAAGTTATTTCCAGGATTCCTTTTCGCGGAAGGGCCTTAAGTGCTCTGTTGTCGATACGGCCGAGTCCAGGAGTTTTTTTGATTTTTAGTGACTTAATTTGTAATAAAACTTCTTCAGGCGAAATACTTTTGATCGGTGGAGAAAGTTGCAGTGGGGCGTCGAGAAGTAAGTTGACAGTTTGTTGATGATGGTTGTCTGCTAAGTTAAATGGTGAGAAGGTTTGCTCAAGTAGGGATGAAAAAGCTCAAGACTTTTCCTCGCCCTCGAAATTATGAATGAACTTCCAGCCTTGTTGCCGAATTTCATAAACAACTTTTGTTTACGAAAAGTGATGGCAAGACGTGAAGTGGGGTGTGGGTATGTTTGCAAGGTTGCTAAACAACTTTTCTTTTTTTATTCAAAGAAATTCAAAGGAGGGGGTAAAATTGTGGTATGCAGTTTTGTAGAGCTACTTATACTGAGACTACATAACGACTTTCATGTTTCTATCTCTTTGGATGTTCGAGTTATAGCGTTTTCGAAAAGTGGGTGGTGCTGGATGGGCGGGAAGAAGTGGGCGTGGCACAAAACCATTCAAACTTGATCTGCTGCCGAGCATCACGAGTCTACCCTCCAAATTTCAAGTCTCTGGCTTTTGTAGTTTCCGAGAACCATTGGTGAGGACATGGCTTAATCAACTTCTCTTGTCGTCCCGATCAAGAATATATGTACTTTATGGGTTCCCCCTCCCCTCCTTCACTTCGTTACATACGTTTGGCTTTTGCACAAACACAATATACCCTGATACACCGTATGTGTACAGGGTATAAATATGTGTTTATATATTAGGCGAAAGAAAAGCCCCTTCTTACCGCTTTCCAACGTAAAAAACGTTTAGTGTGGGCAAAACAAAGGCGGAACTGGGTGCAAAGGCAGTGGAATACCATAATATTTAGCGACGAATCTAAATTTGATGTGTGCGTTGGTGATGATCGAAAAAGAGTCATTCGAAAGAAACATGAGGCATACAACCGAGACTGTCCAGCAAGTGTTATTGTGTGGGGATGCATGTCTGTGAAAGGCGTGCTTCATTTTACAGATGGGGCTGTAAATCTCATTCCAATTGCACCAAAACTAGCTGATTGTGGTGAATATGTCTTTCAACAAGATGGTGCAACACCACATACCGCTAAAAACTAAAACTTGGTTACAACAAAGCGAAATCGATGTTAAAGAGTGGCCACAATCGAACCTCAGCCTCAGATTGAAAGTCTCTTGGCATTAATGAAGAGAAAGCTCAGAAATAACCCACTCTAACTGGATTGAAGTCTAAAATTTTTGAAATTTGGAACTCCATTACTCCTGAGGAGTGCCTGAATTTAGTAAATTCAATGAAAAATCGTGTAGAAGCAGTTGTTCAAAAAAAAGGAGACGTTACACGGTTTTAAAAACAAAAAAAAGTGTCTGTACGAATTAATAGAGGTCTATAAAATTTCATACAGAAGTGAAGTGCATAAATTGCATTAAATGTAAAAAATAGTGCGTTTTATTTTTTTATTACATATTGTATATCAAAATAAAGGTAATGAAATAACCTATCTAAGAAAAATATATATGTTAGACCAGTTCTTCTTTCTAAAAAAATATTTGATTGCAAATGTTAAAAAAGTGAACAAACTCATGGTGTACGAATTAAAAGTGGTTAGGGCTTGTGTTAGTAGAAATTATTTTTTTTAATGCTTAGCGTGAGTGGGCTTCGGTCTCTTGTTGTATTTAATACTCTCTGCTTAAGTCGGCCGCAAAATGTTTCAAAATGAAAGTAAACAGTTGAGCGTGATTTCTTCTCTGGTTATTTTAATACTCTCTGGTTTAGGGGTGAGCGGTAAATAACTGAAGCTACCTAGGGTAAACCAGTAAGGACGCTATCTTCAGCAAGGCTGAAGCTTATATACTTTTCACGCACTTTCTTGTGCCACGCCCATTTTTTTACTGAATATATTTTCTCTGCATCTTATTAGCCTATATACCAATTTTCATTGTTTGTGCTCATTGGGTACCGGAGATATGGAAATTTTTGATTTGGGCTAAAAGTGGGCGTAACCATGCCCATTTTTGTCAAAATAGTTTAAATGCCTCCTCAAGAACATAAGTGTGAAGTTTCAAGTCAATTGGTTAAGAAACAAAAAAGTTTTCCATACAACGACGAAAATTTCAGCCCTCTATCATACAAAACGGAAAAGTTTTCCATACAACGATTGAAATTATCTTGATCTTTCAATATGGGAGCTACCATATATAAGTTTTGTTCACATTTCTTCTTCTTTTCGTATTGGAGCTACCTGTTCCAATAATCCGAACATGCTGGTTCCGACGAATGATTCATCGTAATAAATTCTTAGTCTCTGTGTAAAGTTTCAGCTCGATAGCTTTAAAACTGAGGGACTAGTTTGCATACATACAGACAGACGGACATGGCTACATCAACTCGTCTTGTCGTCCTGATCAAGATTATATATACTTAATATAGTCGGAAATTAATATTTCGATCTGTTACAAACTCCGCGACAAAGTTAATATACTATTTCACATACGTGAAAAGTATAAAAATAAACAAAAGTCGGAACCAGCATGATCGGATTATTGGAACAGGTAGCTCCCACACGAAAAGAAGAAGAAAAGTGAACAAAACTTGAATCGTTGTATGGAAATCTTTTTTTATTTGTAAGATAGAGTGCTGAAATTTTAAACATAGTAGTTATACATGGTCCGAATAAATGCCTGAAAGTTTCATTGAGATCGGGCAACTGGAACTGGTACCTGCCATACAAAATGAAGAAGAAAACTTTTTTGTTTCTTAAACAATTGACTTGAAACTTCACACTTATGTTCTTAAGGAGGCATTTAAACTATTTTGACAAAAATGGGTATGGTTACGCCCACTTTTAGCCCAAATCAAAAATTTCCATATCTCCGGTACCCAATGAGCACAAACAATGAAAATTGGTATATAGGCTAATAAGATGCAGAGAAAATATATTCAGTAAAAAAATGGGCGTGGCACAAGAAAGTGCGTGAAAAGTATATAAGCTTCAGCCTTGCTGAAGATAGCGTCCTTACTGGTTTACCCTAGGTAGCTTCAGTTATTTACCGCTCACCCCTAAACCAGAGAGTATTAAAATAACCAGAGAGGAAATCACGCTCAACTGTTAACTTTCATTTTGAAACATTTTGCGGCCGACTTAAGCAGAGAGTATTAAATACAACAAGAGACCGAAGCCCACTCACGCTAAGCATTAAAAAAAATAATTTCTACTAACACAAGCCCTAACCACTTTTAATTCGTACACCATGAGTTTGTTCACTTTTTTAACATTTGCAATCAAATATTTTTTTAGAAAGAAGAACTGGTCTAACATATATATTTTTCTTAGATAGGTTATTTCATTACCTTTATTTTGATATACAATATGTAATAAAAAAATAAAACGCACTATTTTTTACATTTAATGCAATTTATGCACTTCACTTCTGTATGAAATTTTATAGACCTCTATTAATTCGTACAGACACTTTTTTTTGTTTTTAAAACCGTGTAACGTCTCCTTTTTTTTGAACAACTGCTTCTACACGATTTTTCATTGAATTTACTAAATTCAGGCACTCCTCAGGAGTAATGGAGTTCCAAATTTCAAAAATTTTAGACTTCAATCCAGTTAGAGTGGGTTATTTCTGAGCTTTCTCTTCATTAATGCCAAGAGACTTTCAATCTGAGGCTGAGGTTCGATTGTGGCCACTCTTTAACATCGATTTCGCTTTGTTGTAACCAAGTTTTAGTTTTTAGCGGTATGTGGTGTTGCACCATCTTGTTGAAAGACATATTCACCACAATCAGCTAGTTTTGGTGCAATTGGAATGAGATTTACAGCCCCATCTGTAAAATGAAGCACGCCTTTCACAGACATGCATCCCCGCACAATAACACTTGCTGGACAGTCTCGGTTGTATGCCTCATGTTTCTTTCGAATGACTCTTTTTCGATCATCACCAACGCACACATCAAATTTAGATTCGTCGCTAAATATTATGGTATTCCACTGCCTTTGCACCCAGTTCCGCCTTTGTTTTGCCCACACTAAACGTTTTTTACGTTGGAAAGCGGTAAGAAGGGGCTTTTCTTTCGCCTAATATATAAACACATATTTATACCCTGTACACATACGGTGTATCAGGGTATATTGTGTTTGTGCAAAAGCCAAACGTATGTAACGAAGTGAAGGAGGGGAGGGGGAACCCATAAAGTATATATATTCTTGATCGGGACGACAAAGTCGTTATGTAGTCTCAGTATAAGTAGCTCTACAAAACTGCATACCACAATTTTACCCCCTCCCCTTGTATTTTTCTTAAAAAGGCTATATCTCCAAAACTAACAAAGGTATGAACCTGAAATTTTGTATTCAAGCTCAGTGATAATACATCTTAAAAACTGCATACCACCAAATTACATACATACAAATTTTTTGACCGATTTTCTTGATATTTTGAACACTATTTGAATAGGCGACGTCAGATCAATATGTTTTTGTAGATTTGGGGTGTGGCACCACCTACCATGTGTGCAGGGTATTATATTGTCGAGTTTACTCGACTATACCGCCCTTACTGGTTTTAGAATAATATTTATGCATGTGATGGAATACAAACTTACTTTGTATGAACCTTTACCAATGATTTTCAATTGCTGGCGTGTCCATTCGCGTTTTACAGTTTTGCCAATTCTTTCCGACCAATTGGACGCTACTTCTCGAAGAGTACTACAACGGTTTCGTTTCACAATGTCCGATAAAGCTCTCTTATCTCGAGGAGTGATTTTGGTGACCCGACCTCTCTTTGCAACACAATTGTTATTATTGCCATTTATTTTGTCGTTTTGCACTATACTTTGCACAGTTGATCTAGGAAGATCTTAGGAAGATATTTCGCTATAGTTCTTGCCTGAATTAAATTTATTGGTTTTTTTTTTTTTTTTTTAAAGTCTTTATTGTGTTTGTAAAGAATGGCGACAATCAATGTCAAAAGATTTTAGCCTAGGCGTAAGATAAGTTAATGCTATGATTTATATAAACATAAACAGTGTGAGTAATATAAGCAATATAACGTGAGTTAAACCGTTCGGAACGGTAAGTCGATGGGGTGACTCCTCTTGAGTCTTCTGTGGTCGATTTCGGTAGAAAGTAGTTGTGCCGTTGAGTTAGGGTGGTTTATTAGCTTGTCCGCATAACGGCTACTGTGAAAGTTTATTTGATCACCAATCTTAATAAGTTTCAATTCACGAAGAATAGATTCGTTAGAAACGAATCCAGACACCCGACGAGCTATTTGGTTCTGGACGACTTGAAGTTTTTTGAGTTGTGAAGAGGAGGTGGTGCCCCAAACCTGTATCGCATATGTCCATGTGGGAGAAATGATCTGTTTCACTATGAGGATCTTAGAGGAGACATGTAGACTGTTAGCGCTGCGAAGAAGCCAGTCGAGTTTTTTAGTTTTAGCCAATGCCTTGCTTTTCACATGGTTTATGTGTGTATTCCAGATGAGCTTGCGGTTGAGATGGACACCAAGGTATCAGTGAGTCAGAGTGCTTAATGGGTTGCGAGTTGAAATAAACTCCTGGACACGATTTTTTTCTAAGAGAGAAGGTGACCGCTGAAGATTTTTCGCAGTTTATAGCTATGTTCCATTGTTTAGACCATTCCTCTACTTTGTGAAGCCAGAGTTGCACTGCGTTTGTGGCTTTGTCGATGCAATCGTGTGTGGCCATCATGGCGGTGTCATCGGCATATGTAGCGATCAGTAGATTGTCAGAGGCTAGCGAATTGTGATGCCAAGTAGGAGCAGGTAAATCAGCAGTGTAAAGTGAGTAGACGAATGGTCCAAGCACGCTACCCTGGGGAACACCGGAGCGGATCTTGCAGATGGGAGATACTGCGTCCCTTACGGCGACTATGAAGGTCCTGTCTTCAATAAATAACGAAATTATTTGGAAGAAGGGTGCTGGGAGGACAGCTTTGGCTTTGAATCTCAGTCCTGCGTGCCATACCTTGTCAAAGGCTTGTTTTATATCCAAAAAAACTCCGATGCAGTATTTTTTTTCTTCAAACGCCTGTACTTGTTCTGGACACCCGTGAGATTTGCGGAAGCCGAATTGATGATTCGGCATTACGTGTTTGACCTCTTCCAGCTCCAGCAGTCTAGATAAAAATAATCTTTCGAATATTTTTCAGATGGAGGGAAGTAGGCTGATAGGACGATACGCATCAAGTGAGTTGTGATTTTTGTTGGGCCTAGGCAGCATTATAATCTTAGCGCATTTCCACGGGGAAGGGAAGTAACCAAGCCTGAGCATGGAGTTAAAGATCAAAGTTATTTCCAGGATTCCTTTTCGCGGAAGGGCCTTAAGTGCTCTGTTGTCGATACGGCCGAGTCCAGGAGTTTTTTTGATTTTTAGTGACTTAATTTGTAATAAAACTTCTTCAGGCGAAATACTTTTGATCGGTGGAGAAAGTTGCAGTGGGGCGTCGAGAAGTAAGTTGACAGTTTGTTGATGATTGTTGTCTGCTAAGTTAAATGGTGAGAAGGTTTGCTCAAGTAGGGATGAAAAAGCTCAAGACTTTTCCTCGCCCTCGAAATTATGAATGAACTTCCAGCCTTGTTGCCGAATTTCATAAACAACTTTTGTTTACGAAAAGTGATGGCAAGACGTGAAGTGGGGTGTGGGTATGTTTGCAAGGTTGCTAAACAACTTTTCTTTTTTTATTCAAAGAAATTCTGGACAAAAAAATAAGTAGGCCGGGCATGTATGAAGAAAAAACTGATCAAGTTCCATCGCTTGATATTGACAATTTTATGTTTCAGCTACGCGGATAGCATTTGCTTAGATTTATAAACAGACAAACTGTTTATTAATTGGGCAGAGAAGTGACCAATAGAAGGAATAAATTGGCTCGAGCTCTTGAGCTTATGATTTGAACTCAAAGTGTTTAAAATACGTTGCGGCACCAAGAGAGTGACACCGAAAGTGTGGCACCGAAGGGACAAAGAAATGTGTCAACTTTGGCGCGCTTGCGGCACTCGTTAACTCTTCCCTTCCTAAGATTAATCGTCCCGACTCATCAACATTTGGATTTGTTGAGAAAGTGTGTTGTACAAGAATTCCTGATTCTTATTTTCTAAGTTATTTTCTCTTTTTCTTATTATATGTATTACATTGACAAATTGGTATGATAAAAAGATTAGTATTAAAATACACTAAGCAAAAAAATGCACGGACCACTTAAAAAATTTCGATTTTGGACCTATTTTTGGCAGTCTGTAACTTTGTAGATATTGGTCGTATCGACAAACTCTGAAAGAAGATTTTATAGCTTGTAACTTCTAGTTTTTGAATCTTTTGCCCAAGAGAAGTAACGGTTTTGATGTAATCCTTAAAATTGCGAAAAAAAAAAATTTCAAAATTGTTTGTGTTTTTTGACTTGTTCCATGGGTTTTCGTGATTTTTGTTTAGATAAACCATTGTATTGATCAGATAACCCGTTAATTCAGCTTTAATTTGAATTTTTCCGATCGTTGCAACGATTTTTTTCGCTGAGATATTCAAAGTTGACCCAAAAAAAGGTCCTTTGAACTTTAACCATCCATATCTCCGCAAAGAATAAAGATACAGTAATGGGCAATACTGTTTTGAAAACTATAGGAAATGTCATAAAAGAACCAATTAAGACATATGGTTCATTTTTAATTTCAAGTTAAAAAAAGGCCAAAAAAGTGTATTTTTGACTTGTTATCGTTATTTGGCTACATCTTAGGAACAACTAATCGGAAGGATGATGAGAGTATTAAAATATAACAAGAGAACGAAGGCCTGTCACGCTAAGCTTTCAAAATAAAATCAGCCGTAACCGCTGGCGGAAAATTCTTGCCAGACAGAGACAGCAAAACAGATGTACATATATCTGGGTCGCTCTAACAACGAAGGACAGACACGTACTACACCACGGGAATTTAGTTGAAATTATGAATGAAGTTCCAGCTCCGTTGCCAAATTTCATAAACAACTTTTGTTTACGAAAAGTGATGGCAAAGATGAAGTGGGGTGTGGGCATGTTTGCAAGGTTGCTGAAAAATGTTTCTTATTTTATTCAAAGAAAGTCTGGACAAAAGAAGAATTAGGGTGAGCATGTACATATTGTGAGTTTTGATTTTAAGAATGAAAATAAAATAATTGGACTGATCAAGTGCCGTCGCATAGAGGGGCCTTAGATACATTCAGCTTGCAAAAATCAAAAATTTCATGATCGCTTTCGATAAAACAAATATATGTGTCTGATAGAGAATATTGAAACTTCGGCACCTTTGAGTTTGAATAGCAACGCAACTATAACAGGAATCATTATCGAATTGATTTATATTTTTAGGTAGCCATATTATAGTGTTATATTATAAATATCAAGTCATTTGCATGTGTAGTTTTCGAGATGGAGCTGTTTTTCGAACTATCTATTTTTAAGGTGTTTTTCAAGTTTGGTGGACAAAAAAAAGAAATGCTAAAATATGCTACCCGCCAAATTTTGACTATCTGTTTGTTACATATTCCTTTACCTATCTGTAAAATATTATGTTCCCCTTGCTTCCCTTTTGGCCGTTATAGCGCAAAAACGATCGCAACCTCGCACAAAAATCAGCGAAAAAGGCGCTGCTGCAGGTATAAGAAGAAGAATGCATGGTAGGTAGATTCGCTGTGCCAGCTTTAAAATGTTAAAAAAGTGAACAAATGTTGTCATAGGAAGCAACCTGTTGTATTTTGCAATGCTGCTGGTGGGTAAAATTGATCGTAGACGGTATAAAGGGGGGTAAAATGTCTTTATTGCCTACATTTTGTATTGCAGGTGACAGTTCCAGTGGTTCGATCTCAATGATACTTATAGGAAATTGGCCTGGGTACGTAGGAAGACTACGTTTCAAATTTAAGCCCTTTATGTTGAAAATTAAAAAAATTTTCAATGCAACGACTTAAATCTGCCTCTCTTCCTCTTCTTCATTTCGTATGGCAGGTCCCAGTTCCAGTTGCCTTATCTCAATGAAACCTTCAGGCATTGTGTTGGTCTATATGAAAGTACTATGTTTGAAGTTTCAGCCAATCGCACATGTCTAAGTTTATAAAAAATTGAAAACTAGCCATTTTCTGACGCTGAAGCTGCACCGGAAAGAAATTTTGACTTTGACAACCTACTATGCTGCTCCCAGATATCGTAGCGTATTGAACGATGGCTTGTTTTAAAGCTTAAGGAATTCAATTTTAAACAAAACTTATCTCATGCAATTATCTTTATTCGTTCAGAAGATATGATTTTTGCAATGCAAAAACTCAGAAGGCCCCACTGTGCGACGCACTCAGCTTGCAAAAATCAAAAATTTCATGAACGTTTTCGATAAAACAAATATATGTGTCTGACAGAGAATTTTCCAGAGATTAAGGAAATATTACCATTAAAGAAATCGGAATTATAGTTGGGAAGATATGCGCACTCAAAGTTGCTCTTTTTTTTAACTTTCAATAACACACTACATTTTTTGAGAATTTGGCATCTTTGAGTTCGAATAACAGCGCAATTATATCATGAATCATTATCAGATTGATTTCTATTCTTAGATAGCTATATTATTGTGTTATATTATAAATATCAAGACTTTAGCATTTATAGTTTTGTAGTGGCAGTTGTTTTTCGAACTACTTATTTTTTGGCTATTTTTCAACTTTGGTGGACAATAAAAAAAAAGACCCAATATGACTTGTCTCAAATTTTCAAAATATCTTATTTATATATTCCTTAACTTGGGAGTTCTTAAAAACACCACTCTTGGTTACTTGGGCGGGGGAGGGTCTTAGAGTTTTGTCACGTGGTCAATATCATCTATTGAATTTGTTGAATTTGAATTTTTAAATGTTTTGAACTATGTTCAAATATAGTGCTTTTTTAACTCTCTGTTTGCAAATTATATAAACCATATTTATAAACTACTACGTGAAAAGTAGTAGGGAGTGAGGGGGTCTTGGCATATACTACAGATGGTCACCGAGGGGGGGAGGGGGTTAAAAAAGTGTCAAAAATGGGTCACGTAATTTGGGTACGTTCCCTAATATGTTAATAAAATAAACATACTTTGTTATAGGAAACAACTAGTTATATTATGCAAAGCAGGTGGTTGTAAAATGGATCGGGGGCGGTACAAAGGGAGGTAAAATGGCATAATTTTCTTCATTTTGTATGGCAGGTGGCAGTTTCAGTGGTCCGATCTCAATGATACTAATGTGCATATTACTTGGGTACGTAAAATACTACATTTTAAATTTTAGCCTTCTATATTGAGAAAGAAAGAAATTTTTCATACAACGACTTAAATTTGCTTCTCTTCCTCTTCTTCATTTACCAGTTCCAGTAGTTCGATCTCAATGAAACTTTCAGACATTTGGTCTGGGTACCTCAAACTTCTAGTTGTAAAATTTCAGCACTCTATCTTCAAAAATAAAAAAAGTTTTCCATACAACAAATCAAGTTTTGTTCACTTTTCTTCTTCTTTTCGTATGGCGGCTACCAGTTCCAATAGTCCGATCATACCGATTCCGACATATGAGTTGATCGCACAGAAAAGAAGACTCTGTGGAAAATTTCAGGTCGATAACTTCAAAGTTGTGGGAGATATTGTATAAATACTGATAGACATGCGGACGGTCATGGCTATATCAACTCGTCTTGTCATACTGATCAAGAATATATATACTGTGTACAGTCGCAAATTTCGAAGTTTATAAAAAATGGAAAACTAGCCATTTTCTGATGCTAAAGCTGCACCGGAAACAAATTCTGACTTTGACAACCTACTATGGAGCTCCCAGATATCGTAGCGTATTGAGCGATGGCTCGTTTTAAAGCTTAAGGAATTCCCTTTCGAACCGAAGCTGAAAATAAGATCTATATTTACTGAGCTCAGGGTCGTACCTTTGTTCATTTTGGCGATACAGCAATTTATGGAAAATAACTGCTGGAGGGGAAATGAAAAGGAGGTGGGGGGATTTTGTGGTATGCAGTTTTGTAGGGATATACATACTGAGTCTACATACCGGTTTTTATGTTTCTATCTCTTTGGATGTTTGAGTTATAGCGATTTAAAAAAGTGGGTGAGGCTGAATGGGCGGGAAGGAGTGGGCGTGGCAAAAAAAAAATAAACTTGATCTGCTGCCGAGCATCACGAGTCTACCTTCCACATTTCAAGTCTCTAGCTCTTATAAATTCCGAGAACCGTTGGTGAGGACGGACGGACATGGCTCAATCAATTTCTCTTGTCGTCCTGATCAAGAATATATATACTTTTTGGGGTCCCCCTCCCCTCCTTCTGTGCGTTACATACATTTCGTTCCAACAAACCTAATATACCTTGATACACTGTGTGTACAGGGTATAAATAGTGCAAAAAAAAAAAAAAAAGCAAAATTAATTATATCCTGTCTCCATCTAACTCTTTGTTATTTTACTTTTAAATTTAAAACCACAAATTAATTTTATGAGATATACACCGGTCTTCTCAGTGGGATTGGAACATAGCGTCGTTGGATTGATAGCCAGCACTCAACCAACTTGACTATAGCAATCATTGAAGCTTTGTAAATTCAATATTATTTAAACTATAATTTGTTTATTTTGCTAGAAAATAATATTTTAGTTTCCTAAAAACTTAAGCCGAAAAAGAAAGTTACTTTGTGTTTTACATCATCGGCTACTCCTTCCCAACTCGCTTCTCAAACCTTCCAAAATCAGGTGACCCTTCCCTTTTCTTTAAATGAAGAGTTGTGGAATGATCTGGTTGTAAAAAAAAATTCCGAATACTGAGTCTAACTTCGCGTCTTTCAGTCATCGGTTACACCTTCCCAACTGGCTTCTAAAATTTTTCAAAATCAGGTCGCTCTTTCCTTATAGCTTCTTAAAAAGCCGTAGAGAATGAACTGGTTTTAAACAATATTTTCTGAATACCGAGTCTAACTTCGTGTCTTTCAGTCATCGTTTACACCTTCCCATCTCGATTCTCAAACCTTCCTTCCAAACAAGGCGTTGTAGAGAGCCTTTTTCGTCAAGATATTTCATTTTCATTCTCATTTCATTCTCATTCTCATCATTTTCTCTTTGGCAAGGCACTTTGGTAAGCCTCCAGGGTGTTCAAAAATTTACTTCTGGGTTGGCCTTGTGATTATTGGTTGCTGTCAAGCAAATTAAAGTCAGTATGTAGACTCAGTATGTCTAGCCCTACAAAACTGCAAACCACAAAGTCCCCCCCCCCCCTCCTTTTCATTTCCCCACCCCCAGATATTTTCTATAAATTGCTATATCTCCAAAATTATCAATCATTATTAGTATCTCAATGATACTAATGTGCATATTACTTGGGTACGTAAAATACTACATTTTAAATTTTAGCCTTCTATGTTTAGAAAGAAAGAAATTTTTCATACAACGACTTAAATTTGCTTCTCTTCCTCTTCTTCATTTACCAGTTCCAGTAGTTCGATCTCAATGAAACTTTCAGACATTTGGTCTGGGTACCTCAAACTTCTAGTTGTAAAATTTCAGCACTCTATATTCAAAAATAAAAAAGTTTTCCATACAACAAATCAAGTTTTGTTCACTTTTCTTCTTCTTTTCGTATGGCGGCTACCAGTTCCAATAGTCCGATCATACCGATTCCGACATATGAGTTGATCGCACAGAAAAGAAGACTCTGTGCAAAATTTCAGGTCGATAACTTCAAAGTTGTGGGAGATATTGTATAAATACTGATAGACATGCAGACGGACATGGCTATATCAACTCGTCTTGTCATACTGATCAAGAATATATATACTGTGTACAGTCGCAAATTTCGAAGTTTATAAAAAATGGAAAACTAGCCATTTTCTGATGCTAAAGCTGCACCGGAAACAAATTTTGACTTTGACAACCTACTATGGAGCTCTCAGATATCGTAGCGTATTGAGCGATGGCTCGTTTTAAAGCTTAAGGAATTCCCTTTCGAGCAAAACTTATTTCATGAAATTATCTTTATTCGTTCAGAAGATATGATTTTTGCAACGGAAAAACTCAGAAGGCCCCACTGTGCGTCGCCTGTTCAAATAGTGTTAAAAATATGAAGAAAATTGGTCAAAAAATGTATATTTTACAAAAAAATTAAGTTTGTAGGCCTCTGAGGGGTATGTTGTTTTTAAGATGTATTATCACTGAGCTTATATACAAATTTTCAGGGTCGTACCTTTGATAATTTTGGAGATATAGCAATTTATAGAAAATATCTGGGGGAGGGGAAATGAAAAGGATGGGGGGGGACTTTGTGGTTTGCAGTTTTGTAGGGCTAGACATACTGAGTCTACATACCGACTTTAATTTCCTTGACAGCAACCAATAATCACAAGGCCAACCCAGAAGTAAATTTTTGAACACCCTGGAGGCTTACCAAAGTGCCTTGCCAAAGAGAAAATGAGAATATCTTGACGAAAAAGGCTTTCTACAACGCCTTGTTTGGAAGAAAGGTTTGAGAATCGAGATGGGAAGGTGTAACCGATGACTGAAAGACACGAAGTTAGACTCGGTATTCAGAAAATATTGTTTAAAATCAGTTCATTCTCTACGGCTTTTTAAGAAGCTATAAGGAAAGAGCCTGATTTTGAAAAATTTTAGAAGCCAGTTGGGAAGGTGTAACCGATGACTGAAAGACGCGAAGTTAGACTCAGTATTCGGAATTTTTTTTTACAACCAGATCATTCCACAACTCTTCATTTAAAGAAAAGGGAAGGGTCACCTGATTTTGGAAGGTTTGAGAAGCGAGATGGGAAGGAGTAGCCGATGATGTAAAACACAAAGTAACTTTCTTTTTTGGCTTAAGTTTTTAGGAAACTAAAATATTATTTTCTAGCAAAATAAACAAATTATAGTTTAAATAATATTGAATTTACAAAGCTTCAATGATTGCTATAGTCAAGTTGGTTGAGTGCTGGCTTTCAATCCAACGACGCTATGTTCCAATCCCACTGAGAAGACCGGTGTATATCTCATAAAATTAATTTGTGGTTTTAAATTTAAAAGTAAAATAACAAAGAGTTAGATGGAGACAGGATATAATTAATATTGCTATGGTACTGAAAATGACTCCAGAATGTTCCGCTGGTTCTACCTCCGCACATCTTTATTTTTTTTTTGCACTATTTATACCCTGTACACACAGTGTATCAAGGTATATTAGGTTTGTTGGAACGAAATGTATGTAACGCACAGAAGGAGGGGAGGGGGACCCCAAAAAGTATATATATTCTTGATCAGGACGACAAGAGAAATTGATTGAGCCATGTCCGTCCGTCCTCACCAACGGTTCTCGGAATTTATAAGAGCTAGAGACTTTAAATTTGGAAGGTAGACTCGTGATGCTCGGCAGCAGATCAAGTTTATTTTTTTTTTTGCCACGCCCACTCCCTTCCGCCCATTCAGCCTCACCCACTTTTTTAAATCGCTATAACTCAAACATCCAAAGAGATAGAAACATAAAAACCGGTATGTAGACTCAGTATGTATACCCCTACAAAACTGCATACCACAAAATCCCCCCACCTCCTTTTCATTTCCCCTCCAGCAGTTATTTTCCATAAATTGCTGTATCGCCAAAATGAACAAAGGTACGACCCTGAGCTCAGTAAATATAGATCTTATTTTCAGCTTAATAAGCTTAAAGCTCGAACTTTTCCTATAATTGTACCCAACTGAAATAAACATTTGGCCAAACTATCTCCTTTAAATTGTCATCATCCTAGCACTTCACAATTTGTACTGCATACGATCTGCATATGACAGAGTCACATTTGTTAATCATATTCAAATGTCATCCACAAACCGCAATCATGTTTCAAATCATTGCCTTTTAAGTATAATTAGGGTTCCACTCTGGCCACAATTCAGTGCGGTTTATCATTTGGTCTTACCAAACAAGAAGGCAACAAGTTTTCCACAAACTGTTAGTAAACAAACACAAATCAACTGTAAATGAAACTTAACACATCTTTGAAATTGAATTTAAAATGTCATATTAATATTACATATTAAAAAACATTTTTATCAATTTGTTGATTAATATTATACGATTTGTTGATTAATATGTCACGTCTTTAATTAAATTTTGCGAAGTGTATAAACGACAGAACTAACCCGGAAATCAAAAACAAATTTCAAATTTACTTGAGAAGTATTAAGACCATGCGACATCACTAAACTTTTACAAATATAAGCAGACAACCATATCCCCAATGTGAAAACATTTCCACAAATACTCAGATACTGCCAATCATTCACACACGAATATTCTTCTTTTAATTGCTGCATGAGCTTTTTTGTAGGCGTTAGTTTTGCAATCACTTTTCAATGAAACTTTTTGAACTTTTGCTTTTATTTATCTACGTACTGCAAACAACGGCAATTCTGTCCAAATGTGCGCGATGCAACTGTTGCTCGCTATTTTTACTTTCGTTCTGAATAGCACGCCAAATGTATCTCGGAGCTTTTATTTTGTAGAGTGCAGTATCTGTTGAACATAACATAGTTAATTGTTCATCCCTGTAATGTTATGTTCATCGCAAAAATTAACATTACAGAAATCCCAAATTATTTTATATATTTTTATTTTATTATAACAACAGTATCCATTGCAACAATAAGTTTCAAAACATGCTCTTTCTTCTCAGTGTGGTTTCTTCGCAAAATTGGGTAAACTCACTTCAAGGCATGTGAATGGTAAGAGGTAATTGTTTAACTCTTTCATGTTCTGAATCTCAAAGTATAAAAAAACATCTTTTTTTTTGTTTATTTTTCTTTATTATAAAACAACAATACACATTCTGTGTATCAGGCTATATTGTGTTTGTTTGAGCGAAATGTATATAGCACAGAAGGAGGGGTGGGGGAGCCCATAAAGTATATATATTCTTGATCAGGACGACAAGAGAAGTTGAGCCAAGTCCGTCCGTCTGTTTGTCTGTCCATCCGTCCTCACCAACGGTTTTCGGAAACTATAAAAGCTAGAGATTTGAAATTTGTAGGGTAGACTCGTGATGCTCGGCAGCAAATCAAGCTTATATTTTTTTTGCCATGCCCACTCCTTCCCGCCCATTCAGCTCCACCCTCTTTTTTAAATCGCTATATCTCAAACATCCAAAGAGGTAGAAACATTAAAGTCGGTATGTAGACTCAGTAGGTATAGTCCTACAAAACTGCATACCACAAAATACCGCCTACCTTTCATTTCCCCATAGGTACCATAGGCACGATCGTTGAAAAATGAGGTTTTGGCTTAAAAAGCGCTTTGATTTTAGAGGTATCACAATAACAGTTTAGACGTAAAAAAAAAGACTCTGCTAATTTGGTGAAGATCGGACAACTTCATATAGCTCCCATAGGAACACTCGGTCAAAAATTAGTTTTTTGTTCGAAACATTTTTTTTTGTTCTTAAGTAGTAACAGATGAAACTTTGCAGTTACGTGTTTTAATACATCCTTAACCAAAGTTTCAAAGTTTGCTGTGAATCGGACATAAGGGCGTGGCACCGCCCATATAGAGAAAAACTTAAAAATTCGATTTCTCTGTAAGTCGACGAGATAGAAGATCGCAAAATGAAATGTAGAATGATTGCATTGTAGTCTTTAGAAAAAAATAGAAAATGGGCGGGGTTACGCCCCTTTATCTTTATAAACTTATTGATTCTTATTGAAAAAAGTATAAGATGGATTTTCCTATAAGAATGATTGAAAAACTGACTGCACACATACTGTGTATCAGGGTATATTGTATTTGTGCAAAAGGAAAATGTATGTTACTATTCTTGATCGGGACGACAAGAGGAATTGATTAAGCCATGTCCGTCCGTCCTCACCAAAGGGTAGACTCGTGATGCTCGGCAGCTAATCAAGTTTCAACGGTTTTTTGCCACGCCCACTCCTTCTCGCCCAACCAGCCCACTTTTTTAAAACGAACATCCAAAGAGATAGAAACATGAAAGTCGGTATGTAGACTAAATATGAGTAGCTCTACAAAATTGCATACCACAATTTTTCCCCTCCCCTTTATTTCCCCTCCACCAGTGGTTTTATAAAAACGCTATAACTCCAAAACTAATAAAGGTATGAACTCTGAAATTTTGTATACAATCTCAGTAAATATGTATCTTTAAAACTGCATACCACAAAATTCCCCTCCTTTTCATAGTTACCCCTCAATTTCGTAAATTCCACTTTTTTTTACCAATTTACTCGATATTTTGAACACTATTTGATCGGGCTATGTCAAATCAACATTTTTTTGTAGATTTGGGGAGTGGCACCGCATACTGTGTGTGCAGGGTATTGTATTGTCGAGTATACCACACTTACTGTTTTTTTTTTTTTATTTACCTATGTTGGTTGTTGTTTTGTTTTGTTTTGAACAAAGTAAAACGAAAACAAAGAATACCCTTTTTCGATATTCATTATATTTTCCTCGCATTTATTTGTATTTTTGGCCAGTTTATCAGTAAAATTCAATACACGTGTACATATCTTCGCAATGATATCGTTACCTCTGATTTAAGGAAACTTAAAAAGCAAACATGTGTATATATCTGACTATACAATATGTCAAAGAAAAATTAGTTTTAAACTTGCCTGTTGCGCTTTCAGTTTCCTTTACATATTTTTATTAAACAAAATAAAGTAAAAAAATAAATGTATTGTACTTTTTTAAGGAAGTTTTCTCCATTATTTATTTATATTCGAATAAAAAAAACGTCCAGAAATTATAATTTTTCAGAAATTAGAATTGCCTAAAACAAATAAATATAGGCTATATGTCAATTACTTCCTCCTCTTCCCTTATGGATGAGGGGAAAATAATTAAAATTAATTTTTAGTGCGTGGTTGCAAGCAACAGAGAGTATTAAAATATAACAAGAGACTGAAGGCCTCTTACGCTAAGCTTTCAAAATAAAATCAGACGTAACCGCTGGCGGAAAATTTTTGCCAGACAGAGACAGCAAAACAGATGTATATCTGGGTCGCTCTAACAACGACGGATAGACACGTACTACACGACGGGAATTTAGTTGAAATTATGAATGAAGTTTCAGCTCCGTTGCCAAATTTCATAAATAACTTTTGTTTACGAAAAGTGATGGCAAAGATGAAGTGGGGTGTGGGCATGTTTGCAAGGTTGCTGAAAAACATTTCTTATTTTATTCAAAGAAATTCTGGACAAAAAAATAAGTAGGCCGGGCATGTATGAAGAAAAAACTAATCAAGTTCCGTCGCTTGATATTGACAATTTTATGTTCACATTTCTCATTCCGTCACTGTCGCACAGTTTTCCGCTGTGACTAGGCGGCTAATTCGCAAAAACCGAAAGCTTAGTGTTCAAGTATGAACATAAGACTCCCTACGATGTCTGGACAACAGTTAGGCTGCAAGACTCATGCTTGCATATCGCTTCTAAGAAATGCCTAATGACCACAGACAGTATATTGCATTGTCTGCCGTTGCAGATAATGCACTAGTTTCATCAGAACGGTCATAGGTCGTCTGGTGGCCATAAAAGATAATAAACATCTAGCGGCCATAAAATGATAATTAAGAACAAAATAAGCGACCAACATAGATTTACAATCACACTGTTGTCTTACAAACACAGTGTTAGGATAAGATAGTCATTAGTAAAATTAACCAATAGAAATTAAGGACCACACGCTGCTGCCTTAAAAACACAGCGTTAGTATTAAGGATTCTAGTTTAAATAAAGCGACGTCCGCGTTGGACGAACCAGTACAACATAACATATCAGTGCGTGCTCATTTAAATGTATAATATCCATACATTTTGGTCCTTCGAGTCTTACAACTAAATTGTTTCGCGGAATAAAGTGAAAAGCGTTATCTGTGGCTTAGACAGCAGAAATTGAAAAAAGTGAAAGCGTTTTCTGTGGCTTAGACAGCAGAAATTGAAAAAAAAAAAAATCAAAAAATAAATTAATTCATTTTTAAAATTCAACGCTTACCCAAAATTATTAAAAAGTGCAAAATGCCTTCTTCTATGGAACTTTTGAAGGAGCAGGCGGTCCTCCAAAACAAAATCTACAGTATGATAGAACGTCGTGCTACCATCGAGGAGATGAGGGACGATGTTTCAAAATTTGTGGCAAACGACTCAAATTTAAATAAAATAGAAGTGATCGATCATAAATACTCAATTGAAAAAGTATTCGACACAACTATGTGTACACAGAGAAAAAAAGTCCGGTCTGAGAACAGCACAGATTGTACTTGAATCAACAACAGACCAAATTAAGTTGTAATTGGTCTAAATGTTCTCGATGTAAGTAAGATTTGTACTTAACATCAAAATCGACACCAAAATGGATTTGAATTAGAGGTCTGCATGAATTAACTCAAATTATGAGTTCAACTGAGTACAAGTGAATGTTGTAGTCATATTTGAATGTAATTCATTCGAATTAATGAGTACTCATTTTATGAATTAGTTTTGAATGTTGTAAATATGGCATTCAATATGAAATGAATGAATTGAATGAATGAAAAAAATTCAAATATTCATTAATAATTCTGAATACTCATTGTACAATATAAATTTAGTTAGCTTTGCCTAAAATTTCGGCAATTTCATCACAAATTTGAGCAGTCTTTACGAGTTACACCATGGATTTGGACAATTTTGAAGAGAATGAAAATATTTCTGTAAATACTACCATCAGTTTACTCCGACATAGTGGATAGGTTTTTGCTAATTTTAATTAATTAATCTAAAATTGCCATTTTTTTGAATGTAGAATTTAACAGCTTCGTCATGATCAAGTGCAAAGATTAGAGAGAAGCTCATTAATGGGGTATTCAATTTAAGCAAACGAAATGGGCGAAGCAAAGTTTGGAATACAGTAAATTGGTTAAATATTTTAAGAAATCCGGCTCAAATGCCAGCTTTGGATTATCTTTAAAAAGCCACTGCAAAGCCACACAATTTTCTATTTGCCAAAATCCGTAGAAGCTAATTTGATCGATATAACAAATATGTTAAAGGAAAAAAGAGAAACAAAAAGAATAGAGAATATAAACGTGAATCACCTCGGTTCCGTCGTTCAACTTTTATCAGTCGTTGAAGAAATTTCAAAAAAAATTGAAGCCAGTACCTATCCTACAATACATTTGGCGTTTCCTTTCGCACATAAATTAAAAAAACATTGCCTTGCTGATACAAACGATATACAAATTATCGAGCAACTAAAATCAGTGTTAAATGAACAAATTTCTTCAACAATTATTGGAAATTTAAAAAAATTTCACAAAATTGCATTATTTTTGTTCCCACCCACAAAAAAACTACTGCAGTTTTCGGACATTGAGAAAACATTAATAATAGAAAATTGCAAAGAGATATGAAATGCTTTTTAAACGATTCAAACACACCCATTGAAAACATAGCAAACTTTGAAGACGATGCATTTGCTGACTTCATTGAAAGCCATTCTAACGGAAGCATCACAGACACAATAGAGCAAGAAATACAAAGTTACGCAAATGTCAATGTTATATATACTGAGAAATTTGACTGCCTTGCATGGTGGAGCTGTCATAAGAATGCTTTTCCACTCTTATATAAAACCAGTTCTACAATTTTTTGTATTCCAGCAAGTAGCGCGGCTTCTGAAAGAGCCTTTTCAAATGCACGCAACTTAATTACCGAAAAGCGATGCAATATTGCTACAAATCCAGACAATATAAATAAAATTATGTTTTTACATTGTAATATGGAAGAATAAAACAATTGCAATTTTTTATTATAATTCATATCAATTAGAGTGGGAGATAAAAAAGGGTGTGGTCAGCTTTTTGTAAGGGCTACGTTTACAGAGTCGACCAATAGATGTTTTTATACCCTGTACCTTAGCCGTTACAAATTGAAGTTACAGGGGATTTTGGTGTCGGGTACTGTCGACTGCAACCCTTACTGGTTAAATATTGGTTGCAGTGTGTGGATAAGAAACTTGCAATTTTCTAGCTCTTTCTTTCCAATAATCATTTGTGAATACGTCGTACAATTAAATTATATTGTCCTTAGATCACTCCCGTATTTACGTTATGAAGTCTTACCCTATCCCTTTGGAATTACATAATTCATTTTGATCTTAATGAACTTAACATACCCAGATTCATTTTAGCTGCAGGAAACAATATAAGATAATGAAAAACTGTATATTATTCTCTTTAACAATATACACTATGTTGAGCACGCTCAAGTTTTTGAGTTGTACTGCTCGTCCGTGATCGGACGCATCTTTATTTAAAGCAATTTCTGCGCTGAGTTACAGCGCAGCAGGAAGTTTAATCTTAACTTCTAATTTTAGATTTACACTTAGTTTTAGTTATCTTATGCTAACACTGCGTTTGTCGAACGGCTGTGTAAACTAACCCTTGTGACCTGCTGTAGCGGCCGCACAAACAACCGCTGCTTACACCCGTTCGTCTTATCTGCCGCCTGCTGCGTAGGTCGCATGAATCACTATCTGCGACCTTCGACCCGTTGATCTTGTCAAACGGTTGCAGCTGTCGATCATAACGCGTTTATTTGTTTCTTATTTCTAAATATAAGATTACTTATCTACTAAACTCGCTGTTCCATGTTCACCCATGAACAAAAACTAAGTTGGCTTTTTTCCTAGAAATTCGAAATTCTGAGTACTCATTCAATTCAATTTGCTTAAACTAAGTTTGAATGAATGAATTTGCTCATTCATTTAAAATTCAATTCATTCACATTTATTTGAATGAGTGTTACAATTCACTCAATCATTTTTTAATTGAATGACTCATTTGACTCTTTGAATGCATTCATGCAGACCTCTAATTTGAATCAACTACAAAATGTCAATTCATACACATTTTATACTTGAAAACAAATCAAGAACACAAAAATTTCAACCGAAACCAAACAAACTAGAAATTACAACGCTTTCTTCTTATACCTTCTTTCTCTCTTACTCCTTTCAACAAAAATGTTAAAACAATTCAAATTTATCAAATATCATATGTTTCTATGTTGCTTGCTGCAGCTCAGAGTTTAGTGTGTTTAACTATGATTAGGGAATACAATCCCGGCACTATTTTTCAATCCCGGGATTACGGGATTTATGACAATCAATCCCGGGATTGAAGTATGGGGCTTCTAATTGGGTTGAAATAAAAAAAACTTTTGTATTGTTTTAAATTTTTATTAATAAAATGAAATAGGAAACGAAGTAGGCATTACGATATAAAAAAGTAAAGAATTGTAGGCATCGCAAACACATTTTTATTCGGCATGAAAATTTTACACGGATTCTTCTTTGGGTGCTTATATTTTCAACCGAGTTGAAATGTCAGAATTCGGCGAAAAAATATTAGTCCATTTAAGATTTTGTTTTTCACTTTATATATAGATTACTCATGGTGAACATCATGTCTGCTTCGTATTTTATTGCCAAAGTAAGTAGCTGCTGAAAATTTCCTTACAGAAATGCTTCAGGTGATTTTTTAGAAGCAGAATAACTCTTCATTTTCAACAGTTGCAAAAAGTTGAAATGGTGTAAAGTCAACATTTTACCACTTTTCCTCTTTGACTGAAGCAATTCAAGCATTTTGGCAATCCCGAAAAATCCCGGGATTAGCCAATACAGTCCCGGGATTTTCGGGACTACAAAACGACCGGGATCCCGGGATTGTATTCCCTAACTATGATACAAACGGTATGAGGTTCAAACCCCAGCAAGACCAGAGTTTTTTGGTTTACTTAATATTTTTTATTCTCTTGGAACAAAAATGTTTTCAAGAAATAAAATTTGTGAAATATCAAGTGTTCCTATGTCGCTTCCTCTGGCTCAGAGCTTAGTGTGTTGTCCTTGAAACGGAAGGTAAGAGGTTCAAATCCCCTGGTACACCAAAGTCTTACTGTTTATTATATAAATAATCACCAATTACAATTTAATTATAATATTTATATGTTGTTTAAATGTTTATTAAATTAACTGTAACAATTACTTATATAAAATTGAATCAATCAAATTGAGGTAACAACCGAAATAGTTTGCAAAACTACTCAGCCTTGATTCAAGAACAATGTAAACTTACTTGAACGTGGTCTCGCAAAAAATTTTTTTAGTTGTAATTTAAGTTTATTCGGTTCTTGATTCCAGTACAATATTCACTTTTTTTTAAAAACAAAAATGTCTCGGTATAAGTTTTTTTTTTTACAGTTTAAGTATGATTGGTTCTTGATTCAAGTAAAATGTAAACTTATTTCCAAAACAACATTGACTCGGATTAAGTTTTGTTTCATATTAAGCTTAAACTGTTCTTGAAAATGTAACAAAATTTACTCAATTCAAGATTTTTTGTACTTAAAAATAGTGCTTGGATTGAGAACATTTTACTTGATTTGACAACATTTGTGCTTGACGGACTTTCAACACCGAATTGTGTTAATTTAAGTACAATGTACTTGATTTTTTTTCTCTGTGTACGTATAAAAGCTACATAAATGCGTTAGAAGAGGCCGCAAACGTTAAGACGTCCGCATCAGAGTGTGAGCTCAAAATCGAGTCAACAGGTACCATGCCACAGCGATTGGATAATCCAGTGAAGTTAGCAGTAGCGGAAGCACAAAGTCTTTCTTCAAAAAAAGGAGCCAATGTCTTGGGCAATGAAGATGCTGTATCACACCAAAGCTCTGTCGCAGGAGACAATTTAGTTGATCTGGTAGACAAACGGGCAAACAGGCTGAGAGTGCTTATGAGTGAAGCCAATGAACGCCTGGACAATGGCGATATGAAATCTATGCGAGATGAGAGTCACGTCCGCCGTCAATCAAGTGCAGACCACTCTAGACAAACTGGAAACTATATATGAATGTAGTGCCTTCGATTATGACGAAATTGATGTCCTAAAAATGGAGGCTAACATTCTAATAGATGAATTAAATACGAAAATGGCCGAAAGCCAGTTAAGTTCGATGTCGGAAAAGCCAGAACTACCAAAGGTGGAACTTCTACATTTTAATGGAAACGCCAAGGAGTGGCCGACATTCTTTAAACAATTCTCCGAAATAATTCACGAAAGAAAAGATATCAGCAACGCCATAAAGCTGAATTATCTGAAAGCGTGTCTAAAGGGAGAAGCAAAGGGAGTAGTGAGTCATTTACTGGTTGGCTCTGCTGCGAATTATTGTGCGGCGTGGGAGCTAATATGAAAACGGTATGAGAATAATCGGAAGATATTCGCTGATCGGCTTGACAACGTATTGGAGGATACCTTAAAATGCGACTCGGAAGAGAGTGTTCGCCGCTTTTTAGATTCGGCCATGGAATCTATACATATTATAAAAGAAAAAGCAAAACTTGGCAAACAGGCGGATGTAATTTTTGCTCAAATTCTTCTTCGTCGATTTTCAAAAGAAACTCTACAGCAATACGAGCAACATATAAAAACGAAGAACAGGGAAATTCAAACCCTAGAAGACGTACTGGAGTTTATTGAACAATTATACAACACAATAAACTCGGTACAAAAACGTATTGGTAAAACAACATCCTATCTGCAACCAAAATCATGCCGCTTTTGCTTCATAAAAGGGCACGAAATTGGAAGGTGCCAAAAATTCAAAAGTGCACCTGTAAGCAAACGTAAGGAGTTTCACTTGTGCTACCGTTGTCTCGGCAATCACAGCATGGATGAATGCAAAAAAGAGTGGAAATGCCAAAAGTGCTATAAAAACCACAATACACTGCTTCATGAAGAAGCGAAAAATGATAGTGTGAACTGTCTCAGCGGAAATGCGGGTCAGGAAACTCTCTTGGCTACAGCTGTCGTCAAAGTTAGAAACGTTAGTGGCCAATATGAACTGCTAAGAGCTCTAATAGATGGAGGATCGCAGCGGACAATCATCTCAGAGGAGGCAGCCCAACTGTTAAGGTTGCCAAGAACAAAGGAGAACGTAGAGGTCCACGGGATTTCTTCACAAGACGTCGAGCTGTCCAAAAACAAGGTGAAGTTGGAAATCAAACCCAGATGTTCTAGTCGATTTGGAGCAGAAACAGATGCGCTTGTTCTACCCAAGTTGCAAAGAGCGCTTCCAAACGTGAATATGGAAATCCATGACGACTGGAAAGATTGTTTCCTAGCAGATCCAAACTTCAATAAAACGAGTCGAGTCGACATGATCATTGGCGCAGACCTGTTTCCACTTATTATGATGGGACAGGTCAAAAAGGTTAAAGGCATTCTGGGTCAAAAAACGAAATTTGGCTGCATAATTTCCGGTAACGTGTCACGTGCACCGCAACGCAAAGTTTTATATATAATAATATCAACAGTCTTTAATGTGTAATAATCCTTTAATGGAACCGCTGACGAAATATTCAAGCAGGAAGAAGTTGGTAGGCGTTGTCACGTGTGTCCTTCGCTTCGTCGCCAAACTTCTGGCAAAGATTCGTCAAGAGGCAAACATCGAAACAAATTTTGTGAAAAAAGCTACGACGATAATAATTAAACTTCAACAACGGCTAGACTTCGGAAAGGAGATAACACAGCTATACAACCAAAAATCGTTATCCATTCCTAGATGAAGAAGGTATACTACGAGTGGGAGGCCGGCTACAAAATTCAACGTTGCCGTTTTCAATGAAGCATCCTGCAATCCTCGAAAAGTCACACGTGACATGGCTCATGGTGGATAGCGCCCATAAGATGACGCTTCATGGAGGAATTAAGCTGATGAAGAACCACATTCAACGTGCATATTGGATTTTTGGGTTACGTAACGTACTTAAAAAACACTTAAGGAGCTGTACAACTTGCGTTCGATACAGGCAAGAGCCAGCTAATCAACTGATGGGCAATCTTCCCGTGTACAGGGTTACGGGAACATTTCCTTTTCAAGCAACTGGCATTGATTATGCAGGGCTCTTCCAAATAAGATGCTCGAAGGGACGTGGTCAGCGGTCTCATAAAGGATACGTTTGTGTATTCGTCTGCATGGCTACTAAAGCCATACATTTGGAACTTGTCAGCGATATGTCTACAGACAAGTTTTTAGAAGCGCTACATCGTTTTTTTGCTAGACGAGGTAAAAGTGGGTACTTATTCTCCGATAATGGCACAAATTTCGTTGGCGCTGCAAGAAGATTGGATAAGGACTTGGTAACGGCGATAAACAACAACACCAACCTAGCGTCGGTGCTGGAAAGAGATGGCATCACTTTGCATTTTATCCCGCCGGGAAGCCCCCATATGGGTGGATTATGGGAAGCTGGCGTCAAATCGATGAAGTATCACCTTATGAGAATACTCGGTGATAACAGCTGCACATATGAAGAGTTTTCTACGTTGTTATGCCGTATTGAGTCAATTCTCAATTCGCGCCCCTTGGTTGCGTCTGATCATGAGAATGAAATCGATGACGTATTTACTGCGGGACATTTCCTCATCGGGAGACCACTGGTCGGCGCGCCGGAACACATCAACGACAATGGGAAGATTTCGTCTCTCGATCGTTGGAGATATCTGCAACGAATGACGTCTGAATTCTGAAGGAAATGGAAGGAAGATTACTTGACTTCCCTACAGAAAAGACTCAAATGGCGGAATGAAAAACAAAACCTAAAGGCAGGTCAAATTGTGTTAATCAAACAAGAACACACTCATCCGGGACGATGGCCAATGGGCCGTATAACAAAAACGTCAGAAGGCCAAGATAAAATAGTGAGAGAGTCACTATAAAAACGAGCGGTGGTGAAATAAAAAGGTCGCTGAGCAAAATTTGTCCATTACCAACGGGAGATGATGAAGATTACCGAACGAAACCACAAAGAATTGCCAAATCAAACACAAGCGTGGCAACGCCATTGTGCCTTGTCTTGCTTTTTCAAGTAGCTACATTCCTAAGTCAAAATAAGAGCAGGATGAATATTGACGAATTTGGAGTCAACGCTGCAGTCTTCCTGGATAAAATTGGAAGAGTGGAAGTGGTTAATTCGAATTGGAAGCTGTTCTTCTATTACGATTTACAAGCATTTTTTGACGTGGTAAAGAATGCACCGATGCTCATTGAGAAAGCGGAAAAAAAATGTCCGAAGCTGCAAGAATTTGAACAGCAATGTAGTTCTGCAACATACAACCTCAAACAGCAGTTGAAGGTAATAAAAGAAAACAACAACCTCATACTGGAAAAATCTGCTCAACGAACAAAGCGATCATGTCCGATGATAATATGCCCCGGCGAATGGTTTGACCCGTCCGTTTCAATAATAGAAATGTATAATATAGAAAACCTGCTGGAAAACCAACAACAACTCAAGGAGCACATGGGTAATCAAACATCGGTAATCAAATCAACAGAAAATTTGATCAAAGCTTCCACCAATGATGTCAATGAAAGCTTCAAGAAAATAACCGAAAAACTAAATGAAATGGCCAAAGCAATGAAAGACCAGTTTTTAGTGTACCGCGAATCAATAAAATTTTTTTTTTACGGTCAACCAAATACAAAGCTGGGTCGACGAGGCGGAGAAAATCCAAGGGAAAGTGGTTGACCTCTTGATAGATATAAACCACGGTAAAATAAAACCTATCTTAATAAAGCCAACGAAATGTTGGAGGAGATCCGGAAAATACAAGAATCGCTACCTCGGAACCATGTGCTACCTGGCAGAAACTCAAAAAACCGGTTACAATCAACATACAAGCTTCTCACAACGCAAGGTGGTTTCAAAGACGGTGTCGTGGTAATTCAAGCCACAATACCACTATATATAAACCAGCAAACGGACCTTTATAAAGTTATTGCGATGCCTTTATTAAAGAACGGTCATCTGATGATTCCTCAAGTGCAAGCGGATTACGTTATTTTCAACACAGCCCTTAATTCGTATAACTTGATGACAGAAGGAGAACACAACAAATGTCGCCACGAAAATGAGGAGAGGATTGTATGCGAAGGAAATTGGGCATGGAAGGATACAGCTGACAACACGTGTGAAGTAGCACCGTTAGTACCACACACCAGCCTTTTGTGCCCAATGGTCGACTACAAGGATCAATCCTTCTTCAACGTTTTAGTTGACTCAAATTTCTGGCCTGATGGTTGCGTTGTGCACGAGTTCAAATTTAAAGACCGTTCTAATTCGGTACACACGGTCAAGCCTTCGGGGTCAAAAAACTAATTAATTCTTCTAGTACCCCTTCAGTTTTGACGGTAAATTTTCAAAATGTCAGAGGGTTAAACTCAAAACTAACTTCGCTTTATTTGAATAGTTTTTCATTATCTTCTGATATCATTGTCTTTGTCGAAACTTGGCTTCGCCCTGATGTTTTAAATTCGGAACTACTTTCTGACAGCTTAATTACTTTTCGTAAAGATCGTCTTGGCAAAATTGGTGGTGGAGTCTTAATCTCTGTCGCTGTTCAACACATATCGGAACAAACTTGTGTGATAAGTACTGACGATATTGAGCTGATATGCGTTAAAATAACTCTTGCAAAGACTCGCTGTCATTAAGTGCTCCTACATTCCACCACAATCAGAAGCATCAGTATATTCAGCGCATATAAAAGCTATTCAATCTATTCGAGACTTGGTTAAGGACTCAGATATGATGCTGGTCTGTGGAGACTTCAACCTCCCTCATATTTCTTGGATTGCATCTGACAATTCAAATATAGTAACTCCCTTGTCTAGTAACGATTTTATTGATTCTTTACTTGAATCATCGTTTAACCAAATAAACAGCATACAAAATTCTAAGAATCATATTCTAGATCTTGTTTTCATAAATAACATTGAGGGTGCATCACTTTGCAGATCCCCTCCAATTTCACAACCTGAAGACTCTTACCACCCAACGTTGGAGCTTACAATTACACCAAACTTACTAACACATCCTCGTCAAAATCCTACACAGAGAAAAAAAGTCCAGTCTGAGCACAGCACAGATTGTACTTGAATCAACAACAGACCAAATTAAGTTGTAATTGGTCTAAATGTTCTCGAAATAAGTAAGATTTGTACTTAACATCAAAATTGACACCAAAATGGATTTGAATAAACTACAAAATGTCAATTCAAACACATTTTATACTTGAAAACAAAACAAGAACACAAAAATTTAAACCGAAACCAAACAAACTTGAAATGACAACGCTTTCTTCTTATACTTTCTTTCTCTCTTACTCCTTTGAACAAAAATTTCAAAACAATTAAAATTTATCAAATATCATTTGTTTCTATGTTGCTTGCTGTAGCTCAGAGTTTAGTGTGTTTAACTATGACACCAAAGATATGAGGTTCAATCCCCAGCAAGCCCAGAGTTTTTTTTTGTTTTTTGTTCTCTTGGAACAAAACTGTTTTCAATAAATAAAATTTATGAAATATCAAGTGTTCCTATGTCGCTTCCTGTGGCTCAGAGCTTAGTGTGTTGTTCTACGAAACGGAAGGTAAGAGGTTCAAATCCCCTGGTACACCAAAGTTTTACTGTTTATTATATAAATAATCACCTATTACCATTTAATTGTAATATTTATATGTTGTTTAAATAAAATCAATCAAATTGAGATAATAACCGGAATAGTTTGCAAAACTACTGGGCCTTGATTCAAGAACAATGTAAACCTACTTGAACGAAAAAGTGGTCGTGGTCTCGCAAAAATTTTTTTTAGTTATAATTTAAGTTTAGTCGGTTCTTGATTCCAGTACAATATTCACTTTCTTTAAGAACAAAAAGGTCTCGGTGTAAGTTTTTTTCTGTTACAGTTTAAGTATGGTTGGTTCTTGATTCAAGTAAAATGTAAACTTATTTCTAAAACAACATTGACTCGGATTAAGTTTTGTTGGTATCATATTAAGCTTAAGCTGTTCTTGAAAATGTAACAAAATTTACTCAATTCAAGATTTTTTGTACTTAAAAATAGTGCTTGGATTGAGAACATTTTACTTGATTTGACAACATTTGTGCTTGACGGACTTTCAACACCGAATTGTGTTAATTTAAGTACAATGTACTTGATTTTTTTTCTCTGTGTACGTATAAAAGCTACATAAATGCGTTAGAAGAGGCCGCAAACGTTAAGACGTCCGCATCAGAGTGTGAGCTCAAAATCGAGTCAACAGGTACTATGCCAAAGCGATTGGATAATCCAGTGAAGTTAGCAGTAGCGGAAGCACAAAGTCTTTCTTCAAAAAAAGGAGCCAATGTCTTGGGCAATGAAGATGCTGTATCACACCAAAGCTCTGTCACAGGAGACAATTTAGTTGATCTGGTAGACAAACGGGCAAACAGGCTGAGAGTGCTTATGAGTGAAGCCAATGAACGCCTGGACAATGGTGATATGAAATCTATGCGAGATGAGAGTCACGTCCGCCGTCAATCAAGTGCAGACCACTCTAGACAAACTGGAAACTATATATGAATGTAGTGCCTTCGATTATGACGAAATTGATGTCCTAAAAATGGAGGCTAACATTCTAATAGATGAATTAAATACGAAAATGGCCGAAAGCCAGTTAAGTTCGATGTCGGAAAAGCCAGAACTACCAAAGGTGGAACTTCTACATTTTAATGGAAACGCCAAGGAGTGGCCGACATTCTTTAAACAATTCTCCGAAATAATTCACGAAAGAAAAGATATCAGCAACGCCATAAAGCTGAATTATCTGAAAGCGTGTCTAAAGGGAGAAGCAAAGGGAGTAGTGAGTCATTTACTGGTTGGCTCTGCTGCGAATTATTGTGCGGCGTGGGAGCTAATATGAAAACGGTATGAGAATAATCGGAAGATATTCGCTGATCGGCTTGACAACGTATTGGAGGATACCTTAAAATGCGACTCGGAAGAGAGTGTTCGCCGCTTTTTAGATTCGGCCATGGAATCTATACATATTATAAAAGAAAAAGCAAAACTTGGCAAACAGGCGGATGTAATTTTTGCTCAAATTCTTCTTCGTCGATTTTCAAAAGAAACTCTACAGCAATACGAGCAACATATAAAAACGAAGAACAGGGAAATTCAAACCCTAGAAGACGTACTGGAGTTTATTGAACAATTATACAACACAATAAACTCGGTACAAAAACGTATTGGTAAAACAACATCCTATCTGCAACCAAAATCATGCCGCTTTTGCTTCATAAAAGGGCACGAAATTGGAAGGTGCCAAAAATTCAAAAGTGCACCTGTAAGCAAACGTAAGGAGTTTCACTTGTGCTACCGTTGTCTCGGCAATCACAGCATGGATGAATGCAAAAAAGAGTGGAAATGCCAAAAGTGCTATAAAAACCACAATACACTGCTTCATGAAGAAGCGAAAAATGATAGTGTGAACTGTCTCAGCGGAAATGCGGGTCAGGAAACTCTCTTGGCTACAGCTGTCGTCAAAGTTAGAAACGTTAGTGGCCAATATGAACTGCTAAGAGCTCTAATAGATGGAGGATCGCAGCGGACAATCATCTCAGAGGAGGCAGCCCAACTGTTAAGGTTGCCAAGAACAAAGGAGAACGTAGAGGTCCACGGGATTTCTTCACAAGACGTCGAGCTGTCCAAAAACAAGGTGAAGTTGGAAATCAAACCCAGATGTTCTAGTCGATTTGGAGCAGAAACAGATGCGCTTGTTCTACCCAAGTTGCAAAGAGCGCTTCCAAACGTGAATATGGAAATCCATGACGACTGGAAAGATTGTTTCCTAGCAGATCCAAACTTCAATAAAACGAGTCGAGTCGACATGATCATTGGCGCAGACCTGTTTCCACTTATTATGATGGGACAGGTCAAAAAGGTTAAAGGCATTCTGGGTCAAAAAACGAAATTTGGCTGCATAATTTCCGGTAACGTGTCACGTGCACCGCAACGCAAAGTTTTATATATAATAATATCAACAGTCTTTAATGTGTAATAATCCTTTAATGGAACCGCTGACGAAATATTCAAGCAGGAAGAAGTTGGTAGGCGTCGTCACGTGTGTCCTTCGCTTCGTCGCCAAACTTCAGGCAAAGATTCGTCAAGAGGCAAACATCGAAACAAATTTTGTGAAAAAAGCTACGACGATAATAATTAAACTTCAACAACGGCTAGACTTCGGAAAGGAGATAACACAGCTATACAACCAAAAATCGTTATCCATTCCTAGATGAAGAAGGTATACTACGAGTGGGAGGCCGGCTACAAAATTCAACGTTGCCGTTTTCAATGAAGCATCCTGCAATCCTCGAAAAGTCACACGTGACATGGCTCATGGTGGATAGCGCCCATAAGATGACGCTTCATGGAGGAATTAAGCTGATGAAGAACCACATTCAACGTGCATATTGGGTTACGTAATGTACTTAAAAAACACTTAAGGAGCTGTACAACTTGCGTTCGATACAGGCAAGAGCCAGCTAATCAACTGATGGGCAATCTTCCCGTGTACAGGGTTACGGGAACATTTCCTTTTCAAGCAACTGGCATTGATTATGCAGGGCTCTTCCAAATAAGATGCTCGAAGGGACGTGGTCAGCGGTCTCATAAAGGATACGTTTGTGTATTCGTCTGCATGGCTACTAAAGCCATACATTTGGAACTTGTCAGCGATATGTCTACAGACAAGTTTTTAGAAGCGCTACATCGTTTTTTTGCTAGACGAGGTAAAAGTGGGTACTTATTCTCCGATAATGGCACAAATTTCGTTGGCGCTGCAAGAAGATTGGATAAGGACTTGGTAACGGCGATAAACAACAACACCAACCTAGCGTCGGTGCTGGAAAGAGATGGCGTCACTTTGCATTTTATCCCGCCGGGAAGCCCCCATATGGGTGGATTATGGGAAGCTGGCGTCAAATCGATGAAGTATCACCTTATGAGAATACTCGGTGATAACAGCTGCACATATGAAGAGTTTTCTACGCTGTTATGCCGTATTGAGTCAATTCTCAATTCGCGCCCCTTGGTTGCGTCTGATCATGAAAATGAAATCGATGACGTATTTACTGCGGGACATTTCCTCATCGGGAGACCACTGGTCGGCGCGCCGGAACACATCAACGACAATGGGAAGATTTCGTCTCTCGATCGTTGGAGATATCTGCAACGAATGAAGTCTGAATTCTGAAGGAAATGGAAGGAAGATTACTTGACTTCCCTACAGAAAAGACTCAAATGGCGGAATGAAAAACAAAACCTAAAGGCAGGTCAAATTGTGTTAATCAAACAAGAACACACTCATCCGGGACGATGGTCAATGGGCCGTATAACAAAAACGTCAGAAGGCCAAGATAAAATAGTGAGAGAGTCACTATAAAAACGAGCGGTGGTGAAATAAAAAGGTCGCTGAGCAAAATTTGTCCATTACCAACGGGAGATGATGAAGATTACCGAACGAAACCACAAAGAATTGCCAAATCAAACACAAGCGTGGCAACGCCATTGTGCCTTGTCTTGCTTTTTCAAGTAGCTACATTCCTAAGTCAAAATAAGAGCAGGATGAATATTGACGAATTTGGAGTCAACGCTGCAGTCTTCCTGGATAAAATTGGAAGAGTGGAAGTGGTTAATTCGAATTGGAAGCTGTTCTTCTATTACGATTTACAAGCATTTTTTGACGTGGTAAAGAATGCACCGATGCTCATTGAGAAAGCGGAAAAAAAATGTCCGAAGCTGCAAGAATTTGAACAGCAATGTAGTTCTGCAACATACAACCTCAAACAGCAGTTGAAGGTAATAAAAGAAAACAACAACCTCATACTGGAAAAATCTGCTCAACGAACAAAGCGATCATGTCCGATGATAATATGCCCCGGCGAATGGTTTGACCCGTCCGTTTCAATAATAGAAATGTATAATATAGAAAACCTGCTGGAAAACCAACAACAACTCAAGGAGCACATGGGTAATCAAACATCGGTAATCAAATCAACAGAAAATTTGATCAAAGCTTCCACCAATGATGTCAATGAAAGCTTCAAGAAAATAACCGAAAAACTAAATGAAATGGCCAAAGCAATGAAAGACCAGTTTTTAGTGTACCGCGAATCAATAAAATTTTTTTTTTACGGTCAACCAAATACAAAGCTGGGTCGACGAGGCGGAGAAAATCCAAGGGAAAGTGGTTGACCTCTTGATAGATATAAACCACGGTAAAATAAAACCTATCTTAATAAAGCCAACGAAATGTTGGAGGAGATCCGGAAAATACAAGAATCGCTACCTCGGAACCATGTGCTACCTGGCAGAAACTCAAAAAACCGGTTACAATAAACATACAAGCTTCTCACAACGCAAGGTGGTTTCAAAGACGGTGTCGTGGTAATTCAAGCCACAATACCACTATATATAAACCAGCAAACGGACCTTTATAAAGTTATTGCGATGCCTTTATTAAAGAACGGTCATCTGATGATTCCTCAAGTGCAAGCGGATTACGTTATTTTCAACACAGCCCTTAATTCGTATAACTTGATGACAGAAGGAGAACACAACAAATGTCGCCACGAAAATGAGGAGAGGATTGTATGCGAAGGAAATTGGGTATGGAAGGATACAGCTGACAATACGTGTGAAGTAGCACCGTTAGTACCACACACCAGCCTTTTGTGCCCAATGGTCGACTACAAGGATCAATCCTTCTTCAACGTTTTAGTTGACTCAAATTTCTGGCCTGATGGTTGCGTTGTGCACGAGTTCAAATTTAAAGACCGTTCTAATTCGGTACACACGGTCAAGCCTTCGGGGTCAAAAAACTAATTAATTCTTCTAGTACCCCTTCAGTTTTGACGGTAAATTTTCAAAATGTCAGAGGGTTAAACTCAAAACTAACTTCGCTTTATTTGAATAGTTTTTCATTATCTTCTGATATCATTGTCTTTGTCGAAACTTGGCTTCGCCCTGATGTTTTAAATTCGGAACTACTTTCTGACAGCTTAATTACTTTTCGTAAAGATCGTCTTGGCAAAATTGGTGGTGGAGTCTTAATCTCTGTCGCTGTTCAACACATATCGGAACAAACTTGTGTGATAAGTACTGACGATATTGAGCTGATATGCGTTAAAATAACTCTTGCAAAGACTCGCTGTCATTAAGTGCTCCTACATTCCACCACAATCAGAAGCATCAGTATATTCAGCGCATATAAAAGCTATTCAATCTATTCGAGACTTGGTTAAGGACTCAGATATGATGCTGGTCTGTGGAGACTTCAACCTCCCTCATATTTCTTGGATTGCATCTGACAATTCAAATATAGTAACTCCCTTGTCTAGTAACGATTTTATTGATTCTTTACTTGAATCATCGTTTAACCAAATAAACAGCATACAAAATTCTAAGAATCATATTCTAGATCTTGTTTTCATAAATAACATTGAGGGTGCATCACTTTGCAGATCCCCTCCAATTTCACAACCTGAAGACTCTTACCACCCAACGTTGGAGCTTACAATTACACCAAACTTACTAACACATCCTCGTCAAAATCCTACACAGAGAAAAAAAGTCCAGTCTGAGCACAGCACAGATTGTACTTGAATCAACAACAGACCAAATTAAGTTGTAATTGGTCTAAATGTTCTCGAAATAAGTAAGATTTGTACTTAACATCAAAATTGACACCAAAATGGATTTGAATAAACTACAAAATGTCAATTCAAACACATTTTATACTTGAAAACAAAACAAGAACACAAAAATTTAAACCGAAACCAAACAAACTTGAAATGACAACGCTTTCTTCTTATACTTTCTTTCTCTCTTACTCCTTTGAACAAAAATGTCAAAACAATTAAAATTTATCAAATATCATTTGTCTCTATCTTGCTTGCTGTAGCTCAGAGTTTAGTGTGTTTAACTATGACACCAAAGATATGAGGTTCAATCCCCAGCAAGCCCAGAGTTTTTTTTTGTTTCTTTGTTCTCTTGGAACAAAACTGTTTTCAATAAATAAAATTTATGAAATATCAAGTGTTCCTATGTCGCTTCCTGTGGCTCAGAGCTTAGTGTGTTGTTCTACGAAACGGAAGGTAAGAGGTTCAAATCCCCTGGTACACCAAAGTTTTACTGTTTATTATATAAATAATCACCTATTACCATTTAATTGTAATATTTATATGTTGTTTAAATAAAATCAATCAAATTGAGATAATAACCGGAATAGTTTGCAAAACTACTGGGCCTTGATTCAAGAACAATGTAAACCTACTTAAACGAAAAAGTGGTCGTGGTCTCGCAAAAATTTTTTTTAGTTATAATTTAAGTTTAGTCGGTTCTTGATTCCAGTACAATATTCACTTTCTTTAAGAACAAAAAGGTCTCGGTGTAAGTTTTTTTCTGTTACAGTTTAAGTATGGTTGGTTCTTGATTCAAGAAAAATGTAAACTTATTTCTAAAACAACATTGACTCGGATTAAGTTTTGTTGGTATCATATTAAGCTTAAACTGTTCTTGAAAATGTAACAAAATTTACTCAATTCAAGATTTTTTGTACTTAAAAATAGTGCTTGAATTGAGAACATTTTACTTGATTTGACAACATTCGTGCTTGACGGACTTTCAACATCAAATTGTGTCAATTTAAGTACAATGTACTTGAATTTTTTTCTCTGTGTACTGGTTCCAAACCTAATCGTGTATTTTGCTTCAGAAAAACCGATTTTGAACGTCTTGGTCATTTGCTTTCTAACACTGATTGGTCATACATTCATAACACGTCCAACATTGAAAGGGCTGTAGAGTTTTTTAACGTGATTATGTATAAACTGCTTAAATTGTGCGTACCAAGAGTTAAGATTGTTACACAACAAAATAAACCGCCGTGGTTTTCAAAAGAATTATCTCGTCTAAAGAACTTAAAAAATAGATTATTTAAAAAATATAAGAGAACCGGTTCTCTTGTTGATTATGCAAACTATGCAAAAGCTCGTTATAAATTTACTTATATAAATACAAGTCTAATTCCAATTCATTTCCTTTTTATACCCTGTACCTTATGGTACAAGGGTATATTAGTTTTGTGCACGTCGACAATGTATGTAACACCTTAAAGGAGACATCTCCGACTATACAAAGTATATATATTCTTGATCAGTATCGAAAGAGAAGTCGATTTAGCCATGTCCGTCTGTCCGTCTGTCCGTCCGTCTGTCTGTATGAACGCGTCGATCTCGGAAACTATAATAGGTAGGACCAAAAGCTCTTCGCAGTTCGATTTTGTGATTCATTACGCAGATCAAGTTTATTTTGGCTTCCCCCTTTTTGAGTTAGTTTAGGGGTGAGGGGCAAATAACTGAAGCTACCTCGGGTAAAATAGTACAAAAGTCGTATTTTCTGCGTTGTCTTTTGTGATAGGAACACCAAATTTGGTGTGTATATAGCTGACTCAAACCTTAAGAAAAAAAAAAAAAAAAAATGGGCGTGACCACGCCCCTATATAGTAAAAATTTCAAACGCTCATATCTCAAGAACCATACAACCTACAAGAATGAAACTTTGCATGTATGCTTTTGGGGTGGAGTATAGTAAGATTCAAATATAAAATGGGCGTAACCACGCCCACATATAGCCAAAATAGAAAACCGTTATATCTCTGTAACGAATTGGTCTAGAAGAGCAAAAATTAGTATGTATGATATTGAATGGAAAGGAAATCTGTTTCGATTAAAAAGTGGGCGGGGCAACGCCCTACAACAGACGTTACTAATTGAAGGTACAGGGTATGTCGAAGTCGAGTACTGTCGACTCCAATCCTTACTGGTTTTTTTTTTTTTGTCTAACTACAGGCGCAAGACGTTGTGGTTGCGCACTACCCTCAAGTGGACTTGCGACACCAGGTCAGCCTGTTCCGCGACTTCAGACAAGTCAACAGTCGCTTTACTGCTTACACTACACACAATAAAAAATACTAATAAACTAATTTTTAAACAATTCCTTAAAACTACTACGTTAATGAATTAACATAAACTTCATAAACAAAATTTTTACTTATTTAAATACGTTAGAATACTACGTTTTATAAGGTTAGTAGAGGCGAGGTTCTCAATTAAACTAAAATATCTGTTATAATACCTACATAAAACACGAAACGACTCATGCTCTAAATATGTCGATCTGCAGGTACTGAGAAAGATCGGACTAAAATTTCTGGTTACTCTAGCGGGGACATTGAACTGTATATACGCCAACAATGTAGGAGAGAATATCATGCCATTTATTAGGTTATGCAAACACAAAGTACCAAGCATAGTTCTGCGACTAGACAATGATGGCAAATTAATAAGCTTCAACCGACTAATATAGGGAGGACGGTGAACACAGGGGTCCCAGTGTAGATTCCTAAGAGCAAACAGAAGGAACTGTTTCTCAACAGACTCAATTTGGTTCTTATACTTTTCACACTGAGGGTCCCAAACACACGACGCATACTCCAAAATGGGCCGTACTAAAGAAGTGTAAAGCAATTTAGTTGTGTACGGGTCATTAAATTCCTTGGACCATCTTTTGATGAAACACAGTACGCCTTTAGCCTTATTAACAGACAGCGAAATATGTGAAGCGAAATGAAGTTTTGGATCCATCAAAACACCAAGGTCATTAAACTGAGAGATACGCTCCAGATTATTTAACTTGTACGTGCAAACAAATAGTTTTTTTCTATAAAAAGACATTAGCTTGCATTTATCACTGTTTAACAATAAATTGTTTACAGCACACCATTGTGAGAGAGAGTCAAGATCAGACTGAAGCAGATTCTGCTGATCTATAGAATTAACGGTTAGACATAATTTCACGTCATCAGCATACATTAAAACAAGACAGTGTTTGATCACAGTAGGCAAGTCATTTATAAATATATTAAACAATAAGGGGCCAAGGTGACTACCTTGAGGAACCCCTGAAGTAACAACAATTCGTCTCGAAACCGATGTTTTAAAAAGAACACATTGAGTTCGAGATTCAAGATAGGACGACAGCCAACGGACTAATGATGGTGGAAAACCATAAGTTTCAAGTTTTGCTAAAAGCAGAGAGTGACAAACACAATCAAATGCTTTACTGAAATCTGTGTATACAACATCGGTTTGGAAGCCGGAGGAAAAATTTCGATTGACAATTGAAGTGAATTCCAATAAGTTAGTTACCGTCGACCGTTTCTTGAGAAAGCCATGCTGAGACAAATTTAGAAGTGATGGCACAAAGTGCTGTAGCTGTTCCGTAATGATTTGTTCAAATGGTTTTGGAATAGCACACGGTTTAGCAATGCCTCTGTAATTAGAAATGTCAACCTTACTGCCTTTTTTGTAAAGGGGTATAATGTAAGACTCTTTCCAAATGGTGGGGACAATAGAGTTTTTAAGCGACATGTTGAAAAGCGTACATAATGCATAAAACAACATTTCAGCGAAGTGCTTAAAAACGCAACTAGGAATATTATCTGGACCAGCAGTAAAAGATGACTTAATTAATTTCAAGAGTCTAAGAACAGTTTCATTTTCAATAACTGGCACATTGATATGAGTCCTATCATTGATGAAGTATGGATAAGTAACGTTTTGGTATGAATAGTTATTATAGGTGCTTTGGAAAAATTCAGCAAAGAGGTTGGATATCGTTGCATCATCATTTCCTTCCACACCATTGAATTTCATACATGATGGAAATGAGTTAGAGTTACTCTTGTATTTAATTATATTAAAAAAATTTTTACGATCGCGATATATTTTGGATTTTAATTTAATTAGGTAAAAATCGTAATCTCGTTTGTTACATAAAGTGAATTTATAACGAGCTTTTGCATAGTTTACATAATCAACAAGAGATCCGGTTCTCTTATATTTTTTAAATAATCTATTTTTTAAGTTCTTTAGACGAGACAATTCTTTTGAAAACCAAGGCGGTTTATTTACGTGTGATATCATCTTAACTCTTGGTACGCACACAGTTTACAGTTTATACAAAGTTGCGTTAAAAAACTTTACTGCCTGTTCAATGTTGGACATGTTATGAATGTACGACCAATCAGTGTTAGAAAGCACTAAGACCAAGTCGTTCAAAATCGGTTTTTCTAAAACAAAAAACAAGGTTACGTTTGGCATCTAGAGGATTTTGTCTAGGATTTGTTAGTGAGTTTAGTGTAATTGTAAGCTCCAACGTTGGATGGTAAGAGTCTTCAGGTTGTGATACTGGAGAGCATCTGCAAAGTGATGCGAACTCAATGTTGTTTATCAAAACAAGATCTAAAATTCGATCTTTAGAATTTTTTATGCTGTTTATTTGGTTAAATAATGATTCAAGCAAAGAATCAATAAAATCATTACTAGACAATTCATGTATGAAACTCAATGGTGTGGAAGGAAGTGATGATGCAACGATATCCGACCTCTTTGCTGAGTTTTTCCAAAGCACCTATAATGACTATTCATACCAAAACGGTACTTACCTATACTTTATCAATGATCGAAATAATTGTAGGAATGGGTGGTAACACTAGAAAATTAAGAAGTGGACGTATTGTTTAAATTAGATTGGCAGTCCTCAGCATGATCATAGAGTAGAGAAACAAGAAGAAGTAAAATCATTCTAAGTTCAGCTGTTGAAAATGAAATACGCATATTGTTATTAAACCTAAGCATTACCTTTTTATATTCAAATATATATTTAATACAACTAAATGAGTGTTGTTATTAAAAGTGCGGGCTTAGAATCCTATTGACGGAAAACAAATACGTTCACGAGTCAACATACACGCGCTCGTTTGGAACTTCGCCAATAGTTAACCAACGTAGGGTTTGTGCTGAGTGCATAAGCAAATCCTACAAATTAGGGGCTCAACCGGGATAGAGAGAATACCAAGAAGGACGACTGAGTCAACCACGAAGGAAAAGTGAGTCAACAGAGATTGGAGATTACCTCTGAGTGAAGAATTGCAACACGGATTCTAGAATGAGTTTCTAGACATCGAATATTAAAAGTTGCGGCGCCAGAGAGACGCCACAAGAAACATAACGGCATTAATTCGCAGTAAGTGTGAAATTGTGCGACAACGAGACGCCTCACATAGGGACAAGCGGACAGCATTCAGCTTGTAATTTTGTGAGCGCAACGAAGGAGAATTCGGCGAGGGAAACAACGAGTGTAACCCTATTGCTACGCTGAGTGCGAGAAAACAACGATCGAGAGAGAACGAGAGCTTCAAAGAATTTCACAACTAGAGGCAACAAATCGAACCACAGATTTGTAGAAACAAATTCGGGAATGTACACGTTGGGGATCTACAAAAATTTTCGAAACGAAGTTAAACACGAAGTATACAACAACGGAGTAAGTAGATGAGGTTATGTACATTGATATATGTATATACATGTGTGTATGTATATAGAAATTATGACTCATCATAACACAAAATTAAGAAATAATTGGAAACGTAGATTATTGTAACCGTTAGAACAGTTCTGAGAAAAAAATTGTGAAATCATTTAAGAGGAAATTTATGAAAAGAGTTAAGAGAAATTGTGACGAAATATTGTGAACAAAAGCGAAAAATAATTAAAAGAAAATTATTGTAAGAAATACGAATATTGTGAAGAGAAAAAGTAAACTCAAAGAGAAACCAGTAAGGACGCTATCTTCAGCAAGGCTGATAATACTTTTCACGTTGTGTCACTATAAAAAAAAGTAAATGAATAGTTCTAATGCCTCCCTAACAACTTAACTGTAAGGTTTCAAGTCAATTGGTTAAATAAGTTTTCCATACAGCGGTTCAAGTTTTGCGATAAGTGGGCGTAGCCATGCCCACATTTGGTCAAAATAGTTTTCATTTCTCCCTAAGAACATAACTGTAAGGTTTAAAGTCAATTGGTTAAAAAACCAAAAAAGTTTTCCCATACAAAGGGTCAAGTTTAGCTATAAGTGGGCGTTTGATCAAAACAGTTTTCATTCCTCCCTTAGGGCACGCGCACACAGAGAGCTGAAAGCGGAGCTGATTGCTGAGCTGAAAACTGAGCTGAAATTCGAGCTGAAATAAGCAAGCTGATTTTTTTAAGATGCGCACACTGAACTGAGCTGATAAGCAAGCTGATTGTTTTAAAGGTGAACTCAGTTAAATTATTATACTTTTCACGTATGTGAAACAGTATAATAACTTTGTGCTGAAGTTTGTAACAGATCGAAATATTAATTTCCGACTATATAAAGTATATATATTCTTGATCAGGACGACAAGACGAGTTGATTTAGCCATGTCCGTCTGTCCGTCTGTCCGTCTGTCCGTCTGTCCGTCTGTCCGTCTGTCTGTATATATACAATCTCCTCCCACAGTTTTGAAGATATCGAGCTGAAATTTTGCACAGAGACTTCTTATTCGTGCAGTCAAATCATTGGTCGGAACCGGCCATATCGGACCACTGGAACTGGTAGCCCCCATACGAAAAGAAGAAGAAAAATGAACAAAACTTGAATCGTTGTATGGAAAACTTTTTTGTTTTGTATGATAGAGTGCTGAAATTTTAAACATAGTAGTTCTACATAGTCCGACTACATGCCTGAAAGTTTCAATGAGATTGGACATCTGGAACTGGTAGCTCCCATACAAAATGAAGAAGAGGAAGAGAAGCCATATTCACGTCGTTGTATGGAAAACTTTTTTGTTTCTTAACCAATTGACTTGAAATTTTAAAGTTATGTTCTTAGGGAGGAATGAAATCTATTTTGACCAAAAGTGGGCGTAGCCAGGGGTAGCCACGCCCACTTATAGCGAAAATTGACCCGTTGTATGGAAAACTTTTTTGTTTTTTAACCAATTGTCTTGCAATTTTAAAGTATAGTTCTTAGGAAGGAATGAAAACTATTTTGACCAAAAGTGGGCGTAGCCAGGGGTAGCCACGCCCACTTATAGCGAAAATTGACCCGTTGTATGGAAAACTTTTTTGTTTTTTAACCAATTGACTTGAAACTTTACAGTTATGTTCTTAGGGAGGAATGAAAACTATTTTGACCAAAAGTGGGCGTAGCCACGCCCACTTATAGCAAAAATTGACCCGTTGTATGGAAAACTTTTTTGTTTTTCAACGAATTGACTTGAAACTTTACAGTTATGTTCTTAGTGAGGAATGAAAACTATTTTGACCAAAAGTGGGCGTGGCCACGCCCTTTTATAGCGAAATTTGACCCGATGTATGGAAAACTTTTGTGTTTTTTAACCAATTGACTTGAAACTTTACAGTTATGTTCTTAGGGAGGAATGAAAACAATTTTGACCAAAAGTGGGCGCGGCCACGCCCTTTTATAGCGAAATTTGACCCGTTGTATGGAAAACTTTTTTGTTTTTTAACCAATTGACTTGAAACTTTACAGTTATGTTCTTAGGGAGGAATGAAAACTATTTTGACCAAAAGTGGGCGTGGCCACGCCCTTTTATAGCGAAATTTGACCCGTTGTATGGAAAACTTTTGTGTTTTTTAACCAATTGACTTGAAACTTTACAGTTATGTTCTTAGGGAGGCATGAAAACTATTTTGACCCAAAGTGAGCATAGCCACGCCCACTTCTAGCGAAATTTGACCCGTTGTATGGACAACTTTTTTGTTTTTCAACCAATTGACTTGAAACTTTGCAGTTATGTTCTTAGGGAGGAATGAAAACTATTTTGACCAAAAGTGGGCGTGCCCACGCCTTTTTTTAGCGAAAATTGACCAATTGACTTGAAACCTTACAGTTATCTTCTTAGGGAGGAATGAAAACGATTTTACCCAAAAGTGGGCGCGGCCACGCCCTTTTATAGCGAAATTTGACCCGTTGTATGGAAAACTTTTTTGTTTTTTAACCAATTGACTTGAAACTTTGCAGTTATGCTCTTAGGGAGGAATGAAAACTATTTTGATCAAAAGTAGGCGTGGTCACGCCCTTTTATAGCGAAAATTGACCCGTTGTATGGAAAACTTTTTTGTTTTTTAACCAATTGACTTGAAACTTTACAGTTATGTTCTTAGAGAGGAATGAAAACTATTTTGACCAAAAGTGGGCGTAGCCAGGCCCACTTATAGCTTAACTTGACCCTTTGTATGGAAAACTTTTTTGTTTTTTAACCAATTGACTTGAAACTTTACAGTTATGTTCTTAGGGAGGAATGAAAACTATTTTAACAAAAAGTGGGCGTAGCCACGCCTACTTATAGCGAAAATTGACCCGTTGTATGGAAAACTTTTTTGTTTTTTAACCAATTGACTTGAAACTTTGCAGTTATGCTCTTAGGGAGGAATGAAAACTATTTTGACCAAAAATGGGCGTAGCCAGGCGTAGCCACGCCCACTTATAGCGAAAATTGACCCGTTGTATGGAAAACTTTTTTGTTTCTTAACCAATTGACTTGAAACTTTGCAGTTATGCTCTTAGGGAGGAATGAAAACTATTTTGATCAAAAGTGGGCGTGGCCACGCCTACTTATAGCCTAACTTGACCCTTTGTATGGAAAAGTTTTTTGTTTTTTAACCAATTGACTTGAAACTTTACAGTTATGTTCTTAGGGAGGAATGAAAACTATTTTAACCAAAAGTGGGCGTAGCCACGCCTACTTATAGCGAAAATTGACCCGTTGTATGGAAAACTTTTTTGTTTTTTAACCAATTGACTTGAAACTTTGCAGTTATGCTCTTAGGGAGGAATGAAAACTATTTTGATCAAAAGTAGGCGTGGTCACGCCCTTTTATAGCGAAAATTGACCCGTTGTATGGAAAACTTTTTTGTTTTTTAACCAATTGACTTGAAACTTTACAGTTATGTTCTTAGAGAGGAATGAAAACTATTTTGACCAAAAGTGGGCGTAGCCAGGCGTAGCCACGCCCACTTATAGCGAAAATTGACCCGTTGTATGGAAAACTTTTTTGTTTTTTAACCAATTGACTTGAAACTTTACAGTTATGTTCTTAGAGAGGAATGAAAACTATTTTGACCAAAAGTGGGCGTAGCCAGGCGTAGCCACGCCCACTTATAGCGAAAATTGACCCGTTGTATGGAAAACTTTTTTGTTTTTTAACCAATTGACTTGAAACTTTGCAGTTATGCTCTTAGGGAGGAATGAAAACTATTTTGATCAAAAGTGGGCGTGGCCACGCCTACTTATAGCCTAACTTGACCCTTTGTATGGAAAAGTTTTTTGTTTTTTAACCAATTGACTTGAAACTTTACAGTTATGTTCTTAGGGAGGAATGAAAACTATTTTAACCAAAAGTGGGCGTAGCCACGCCTACTTATAGCGAAAATTGACCCGTTGTATGGAAAACTTTTTTGTTGTTTAACCAATTGACTTGAAACTTTGCAGTTATGCTCTTAGGGAGGAATGAAAACTATTTTGATCAAAAGTGGGCGTAGCCACGCCTACTTATAGCGAAAATTGACCCGTTGTATGGAAAACTTTTTTGTTTTTTAACCAATTGACTTGAAACTTTGCAGTTATGCTCTTAGGGAGGAATGAAAACTATTTTGATCAAAAGTGGGCGTAGCCACGCCTACTTATAGCGAAAATTGACCCGTTGTATGGAAAACTTTTTTGTTTTTTAACCAATTGACTTGAAACTTTGCAGTTATGCTCTTAGGGAGGAATGAAAACTATTTTGATCAAAAGTAGGCGTGGTCACGCCCTTTTATAGCGAAAATTGACCCGTTGTATGGAAAACTTTTTTGTTTTTTAACCAATTGACTTGAAATTTTAAAGTTATGTTCTTAGGGAGGAATGAAAACTATTTTAACCAAAAGTGGGCGTAGCCAGGCGTAGCCACGCCCACTTATAGCGAAAATTGACCCGTTGTATGGAAAACTTTTTTGTTTTTTAACCAATTGACTTGAAACTTTGCAGTTATGCTCTTAGGGAGGAATGAAAACTATTTTGATCAAAAGTAGGCGTGGTCACGCCCTTTTATAGCGAAAATTGACCCGTTGTATGGAAAACTTTTTTGTTTTTTAACCAATTGACTTGAAATTTTAAAGTTATGTTCTTAGGGAGGAATGAAAACTATTTTAACCAAAAGTGGGCGTAGCCACGCCTCCTTATAGCGAAAATTGACCCGTTGTATGGAAAACTTTTTTGTTTTTTAACCAATTGACTTGAAACTTTGCAGTTATGCTCTTAGGGAGGAATGAAAACTATTTTGATCAAAAGTGGGCATGGCCACGCCCACTTATAGCCTAACTTGACCCTTTGTATGGAAAACTTTTTTGTTTTTTAACCAATTGACTTGAAACTTTACAGTTATGTTCTTAGGGAGGAATGAAAACTATTTTGACCAAATGTGGGCATGGCTACGCCCACTTATCGCAAAACTTGAACCGTTGTATGGAAAATTTTTTTGTTTTTTAACGAATTGACTTGAAACATTACAGTTATGTTGTTAGGGATGCATGAAAACTATTCATTGAGTTTTTTTTATAGTGACACAAAGTGAAAAGTATTATAGCTTCAGCCTTGCTGAAGATAGCGTCCTTACTGGTTTTTATACTTTTCACTTATGTGAAATAGTATAATAACTTTGTCACGGAGTTTGTAACAGATCGAAATATTAATTTCCGACTATATAAAGTATATATATTCTTGATCAGGACGACAAGACGAGTTGATTTAGCCATGTCCGTCTGTCCGTCTGTCTGTCGGTCTGTCTGTCTGTCTGTCTGTCTGTCTGTATGTATGCAAACTAGTCCCTCAGTTTTGAAGCTATCGAGCTGAAACTTTGCACAGAGTCTTAGAATTTATTACGATGAATCATTCGTCGGAACCAGCATGATCGGATTATTGGAACAGGTAGCTCCCATACGAAAAGAAGAAGAAAAGTGAACAAAACTTGAATCGTTGTATGGAAAACTTTTTTGTTTTGTACAATAGAGTGCTGAAATTTTAAACATAGTAGTTTTACATGGTCCGACTACATGCCTGAAAGTTTCATTGAGATTGGACATCTGGAACTGGTAGCTCCCATACAAAATGAAGAAGAGGAAGAGAAGCCATATTCACGACGTTGTATGGAAAACTTTTTTGTTTCTTAACCAATTGACTTGAAATTTTAAAGTTATGTTCTTAGGGAGGAATGAAATCTATTTTGACCAAATGTGGGCGTAACCACGCGTAGCCACGCCCACTTATAGCGAAAATTTACCCGTTGTATGGAAAACTTTTTTGTTTTTTAACCAATTGACTTGAAACTTTACAGTTATGTTCTTAGAGAGGAATGAAAACTATTTTGACCAAAAGTGGGCGTGGCCACGCCCTTTTATAGCGAAAAATTACCCGTTGTATGGAAAACTTTTTTGCTTTTTAACCAATTGACTTGAAACTTTAGAGTTATGTTCTTAGGGAGGAATGGAAACTATTTTGATAAAAAGTGGGCATGGCCACGCCCACTTATAGCTAAACTTGACCCTTTGTATGGAAAACTTTTTTGTTTTTTTAACCAATTGACTTGAAACTTTACAGTTATGTTCTTAGGGAGGAATGAAAACTATTTTGATAAATAGTGGTCGTGGCCACGCCCTTTTATAGCGAAAAATTACCCGTTGTATGGAAAACTTTTTTGCTTTTTAACCAATTGACTTGAAACTTTAGAGTTATGTTCTTAGGGAGGAATGAAAACTATTTTGATAAAAAGTGGGCATGGCCACGCCCACTTATAGCTAAACTTGACCCGTTGTATGGAAAACTTTTCTGTTTTTTAACCAATTGACTTGAAACTTTACAGTTATGTTCTTAGGAAGGAATGAAAACTATTTTGACCAAAAGTGGGCTTTGCCTCAACCTTTTATAGCGAAAATTGACCCGTTGTATGGAAAACTTTTTTGTTTTTTAACGAATTGACTTGAAACATTACAGTTATGTTGTTAGGGAGGCATGAAAACTATTCATTTAGTTTTCTTTATAGTGACACAAAGTGAAAAGTATTATAGCTTCAGCCTTGCTGAAGATAGCGTCCTTACTGGTTTGATTTGTGTTTTCTATCATCATGGTGTCTCCACGATTGCGTAAATTTTTAACCTCCGAAAAAATAACTCAAATTCAAAGAAAATGGAATAAAACTAAACTCAAACTTTGGATACATAAAATTTTTATATTGATGCCTAGCTTACGCGAATTTCATTATCTTATCTACAATCAATTACGCGAAAACCTAAATTTTATATATGTATACTCATGAAAATCGAATCTTTTGATTACATAATTATCAAAATCGGACATCTAATACAAAAAATTGAGACCAATTGGATAAATGATATTTGACTAGTCTGTCCTTCATAATGCATTGTTTGAACAATTTTTTATTAATTTTTGGGCTCTAGCCATCAGTGACATTGGCCGAAAACGCTCAGACGACTTTTCTTTATGTTTCGAATTGGCAAACGGTGGTAGCTGTTTAAATTGCCATGTTTGACTGGTTGTTTAATTCAACCAAAACGAATGAGACGATTTAATTTTGGTTTTCTATAAGATGACTGTCATTACACAAAATCAGCTTGCTGAAAAATCTTTCGATCAAACCGAGCTGAGCTGAAAACTAAGCTGATAGGTGCGTACACACAGAGCTGAAAAATCAGCCTGCTTTTGTATGGAAAATTTCAGCTCAGTTTTCAGCTCAGCAATCAGCTCCGCTTTCAGCTCTCTGAGTGCGCGTGCCCTAAGAGAATAACTGCAAAGGTTCAAGTCAATTGATTAAAAAACAAAAAAGTTTTCCATACAACGGGTCAATTTTCCCTAGAAGTGGGCGTGGCTACGCCCACTTTTGGTCAAAATAGTTTTCATTCCTTCCTAAGAATATAACTGTAAAGTTTCAAGTCAATTGGTTAAAAAACAAAAAAGTTTTCCATACAACGGGTCAATTTTCGATAGAAGTGGGCGTGACTACGCGTGGCTACGCCCACTTTTGGACAAAATAGTTTTCATTCCTCCCTAAGAACATAACTTTAAAATTTCAAGTCAATTGGTTAAAAAACAAAAAAGTTTTCCATACAACGGATCAATTTTCGCGAAAAAAGGGCGTGGCCATGCCCACTTTTGGTCAAAATAGTTTTTATTCCTCCCTAAGAACATAACTGTAAAGTTTCAAGTCAATTGGTTAAAAAACAAAAAAGTTTTCCATACAACGACATGAATATTGCTTCTCTTCCTCTTCTTCATTTTGTATGGGAGCTACCAGTTCCAGATGTCCAATCTCAATGAAACTTTCAGGCATATAGTCGGACTATGTAAAACTACTATGTTTAAAATTTCAGCACTCTATCAATTCAAATTTCAGCTCGATATCTTCAAAACTGTGGGTGGAGATTGTATATATACAGACAGACGGACGGGCAGACGGACATGGCTAAATCAACTCATCTTGTCGTCCTGATCAAGAATATACATACTTTATATAGTCGCAAGTGAATATTTCTGTGTGTTACAAACTTCAGCACAAAGTTATTTTACTATTTCACATACGTGAAAAGTATAAAGAGTTATATGTAAAAGTAATATTCTAATTTTGATACTGATTGTTAAACTTAAATTTAAATTCATATATCATAAGAAGATAATTACTCAAAGAGAGATAACTTATGTACACTTAAACTTATGAATATAAGTTAAGAAATATTGTTCACAAATATGCAGCTTGAGGAAATATTAAGTTTGAATGTCGCTGGACTAAAAGATAAATTAAGAGAGTTAGAAAAAGACATTACTGGACGGAAATCCGATTTACAAGACGGACTATTAGCACATTTTGAGTTACAAAGACCTTTAGACGACGGTTCAGTATAAGAGGAAGCAGAAACAATAAGAGCAACGAACAAAATGAATTTTACGCTAAAAGATATTAAAGAATCGCTATCGACGTTTAGCGGAGATGGTTATCCGGAGATAGATGATTGGCTTGAAGATTTTGAAGCAAATGCAGATACGGTTGGATGGAACGATCTACAAAAATTTATTTATGCGAAGCAACTGCTAAAAGGAGCGGCCAAAATTTATATAAAAACCCAACAAGGCATTAATAATTGGCAATCGTTCAAAGAGTCGTTAGAGAATGAGTTTCTCGTCAAGCTGTCAGCTAATGATGTACACAGACTTCTGAAAAACCGACGTAAGAAGAGCACCGAGTCGTTGAGAGAATATTTGTATTCTTTAATGGAAATTGCTAACCCAATAAACCTAGACGAAAGTATAATTGAATACTTTGTAGAAGGAATACCAGACGCGAAACATAACAAGATAGTATTATATCAAGCTGGAACTATCGCAGAGTTAAAAGAGAAAATTAAGATTTATGAGAAGTTTGCATTTAATCAAAAACCGAGAACATTTCAAAGCAGATCAGAGAATCGTGATCAGAGTGTCAAAACAGATGCAAGGACAGAGATTGGAACTAGACGATGTTTCAAATGTGGTGCAAAAGATCATATCGCAAAGGATTGCAAGGCAGAGTCGATTATTTGTTTCAAATGTAATCAGCCTGGACATAAATCAAATCAATGCGGAGTAAAAGAAGAGTTTAAAAAGCTGAAGCCTGAAAAGACAAACGTTCAGCCAATATCACAAGGGAAAAAGAATAGAGGATTTAAAAACGTAAAAATTGGACAAGGCACTGTGTGAGCACTTTTTGATTCAGGCAGTGACGTATGCACGATAAGTATGAGTACTTACGCTAAGCTTTATCCAGTTTCATTAAACGCAGAGAAAAAGCAATTGATTGGCATTGGAGGGAAAAGAATTTTCACAGCAGGAGATTTTGCAGTTGAAACACAATTAGATGATGTCCCAATTAGAATCATCTTTCACGTTGTTCGAGATGAAGACACTTTACATGATGCAGTTATTGGCAACGATGTTCTCCAGTATGTAAACGCCATCATGAATCAAATGGAGTGACTTTTCAACCAATAAACGCAGGAAACACGAGAAAGCAGATTGAAGAAGTCCGTTCAAGTATTACGTAACGCAATTTGGGGGGAGGGGGGTCTTAAAAAACGTTACGATGCGTTACATGGAGGGGAGGGGGTGTCGAACAACGCGTTACGTAGCATTATCTTTGGTTGAATAAAAAACCTACGAAATTAAAATCTCTGAAGTTGTCAGCACTTTTCGTTTACGTTTCAATGGCAGACCCTCGTTTGCATTGTACGTACTTTTTATTTGTCTTTCCCAAGTGTGCAACCCTATGGACAGATGAACAGTAACATTAATTATCGGTGTATATTTAAATTCTTAAGAATAATGTTTTATTTTTGATTTAAATAAGTTATTTTAGTAAAGATTGTAATTATACCCTGGACACATACTGTGTATCAGGATATATTGGTGGACAGGGGGACCCCATAAAGTATATACATATATTCTTGATCAGGACGACAAGAGAAATCGATGGAGACCTGTCCGTCCGTCTGTATTCACCAATGGTTCTCCGAAACTGCCCATTTTTTAAAACGTTATAACTCAAACACCCGACGAGATAGAAACATGAAAGTCGGTATGTAGAATCAGTGTGAGTAACTCTACAAATCTGCATACTGCATTTTTCCCCCTTCCCTTTATTTCCCTTTCCCCAGTTGATTCTATAAAACGGTATATCTCCAAAACTAATGCACCGCATACTGAGTGTGCAGGGTATTATATTGTCGAGTACACTCACCTATACCGCCCTTACTGGTTATACCATGTACCTTATGGTACAAGGGTATATTAGTTTTGTGCACGTCGACAATGTATGTAACACCTTAAAGGAGACATCTCCGACTATACAAAGTATATATATTCTTGATCAGTATCGAAAGAGAAGTCGATTTAGCCATGTCCGTCTGTCCGTCCGTCCGTCCGTCCGTCCGTCTGTCTGTATGAACGCGTCGATCTCGGAAACTATAATAGATAGGACCAAAAGCTCTTCGCAGTTCGATTCTGTGATTCATTACGCAGATCAAGTTTATTTTGTATTCCCCCTTTTTGAGTTAGTTTAGGGGTGAGGGGCAAATAACTGAAGCTACCTCGGGTAAAATAGTACAAAAGTCGTATTTGCTGCGTTGTCTTTTGTGATAGGAACACCAAATTTGGTGTGTATATCGCTGACTCAAACCTCAAGAAAAAAAATAAAAAAATGGGCGTGACCACGCCCCTATATAGTAAAAATTTCAAACGCTCATATCTCAAGAACCCTACAACCTACAAGAATGAAACTTTGCATGTATGCTATTGGGATGGAGTATAGTAAGATTCAAATATAAAATGGGCGTAACCACGCCCACATATAGCCAAAATAGAAAACCGGTATATCTCTGTAACGAATTGGTCTAGAAGAGCAAAAATTAGTATGTATGATATTGAATGGAAAGGAAATCTGTTTCGATTAAAAAGTGGGCGGGGCAACGACCTACAACAGACGTTACTAATTGAAGGTACAGGGTATGTCGAAGTCGAGTACTGTCGACTCCAATCCTTACTGGTTTTTATTATAATTTAGCGACCTTTCGGTACTTTGCGCAACATAATTGTGTTTTTTTAGGTAGAAATGGTGACTTGGTTGTTACGTAACGTTATGGTGGGGGGGGTACTGAAAAATGTTATGGCGCGTTACATGGGGGGAGGGTCAAAAATCTTTAAAATTGCGTTATGTAATACTTGAACGGCCCCAAAGGTGAAGAACTGAGTGAAGAAGTAGGTACAACTTTTTGCGAGGAATTCCAACAATTGATGGTGACAGATGTCAATGAACACATATCACAAAATTATGATGTTGATTTGTTTCCTCTGAATACAACCATGCGAAAGAACGTAGAGAGATTAATAAGAGAGTACAAACCAATGAAGCCAGCTAATAGCCCAGTAGAAATGAAGTTGATATTAACTGATGATGTACCAGTTTATGAGAGATCAGACGCCTACCACTTAACGACCAACATTGGGTAGATAAGCAAATAAGAGAATGGCTTGAGGACGGAATAATACGACAGAGCACGTCTGAATACGCATCGCCAATTGTACTAGTATCAAAGAAGGACGGTACAAAACGACTTTGCTGTGATTTCAGAAGGATAAATGCGAAAATTATACGCGATAATTTTCCAATGGTATTAATTGATGACGTTCTACACAGATTGCAAGATGCAAAAGTTTATACTACACTGGATTCGAGTAACGGATTTTTTCATGTACCCGTAGAACCGAGTTCACAAAAATATACGGCGTTTGTAACGCAAAACGGACAATATGAGTTTCGCTATGTGCCAATTGGAATTTCGAATTCGCCGGCAGTTTTTACGAGATATATATTTGCAGTGTTTCGAGAGTTGATCGAAGACGGAACGATCGTGATTTATATGGATGATATAATCATACCATCGCAAAACGAAGAAGAAGGCATACAAAAGTTGGAAAAAGTATTAGATGTAGCGAGATTGTCTGGATTAAAAATTAAATGGAAGAAATGTCAGATACTCCAGAGAAAAGTAACATTTTTGGGATATGTTATCGCAAACTCAAGTATATTGCCATCAACCGAGAAAACAGCAGCAATCAAAAATTTTCCGATACCGTGAGACAAGAAAGGAGTTCAACGATATTTGGGTTTGACTTCTTATTTTCGACGATTTGTAAAGAATTTCGCCACGTATGCAAGACCGCTTTCGAATTTGTTAAAGAAAAAGGCAAAATTTAAGATAGGTGATGAAGAGATTGCAGCATTTGAACAATTTAAAACATTCTTAGTGAGTTCACCAGTTTTAACATTATTCAATGAAAGAGCAGAAACTGAAATACATTGTGACGCGAGTATGTATGGTTATGGAGCAGTTTTGATGCAGAGAAATAGTGACGATCAACAATATCACCCCATTGAGTACATGAGTCGGAAAACTACTTCGTCTGAGCAGAAGTACCACTCATATGAATTAGAAGTTTTAGCGATTGTACGAGCACTGAAGAAATGGAGAATTTACGTCCTTGGACGCAAAATCAAGATTGTGACGGATTGTAACGCATTCACCCAGACGATGAAAAAAGCTGATGTTCCATTGAGAGTAGCGAGATGGGCTTTATTGTTGCAAGATTTTGACTATGAAATCGAACACAGATCAGGAACAAAAATGACACATGTAGATGCATTAAGCAGAATTCATTACATGATGACTGAAGACTCACTGAAGTTCAGAATAAAGCAAGCACAACTGCAAGATGATTGGATTAAGGCAATAAGAAAAATTTTGGAGACCGAGAGTTATGAAGACTTTTATTTGAAGCATGACATTTTACACAAAGACCCAAACAAGGATTTGATCGTAATACCGTGTAATATGGAAAAGGAAATCATAAGAATTGCACATCGACAAGGTCACTTTGCCGCAAAGAAAACACAACAGTTAGAGAGCGAGAATATTTTATACCGAGTTTGCCTAGCAAAGTAGATGAAATCGTTAAATCGTGCATCGAATGTATTGTAATTGATGCTAAGCATGGTAAAAAGGAAGGATTTCTTAACGTAATTGACAAGTCAGATAGACCGCTGAGAACGTATCATATTGACCACGTTGGACCAATGGAGTTGACCCACAAACAATATAATCATGTTCTGGTAGTGTGGGACGCATTTTCAAAATTTGTTTGGTTATATGCTACCAAGAGCACAGGAACCAATGAGGTGATTGATAGATTGTAGAAGCAAGCGCACATATTTGGAAATCCAAAACGAATTGTCACTGATAGGGGTACAGCATTTACATCACATGGTTTTAAAGAGTATTGCGACGAGGAGAAGATTCAGCATCTTTTAATTGCCACAGGTGTACCGCGAGGAAACGGACAAGTTGAGCGTATCAACAAAATTGTGACTGGAATGTTAGCAAAACTTTGCGCAGAAAACCCAAAGGCATGGTATAAGCATGTAAGACGGGTACAGCAACTGATAAATTCGTCTCCGCCGAGAAGTACCAAGATAGCACCTTTTAAGATACTAACAGGCTTAAATATGAAAACGGCATTTAATAAAGATCTAGAGGCCGCATTGAATGATGAATTGTATCAAGAGCTACAAGAGGAAAAGGATGAACTTCGAAAGACAGCTAAAGAAAACATTTCCAAAGTTCAAGAAGAGAACCGACGAACGTACGATAAACATAGACGAGTTGAGAACGAATACCGAACAAACGAACTTGTTGCTATTAAACGAACGGGTACATGCAATAACACCCAGTGCATTATTTCAATTTAATTTAATGTAAAACTAAGTAAACCTATATAAGTATTATTTTTAAATAATTTGACACATTATCCAAAGACATCTAGATTTAGACATCGGATCTTATGTAATTTTACTCGTGGGCGATATTTCCCTTTTGAGAGTGCAATAACGCCCGTTTACTATTTTATTTCTACTATGGGTAGAGCAAAGTAGCGTTATTTCTTTTTATAATTTTATTCAGACAATTTGAACATATTTTTAAATGACTGCATGGCATCAATGCCACATTCCGTTGATTATCATTACATATGATTCCAAAGAACTAGTTGTTCTCATGTTTTGGCCATATACAGAAAATGCTTGAGTGGTGGTCTGAAAATATATATAAAAAATAAAGTAAATTTAAAATGTGTGATATTTGTTTTGTTAAATTATTTTCAATTTTAAAATCGGCGCCGATTTTATTCGAATCGGCGAATGTAAGTTCAGGACGGCCGACTGTAGGAATGGGCGGTAACACTAGAAAATTAAGAAGTGGTCGTATTGTTTAAATTAGATTGGCAGTCCACAGCATGATCATAGAGTAGAGAAACAAGAAGAAGTAAAATCATTCTAAGTTCAGCTGTTGAGAGTGAAATACGCATATTGTTATTAAACCTAAGCATTACCTTTTTATATTCAAATATATATTTAATACAACTAAATGAGTGTTGTTATTAAAAGTGCGGGCTTAGAATCCTATTGACGGAAAACAAATACGTTCACGAGTCAACATACACGCGCTCGTTAGGAACTTCGCCATTAGTTAACCAACGTAGGGTTTGTGCTGAGTGCATAAGCAAATCCTACATAATATTAATGAAAATGAAACTGTTCTTAGACACTTAAAATTAATTAAACCATCTTTTACGGCTGGTCCAGATAGTGTTCGTAGTTGCGTTTTGAAGCACTGTGCCGAGATGTTGTTTATTCCATTATATAAGCTTTTTAACATGTCGTTAAATTCTTCTATTGTACCCAAAATTTGGAAAGAGTCTTACATTATACCCCTTTATAAAAAAGGCAGTAAGGTAGACATCTCGAATTACAGAGGCATTGCAAAGCTATGTGCTATTCCAACACTGTTTCAACAGATCATTACGGAACAGCTACAGCACTTTGTTTCATCACTTCTAAATTTGTCTAAGCATGGTTTTCTCAAGAAACGGTCAACGGTAACTAACTTATTGGAATTCACTTCAATTGTCAATCGAAATTTCTCGTCCGGCTGCCAAACCCATATTGTCTACACTGATTTCAGTTAAGCATTTGATTGTGTTTGTCACTCTCTGCTTTTAATAAAACTCGAAACCTATGGTTTTCCACCATCGTTAGTCCGTTGGCTGTCGTCTTATCTTGAATCTCGAACTCAATGTGTTCTTTTTAAAACATCGGTTTCGAGACGAATTTTTGTTACTTCAGGGGTTCCTCAAGGTAGTCACCTTGGCCCCTTATTGTTTAATATATTTATTAATGACTTGCCTACTGTGATCAAACACTGCCATGTTTTAATGTATGCTGATGACGTGAAATTATGTCTAACCGTTAATTCTATTGATCAGCAGAATCTGCTTCAGTCTGATCTTGACTCTCTCTTACAATGGTGTGCTGTAAACAATTTGTTGTTAAACAGTGATAAATGCAAGCTAATGTCATTTTATAGAAAAAAAACAATTTGTTTGCTCGTACAAGTTAAATAATTTGTACCTTGAAAAATTGTTTGTCAATCGAAGTATGTAAAATGTTATGTTAACTGCTTAACTCAGTAGTTTTAAGGAATTGTTTATTAAGTAATAGTTTATTAAAATTTTTAATTGTGTGTAGACTAAGTAGTAAAGCGACTGTTGACTTGTCTGTAGTCGCGGAACAGGCTGACCTGGTGTCGCAAGTCCACTTGAGGGTAGTGCGCTACCACAACGTCTTGCGCCTGTAGTTAATTTAAACCAGTAAGGACGCTAACTTCAGCAAGGCTGAAGCTTAAATACTCTTCACGCTTATTTCTTGTGCCACGCCTATTTTTTTTACTGAATATATTTTTTTTTTCATCTAATTAGCTTATATACAAATTTTCATTGTTTTTGCTCATTGGGTGTCGGAGATATGCAAATTATTGATTTTTGGTAAAAGTGGGCGTAACCACGCCTTTTTTTTGTCAAAATAGTTTTAATGCCTCCCCAAGAACATAACTGTGAAGTTTCATGTAAATTGGTTAAGAAACAAACAAATTTTCCATACAACGACGTGAATATTGCTTCTCTTCCTCTTCTTCATTTTGTATGGCAGGTACCAGTTCCAGTTGCCCGATCTCAATGAAACTTTCAGGAATTATGTCGGACTATGTTAAACTACTATGTTTGAAATTTCAGCTCTCTATCTTTCAAAACAAAAAAGTTTTCCATATAACGATTAAAATTTGTTTTTCTTCTTCATTTCGTATGGGAGCTACCAGTTCCAATAATCCGATATGGCCGGTTCCGACCAATGATTTGACCACACATTAGAGAAGACTCCCTGCAAAATTTCAGCTCGATATCTTCAAAACTGTGGGAGGAGATAGCATATTCACAGACAGACGGACAGACGGACATGGCTATATCAACTCGTCTTGTCGAGCTGACAAAACCGGTTTGGCTCGTGTGACTGATCTAGGATGCGAAGTTCGAAGAGGCAGGGAGGTCGCCAACAGCAAACAACAAATACAATAGGCACATACTTACATATATGCTCCACTTCACCCTTTCTCTACATTGCTTTGACTGTCTTGCTTTGAGTGTAGTTTGTCAACAATGACAATGCGTACACACTTATATGCCCCACTGCATCCTTTGACAACATTTGCATAGTCAGCCATGCTTTAGTTGTTGAGCAAAAAGGGTAAGCGTGTGTGCTTTTCTTTGACTTTTTGATATTGTTGATCTTCCTGACATTCATGATCACCTAGTTGCCTGAATCAAATTTGACAATTTATTTTGTAAAATTGTCAATATCAAGCGACGGAACTTGATCAGTTCTCTCTTTATACTTGACAACATACACATGCCCGCCCTTCTTCTTCTTTTGTCCACACTTTCTTTGAATAAAATAAGAAAATTTTTTTAGCAACCTCGCAAACATGCCCACACCCCACTTCACCTCTTGCCAACACTTTTCTTAAGCAAAATTTGTTTATGAAATTCGGCAACAAAGCTGGAACTTCATTCATTTTTTACACTAAATTCCCAATGTGTAGTAATTGTCAGTCCGTCGTCGGTAGAGCGAGCAAGAAATACATTTGTTTTGCTGTCTCTGTCTGACAAGAGTTTTCCTCTTTCAATTATTCGGCATTATTTTTTGAAAGCTCTGCGTGAGCGAGCTTCGGTCTCTTGTTATATTTAACACTCTCTGGTTTATCGTATGAATATCTATCACCACAAAAGAGGCAGTGTAATTATCTGGTTTAGAAACAGAGTTATAACTCTTTTCCATATTGCATTTGCCTTTGCATTAAGTTGTCATTGGCTCTAAAGCAGTTTTTTGCGTTTCCTGAAAATTCATTTTTTGAAGTTTCTCTTTTTAGGCGACGGTTATGAATATGAAGAGTAAAATTTCAAGGTAATTTTTCGCAGATTTCGTAAAATGTTATAAGTTTTTATATTGCGAAAATTAGAAAACATCAATTTTGCAATTTGAAATCAAACAACTCAGTGGCTGTGAGGTAGAGCCATAGGCTTCCACACCATATGACACGGGTTCAAACCCTAGGTGACACTCATTATACTCTTCACGTATATAAATACTACTTATTATAACTTTGTCACGGAATTTATAACAGATCGAAATATTAATTTGCGACTACATAAAGTTATATATTCTTGATCAGGAAGACATCAGGAAGCCATGTCCGTCTATCTGTCTGTCGGTCTATATGTATGTAAGTAAACGTATGCCGCAAGCGCACCAAAGTTGACACATTTCTTTGTCACTTCGGTGCCACACTTTCGGTGCCACACTTTCGGTGCCACCCTCTTGGTGCCGCACCGTATCTCAAACACTTTAAGCTCAAATCATGAGTTCAAGAGCTAGAGCTAATTGATTGGTCATTTCTCTGCCCAACGTTAATTGAATTCATTTGGTCCGTTGATGGACACCAGAATAATCGTTCTCTTTTATTTTGGTTTTTGAAAGCACTAGAATGCTCGTTTTCTTTTCTAGAGCACACTTCTTCGCCAACAAAGGGTAAACAGTTTCTCTTGTTTACAAATTTGAGCAATGCGATCCACGTAGCTGACACATTGCTCTAACACTTTCCTATTAGCGATCAGCGACCAAGCGATCCGATATCAAAGGGCTATTCCAGCTCACGCTTTGTTTACAAAACAAAGCAATGCGATCCGCGTAGCTGACACATTGCTTTGACACTTAACCATTAGCGTGTCGCGGACAAGCGCTCTCTCAAATATGCTGAGTCGCGATCAAGCGCTCTCTCAATCCTTCTTTCTATTGTGTAAACTAACGCTTCCATCAAGTTAGAACTCAAGTGTGGTACAATTGATAACATTACATAATTTCTAAGAGCAAACTATTTGCTCATGCAAATCAGTATATAAACATAAGCCCAAATAATTTGGGAGTAGGCTTATCTCTAACCGCGACGCGGTCGGTTGTAATGTCCTCATACAAAAATATCAAACTTAAATAAAAATAAATGTATTAACCAAATTCTTCAACGAATTTATTTAATTGGCGCCCAACGTGGGGCCACGTCAAGAAACGGTATTAATAATATAAAATATACCTAACGTGCGCCTCTAACTAAGCCTAAAACGGTTCTAATAATATAAAACGAACGCGTTAGTGCTTAAAAAGAAAAAAACCCACCAAGAGGATCAAAGCTTTTCGCTAGTGTCGCAATTAAGGACAAAATAAATTGTCCACAACATAAGCCCGCAACGGTTCTAATAATACAAAAACGAACGCGTCAGTGCTTTGTAAAAGAAACAAAAACCTTATAAGCCCGCAACGGTTCTAATAAAACAAAAACGAACGCGTCAGTGCTTTAAACCCACCAAGATGACCAAAGCTTTTCGCTAGTGTCGCAATTCAGGACGAAATAAATAGTCCGCAACATAAGCCCGCAACGGTTCTAATAACACAAAAACGAACGCGTCAGTGCTTTGTAAAAGAAACAAAAACCCTATAAGCCCGCAACGGTTCCAATAAAACAAAACGAACTCGTCAGTGCTTTATAAAGGAACTTATACTCAAATAAGCCCGTAACGGTTCCAATAAAACAAACCGAACTCGTCAGTGCTTTAAGAAACAAAAAACTCTAACGCAAAAAAGAAGCTCTAATAAAACAAACCAACAGCTTATTAACAACCAAATGGACTCCATCAAAAACTTAGTAGCAAAAGCCAAAGGCTACAAGCCGCTGAAATATTGTAACCAGTGCGGATCTACAGAACACACAGACAATAACTGTGTTGTGAACAAAAATAAAAAGTGCTAAGTGAAGCAAAGGTGAAAAAAAAACACACCAAAGATCAACACAAGGACATGCTACCGAAATCGGAAACTGAAGACATTGAAATAAAACTACCAAGTTTATCAACCTACGCCCACAAGGAGGAAGACGCCGATTACTACCGAAGCATTGAAGGACAACTACAAGGCATCCGGGAGAACAACCAGGAAGACAACGCTGAAGACAAAGAATTCTGGAGGGACATCAACAGACGTGTTCAGGAAATTCTGGAGGATATTCGGAATCAGTGAGTCAGAATAAAAAATTATATTAAGAAAGAAAAAAACAATACTTTGAAAAAAAAAACAATAAAAAACACATTCTTTAAAATAGTTCAAAATCATAAAGCTATATATTAAGCAAGAAGAATTTAAATAATAATTTGATATTAGGGATTCTCCTCTTGGCAATAGACACTCTAAAAACTCCTTTCTTAAAAACTTATAACAGTGGACGAATTAATTGACAAATTTATCAAAATGAGTGTAGGCAATAACAATCTGACAGTCGACTTGATTACTCGGCTAATAGCCGAGGCAACGGTCTCCCTACGTACAGAAATAAGTACGTTAAAAACGCAGCTAGAAGCTACAGTTACTCCACCAGTAACTGAATATAAAAAACAAACCATCGATATAACACTAGTCTGTTCAACGTCATTGGACATGATTAAATCACTGCCTGAATTCACAGGCAGAATAACCAGTTATGTCAGTTGGCGCGAGGCCGCCAATAACACAATGAGCCTTTATAAACTAGGCAGCAAGAATTATTTCTCTGCCCTAGTAATCCTAAGGAACAAAATTGTGGGCGACGCGAATGATAGCCTGACTAACCACGGCACTGTCTTGAATCTTGAAGCCATACTGGCAAGACTCGACTTTGCTTATTCGGACAGACGTCCGATCCACATACTAGATGAAGAACTCAGTATTTTACAACAGGGCAATTTAAGTGTCCTTGAGTTCTACAACCTAGTAAATAAGAAACTCACATTGTTCACAAACAAAACCATTATGACTTATGGCAGTTCCTCTGAAGTGTCCAAGGTACTAAATCAAAAAAACAGGCGAAGTGCCTTAAGAATATTTATAAGCGGCCTGAAATCCCCGCTATCAGACATCCTTTTCTCGATAAACCCTGAGGACCTTCCTAACGCATAAGCGAAGGCACAGGAGTTAGAATCGAACTACCAAAGAGCAAGATTTGCTCAATATTATTTTGAAGGAAAAAAGAAAATCATACCCAACAAGGGAAAGGCACCCTACCAACAGAATAACCAAGGCCTTTCCACGTCAAAAAACAATGGGGAAAACAATTTGCGTTTCCCCGAAACTAACAATCAAAGGGGTTATTTCAAACCCCAAGAAAAAAACCAAATGCCAGAACCAATGGAGATAGACTCCGTTTCGGCAAACCAAATTGGGCGAAAACCCAACGATAATAATATCAAACGCCCTCGAGATGGCGAACAATCTCAACATCCTCAATATAAATCACAAAGGCTGCATAATGTGGAAGAGGAGCAAATTGAAACTCCTCGAGCAAATAATCTAAACAAAAATCATTTTTTAGATTAAACAAAGTAGGACTTCCCTACTTATACAAAACTGATCGGGAATCCGGTCAGAAATTAAAGTTGCTACTTGACACTGGAACAACAGCCTCCTATATCAAGGAAGGCATCTATGGCAATAAAAAACAACTTGCCATTCCAAAACGCGTCAAAACCATCAATGGTTTTACTCGTATTACAAGTTATCAAGATATAAAGTTATTTGGTATCAAAGGAAGATACTATGAAATAAAGAATTTAGAAACCGACGTAATAATCGGTTGTAATATTCTAAAAAAAATTAATGCGGTCATTGATCTAAAGAACATGAACCTAGCATATGAAGATAAGAAAGAAAACATATTTTTTAACAACCCAAAGGTTGACAATTGCGGAAATGATCTGCAAAACGAATCAATAAAAGACTGCGAACGAAGCAGCATTTTTTGGGAAGAAAAACCCTTTAAAAAATCAAAAATTTCTTTGGGATTAAAAAATCCTGAAGACGCCACCGTTGATATTTCCGGCATATTAAAGAATAAACTAACTTTGGGACATAAAGCTCCTGAAGACGCCGCCGTCGATATTTCCGGCATATTAAAGAATAAACTAACTTTGGGACAGAAAGCTCCTGAAAACGCCGCCGTTGATATTTCCGGCATATTAAAGAATAAACTAACTTTGGGACATAAAGCTCCTGAAAACGCCGCCGTTGATATTTCCGGCACAATAAAATTTAAAACTTCTTTGGGACATAAAGATCCTGAAAACGCCGCCGTTGATATTTCAGGCACATTAAAAAATAAAACATCTTTGGGACATAAAGTTCCTAAAGACGCCGCTGTAGACATTTGCGGCAAACCAAAAAATAAAAATTCTTGGAAAACCGAGAATGCCGAAACCATCGTCGACACATTAATCGACAATCAATTAATATATTCATCAACGGAATCATTGAATTCCGACAAAAACAATGAAAGGGTTGGGGACAACCACGAACAAACTATAAAGGAAACAGACACGCTCAGAGAGGCGATTGTTTCCAAAATCAATAAAGAACCTTCTGACATATATAAACCAGGCATTACAAACGTAGTCGCCGATGCACTCTCGAGAATAGAGATCCACAATAATATAGAATCTGATGACGACTTATCCATCACAGAGACTCAACATTCGGCTGAAACCAGCTATAGGGAAGTGATCCCTATTACAAAAAAACCATTAAATCAGTTTAAACAACAGTTGATGTTGTTACATGTTCCAACAAACAAGGTAACGATCCACGAAAAACTAAACTCCTTTGGCAACACTCGTCATTTAATCGAATTCAACAATATCGACAATCTATTCGAAATATTAAAACAGTACATTCTACCCAACATTATCACGGGCATTTATTGCACTGAGGAAGACCTCTTCCTTATACAAACCAAACTAAAAGACACATTCACAAACAAGTTTCTTTTCACAAAAAATTTTCCAATGGACATCCATAATAAAGAAGACCAAACAAACATTATACAACAAACTCACGAACGAGCCCATAGAGGCTATGATGAAAACGCGAGTCAAATAAATCGACTTTACTACTGGCCCAACATGTCGGACCAAATAAAACAGTTTATTATGAATTGTGAAATCTGTAACAAGAACAAATATAATCGACACCCACAAAAAATTCCTATAGGAGAAGCACCAATTCCACAAAAGGAAGGTGAACAACTACACCTTGACGTATTTTACGCACAAAAACTGAAATTCATCACATGTATCGACGCATATTCAAAGTACTTGGTCATTAAACAAATAGACAACAAATCAAATATCGAAATAAAAGTACTTGAACTTCTTCAACATTTTCAAGAAGTCAAACAAGCACAGAAACAAGCACAGCAAAAATTAATTGCATTCCACAACGCTAACAGAATTTGTACAACCTACAAGGCAGGGGACACAATATATGAAAAAATCATAGGCGAAAGAAACAAATTAAAGCCTAGATATAAAAAACAAACAGTAAAAGAAGACTTAGGAAACAGAGTCATCATACAAAACAGAAACAGAGTTATTCACAAAGATAACATCAAAAATTAATATCTTTCATTACAGCACGATGCTGCTCATATTTCTACTAGTTACATTCGTACTCGTACGAACAGAATATATTGACTACAGTACTAACGAGTACCTGCTTCTGCAGGACAACGATGTTTTCACTTATGAAAACTATGGCGATGTTTTCCACATCACAAACTTTACTTACTACACAAACATATACAACGAAGAATACAGACATTTTATGGTCCACGACGGTATAAGAGATTGGGAAATAACTCTTGAATTAAATCTTATCAAAGGACTATTACAAGAACTTAATACAAACAGACAAAAGAGAGGAATTAACGAAATAGGCACCATATGGAAATGGATATCTGGGACACCAGACCACGACGATTTCCTTACAGTAAGCAACAAAATAAACGACTTAATAGAAAACAGCAATAAACAATTTGTTATGAATTCAAAAATTTTTCTGCATATTAAACATCTAACTGAATTATTAAACAACGCCGTTCAAAATAAAGGCAACACTGACTTGAACATACGAAGATACAGATTAAAACTAATCGGTATCGATTTACAGAACATACTTGACACATTTACTTTATCCAAAGCAAACATACTAAACACCAGAATACTAAATAACAATGACAGAGAAGAAATACTAAAGAATGAAAAAATGAACATAACACTGACGGACTTACTGGACGTATCACGTTTCTTAATACTAAAAAACAATGACTTAATAGTCATCTATATCAACTATCCTATTATTACTAACACATGTCAATCTTATATAACAAGTGCTATAGCCAAGAAAAACGAAAAACTCATAATAAATGATAGAATTTTAAAATGCAACACAGCATATTACCAAATGAATAATTTTAAAAAAGAAATATACAACAACTATGCCAAAATAAATAAAAACAAAAATTGCTTCACGATGTTGTTAAATAATGAAAAAGCAAATTGTACAATAATTAAGGAAAAAAACAAAAAAATAGACGAAATAAAAGAAGGTGCTATTCTTATCTCAGGGAACAATATTGTAAATGAGACTAACTTAAACGGCACATTTCTGATATTATTCAACTACTCTGTAATAATTAACAATGAGACTTTTGTAAACCGAAAAACCAAAGTATTAAACCATGTAAAACAAGGACAATATAAAGAATACTTCATTGAAAATTATATAGAAACAAACATTACCGAATTAAAATTCGAAAACATAAATCTGTTACAAAAATTAATCACAGAAACTCCATCGGAAGCAAAGTATTATATAATGATTGTAACTATTATATTACTAATTTTTTTATTATACTACTTTGTCAATATAATCCATAGATTTAAGAAAAAACAAAAATACCTAGAAAATAAGAATCAGGAATTCTTGTACATCACACTTTCTCAACAAATCCAAAAGTTGATGAATCGGGACGATTCATCTTAAGAAGGGAGGAGTTAACGTATGCCGCAAGCGCGCCAAAGTTCACACATTTCTTTGTCACTTCGGTGCCACACTTTCGGTGCCACACTTTTGGTGCCACACTTTCGGTGCCACCCTCTTGGTGCCGCACCGTATCTCAAACACTTTAAGCTCAAATCATGAGATCAAGAGCTAGAGCTAATTGATTGGTCATTTCTCTGCCCAACGTTAATTGAATTCATTTGGTCCGTTGATGGACACCAGAATAATCGTTCTCTTTTATTTTGGTTTTTGAAAGCACTAGAATGCTCGTTTTCTTTTCTAGAGCACACTTCTTCGCCAACAAAGGGTAAACAGTTTCTCTTGCTTACAAATTTGAGCAATGCGATCCGCGTAGCTGACACATTGCTCTAACACTTTCCTATTAGCGATCAGCGACCAAGCGATCCGATATCAAAGGGCTATTCCAGCTCACGCTTTGTTTACAAAACAAAGCAATGCGATCCGCGTAGCTGACACATTGCTTTGACACTTAACCATTAGCGTGTCGCGGACAAGCGCTCTCTCAAATATGCTGAGTCGCGATCAAGCGCTCTCTCAATCCTTCTTTCTATTGTGTAAACTAACGCTTCCATCAAGTTAGAACTCAAGTGTGGTACAATTGATAACATTACATAATTTCTAAGAGCAAACTATTTGCTCATGCAAATCAGTATATAAACATAAGCCCAAATAATTTGGGAGTAGGCTTATCTCTAACCGCGACGCGGTCGGTTGTAATGTCCTCATACAAAAATATCAAACTTAAATAAAAATAAATGTATTAACCAAATTCTTCAACGAATTTATTTAATTTGTATGCAAATTAGTACGTCAGTTTTGAAGCTATCGAGCTGAAATTTTGCACAGGATCTTGAAATTTATTACGATGAATCATTGGTCGGAACCGGCAAGATCGGATCATTGGAACTGGTAGCTCTCATACGAAAAGCAAAAGAAAAACAAATTTGAGTCGATGTATGAAACCAACCGGAACTGGTACCTGCCATACAAAATGAAGAAGAGTCGTTGTATGGAATACCTTGACTTGAAACTTAACACACATGTTCTTAGAGAGGCATGAAAACTATTTTGACCAAAAACTGGGCAAATTGGTATATACGTTAATAATATGAATAGAAAATAGATTCAGTCAAAAAAATGGGCGTGACACAAGAAAGAGTGTGAAGAGTATATAAGTTTCAGCCATGCTGCAGATAGCGTCCTTACTGTGGTTTTTTTATACTCTTCACGCAGTGAATAGTATAATAAGTTTGTGCTGAAGTTTTAAACACATAGAAATATTCACTTGCGACTATATAAAGTGTATATATTCTTGATCAGCACGACAAGACGAGTTGATTTAACCATGTCCGTCTGTCTGTATATATACGATCTCCTCCCACAGTTTTGAAGATATTGAGCTGAATTTTTGAACAGAGACTTCTTTTTTGTGCGATCAACTCATTTGTCGGAACTGGTCATATCGGATTACTGGAACTGGTAGCCTCCATACGAAATGAAGAAGAAAAACAAATTTGAGATCTGTTATCAACTTTCATTCGTTTCATTATCATGCAGTTAGTTTTTTTAAAGTTTGACTTCCTCCGCGTGTGCACTGAAACACATGTACTTTTTATACCCTGTAGCTTATGGTACATGTTTTGTGCACGTCGACAATGTATGTAACACCCAGAAGGAGACATCTCCGACTATACAAAGTATATATATTCTTGATCAGTATCGAAAGAGAAGTCGATTTAGCCATGCCTGTCTTTCCGTCCGTCTGTCTGTGTGAACGCGAAGATCTCGGAAACTATAATAGATAGAACCAAACTCTTTACGCAGTTCGATTCTGTTATTCAATACACAGATCAAGTTTATTTGGTTGTTCCCCTTTTGTGAGTGGCAAATAACTGAAACTACCTCGGGTAAAATTACAAAAGTCGTATTATCTCTTTTGTCTTTTGTGATAGGAACTCCAAATTTGGTGTGTATACAGCTGACTTAAACCTCAAGAAGAAAAAATAAAAAATGGGCGTGACCACGCCCCTATATAGTAAAAATTTCAAACACTCTTATCTCAAGAACCATACAACCTACAAGAATGAAACTTTACATATATGCTATTGGGATGGAGTATAGTAAGATTCAAATATAAAATGGGCGTAACCACGCCCACATATAGCCAAAAAAGAAAACCGTTATATCTCTGTAACGAATTGGTTTTGCAGACTAAGTTACTTTTGTTTTGTGGTTTCTTATGCTTCTTAGACAGGGTTTCGTAACAAGAGGGCAGGGAGGCACCGGTAGCTATTCGATTATTATTTGACGTAGTCATAAATAAATAAAATTTCCGTTTTATACAATCGAAATACGTAGCATAGCTTACTAGTAAGCTAATTTTGTTCAATCTAAAAATATCAGCTCGTGCTTGACCCATTTTATAAGTGGATAAAGAGTACATTAGAATACCCTGCACCGTGGTTGATGCCACTCCCTAAATGACCAAAATATATAACATTTCATCTAATATTGCTCAAAATTTTGAGAACATTATCGTAAAGAGTGCGAAGAAGTGAGCGTGACAAAAGTTTCATACAACCTTAAGTAGCGCATGAGCATGCTATCTCACATATTCTCCTTGCTTCCCTTATCATAGATTTAAAATTTGTTCTCAAAAGCTTTGACATCAGTTAATGTGGCTTGCCAACACTTACTCTTAGGAGAATCGTAAAGCAGATAATGTAAAGAAGTGTAGTAAATAAGTAAGTTGCGACAGGACTGCGCAGAATCAGTGATTAAAACCAGAGAGTGAAAACAAAAATGTTTAAAAAAATTTACATAAGTATATAAAGTTATGTGATATCGTTATACATAGCAACACATCCCCACTCCTACATTGTATGTATGTCTTTTTAAAATGACAGATGTTTTGATATGATATGTGTTCGCCGATTCATTTCGATGGAAAGATTTCGATATCCTTTGAAAATAACATGTTTTTCGACCGGCGTGCTACTTCATACTAACAAGAAGTTCTCTGGATGGTTATATTTTAGAACGACGGATATACATATGTATGTCTCCTTCTGAATGTTACAAACTCCGTGACAAGATTATAATATTATTCACATACGTGAAGAGTATAAAAATTTCATAGAATTTTTTTTTTTTACTATTTAATCTTCAAAATGTAACCATTCCCAAAGACGCGCAAGTAAATCATAGTTTAGTCTGCTCCCCAGCTATGAAAAAATTCAAGAAATTAAATTAAGATTAAAAAATTAAATAAATATTGAAATTTTAAACATAAACATAAATTGCTCGTATTTTATTAAATGAACCTATGAATATGTGAAAAATATTTAACGCGTAAATGTAAAATTGTCGTAGTTGTTTTTATAGCCAATTTTCATTGTTTTTGTTCATTGGGTACCGGAGATATGCAAATTTTTGGCTAAATTAAAATTTGGGCTAAAAGTGGGCGTAACCATGCCCATTTTTGTCAAAATAGTTTTAATGCCCCCAAAGAACATAAGTGTGAAGTTTCAAGTCAATGGATTAAGAAACAAAAAACTTTTCCATACAACGATTCAAATTTTGTTCACTTTTCTTCTTCTTTTCGTATGGGAGCTACCTGTTCCAATAATCCGATCATGCTGGTTCCGACGAATGATTCATTGTAATTAATTCTAAGACTCTGTGCAAAGTTTCAGCTCGATAGCTTCAAAACTGAGGGACTAGTTTGCATACATACAGACAGACCGATGGACAGACAGACAGACGGACATGGCTAAATAAACTCGTCTTGTCGTCCTGATCAAGAATATATATACTTTATGTAGTCGGAATTTAATTTTTTGATCAGTTACAAACTCCTTGACAAAGTTAATATACTATTTCACATACGTGAAAAGTATAAATAGGGTTGTGGACTTCGTAAGAATAGCTCTTTCAAATTGTATTCCATAATTGTTGTCCCTTTTTATACTCTTGCAAGAGTATATTAACTTTGTCATGAAGTTTGCAACGCAGAGAACGAGACATCTCCGACTATATAAAGTATATACATATATTCTTGATCAGCACGACGAGCGAGTTCATATAGCCATGTCCGTCTGTCTGATTCAATGCGAAGTCCTCCCAGACTTTTGAAGTTAGGAAAAAAATTTAAACGCAGAAAATTTTCTTTTCGTTTCAGGCAGTTTATATATATATACTATAGCATATAGCTACCAAAGGAACGATCGGTTAAAAATTAGTTTTTTTCTTTAAAAACGCTGTGATTTTAAAGCTATCACTGAAATTTTTTGCACAATAACATCAATAAAGTCACACTGCAAATTTGGTGAAGATCGGGCAACTATATCATATGGCTCCCATAGGAGCAATAGGTCAAAAATTCGGTTTTTGTTAGAGAAACTTTTTTGCTCTCAACTATAAAAGAGATGAACCTTACAGTTACGCGTTTTTAAGAATCCTGGACCATATTATAAAGTTTCATAAGAATCGGACATAAGGGCGTGGCACCGCCCATATAGAGAAAAACTTAAAAATGTTATTTCCCTACAAGCAGACGAGATAGAAAATCGTAAAATGAAGTGTAGAATGATTGCATTGTATTCTTGAAAAAAAATTAGAAAATGGGCGGGGTTACGCCCCTTTATCTTTGTAAACTTATAAGATTCTTATTGGAAAAACTATAAGACGGATTTTCCTAATGCTTGTAAGAGTATATAAGTTTCAGCAACGCTGAAAATAACTCCCATACTGGTTTGCTCTTCTCAATGACAGAGAATTTGCATATAAGTCCGCAAATCTTGGTGAGAACAATTATTTATTTATACTTACGCAGTGCCAAAAATTAAACATGGACCTCTTATCATTCTACATGCCTTGAAGTCAGTCTACTCATTTTTGGCAGCGAAGCAACCACACTGAAAGGAAAGAGCATGTTTTGAAACTTATTGTTGCAAAGGATACTGTACTCTACAATTTAAAAGCTCCGAGATACATGGTGTACATATTGTGCACTATTTATGTCGAAAGTATAAATAGCGAGCAACACTTGCATCACCCACATTTCGACAGAATAGCCGTTGTTTGCAGTACGCCGATAAATAAAAGTAAAAGTTTTAAAAGTTTCATTGAAAACCCAGTGATTGTTAAAATAACGTATGCAAAGAAACGCATGTAGTAATTAAAATTAGATTATTCGTGTGTGAATGTTTGGTAGTATCTGAGTATATGTGGAAGTGTTTTCATATTGAGGATGTGGTTGTCTCCTTATATTTGTAATTATTTAGTGAACTCGCATGGGCTAAATTTAAATTTAATTAAAGTAGTGATTTTGGTCATTGAATTATTATTCAACAAATTGTTTGGATACATTTTTAACTCCAAGTTTCATTTTTTTTTTTAATAATTAGAAATTGTGCAACATTTACATTCAAGAAAGTTTATCACAAAACGAATGTATTGACATTTCAAATTCAACTTCAAAGATGTGTTAAGTTTCATTCACAGTTGAATTGTGTTTGTTTACTAATAGTTTGTGAAAACTTTTTGCCTGCTTGTGTGATACGACGAAATAATAAACCGCACTGAATTGCGCCCAGAGTGAACCCAAATTAGACTTAAAAGGCAATGAAATGAAACATTATTGCGATTTATGCATGACATTTGAGTATGATAAACTAATGTGACACTGTCATATGCATAAGTATCATAATTAACGTTGCCAACTATGTTAGGTAGGTATTAAACATTGTGACCTCAAGAACCAGTGGCGTGACGTGGGCATCAGCCACCCGTAAAACTCTTTCGCCGTTAGTTAATGTGCGGTAAAACCACTCCCGGGTAAGATGTCGTGTCTCTCCTTTTGATGCTAAAGAGTACGAAACGTGTTGTTGTTGATGCTTCAGTGAAGTTAGTATTGATATTCTAAATCATTTGAATAAGAAACAAGCGCGTATTTGCATCAAAATGTTCAGGCCATTTTCCAGTATCTTCCAAGTTTAGGTTCTAAATAGCAGACTATGCCGATGCTGTATCACTTTCCGCTTCTAAGCTATTAAGATCCTTCCGACATACAGTTACAGACTCTAATAGATTTAATGTTGTTGAAATTTGATCATCAGCAACAATGTCAACATCAATATCAGGTACCATCTCAACTGGGTCCATGTCCTATATTTTTTTACCCATCGGAGAATCTGACGATTATCTAACAGAAGTTTTAACGTATTTGAGCTCCGTTTTTTTTTTTTATTTCTTCTAGTAAAAAACCAGTAAGGACGCTATAGTCGAGTATACTCGACAATATAATGCTCTGCACACACGGTAGGGGGTGCCACACCCAAAATCTACAAAAAAAATATTAATCTGGTATCATCCATTCATATAATAACACTGGTCTACAAATTTTGACTTTAAAAAAGTATTCTTCGAGCAAAGTAGTTTTTATACTTTTCACGTATGTGAAATAGTATAATAACTTTGTGCTGAAGTTTGTAACACACAGAAATATTCACTTGCGACTATATAAAGTATATATATTCTTAATCAGGACGACAAGACGAGTTGATTTAGCCATGTCCGTCTGTCCGTCTGTCTGTATATATACAATCTCCTCCCACAGTTTTGAAGATATCGAGCTAAAATTTTGCACAGAGACTTCCTATTCGTGCAGTCAACTCATTTGTCGGATCCAGCCATATCGGACCACTGGAACTGGTAGCCCCCATACGAAAAGAAGAAGAAAAGTGAACAAAACTTGAATCGTTGTATGGAAAACTTTTTTGTTTTGTATGATAGAGTGCTGAAATTTTAAACATAGTAGTTCTACATAGTACGACTACATGCCTGAAAGTTTCATTGAGATTGGACATCTGGAACTGGTAGCTCCCATACAAAGTGAAGAAGAGGAAGAGAAGCAATATTCACGTCGTTGTATGGACAACTTTTTTGTTTTTCAACCAATTTACTTGCAACTTCGTAGTTATGTTCTTGGGGAGGCATTAAAACTATTTTGACCAAAAGTGGGCGTAGCCACGCACACTTATAGAAAATTGACCCGTTGTATGGAAAACTTTTTTGTTTTTTAACCAATTGACTTGAAACCTTACAGTTATGTTGTTAGGGAGGCATGAAAACTATTCATTTAGTTTTTTAGTGACACAACGTGAAAAGTATTATAGCTTCAGCCTTGCTGAAGATAGCGTCCTTACTGGTTTTTATTTATCTTCACATGCTGGTAACGAAAACAATAATTATTTATATAAATTAGTTTCCATTTATTAGTAATAAACCAGTAAGGACGCTATCTTCAGCAAGGCTGAAGCTATAATACTTTTCACGTTGTGTCACTATAAAAAAAAAGTAAATGAATAGTTTTCATGCCTCCCTAACGACATTACTGTAAAGTTTCAAGTCAATTGGTTAAAAAACAAAAAAGTTTTCCATACAACGGTTCAAGTTTTGCGATAAGTGGGCGTAGCCATGCCCATTTTTTATCAAAATAGTTTTCATTCCTCCCTAAGAACATAACTGTTGGGTTTCAAGTCAATTGGTTAAAAAACAAAAAAGTTTTCTATACAACGGTTAAAGTTTCGCTATAAGTGGGCGTAGCCATGCCCACTTTTAGTCGAAATAGTTTTCATTCCTCCCTAAGAACAAAACTGTAAAGTTTCAAGTCAATTGGTTAAAAAACAAAAAAGTTGTCCATACAACCGTTCAAGTTTCGCGTCAAAATAGTTTTCTATCACTCTATCATACAAAACAAAAAAGTTTTCCATACAACAATTCAAGTTTTGTTAACTTTTGTTCTTCTTTTCGTATGGGAGCTACCTGTTCCAATAATCCGATCATGCTGGTTCCGACGAATGATTCATCGTAATAAATTCTAAGACTCTGTGCAAAATTTCAGCTCGATAGCTTCAAAACTAAGGGACTAGTTTGCATACATACAGACAGACAGACCGACAGACAGACGGACAGACGGACATGGCTAAATAAACTCGTCTTGTCGTCCTGATCAAGAATATATATACTTTATATAGTCGGAAATTAATATTTCGATCTGTTACAAACTCCGTGACAAAGTTAATATACTATTTCACATACGTGAAAAGTATAAAAAATACAAAATTATGCAAAAAAATTACTGTTATTCTATTCATTAGCAGAATTTCGACGAGGTTTTTTGCAGCTCTCTTATATTCTGCTTCTGGAACATCCCGATAAATAGTCCAACAATAATCCGCCAACATTGAAACGTTCCACTTGCCCTGATATCGTTTTTCCATGTTTGCTCATCGCTTAAAGCCCCACAATTATCCGGAAAGAAATCCAAATGAGAATGTAAAAAGTGTATTTTCAAGGACATATTACAAACTAGTTTTTTGTATAATGATAACATATTTTCGACAAGCTCAGCATAGTTGTCACTTATTTTATTTCCCAAAAAGTTTCTTGCCACAAGGCGAAAATCGTTCCAGGCTTGTTATACCCTGTACACACACTGTGTATCAGGGTATATTGGGTTTGTTTGAACGAAATGTATGTAACGCACAGAAGGAGGGGAGGGGGACCCCAAAAAGTATATATATTCTTGATCAGGACGACAAGAGAAATTGATTGAGCCATGTCCGTCCGTCCGTCTGTCTGTCTGTCCGTCTGTCCGTCCGTCCTCACCAACGGTTCTCGAAAACTATAAGAGCTAGAGACTTGAAATTTGGTGGGTAGACTCGTGATTCTCGGCAGCAGATCAAGTTAATTTTTTTTTTTTGCCACGCCCCCTCCTTCCCGCCCATCCAGCCCCAACCACTTTTTTAAATCGTTATAACTCAAACACCCAAAGAGATAGAAACATGAAAGTCGGTATGTAGACTCAGTATGTATAGCCCTACAAAACTGCATACCAAAAAATCCACCCCTCATTTTCATTTCCCCTCCCCCAGTTATTTTCTGTATTTTGCTATATCTCCAAAATTAACAAAGGTACGACCCTGAAAATTTGTATACAAGCTCAGTGATAATACATCTTAAAAACTGCATACAACAAATTTCCCCTCTCTTTGATTGTTACCCCTCAGAGACCAACAAATTGAAATTTTTAATATATTCCCCTTTATTTTACTTAAAATTACTACATCTTTCAAACTATAATAGGTACAAACATGAAAGTCGGTACGTAGACTCAGTATATATAGATCTACAAAACTGCATTTCCCAATTTTTACCCCTCCCCATCATTTCCCCTCCCCCAGTTGTTTTCTTAGAAATGCTATATCTCCGAAACTATTGAAAGTACAAGCCTGATATTTCGTATACAAGCTCAGTAAATATATATCTTTAAGACTGCATACCACAAAATCCCCCTCTTTTGATGGTTACCCCTCAATCTTCCACAAACTCAAAACTTTTGTAAATTCCACATTTTTTGACCGTTTTTCTTGATATTTTGAACGATATTTGATCTGGGCTGCCAAATTAATACGTGTTTGTAGATTGAGGGTGTGGCACCGCCTACTATGTGTACAGGGTATTATATAGTTGAGAATACTCAACTATACCGCCCTTACTGGTTTTTCTTTACCTTATAGCACAGAGTCAAAATTAACATCGTTAAATAAATTTCTTATTTGGGGACCGATGAATATAACTTCCTTGATCTTAGCCTCACTTAATCTTGAGAATTTCTGGCGTAGGTATTGAAAAGCAGCTCCACTTTTGTTCATCGCTTTTACGAAATTTTTCATCAGCCCTAGTTTTATGTGTAATGGTGGAAGTAACACTTTTTGTGGATTAACTAAAGGGCTATTTTAAACATTTTTCTGCCAAGGTTGAAGTGACTGACGTTGTGGCCATACCTTTTTTGTCGCAAACAAAATCAGTAAGGATTGGAGTCGACAGAACTCGACTTCGACATACCCTGTACCTTCAATTAGTAACGGATGTATAAGGTCGTTGCCCCGCCCACTTTTCAATCGAAACCGATCTCATTTCCATTTAATATCATACATATCAATTTTCACTCTTGTAGACCAATTTGTTCCAAAGGTTTAAGGTTTTCCTATTTTGGCAATATGTGGGAGTGGCCACGCCCATTTTATGATTGAATCTTGTTACACTATATCCCAATATCATACACACTAAATTACATTTCTGTAATTTATATGGTTAAAGAGATATAAGCATTTGAAATTTGTACTATATGTGGGCGTGGCCACGCCTATTTTTTATTTTACTTGCTTGGGCTTCAAGTCAGCTATATACACTCTAAATTTGGTGTTCCTATCTCAAAAACCAACGCAGAAAATACGAGTTTTGTACTATTTTACCCGAGGTAGCTTCAGTTATTTGCCCCTCACCCCTAAACTAAGTCAAAAAGGGGGAAAAGAAAATAAACTTGATCTGCGTAATGAAAAACAGAATCGAACTGCGAAAAGATTTTGGGTCTATCTATTATAGTTTCCGAGATCGACGCGTTCATACAAGTGAGAGAGAATTTAAGTGTGACAGACGCGTTTTAGTTCGTTCCGTGTTTTTAATTAATAATTGCAGTAATAAATTGTTTTACTTGATTTTGTTATTCATTTGCTTGTGCTCAATTTTCTATTTTACTTTGTGGTAAGTTAGTTGTGCATAATCTGTGTTCCCTTGTATTGTATTTCTCCAATTTTTTATTTGTTCAATCAGTTTTTTCATCAAATTTTGTTTTTCGCTTCACTTAAACTTTTTTTTTGTGAGCTGCATTATTTTGTTGTTAAAACCAGAGAGTATAAAAACATAACAAGAGACCGAAGGCCTCTCACGCTAAACTTTCGTGTTTTTAAAATCGCGCAAGTAAGTTCAGCGGAAAATTCTTGCAAGACAGAGACAGTAAAATTACTGTATATCTTATTCACTCATCTGGGAATTGTTTACATTTTTCTTTTTTGTTTACTTTTGAGATGTTGCCACGTTTCATTTGCTTGTGTGCCGTGGACTTTTGTCTTGATTTTGATTTTTATATTTTGTAAGTCCGGACGGACATTTCATATTCAATTATATCAGCAATTTTTATAATTTATGGAAATAATGAGTTTTTCAACATTTTATAACTAATTATATGAAAATTTTATATTTTTCATCAAATTTTTACTAACATGCCAATATAAATCAAATTTTAAAAATTCCAAAATTGAATTTTTTACAATCAAAAGTATTATCGGAATTTATCATATCAATATCAACTAACAATTATTCGCTTTTGTTGTCTGAATATAGGCAAACAATTCGAATTTTATAATGATGGTAACAGGATAACATGAAACTAAGTAGCAGAACAACACATTTTGCATTTGCTAAATTGTTAGCTTATGGTTGAGACGGGTAAAGGGGTACATGTGTGTGACAAGGCCACGCACAGGAATCAAATGTAAAATTGCCAATATGTGGTTGCGAAGGGCGAAGAGGTCTAACGAAGAAATACACAAGACTGTGTGTTGACAATACTTGTAGATCAGAAGGGCGAAGAGAGCAAATAAGCAAAGAAAATTGTGTACATTTTCGGCTGTTCACACATATACACTTATTTGCCAACATATGCATGGGTTGTCCTGGTATGTGTGCGATCACAGTGACAACAAAAACAATACGCACACATTTATATGCTCCACTTCACCCTTTCTCTACATTGCTTTGATTTTCGGCTAGCGCAAAAATTTTAGCAACAACAATGACAATGCGTATACATTTATATACTCCACTTCACCCTTTGCCAACATTTGCATTGACTGCCTTGCTTTGTGTGTGATCACAGTGATAACAAAAACAATACGCGCACACTTATTGCTCCACTACACCCTTTTCCAACATATGCATTGACTTTGGTTGTCGAGCAGAGGGAGTAAGTGTGTGTGGGTAACTTGCTTTTGCTATTCATTTTTCGGCACCATTGCCTAGCATTTCTGATCGCCTAGTGGCATGAATCAATTTGCTTAGTAAAATTGAATAGCGAATACTTTTGATCTGTAAAGAAACTACATATATTTCGCCTACTTATTTCAATGCAAAATCAAATTAAACGCAAGTTTTTTAAATATTATTTTCGTCGCTAAACAATGATATTTAATTTTCTTCAGTCAATCAAACTCTAACTAAAATCAACCTAATCTCTGTATATTAAAAGTTACATTGCCTCAGCTTAAATAAAATGTTATTTATTCGCAATGAGCATGAATAACTAAATACATATATATTATGCCGACGGCACTTGATCAGTGCAATTATTTTATTTTCATTCTTAAAATCAAAACTCACAATATGTACATACATGCCCGCCCTACTTCTTCTTTTGTCCACACTTTCATTGAACACAAGAAGGATCGTTTCTTAGCAACCACGCATACATATCACATGCCACTTCACCTCTTGCCCTCACTTTTTGTAAACAAAATTTGTTTATGAAATTCGGCAACAGAGCTGGAAGTTCATTCATAATTTCCACTAAATTCCCAGTGGTAGTATATGTCTGTCCGTCGTCGTTAGAGCGAGCCAAACATACATTCGTTTTGCTATCTCTGTCGCGACAAAACTTTTCCGCTGATTATTAGTAAAAATTATTTTTTGAAAGCTTAGCGTGAGAGGCCTTCGGTCTCTTGTTATGTTTTTATACTCTCTGGCTGCTTCCATCCTCTCTCTCTCACAACACAGCTGTTTGATCTTACGTTACCCCGTTTACACACTATAGTTGAATAGGGTGTTTACACAATTTGTGTGTTTCTATTAGTTTCACTGAATTTATTTTATTCAGTCTTTTTTTTATAATTTGTTTTTGTTTCGATTCCTTCACCTCATAATTTTTCGTACGATGAGTTGTTGCAATAAATCTTGCAAAAACATAGATATCTTTGATTGCGATAATAAACGCGCAATGAATTGCTGGATGTGTGAGAACATTTGCCACATGACATGCGCTGGGATCACTGGCCGTGACCACGACAGGCTTCGTAACAATCCCCCCAAAATTGTCTGTGGTGGCTTTAGATGGTCTTGTCCAGCGTGTTTCAAAAGGCAAACGGACTTCGCATCCATGTATCGTAGGGTGCATGATAAATTTTTGAAATTGAATAGGGTGGCTAAGGACCTTTCGGCTGAATTTGATTCTGGTGTGGATTTGCTCCGAAATTTTGATTTCGAACTGCCACTGGTATCATTATCACCGTCTCCTTTGGCTCATTTAGCAGTTCCTCAACTTTCGCTACCTAATCCTATTGTGCCTACTTTATCGACTTCTTCCCTTCCGAATATTGCCCCCACCAAAGTTCCTATACCTGCCCCTATTCCAGTCCCCATACCTTCTCCCAATCAAGCCACCGTCTCTATTTCTTCCCCCATACCGGTCCTTTCTCAGGTTTCCCCGCCACCTTCCTTACCGATACACCCTGAAGTGCAGGGTGTAAGTCCTTCCACCTCGACTTCGAAACGTTCTGAGCAAACTTCCCCCAAAGTGGGTAAGACGAAGCCAAAGAAATCTAAAAATGCACCTCCACTGCCTCCTCCTTCGGTGTCCTCTCCGCAATTATCGGCAGATTTAAGCTCTGCCGGACCTCCTGCAGTCGTGAATCTCATTTCACCTGCAGTTCTTCTTCATCTTCTTCAAACATGGTTCCTAAAAACTAAGTCGGACTTTTGACCACCTCTCAATTATTTATCAGAATGTGAGGGGTCTTCAGTCCAAACTTAGCAACATCTATATGGACAGTGTTTCAATTGATGCAGATATCGTAGCGTTTTCAGAAACTTGGCTAAACCAATGCGTTTTAAGTAACGAAATTTTTATACCCTGTACACATACTGTGTATCAGGGTATATTGTGTTTGTGCAAAAGCCAAATGTATGTAACGCACAGAAGGAGGGTCGGGGGACCCCATAAAGTATATATATTCTTGATCGGGACGACAAGAGAAGTTGATTAAGCCATGTCCGTCCGTCTGTCCGTCCGTCCGTCCGTCCTCACCAATGGTTCTCGGAAACTATAAGAGCTAGAGACTTGAAATTTTGTGGGTAGACTCGTGATGCTCGGCAGCAGATCAAGTTTGAATGGTTTTGTGCCACGCCTACTCCTTCCCGCCCATCCAGCACCGCCCACTTTTTGAAAACGCTATAACTCGAGCATCCAAAAAGATAGAAACATGAAAGTCGGTATGTAGACTCAGTATGAGTACCTCTACAAAACTGCATACCACAATTTTACCCCCTCCCCTTAATTTCCCCTCCCCAAGTATTTTTCTTAAAAAAGCTACATCTCCAAAACAAACAAAGGTATGAACCTGAAATTTTGTATACAAGCTCAGTGATAATACATCTTAAAAACTGCATACCACAAATTTCCCCTCTCTTTGATGGCTACCCCTCAGAGGCCTACAAACTTAAATTTTTCGTAAAATCCAAATTTTTTGACCGATTTTCTTGATATTTTGAACACTATTTGAATAGGCGACGTCAGATCAATATGTTTTTGTAGATTGAGGGTGTGGCACCGCCTACCATGTGTGCAGGGTATTATATTGTCGAGTATACTCGACTATACCGCCCTTACTGGTTTGCAGTAAGTTCATCTCCTACAGACGTGACCGTCTCGCTCGCCGTGGGGGAGGTGTCCTAATAGCAATTAATTCAAGTTTTCGTTCGGAATTAATTCAACTTAGTTTGGCTGATGATGTTGAATTTGTTGGTGTAAAGATTAGTTTAGGTCAACTAACTGTTTTCGTCACATGCTCTTACATTCCACATGGCTCTACTCTGGAGGTCTATTTGAACCACGTTAGGGCGTTAAGATCAATATATGAGGTCATACAAGACCGAGACTTTCTCATTGTACTTGGTGATTTTAACCTTCCATATATCTCTTGGTCTTACCCCGATGACTCAAATTTTCTAATACCTTCTGGGCAACACGACTTACCTCTCTTTCAGACAAATGGTGTCGTGAACTCAATGAACAGATCGCTTGATCTTGTGTTGACTAACGACTCTAATGGTATAGTTGTGTCTAGATGTGATCCATTGTCTCGGCCGGAAGATTCATTTCACCCAACAGTAGGAATAATTGTCAAGTGTTCGGTGTGGTAGGTCGCATGTCAAATTTGTCCTGTGTTTTTTATTAACCTCTCACTTATTTTTGTTTAAAAAGTTGTGAAATTTGATTTAAAAAATTAATTATTGTTTTGATTGTGTTTTTTGAAAATTTGTTTATGTTTTTAATCAAAACTTAATTAGATTTCACTATTTTAAATAATTACAAGTGTTTTTGTTTTTGTAAAATAACACTTGCGTTGTAATTGTTGTTTCATTTAACATCTGGTGAGAGTTTCTTTTGTGTTGTGATTCGCTCTGTTCTGCTTGTTCTTATAAGAGTCGTGATTGTTTCTCTTGAAATAAAATCCTACACTCTTAATCGTTAACCCGTTAACGTCAAGCAAGCAAATTTCAACACTTCATTATACCCTGTACACATACTGTGTATCAGGGTATATTGTGTTTTTTTATTTATTAATATTCTTGTTGTTTCTATACTTTTCACGTATGTGAAATAGTATAATAACTTTGTGCTGAAGCTTGTAACAGATCGAAATATTCATTTCCGACTATATAAAGTATATATATTCTTGATCAGGACGACAAGACGAGTTGATTTAGCCATGTCCGTCTGTCCGTCTGTCTGTATATATACAATCTCCTCCCACAGTTTTTAAGATATCGAGCTGAAATTTTGCACAGAGACTTCTTATTCGTGCAGTCAACTCATTTGTCGGATCCAGCCATATCGGACCACTGGAACTGGTAGCCCCCATACGAAAAGAAGAAGAAAAGTGAACAAAACTTGAATCGTTGTATGGAAAACTTTTTTGTTTTGTATGATAGAGTGCTGAAATTTTAAACATAGTAGTTCTACATAGTCCGACTACATGCCTGAAAGTTTCATTGGGATTGGACATCTTGAACTGGTAGCTCCCATACAAAATGAAGAAGAGGAAGAGAAGCAATATTCACGTCGTTGTATGGACAACTTTTTTGTTTTTCAACCAATTGACTTGAAATTTTAAAGTTATGTTCTTGGGGAGGAATGAAAACTATTTTGACCAAAAGTGGGCGTAGCCACGCCCACTTCTAGCGAAAATTGACCCGTTGTATGGAAAACTTTTTTGTTTTTTAACCAATTGACTTGAACCTTTGCAGTTATTCTCATAGGGAGGAATGAAAACTGTTTTGATCAAAAGTGGGCAAAGCCACGCCCACTTATAGCTAAACTTGACCCTTTGTATGGAAAACTTTTTTGTTTTTTAACCAATTGACTTGAAACTTTACAGTTATGTTCTTAGGGAGGAATGAAAACAATTTTGACCAAAAGTGGGCGTAGCCACGCCCACTTCTAGCGAAATTTGACCCGTTGTATGGACAACTTTTTTGTTTTTTAACCAATTGACTTGAAACTTTGCAGTTATGTTCTTAGGGAGGAATGAAAACTATTTTGACCAAAAGTGGGCATGGCTACGCCCACTTATCGCAAAACTTGAACCGCTGTATGGAAAACTTTTTTGTTTTTTAACCAATTGACTTGAAACTTTACAGTTATGTTCTTAGGGAGAATTAAAACTATTTTGATCAAAAATGGACATGGCTACGCCAAATTATCGCAAAACTTCAACCGCTGTATGGAAAACTTTTTTGTTTTTTAACCAATTGACTTGAAACCTTACAGTTATGTTGTTAGGGAGGCATGAAAACTATTCATTTAGTTTTTTAGTGACACAACGTGAAAAGTATTATAGCTTCAGCCTTGCTGAAGATAGCGTCCTTACTGGTTTTTATTTATATTTTTATTTTTTTTATTATTATTAAAATAAAATATGCCTTGCTGTTTGCCTAAGTGCCCAATTAAGAGTGAAAAAGAACTCTTTGTGGCTGTGAGTCTACTGCTCACCTAAAATGTGCCGAACTAAACGGCCGCATGGCTGACATTTTGGAGAAAAACATCGGACTTCACTGGTGCTGTCCAAAATATCGCTCGTCAGAGATTGAGTTACGCAAGTGGGTCAATCTTATGCATAATGCATACAAAGATATTTCGAGTGATTTGGAACGACTTAACGAAAAATTTAACTCAGCGCGATCTATTTCATCCTTCAAAATCTCAGTGCCAGAATCTTTCTTCAACGCTTTAGTTGGCTCAAATTTCTTGCCTGATGGTTGCGTTGTGCATGAGTTCAAATTTAAAGACCGTACTAATACGGCAAATACGGTCAAGCCTTCTGGGTCAAAAAACTGATTACTCCCCGTAACACCCCTTCAGTTTTGACACTAAGCTTTCAAAATGTCAGAGGGTTAAACTCAAAACTAACTTCTCTTTATTTAAAAAGTTTTTCATTATCTTCTGATATCATTGTCTTTGTTGAAACATGGCTTCGCCCTGATGTTTTAAACTCGGAACTTTTCTGTGACAGCTTTATTACTTTTCGCAAAGATCGTCTTGGCAAAATTGGTGGTGGAGTTATGATCTCTGTTGCTGTTCAACACACATCGGAACAAATTTGTGTGATAGGTACTGACGATATTGAGCTAATATGCGTTAAAATAACTCTTGCAAAGACTCAAGTTTTCATTACGTGCTCTTACATTCCACCGAAATCAGAACCATCTGTTTATTCTGCACATATAAAGGCTATTCAATCTGGACTAGACTTGGTTAAGGATTCAGTTACAATGCTTATTTTTGGAGACTTCAACCTCCCTCACATTTCTTGGATTGCATCCGACAATTCAAATATAGTATCTCCTTTGTCTAGTAATGATTTTATTGATTCTTTGTTTGAATCATCATTTAACCAAATAAACAGCATAAAAAATTCTAAAGATCGAATTTTAGATCTTGTTTTTATAAACAACATTGAGTTCGCATCACTTTGCAGATGCCCTCCGGTATCACAACCTGAAGACTCTTACCATCCAACGTTGGAGCTTACAATTACACTAAACTCACTAACAAATCCTCGACAAAATCCTCTAGATGCCAAATGTAACCTTGTATTTTGTTTTAGAAAAACCGATTTGGAACGACTTGGTCTTTTGCTTTCTAACACTGATTGGTCGTACATTCATAACACGCCCAACATTGAACTGGCAGTAAAGTTTTTTAACGCAACTATGTATAAACTGTTTAAATTGTGCGTACCAAGAGTTAAGATTATATCACATGTAAATAAACCGCCGTGGTTTTCAAAAGAATTATCTGGTCTAAAGAACTTAAAAAATAGATTATTTAAAAAATATAAGAGAACCGGATCTCTTGTTGATTATGTAAACTATGCAAAAGCTCGTTATAAATTCACTTTATGTAATAAACGAGATTACGATTTTTACCTAATTAAATTAAAATCCAATATATATCGCGATCGTAAAAATTTTTTTAATATAATTAAATACAAGAGTAACTCTAACTCATTTCCGTCATGTATGAAATTCAATGGTGTGGAAGGAAATGATGATGCAACGATATCCAACCTCTTTGCAGAATTTTTCCAAAGCACATATAAAAACTATTCATACCAAAACGTAACGTAGTTGCGTTTTAAAGCACTTCGCTGAAATGTTGTTTTATGCATTATGTACGCTTTTCAACATGTCGCTTAAAAACTCTATTGTCCCCACCATTTGGAAAGAGTCTTACATTATACCCCTTTACAAAAAAGGCAGTAAGGTTGACATTTCTAATTACAGAGGCATTGCTAAACCGTGTGCTATTCCAAAACCATTTGAACAAATCATTACGGAACAGCTACAGCACTTTGTGCCATCACTTCTAAATTTGTCTCAGCATGGCTTTCTCAAGAAACGGTCGACGGTAACTAACTTATTGGAATTCACTTCAATTGTCAATCGAAATTTTTCCTCCGGATTCCAAACCGATGTTGTATACACAGATTTCAGTAAAGCATTTGATTGTGTTTGTCACTCTCTGCTTTTAGCAAAACTCGAAACTTATGGTTTTCCATCATCATTAGTCCGTTGGCTGTCGTCCTATCTTGAATCTCGAACTCAATGTGTTCTTTTTAAAACATCGGTTTCGAGACGAATTTTTGTTACTTCAGGGGTTCCTCAAGGTAGTCACCTTGGCCCCTTATTGTTTAATATATTTATAAATGACTTGCCTACTGTGATCAAACACTGTCTTGTTTTAATGTATGCTGATGACGTGAAATTATGTCTAACCGTTAATTCTATAGATCAGCAGAATCTGCTTCAGTCTGATCTTGACTCTCTCTCACAATGGTACGCTGTAAACAATTTATTGTTAAACAGTGATAAATGCAAGCTAATGTCTTTTTATAGAAAAAAACTATTTGTTTGCACGTACAAGTTAAATAATCTGGAGCGTATCTCTCAGTTTAATGACCTTGGTGTTTTGATGGATCCAAAACTTCATTTCGCTTCACATATTTCGTTGTCTGTTAATAAGGCTAGAGGCGTACTGGGTTTCATCAAAAGATGGTCCAAGGAATTTAATGACCCGTACACAACTAAATTGCTTTACACTTCTTTAGTACGGCCCATCTTGGAATATGCATCGTGTGTTTGGGATCCTCAGTGTGGAAAGTATAAGAACCAAATTGAGTCTGTTCAGAAACAGTTCCTTCCTCCCTATAGTAGTCGGTTGAAGCTTATTAATTTGCCATCATTATCTAGTCGTAGAACTATGCTTGGTACTTTGTTTTTGCATAACCTAATAAATGGCATGATATTCTCTCCTACATTGTTGGCGTATATACAGTTCAATGTTCCCGCTAGAGTAACCAGAAATTTTAGTCCGATCTGTCTCAGTACCTGCAGATCGACATATTTAGATCATGACTCGTTTCGTGTTTTATGTAGGTATTATAACAGATATTTTAGTTTAATTGAGAACTGCTCCTCTACTAATCTTATAAAACGTAGTATTCTAACGTATTTAAATAAGTAAAATTTTGTTTATTAAAACTACATAACATAACTAATTGTGTAACTTAGTAGTATTAAAGAAACTGTTTAAAAATTAGTTTATTAGTATTCTTATTGTGTGTAGAGTAAGTAGTAAAGCGACTGTTGACTTTGTCTGTAGTCGCGGAACAGGCTGACCTGGTGTTGCAAGTCCACTTGAGGGTAGTGCGCTACCACAACGTCTTGCGCCTGTAGTTAGTAAAAAAAAAAAAAAAAAAAAAAAAACCCTGGGTCTAACATCTCCTTACATTTCGACAAATGTACCGTTTCAGCGTCGTTTCTGTTTTCGAAAGACTGACTTCGATTTATTAAATTCTTTAATTGAACAGATAGATTGGTCCATATTATATAGTTGTCATGATATTTTTTTGGGAACTAGGTTCTTTTATGACACTCTTTACAGTGTTTTTAATGCGTGTGTCCCCATTCGTTCTTCGCCAAGGCTGTCTCTACGACCTCCATGGTTTTCTCGCCAGTTGTCAAATCTAAAAAATGTCAAATCCAGGCTTTATAAAAAATTTAAAATGTCTGGTTTCCTGTCGGACTTTTCTAGATATTCTGTAGCTCGTTCTCAGTTTTTCTCGCTTAATAGCATCTGTTATAAAAATTACTTGTGTCGATGTAAAAGTCAATTCTCACGCGACCCTAAAACGTTTTATAACTTTGTAAATTCTAAGCGTAGAACTGCGATGTATCCGTCATTCTTCCTTGATGCCAAGTTGGCCTCCGATGATCTTGGTATCTCAAATTTGTTTGCCGAGTTCTTTCAAACGACTTACTCGTCATCAACCTCATATTCATACCCAATAACTTCCATCAATGCTTTTGTCTCCCCTGTTTTGGATTATGATAATGTTTTAAAAAGTTTCGAAAGTTGCGAAGTTGCGAAATCGTTGTGCAAGCCTTTATTTAAACTTTTCAATTTGTCTCTTCATAACGCTTCGTTTCCCCCTATTTGGAAAGAATCGTTTATTATTCCTCTTCACAAGAAGGGTAATAAGTCGGATGTATCTAATTACAGAGGCATATCCAAATTTTCTGCGATTCCTAAACTTTTTGAAAAAATTATTATTGCAAGCTTGCAACATAGCTGTAAATCGGTGATGACAACTTCACAGCAGGGGTTTTTAAAGAGTAGGGGCTGCTTTTCTTCATAAGCTTGTTGTTGGTTTTATTGATTCTTCAAACCTACTTAGTCAGATTAATTTCAACGTCCCACGTCGCAATACAAGATATTTTGTCCCAATAACTTTGCACAGATATACAACTAACTATGCACTTCACGATCCGTTTCGCGTGTTATGTATGATTTATAATAATCTTTATCGCGTCCTCTCACCTGAAATCTCTCTCACAACGCTTAACGCAACAATTCTTCGGTATCTACGGGAAGCTGAACGCCTTTAGCGGCATGGATAATCGTTTCTTGGTGGGCTGATGGTGCTCTTCGGAATCTAAGTCTCTGACCACACATGGCTGTGAGTAGGGGCATAGCTTGCATGGTGCAAATAAATTTCCCCCACCGGGTCGGAGACTAAAATACACTGCGTGTTTATATCTATATATAATATGAGTTTTTGTTTTATATTTTTCTCTTTATTTAAATTATTATATTTTTATTACTTATATATTACCCGCTATATTTTAGTATTATTTTATTCTGTTTGTGTTCATATACGTACATTTAAGGTAAACGTCCCAGTAATGGATCATGTCCCAGTTATGAATCAGTACATCGAACAATAACAAGTTTCATATTCTTTCACAAGCGGGATCTTTTTGACACATATGTGTCACACTGAGTCATGGTGTCATTTTGTTATAATTTGTTTCACTGCGGAGTTTTATTTAAATTAATAGAAGAAAAAACACTTCGATAATTGTTTTTCATTAAATTTTTTAGTGACTATCGTCTTCATACCTCACTTTTTAATATTTAATTATTAAATAGCAACTTCAATTGATAATCAAGAAATAATAACGATATTTTGTCAACCTGATCCATTACTAGGACAACACGATTCATTACTGGGACAAGTGATCAATCACTGGGACAAAGAGTAATGAATTATTAAAGATCGAAATTTGTTTATTTAACGGATAATAACACGGGTCCACACGAATTTTGAGTCTGCGTTGTGTACCTCTGATTTTGATTACTTATGCCTAACTAATTAAAGAAAAAATATTTTTATCTATTAAAGTTTGCTTTTGTAGTTACTACAATGAAATTTATTTTTTATGAAAGAGCTCTATTTTTATACCCTGTACACAGACTGTGTATCAGGGTATATTAAGTTTGTTTGAGACTGTTTGTATGTAACGCATAGAAGGAGGGGAGGGGGACCCTATAAAGTATATATATTCTTGATCAGGATGACAAGATGAATTAATATAGCCCTGTCTGTCCGTCCGTCCGTCTGTCCTCACCAATGGTTCTCGAAAACTATAAGAGCTAGAGACTTGAAATTTGGTGGATAGACTCGTGAGGTCAAACGCTAGATCAAGTTTGAAGGATTTTTTACCACGCCCATTTCTTCCCGCCCATCGAGCACAACAAAAGGTAATTTTTTTCTTAAAATTGCTGTATCTCCTAAAGTATAAAGAATACAATGCTGAAATTGTATTGCAACTCAGATAACATACCTTTTTAAAACTGCATACAACAAACTACCACTTTCCCCGCAAAGACCAACACACTAAAATTTTGCAGCAATGCTTTGTAACAAAATACGTACTAAAGCGCCATCTAATGGCAACATTGCACTGTGAGCCCTGCCTCACCTTAGCAAATTCACAAACCATATCGTGGTACACTGCTTTTGCTGTCGGCGAATGTTTAACGTGTTATCAACATAGGTGTGTGTACAGGGTATTATATAGTTGAGAATACTCAACTATACCGCCCTTACTGGTTTAATTTCAATTATTACATGTAAAAGGAAAACAGTTTTGTATTCACATTTTATTATTGACTTTAATTCTACAAGACGACATATATAAACCCACAAATACAAAAAATAATACAAATAAGACTTTAAAAATGAACAGACTTGGTATTTCTTCTGTGTAAGTTGGAACTTTTTCGTATGAGCCCCCAAATGTAGTCACCCATCATATTTTCATTATATTGTCCTTGATAACGCTTTTCAAAGTTTATTACATCTTGGTGGAAACGTTCCCCTTGCTCTTCCGAATAGTTGTCTTTAAAGTTATCCAAATGAGCATGTATCATGTGGACTTTCAATGACATTCTGCAACCCATAACTTTGAAGTTGTGAAGCATATCAGTAATAAGCTCCGTGTAATTCTCTGCCCTTCTATTGCCAAGAAAGCCATTAATCACTGTTTTAAGGCTGAGCCACGCTTGTTTTTCGTGGGTACTGAGGAGCTGTAGGAATTGTTCACTGGCCATTATTTTCTTTATTTGTGGACCAATGAAAATACCAGCTTTAATTTTAGCCTCTGACAATTTCGGGAAAAATGATTTTAAATATTGAAAGGCCTCAGAGTCTTGACGCAGAGCCTTTACGAACTGCTTCATCAGACCTAATTTAATGTGCAATGGAAGCATTAAAATATGATCGGGCTTCACAATCGGTTCATTTTTGACATTATGTTGAAACTCGCTCCGTTGTGGCCATGAGTGCTGCTGGTAGTGAAGTGTATCGGCTCTACTGTCCCATAAACAAATGTAACACGGATATTTAGTGTACCCGCCTTGCATTCCCATCAGAAATCCAACCATTTTGAAATCTCCTATCACTGGCCAGGCGTACTCTTCATATTTTAAAACTTGTAGCAACATTTTAACGCTCTCGTAATTTTCTTTAAGCATTACAGAATGAGCAAGGGGAAGAGATGGAAATATATTTCCATTGTGAAGAAGAACTGCCTTTAAGCTTCTTGTAGAGCTGTCGATGAAAAGACGCCATTCAGAGGGAATGCAAGGGATTCCGATTGCTTCAAACAAACCTTTAACATCATTGCAATAACAAAGTCCGTCTTCTTTTGTAAAGAATCCAGAAAATGTTTTATGACGTGTTCTTTGGTCACTTATTTTAACATCGCTCTTGAGCAAATTCCATTGTTTTAGTCGTGAAGCTAATATTTCTGCTTTAAGTTTAGGTAGATTTAAATCTCTTACTAAGTCATCAAACTCTTCTGAATTAATTATATGTGGTTCAACAGATGGTGATGTGATCACGAACTCGCTGTCTCCGCTATTACTAGATATTTGTGATAGCGGTAACTGCTCTTCTGCCTTCCGCTTTGGGTGCGAAGGCACAGGGAAGTTCTCACTGTGGGGTACTGGAGCAGACGTTGATGGTAGGTTTGGGTATTCAATCTTTTTGGCATTTTTACCAGCGCGACGCTTACTTGGATTTACTACACAAAAATAACAATCATGGATATGGTCAGTTGGTTCCCTCCATATTCTTGGTACAGCAAACTTCATACTTTTTTTTTCTCCACGATACCAGGTTGAAAAAAAATTGACATTATTTAATAACGAATGACACATTTAATGTGTGTCAGAATAGGTATAGTTATATATATAAATTTTAAATAAAAGTATGATGTATTTTCTTACCCTCTAAAGTATTTTTGCAGTTACTACATGAGAAATGAGGTGCCCATACTTTATCTTGACTTCGCACGGATAAATTAAAATAAGCTTCATAGGCTTCACAAAGTCTTGTATTTGACGACAAACAAATTTTTTTGGCTCTCACTTTAATAAATTCGCCGCAAATATAACAAAAAGAGTCCACGGGATTTTTGCACTTTTTGGAAGACATTTTAGGCCTCCCGACACATAAAATACGTTATTCCTTTGCAAAGCGCACGCGCACACTGCCGTTGACAGTTTGTCACTCCCGCTACACACCTACAGCCCCCCCTGCCACTCTCCTGTATCTTCTATGCAACGGCTCCTAAAAAAACTGCTAAATCACTATAATATTCGTTTTACATTGTGTAAAGGTACAAAAGCAAACTTTATTTATTATAAATAGAGTTTCTGCTTCTTTTTCGATGTATACAATCAGAAAATATTCACTAAATAACAGACTCAAAGAAAAATATTTTTTTGTTGACTTGTGTAATTAATATAATGGAATGTGTATCTTGTTCTTAAAAGACTAAATGTCCAAATAAAAACCAGTAAGGATTGGAGTCGACAGTACTCGACTTCGACATACCCTGTACCTTCAATTAGTAACGTCTGTTGTAGGGCGTTGCCCCGCCCACTTTTTAATCGAAACAGATTTCCTTTCCATTCAATATCATACATGCTAATTTTTGCTATTCAAGACCAATTCGTTACAGAGATATAACGGTTTTCTATTTTGGCTATATGTGGGCGTGGTTACGCCCATTTTATATTTGAATCTTACTATACTCCACCCCAAAAGCATACATGCAAAGTTTCATTCTTGTAGGTTGTATGGTTCTTGAGATATGAGCGTTTGAAATTTTTACTATATAGGGGCGTGGTCACGCCCTTTTTTTTTTTTTTTTTTTTCTTATGGTTTGAGTCAGCTATATACACACCAAATTTGGTGTTCCTATCACAAAAGACAACGCAGAAAATACGACTTTTGTACTATTTTACCCGAGGTAGCTTCAGTTATTTGCCCCTCACCCCTAAACTAACTCAAAAAGGGGGAAGCCAAAATAAACTTGATCTGCGTAATGAATCACAAAATCGAACTGCGAAGAGCTTTTGGTCCTATCTATTATAGTTTCCGAGATCGACGCGTTCATACAGACAGACGGACGGACGGACGGACGGACAGACGGACATGGCTAAATCGACTTCTCTTTCGATACTGATCAAGAATATATATACTTTGTATAGTCGGAGATGTCTCCTTTAAGGTGTTACATACATTGTTGACGTGCACAAAACTAATATACCCTTGTACCATAAGGTACAGGGTATAAAAACAAACATGGTGAATGTACGTTTTTTCAGGTTAAAGTGACAAATTGAAATTAAATTTTTCCTTAGCTGATCCATGACTGGGACGTTTACCTTACTTATTTTTATACCCTGTACACATACTGTGTATCGGGGTATATTGTGTTTGTTTGAGCGAAATGTATGTAACGCACAGAAATATTCACTTGCGACTATATAAAGTATATATATTCTTGATCAGGATGACAAGAGAAATTGATTAAGCCATGTCCGTCCGTCTGTCCGTCCGTCCGTCTGTCTGTCTGTCTGTCCGTCCGTATTCACCAATGGTTCTCAGAAACTATAATAGCTAGAGACTTGAAATTTGGAGGGTAGACTCGTGATGCTCGGCAGCAGATCAAGTTTGAACGGTTTTGTGCCACGCCCACTCCTTCCCGCCCATCCAGCACCGCCCACTTTTTTAAAACGCTATAACTCGAACATCCAAAGAGATAGAAACATTAAAGTCGGTATGTAGACTCAGTATAACTAGCACTACAAAACTGCATACCACAATTTTTCCCCCTCCTCTTCATTTCCCCTCCCACAGTTGTTTTCTTAAAATGGCTGTATCTTCAAAACTATTAAAGATACGAACCTGAAATTTTGTAGACAAGCTCAGTATATACGTATCTTAAAAACTGCATACCACAAAATTCCCCTCTTTTTGATAGTTACCCCCCAATGACCTACAAACTCAAATTTTTCGTAAATTCCACATTTTTTGACCGATTTACTTGAAATTTTGAACAATATTTGATCGGGCGATGTCAAATCAAAATTTTTTTTGTAGATTTGGGGTGTTGCACCGCCTACTGTGTGTGCAGGGTATTATATTGTCGAGTATACTCGACTATAGCGTCCTTACTGGTTATTCTTTACTTTGTGCTGAAGTTTGTAACAGATCGAAATATTAATTTCCGACTATATAAAGTATATATATTCTTGATCAGGACGACAAGACGAGTTGATTTAGCCATGTCCGTCTGTCCGTCTATCTGTATATATACAATCTCCTCCCACAGTTTTGAAGATATCGAGCTGAAATTTTGCACAGAGACTTCTCATTCGTGCAGTCAACTCATTTGTCGGATCCAGCCATATCGGACCACTGGAACTGGTAGCCCCCATACGAAAAGAAGAAGAAAAGTGAACAAAACTTGAATCGTTGTATGGAAAACTTTTTTGTTTTGTATGATAGAGTGCTGAAATTTTAAACATAGTAGTTCTACATAGTACGACTACATGCCTGAAAGTTTCATTGAGATTGGACATCTGGAACTGGTAGCTCCCATACAAAGTGAAGAAGAGGAAGAGAAGCAATATTCACGTCGTTGTATGGACAACTTTTTTGTTTTTCAACCAATTTACTTGCAACTTCGTAGTTATGTTCTTGGGGAGGCATTAAAACTATTTTGACCAAAAGTGGGCGTAGCCACGCACACTTATAGCGAAAATTGACCCGTTGTATGGAAAACTTTTTTGTTTTTTAACCAATTGACTTGAAACTTTACAGTTATGTTCTTAGGGAGGAATGAAAACTATTTTGACCAAAAGTGGGCGTGGCCACGCCCTTTTATAGCGAAAATTGACCCGTTGTATGGAAAACTTTTTTGTTTTTCAACCAATTGACTTGAAACTTTACATTTATGTTCTTAGGGAGGCATGAAAACTATTTAGACCAAAAGTGGGCATGACCACGCCCACTTATAGCGAAAATTGACCCGTTGTATGGAAAACTTTTTTGTTTTTTAACCAATTGACTTGAAACCTTATAGTTATGTTCTTAGGGAGGAATGAAATCTATTTAGACCAAAAGTGGGCATGACCACGCCCACTTATAGCGAAAATTGACCCGTTGTATGGAAAACTTTTTTGTTTTTTAACCAATTGACTTGAAACTTTACAGTTATGTTCTTAGGGAGGAATGAAAACTATTAAGACCAAAAGTGGGAAAGACCACGCCCACTTACAGCGAAAATTGACCCGTTGTATGGAAAACTTTTTTGTTTTTAACCAATTGACTTGAAACCTTACAGTTATGTTCTTAGGGAGGCATGAGAACTATTCATTTAGTTTTTTTTGTAGTGACACAACGTGAAAAGTATTATAGCTTCAGCCTTGCTGAAGATACCGTCCTTACTGGTTTTAATTAATATTATTTTTAAATTAGAACTATAATCAACTAAACTTAAGTTACTATCTAACAGTTCATTGTTATGAAATCGAATAAATAAATAAATACAGACGGACGGACAGACGGACGGACGGACGGACATGGCTAAATCGACTTCTCTTTCTCTGATCAAGAATATATGTATATACTTTGTATAGTCGATGTCTCCTTTAAGGTGTTACATACATTGTCGACGTGCACAAAACTAATATACTTTTGTACCATAAGGTACAGGGTATAACAACAAAATTTTGTGTAGCCTAATTGAAGCCCAAGCAGCAGAGCTATGACTTTCAAATCTCCGCAGATTTGCCATTGGTGTTCATTATACTTAATGCACAACAAAAGAGTTTTCATATTTTCATAAGTCTCTTTCATATGGACTGCGTGAGCAATAGGAATTGAAGGTAAAATATTTCGGTTATGTAACAAAACAGCTTTTAAACTTAATTTAGAGCTATCTATGAAAAGCTTCCATTCACCACTGATATCTTTACAAAAAACTAAGCTTTCAACCATTTCAAAATACTGTATCAACTCTTTTTGTCTAGTACGGAAAGCTGTTACAGCCACACCATTTTCTAAAAGATTCCACTGTTGCAGTCTCGAGCCTAGAAGTTCTGCTTTGTTCTTTGGCAATTCCAAGTTCCTTACAAGATCATTTAATTCAGCTTGCGTTATCATGTGTGGCTGTGATGATGTAGTAGGTACTTCGTATTCTGACATTGAGGAAATAGATGATGAAGTAGATGTGATTTTATCTTTGTTGTCGATAATTTTAGGAGGTTTGGTGATTGGGTGAAGATCGCCGTGCGGCAGAGGGCGACTAGACGATGGTACATTTGGATATACTATGGCACTTTTCTTTTTTTTAGAAACACCTTTACCTTTTCCGAATACTTGGGTTGTCAGGCAGAAATAACAATCAGTTTCGTGATTTGCATTGGCACTGCGAAACGAAATGATGTTTTTTTGCCACTCAGCCAATTTCTCAAACCTATAGCACACGAATTGCAGAAGAAATGTGGAACCCAGCTTTTGTCCTGATGTGACATGTATGTCTTTGTTAAAATAGTAAGAATAGAATATCACCTATCCGCAAATGTAACAAAAAATGTCGGGATTGTTCACACATTTAAAAAATTTTTAGTTTCACTTTTTTTTTCACTTTTAGCACATTTAGTATTCAGTAATACAGAACAGGACTAAAGTACGATATTTTTAACATTTGATGCCAACTATCAAAATTAATATGAACACTGTCAAGTTGAATGAGGGTAGAATCGTAAAATTTGGGAGACATGAGGTATCTTGAAAACTTAAACTAATAAATTACTTTTACTTATCATGTATATATATATCATGTATAGACAAGCAGAAATTAGTTAAAATTATTTCGGATACTTTTGCATTGTAGACTAGCGTAATCAAAATATCATGAAAATCAATCAAAAAATGAGGAATTTTCGAAAAATTTGAGTTTGATGGTCATCATCATCAAAGAGAGGGGAAATTTGTGGTATGCAGTTTTAAAGGTATATATTTTGTGGTATGCAGTTTAGTTTAGTTTGTATACCGAATTTCGGGTTCGTACCGTACACAACAATTTTAAGAAAACCACTTAGGGAGGGGAAATAAAGGGAAAGGGGAGTCGGACACGGCCTAATCAATTTCTCTTGTCGTCCTGATCAAGAATATATATACTTTGAGGGGTCCCCCTCCCCTCCTTCTGTGGGTTACATACATTTCGTTCAAACAAACTTAATATACCTTGACACACTGTATGTGTAGGGTAAAAACAGCAGAATTCGCCATTTAACGAATGTGATATGACTTTTGTGGAAGGACATCAGAGTTGCAACTCGTTGGCACAAATTCCATACTTCGTTTGACAATGCTGAGCTGCACACATTTTATGTCAGTGTGTAGAGTGTATGTATGGACGATTTGATATGGCCATTAATGATGCACGAATCCTAATGTAAAAATCCAAATCCTAGTACGAATCCGAATCTGATTACAAATGCAAACCTGATTACGAATCCCACCATAAACGAATCCTATTACATTATGATCCTATATTGTATTGTTTTTCTGAAACCGATTTTGACAATTAAATTGTATGCACTTTAACAATTTTGCATGATTCAATTTTATTCAATACAAAACCATTTCTTTAAAGTGATTCAGCTAACTGAGCGCACAGAAATACCAGTAAGATTATAACATACAAATGTCCCAATAAGTTCAAAAACAGTAAGTGTGTACAGGTATTGTCAAGAAAATAGCACACTATCCAACTTAATATTTTGAAATAATATATTTTGACATGTAAACCAGTAAGGATTGAAGTCTATAGTACTCAACTTCGACATACCCTGTACCTTCAATTAGTAACGGCTGTAATAGGGCGTTGCCCCGCCCAATTTTTAAGCGAAACATATTTCATTTTCATTCAATTTCATATATACCAATTTTTACTCTTTTAGACCAATTTGTTACATAGATATAACGGTTTTCTATTTTGGCTATATGTAGGCGTGGCCACGCCTATATTATGATTGAATCTTGTTACACTATATCCCAATATTATACACACCAAATGTCATTACTGTAAGTTATATGGTTCACGAGATATAAGCATTTTAAATTTGCACTAGATGTGGGCGTAGTCACGCCCATTTTCTATTCTATCTTCTTGGGCTTCAAGTCAGCTATATACACTTTAAATTTGGTGATCCTATCTAAAAAGAGTTGCAAATACGACTTTTTTATTATTTTACCCGAGGTACCTTCAGTTATTTGCTCCTCACCACTAAACTAATTCTCGGAGGGGAAAAACAAAATAAACTTGATGAATAACAGCATCGATAATTTTGATTCTATCTATTATAGTTTCCGAGATCGACGCGTTCATACAGACAGACGGACATGACAAAATCGATATCTCTTTTAATACTGATCAAGAATACGTATACTTTGTACTGTCGGGGATGTCTCCTTCTGGGTGTTACATACATTGTCGACGTGCACAAAACTAATATACCCTTGTACCATAAGGTATAAAAAAGGCGTTAAGCCGAGTTGACAACTTATTATACCTTGTACTCATAGTGTGTTAGGGTATATAAAGTTTGTTTGAGACCAAAAGGATGTAACGCATAAAAGGAGGGGAGGAGGACCCCATAAAGTATATATATTCTTGATCAGGACGACAACAGAAATTGATTAAGTCATGTCCGTTTATCCGTATTCACCAATGGTTCTCGGAAACCATAATAGCTGGAGGCTTGAAATTCGGAGGCTAGACTCGTGATGCTCGGCAGTAGATCAAGTTTATTGAAGTGAAACTTCTTATGCGCCGGTTATGAATATGAAGAGTAAAATTTCAAGGTAACTTTTCGCAGATTTCGTAACATGTTATAAGTATTTATATTGCGAAAATTAGAAAACATTAATTTTGCAACTTGAAATCAAACAACTCAGTGGCAGCGGGGTAGAGTCGAAGGCTTCCACTCCATGTGACACGGGTTGAAGCCCCAGGTGACACTCATACTTATTATTTTATACTTTTCACGTATGTGAAATAGTATATTAACTTTGTCACGAAGTTTGTAACAGATCGAAATATTTATTTCCGATTATATAAAGTATATATATTCTTGATCAGGACAACAAGACGAGTTGATTTAGCCATGTCCGTCTGTCCGTCTGTCTGTATATATACGATCTCCTCTCACAGTTTTCAAGATATCGAGCTGAAATTTCGCACAGAGACTTTTAATTTGTGCGACCGACTCATTTGTCGGATCCAGCCATATCGGACAATTGGAACTGGTAGCCCCCATACGAAAAGAAGAAGAAAAGTGAACAAAACTTGATAGAGGGCTGAAATTTTAAACATAGTAGTTTTACATAGTCCCACTAAATGCCTGAAAGTTTAATTGAGATCGGGCAACTGGAACTGGTACCTGCCATACAAAATGAAGAAGAACCAGTAAGGACGCTATCTTCAGCAAGGCTGAAGCTATAATACTTTTCACGTTGTGTCACTAAAACCCTAAATGAATAGTTTTCATGCCTCCCTAAAAACATAACTATAAAGTTTCAAGTCAATTGGTTAAAAAACAAAAAAGTTTTCCATACAACGGTTCAAGTTTTGCGATAATTGGGCGTAGCCATGCCCATTTTTGATCAAAATAGTTTTCATTCTTCCCTAAGAACATAACTGTAAGGTTTCAAGTCAATTGGTTAAAAAACAAAAAAGTTTTCCATACAACGGTTCCAGTTTCGGTATAAGTGGGTGTAGCCATGCCAACTTTTGCTCAAAATAGTTTTCATTCCTCCCTAAGAACATAACTGTAAAGTTTCAAGTCAATTGGTTAAAAAACAAAAAAGTTTTCCATACAACGGGTAAAGTTTCGGTATAAGTGGGTGTAGCCATGCCAACTTTTGGTCAAAATAGTTTTCATTCCTCCCTAAGAACATAACTGTAAAGTTTCAAGTCAATTGGTTAAAAAACAAAAAAGTTTTCCATACAACGGGTCAAGTTTCGGTATAAGTGGGTGTACCCATGCCAACTTTTGGTCAAAATAGTTTTCATTCCTCCCTAAGAACATAACTGTAAAGTTTCAAGTCAATTGGTTAAAAAACAAAAAAGTTTTCCATACAACGGGTCAAGTTTAGCTATAAGTGGGCGTGACTACGCCCACTTTTGGTCAAAATAGTTTTCATTCCTCCCTTAGAACGTAGCTGTAAAGTTTCAAGTCAATTGGATAAAAAACAAAAAAGTTTTCCATACAACGGTTCCAGTTTCGGTATAAGTGGGTGTAGCCATGCCAACTTTTGGTCAAAATAGTTTTCATTCCTCCCTAAGAACATAACTGGTTTCAAGACAATTGGTTAAAAAACAAAAAAGTTTTCCATACGACGGTTCCAGTTTCGGTATAAGTGGGTGTAGCCATGCCCACTTTTGGTCAAAATAGTTTTCATTCCTCCCTAAGAGAATAACTGCAAAGGTTCAAGTCAATTGGTTAAAAACAAAAAAGTTTTCCATACAACGGGTCAAGATTTCTTGATCTTTCAATATGGGAGCTACCAGTTCCAGTTTCCCGATCTCAATGAAACTTTCAGGCATTTAGTCGGATTATGTAAAACTGCTATGTTTAAAATTTCAGCACTCTATCTTTGAAAACAAAAAAGTTTTTCATACAACGGGTCAAGTTTAGCTATAAGTGGGCGTGGCTACACCCTCTTTTGGCCAAAATAGTTTTCATTAATCCCTAAGAACATAACTGTAAAGTTTCAAGTCAATTGGTTAAAAAACAAAAAAGTTTTCCATACAACGACGTGAATATTGCTTCTCTTCCTCTTCTTCATTTTGTATGGGAGCTACCAGTTCCAGTAGTCCAATCTCAATGAAACTTTCAGGCATGTAGTCGGACTATGTAGAACTACTATGTTTAAAATTTCAGCACCCCATCATACAAAACAAAAAAGTTTTCCATACAACGATTCAAGTTTTGTTCACTTTTCTTCTTCTTTTCGTATGGGGGCTACCAGTTCCAGAGGTCCGATATGGCTGGATCCGACAAATGAGTTGATCGCACAAATAAAAAGTCTCTGTGCAAAATTTCAGCTCGATATGGTCAAAACTATGGGAGGAGATTGTATATATACAGACAGACGGACAGACGGACATGGCTAAATCAACTCGTCTTGTCGTCCTGATCAAGAATATATATACTTTATATAGACGCAAGTGAATATTTCTGTGTGTTACAAACTTCAGCACAAAGTTAATATACTATTTCACATACGTGAAAAGTATAAAAACAAATTTGAGTCGTTGTATAGAAAAGTATTTTGTCTTGGAAGATAGACAGCTCAAATTTCAAACATGAAAACAGGAAGAGAAAACAAGATTTAAGGTTGTTGTATGGAAAACTTTTTTGTTTCTTAATCAATTGACTTGAAATTTCACACTTATGTTCTGGTGGAGGCTTTAAAACTATTTTGATAAAAATGGGCATGGTTACACCCACTTTTAGCCCAAATCATTAATTTGCATATCTCCGGTACCCAATTAGCAAAAACAATGAAAATTTAATTAATTAGATGGGGAGAAAATATATTCAGTCAAAAAAATGGGCGTGGCACAAGAAAGTGCGTGAAAAGTACGTAAGCTTCAGCCTTGTTATATAATTTTAGATTAAAAAAACAGTAAGGGAGCAATTTTCAACTTTGGCGAAACTTATATACTCTTGCAATCATTGTCCTAATTATTCGTTTTCGAAAATCCTTCGTATAGTTTTTTCAACAAGAACCATTTTCTAATTTTTGTAAAAGAAAGCTTTACAATCACACTACACTAAATTTTGCGATCTTCTATCTTATGAACTTTGCGTTGCGCATGGGTGAATTCACAGCTCGAATTAAGCGTCTTGAGACTGCCGAAACAACAAAGTCAGGAACAACGATAGATCCGATAGTTCACGTAATTTAGAAAATGTCGAATCACGTACATATATCTCGTGTTTTAGCTATCATAAACTTCTAATATCGATAATAATATTCGAAGCACTCACAAATAACAATATATAATAAATAAAATATTGTTGTACCACATTTTTCTCCCGCTTTCCCTATTTCTCTGCCTTCCAAAACTTACTAAATCTTATTCTTTATTACAAATATTCAAGAAGTTTCACTTCTTTTACGTGTACTTTGATGCACGCGCAATTTTTTATGTGCCACGTCCACTCCTTCCCGCTCAACCAGCACCACCCACTTTTTTAAATCGCTATAACTCAAACATCCAAAGAGGTGAAAGTCGGTATGCAGACACAGTATGCGTAGCTCTACAAAACTGCATACTACAATTTTCCCCCTTCTCTTCATTTTCCCACCACCAGTTGTTTTCTTAAAAACGCAACGAACCTGAAATTTTGAATACAAGCTCTCCTCTCTTTTTGATGGTTACCCCTCAGAGATCAACAAACTCATAATTTTCGTAAATTTCAAATTTTTTCACCGGTTTTCTTGATATTTTGAACAATATTTGAACGGCCGATGTCAGATCAATTTATTTTTGTAGATTTGGGGTGTGGCACGGCCTACCATGTGTGCAGGGTATTATATTGTCGAGTATACTCGACTATACCGCCCTTACTGCTATTTACAGCGAACATGCCATGGGACTATCATGCTCGTCGCATTCTTTTACCATTGAACAGGGCATGGGTTTCGTATGGGAAAAAGATCCAAATACATTGCCAAAACCATTGAGCGGAGAATGGCCTAAGCAGGGCAGCCTCATGCAAAAACAGGCCTGCAACAGCGGTGAAAGAAGGCTGGAAAAAACTGCAGGGTAGTTTACTTGACTCTGTTCTTCGGGAGACACCCTGCACATTTGAATTAATTCTACTTCTTCGCATTTATGCATTCAAAAATATACACAATCCAACTTGTCCAAATAACATGGATGGTACATACTTATTTTCATAAAATGTACTATTTTTATACCCTGTACACACACTGTGTATCAGGGTATATTAAGTTTGTTTGAGACGGTTTGTATGTAACGCATAGAAGGAGGGGAGGGGGACCCTATAAAGTATATATATTCTTGATCAGGATGACAAGACGAATTGATATAGCCCTGTCTGTCCGTCCGTCCGTCCGTCCGTCCGTCCGTCCGTCCGTCCTCACCAATGGTTCTCGAAAACTATAAAAGCTAGAGACTTGAAATTTGGTGGATAGGCTCGTGAGGTCAAACGCTAGATCAAGTTTGAAGGATTTTTTGCCACGCCCACTCCTTCCCGCCCATCGAGCACCACCCATTTTTTCAAAAGGCTGTAGCTCGAAAACCTGATGAGTTAGAAACATGAAAATGAGTATGTAGACTCAGTATGTATAGCTCTACAAAACTGCATACCACATTTTTTCCCCCTCCCCTTCGTTTCCCCTCAAAAAGTTGTTTTCTTAAAATTGCTGTATCTCCTAAACTATAATAGATACAATGCTGAAATTTTGTATGCAAACTCAGTAAACATACCTTTTTAAAACTGCATACCACAAACTTTCATTTTCAACGCTGTGTGACAACGCAAAGACAAACAAGTTGAAATTTGGCATAAATTGCGCTTTGAACACTGCTTTATCCTATTTGTAACAAAAACCGTACTTAACACTGCGAAAACTATTAAAGCTAGAGACTTGAAATTTGGAAGATAGACTCGTGTGGTCGAACACTAGATCAAGTTTGAAGGAATTTTTGCCACGCCCATTCCTTCCCGCCCATCGAGCACAACAAAAGGTCATTTTTTTCTTAAAATTGCTGTATCTCCTAAAGTATAAAGAATACAATGCTGAAATTTTGTTTGCAAACTCAGTTAACATACCTTTTTAAAACTGCATACAACAAACTACCACTTTCCCCGCAAAGACCAACAAACTAAAATTTTGCAGCAATGCTTAGTAACAAAATCCGTACTAAAGCGCCATCTAATGGCAAAATTGCACTCTGAGCCTTGCCTTTCCTTAGCAAATACACAAACCATATCGTGGTACACTGCTTTTGCTTTGTTTCGAATGTTTAACAAGTTATCAACATAGGTGTGTGTACAGGGTATTATATAGTTGAGAATACTCAACTATACCGCCCTTACTGGTTTTTTTACAAGTTGTTTTTAACCATTTCAAATACAACTTCACATTAATTATAATTTTAAAATTATTTCAACAATTTAATTCGAATGTACTTCTCAATCTTCGAAACTTGATACAAGCAGATTGGCGAGGCACTACATTGATTGTTTTCCAGCTTAAAAAATTTGGTTGATTTGGGAAGGGTGTTTTAAACGAAGATTTTTTAATGAAAACATGTAAAATATTGAATTGTTATAATGCAGATTAATGGGGAAACCTTATAGTTTATTTCTTGGCACATATTTATTTATAACAACTTAAAAGAAGGCTGGATTTACTAAAATCTCTGAGAAAATTGTCAGACATTTTGCAAGGGTGTGAAAATATCTGTAATAGATTTCTCAGATTTTCCTTTTGATTGTTTAGAAATCATCGACATGAAATGCTGCGCAGATCCTCCAATTTTTTTTAACATAAATCATTGATGAGAGGAAGAAAAGAAAATTTACGTTATTGTATGCAAAACAATTTTTGTTTTTTAATGAATTGGCTTGAACTTCACACTTATTTTCCTACAGACTATTTTGACCAAAAATTGGGCAAGACAACGCCTACTTTCACTTCTAACATGTGTACTGTGTTGCACGCAATTTTTTTTTTTTATTCCACTTCAACATTAATAACATCGCATCTTTTCATTTCATGTGAATTTAGCAAATATAAAAAGTATTTTCTTTGCCACTTCCACTCATGCCCTCTATACCAGTGGTGGCAAAATCTCATTTTCCATAACACGCGTGGATAGGGCAAAATCAGAGAGTATTAAAATATAACAAGAGACCGAAGGCCTCTCACGCTAAGCTTTCAAAATGAAATCAGCCGCAACTGATGGCGGAAAATTCTTGCCAGACAGAGACAGCAAAACAGATGTATATCTGGCTCGCTCTAACAACGACGAACAGACATGTACTACACCACGGGAATTTAGTTGAAATTATGAATGAAGTTCCAGCTCCGTTGCCAAATTTCATAAACAACTTTTGTTTACGAAAAGTGATGGCAAAGATAAAGTGGGGTGTGGGCATGTTTGCGAGGTTGCTAAAAAACGATCCTTCTTGTGTTCAATGAAAGTGTGGACAAAAGAAAAAGTAAGGCGGGCATGTACATATTGTGAGTTTTGATTTTAAGAATGAAAATAAAATAATTGCACTGATCAAGTGCCGTCGGCTTAATATATATACATATGTATTTAGTTATTCATGCTTATTGCGAATAAATTACATTTTATTTAACATTCATATTTAAGTACTAAATAATTTGCCAAATTTGATTCTGGATACCAGGCAAACATAAATGTCAGGAAGGACAATAATATCAAAAAGTCAAAGAAATAACAAGTTACACGCAAAATATAAAAAAATCAAGGCAAAAGCAAATTACTTATACACAAAATATCAAAAATCATAGCAAAAGCAACCCAACGGGACGCAGAACGTCTTCTAACTGCCTTATGGCTGCGTTCTTTAGAATGGAGAATGTCTTCCGATTTCTTCTAATTTCCGATGGCGTTAAACACAGAAATGTCCGCTTTGCGCCATGCATAGAATCTTCCACGTTCGCTTCTAAAAGAAGCAACACTCTCTTCTAAAAGAAGCGACACTCGCGGCAAAAGAAGACACACAGCATGGGTTGTTGTTGTAAAACCGTTGCTGTTATACGTTTGCGTTCGCTGTTATATTTTTTAGTTTGGACACTTTTTTTTTAGTTCGGACACTTTATATATTTAGTTCGGACACTTACCATCCTATTTTGCTTGCATTTGAAGACGCGGGTTCGATTCCCAGCCGGGTCAACAAAAAACATTTTATTTCGTTATTTTTTTTTTTTTTGTTTTTTAAAAAAAGATGATCATATACAATATAAAAATACAAAACTACTAAAAACTTGCTGTGTTAAAAAAAAAAAAAATTTTATTATTACTAATTTTCCGACGGTTTTTTAATGTATTTTTTTATATTATAATTTTTTTGCCTTTGTTTATTATTCCTTTTTTCCGTGTTGTTTGGCTTTATATTTTCTATATTGAGAAGTGATACATTGGATAATTAATTATTGAATAAAGGGAAACTTACTTATTTATTGAGTGAACGCCGGCACCAGGACTCGAACCGCGGATCATCGATTCGCAAGCCGCCGCTTAACCGTCGCGGCCATTGAGACTTATAGTAAAAGTGCGCCTAATTATGAATAAGAGCAGAGCCACCCGTCGGCGAAACAAAAAAGTGCGTTTGCCTGTTAGTTCTATTTTTAGCATGGACAACGAACCCTCCCCTAACTCTTCATCCACAAAGCTGCATTTCGTTTTGTGAAGCCTTCCACACTCGCTGCAAAAAGAAGCGACAGAGCATGTGTTGTTGTTGTAACTTTTCGCTGCTGTTATATTTTGCGTTGTGTTTCTCTGTCATACGACGACGTCGAACGCATACCAACCCCCGCAACCTCTTTGTCTACACTTACGACACCTTCTACTCGCATGGCGGGTAGAATGTGTACGATTTTTTCCCGTTGGGAAGTTACCCACACACACTTACTCCCTCTGATCCACAACCAAAGTCAATGCATATGTGGGAAAAGGGTGTAGTGGAGCAATAGTGTGCGCGTATTGTTTCCCAACGGGACGCAGAATGCGTGTGGACTGCATTCTGGCTGTACTCATTTGCATGGGTCATGCATGCATTTTTCTGCCAATTTCCGATGGCGTTTAACACGTAAATGTCCGCTTTGCGCCATGCATGGCGCTGTCGCTGCAAAAGCGCCGACAGAGCATGGGTTGTTGTTGTAAAACCGGTGCTGTTATACGTTTGCGTTCGCTGTTATATTTTTTAGTTTGGACACTTTTTTTGTTAGTTCGGACACTTTATATATTTAGTTCGGACATTTACTATCCTATTTTGCTTGCATTTGAGGACGCGGGTTCGATTCCCAGCCGTGTCAACAAAAAATATTTTATTTAGGTATTTTTTTTTTGTTTTTTTTTTTATTAAAAATATGATCATATAGAATATAAAAACACAAAATTACTAAAAATTTATATATTAAAAAAAAAAAAAAAAAATTTATTATTGCTTATTTTCCGACGGCTTTTTAATGTTTTTTGTTTCTTTTATAATTTTTTCCGATTGCTAAATCATCCTTTTTTCCGTGTTGTTTGGCTTTATATTTTCTATATTGAGAAGTGATACATTGGATTATTAGTTATTGAATAAAGGGAAACTTACTTATTTATTGAGTGAACGCCGGCACCAGGACTCGAACCGTGGCTCTTCGATTCGCAAGCCGCCGCTTAACCATCGCGGCCATTGAGACATATAGAAAATGTGCGCTTAATTATGAATAACACTAGAGCCACCCGACGGCGAAACAGAAAATGCGCGTTTGCCTGTTAGTTCTATTTTTAGCATGGCAACAAACCCTCCCCTAACCCTTCATCCACAAAGCAGCATTTCGTTTTGTGAAGCCTTCCACACTCGCTGCAAAAGCGCCGACAGAGCATGTGTTGTTGTTGTAAATTTTCGCTGTTGTTATACATTTCGTTTCGTTTTTCTGTCATACCGACGACGTTGAACGCACACCAACCCCCGCTAACACTTCGTCAGCGTTAATAACTCTGCCGTTCGCATGGCGGGAGCGCCATGCATGGCGTTTCTTCCCGTTGGGTTTTGTTGTCGCTGTGATCGCACACATACCAGGACAACCCATGCATATGTTGGCAAATAAGTGTATATGTGTGAACAGCCGAAAATGTACACAATTTTCTTTGCTTATTTGCTCTCTTCGCCCTTCTGATCCACAAGTATTGTCAACACACAGTCTTGTGTGTTTCTTCGTATGTACCTCTTTGCCCCTCGCGTCCACATATTGGCAATTTTACATTTGATTCCTGTGCGTGGCCTTGTCACACACATGTACCCCTTTACCCGTCTCAACCATAAGCTAACAATTTAGCAAATGCAAAATGTGTTGTTCTGCTACTTAGTTTCATGTTATCCTGTTACCATCATTATAAAATTCGAATTGTTTGCCTATATTCAGACAACAAAAGCGAATAATTGTTAGTTGATATTGATATGATAAATTCCGATAATACTTTTGATTGTAAAAAATTCAATTTTGGAATTTTTAAAATTTGATTTATATTGGCATGTTAGTAAAAATTTGATGAAAAATATAAAATTTTCATATAATTAGTTATAAAATGTTGAAAAACTCATTATTTCCATAAATTATAAAAATTGCTGATATAATTGAATATGAAATGTCCGTCCGGACTTACAAAATATAAAAATCAAAATCAAGACAAAAGTCCACGGCACACAAGCAAATGAAACGTGGCAACATCTCAAAAGTAAACAAAAAAGAAAAATGTAAACAATTCCCAGATGAGTGAATAAGATATACAGTAATTTTACTGTCTCTGTCTTGCAAGAATTTTCCGCTGAACTTACTTGCGCGATTTTAAAAACACGAAAGTTTAGCGTGAGAGGCCTTCGGTCTCTTGTTATGTTTTTATACTCTCTGGGCAAAATATTCTGACGCAGCGCAGTCCAGAGAGTATTAAATATAACAAGCAGAGAGTATAAAAATATAAAAAGAGACCGAAGGCCTCTCATGCTAAGCTTTCAAAAAATAATTTCTACTAATGATCAGCGGAAAAGTTTTGTCGCGACAGAGACAGCTGAAGGAATATATGTTTGGCTCGCTCTAGCGACGACGGACAGAAAATACTACGACTGGGAATTTAGTGGAAATTATGAATGAACTTCCAGCTCTGTTGCCGAATTTCATAAACAACTTTTGTTTACAAAAAGTGATGGCAAGAGGTGAAGTGGCATGTGGCATGTATGCGTGGTTGCTAAGAAACGATTCTTCTTGTGTTCAATGAAAGTGTGGACAAAAGAAGAAGTTGTGCGGTCATGTACATGTTGTGAATTTGGATTTTAAGAATGCAAATAAAATAATTGGACTAATCAAGTGCCGTCGGCTTAATATGTATATGTATTTAGTTATTCATGCTTATTGCGAATAAATTACATTTTATTTAAGCTGAGGCAATGTTTACATTTTCTTAACTCAATTTGAAATGAACATGTTTATTATCATGAACATACTTTGTTAATAACAATAACAATAACAAAACCAGTAAGGACGCTATCTTCAGCAAGGCTGATGCTATAATACTTTTCACTTTGTGTCACTATAAAAAAAAACTAAATGAATAGTTTTCATGCCTCCCTAACAACATAACTGTAATGTTTCAAGTCAATTCGTTAAAAAACAACAAATTTTTCCATACAACGGTTCAAGTTTTGCGATGAGTGGGCGTAGCCAGGCCCACATTTGGTCAAAATAGTTTTCATTCCTCCCTAAGAACATAACTGTAAAGTTTCAAGTCAATTGGTTAAAAAACAAAAAAGTTTTCCATACAAAGGGTCAAGTTAGGCTATATGTGGGCGTGGCCATGCCCACTTTTGATCAAAATAGTTTTCATTCCTCCCTAAGAGCATAACTGCAAAGTTTCAAGTCAATTGGTTAAAAAACAAAAAAGTTTTCCATACAACGGGTCAATTTTCGCTATAAGTAGGCGTGGCTACGCCCACTTTTGGTTAAAATAGTTTTCATTCCTCCCTAAGAACATAACTGTAAAGTTTCAAGTCAATTGGTTAAAAAACAAAAAAGTTTTCCATACAAAGGGTCAAGTTAAGCTATAAGTGGGCGTGGCCATGCCCACTTTTGATCAAAATAGTTTTCATTCCTCCCTAAGAGCATAACTGCAAAGTTTCAAGTCAGTTGGTTAAAAAGCAAAAAAGTTTTCCATACAACGGGTCAATTTTCGCTATAAAAGGGCGTATCCACGCCCACTTTTGATCAAAATAGTTTTCATTCCTCCCTAAGAGCATAACTGCAAAGTTTCAAGTCAATTGGTTAAAAAACAAAAAAGTTTTCCATACAACGGGTCAATTTTTGCTATAAGTAGGCGTGGCTACGCCCACTTTTGGTCAAAATAGTTTTCATTCCTCCCTAAGAGCATAACTGCAAAGTTTCAAGTCAATTGGTTAAAAAGCAAAAAAGTTTTCCATACAACGGGACAATTTTCGCTATAAAAGGGCGTGGCCATTTAAAATAGTTTTCATTCCTCCCTAAGAGCATAACTGCAAAGTTTCAAGTCAATTGGTTAAAAAACAAAAAAGTTTTCCATACAACGGGTCAATTTTTGCTATAAGTAGGCGTGGCTACGCCCACTTTTGGTCAAAATAGTTTTCATTCCTCCCTAAGAGCATAACTGCAAAGTTTCAAGTCAATTGGTTAAAAAGCAAAAAAGTTTTCCATACAACGGGACAATTTTCGCTATAAAAGGGCGTGGCCACGCCCACTTTTGATCAAAATAGTTTTCATTCCTCCCTAAGAGCATAACTGCAAAGTTTCAAGTCAGTTGGTTAAAAAGCAAAAAAGTTTTCCATACAACGGGTCAATTTTCGCTATAAAAGGGCGTATCCACGCCCACTTTTGATCAAAATAGTTTTCATTCCTCCCTAAGAGCATAACTGCAAAGTTTCAAGTCAATTGGTTAAAAAACAAAAAAGTTTTCCATACAACGGGTCAATTTTTGCTATAAGTAGGCGTGGCTACGCCCACTTTTGGTCAAAATAGTTTTCATTCCTCCCTAAGAGCATAACTGCAAAGTTTCAAGTCAATTGGTTAAAAAGCAAAAAAGTTTTCCATACAACGGGACAATTTTCGCTATAAAAGGGCGTGGCCACGCCCACTTTTGATCAAAATAGTTTTCATTCCTCCCTAAGAGCATAACTGCAAAGTTTCAAGTCAATTGGTTAAAAAACAAAAAAGTTTTCCAAACAAAGGGTCAAGTTAGGCTATAAGTGGGTGTGGCCATGCCCACTTTTGATCAAAATAGTTTTCATTCCTCCCTAAGAGCATAACTGTAAAGTTTCAAGTCAATTGATTAAAAAACCAAAAAGTTTTCCATACAAAGGGTCAAGTTAAGCTATAAGTGGGTGTGGCCATGCCCACTTTTGGTTAAAATAGTTTTCATTCCTCCCTAAGAACATAACTGTAAAGTTTCAAGTCAATTGGTTAAAAAACAAAAAAGTTTTCCATACAACGGGTCAATTTTCGCTATAAGTGGGCGTGGCTACGCCTGGCTACGCCCACTTTTGGTCAAAATAGTTTTCATTCCTCTCTAAGAACATAACTGTAAAGTTTCAAGTCAATTGCTTAAAAAACAAAAAAGTTTTCCATACAACGGGTCAATTTTCACTAAAAAAGGGCGTGGCCACGCCCACTTTTGGTCAAAATAGTTTTCATTCCTCCCTAAGAACATAACTGCAAAGTTTCAAGTCAATTGGTTAAAAAACAAAAAAGTTGTCCATACAACGGGTCAAATTTCGCTAGAAGTGGGCGTGGCTACGCCCACTTTTGGTCAAAATTGTTTTCATTCCTCCCTTAGAACATAACTGTAAAGTTTCAAGTCAATTGGTTAAAAAACAAAAAAGTTTTCCATACAAAGGGTCAAGTTTAGCTATAAGTGGGCGTGGCTTTGCCCACTTTTGATCAAAACAGTTTTCATTCCTCCCTATGAGAATAACTGCAAAGGTTCAAGTCAATTGGTTAAAAAACAAAAAAGTTTTCCATACAACGGGTCAATTTTCGCTAGAAGTGGGCGTGGCCACGCCCACTTTTGGTCAAAATAGTTTTCATTCCTCCCCAAGAACATAACTTTAAAATTTCAAGTCAATTGGTTAAGAAACAAAAAAGTTTTCCATACAACGACGTGAATATTCCTTCTCTTCCTCTTCTTCATTTTGTATGGGAGCTACCAGTTCCAGATGTCCAATCTCAATGAAACTTTCAGGCATGTAGTCGGACCATGTAAAACTACTATGTTTAAAATTTCAGCACTCTATTGTACAAAACAAAAAAGTTTTCCATACAACGATTCAAGTTTTGTTCACTTTTCTTCTTCTTTTCGTATGGGAGCTACCTGTTCCAATAATCCGATCATGCTGGTTCCGACGAATGATTCATCGTAATAAATTCTAAGACTCTGTGCAAAGTTTCAGCTCGATAGCTTCAAAACTGAGGGACTAGTTTGCATACATACAGACAGACAGACAGACAGACCGACAGACAGACAGACGGACATGGCTAAATCAACTCGTCTTGTCGTCCTGATCAAGAATATATATACTTTATATAGTCGGAAATTAATATTTCGATCTGTTACAAACTCCGTGACAAAGTTATTATACTATTTCACATAAGTGAAAAGTATAAAAATATATATATTTATTCGTATTTAAGTACTAAATAATTTGTCAAATTTGATTCTGGATACCAGGCAAACATAAATATCAGGAAGGACAATAATATCAAAAAGTCAAAGAAATAACAAGTTACACGCAAAATATAAAAAAATCAAGGCAAAAGCAAATTATACACAAAATATCAAAAAATCATAGCAAAAGCAAGTTACCCACACACACTTACTCCCTCTGATCCACAACCAAAGTCAATGCATATGTTGGAAAAGGGTGTAGTGGAGCAATAAGTGTGTTGTTTTTGTTGTCGCTGTGATTACACACAAATAGGGAATACAATCCCGGGACTATTTTTCAATCCCGGGATTACGGGATTTATGAAAATCAATCCCGGGATTGAAGTATGGGGCTTCTAATTGGGTTGAAATAAAAAAAACTTTTGTTATGTTTTAAATTTTTATTAATAAAATGAAATAGGAAACGAAGTAGGCATTACGATATGAAAAAGTAAAGAATTATTGTATATTGTATGCCTCGCAAGCACATTTTTATTCGGCATGAAAATTTTACACGGATTCTTCTTTGGGTGCTTATATTTTCAACCGAGTTGAAATGTCAGAATTGGGCGAAAAATATTAGTCCATTTAAGATTTCGTTTTTCACTCTATATAAAGATTACTCATTGTCAACATCATGCCTGCTTCGTATTTTATTGCCAATGTAAGTAGCTGCTGAAAATGTTCCTTACAGAAATGCATAACCGATAATTCCATTTGTACTTCAGGTGATTTTTTAGAAGCAGAATAACTCTTCATTTTCAACAGTTCCAAAAAGTTGAAATGGTGTAAAGTCAACATTTTACCACTTTTCCTCTTTGACTGAAGCAATTCAAAAAACGACCGGGATCCCGGGATTGTATTCCCTACACACAAAGCAAGGCAGTCCATGCAAATGTTGAGAAAGGGTAAAGCGGAGCAATATAGTATTGATTTTGTTGTCACTGTGATCGCACACATTCCAGGACAACCCATGCATATGTTGACAAATAAGTGTATATATGTGAACTGCCGAAAATGTACAAAATTTTCTCTGTTTTCGTTCCTTATTTGCTCTCTTCGTCCTTCGCATCCACACAAACTGCGCGTTGACTGTGTGCCTCTTCGCCGTTCTGATCGACAAGTATTGTCAACACACAGTATTGTCTATTTCTTCGTGAGACCTCTTCGCCCTTCGCAACAACAATTGACAGTCATACATTTGATTCCTGTGCGTGGCCTTGGCACACACATATACCCCTTTTCCCGTCTCAACCTTAAGCTAACTATTTTGCAAATGCAAATTGTATTGTTTTGCTGCTTAATTTCATGTTATCCTGATACCATCATTATAAAATTCGAATTGTTTACCTATATTCAGACAACAAAAGCGAATGATCTTCATGATAAATTAGTTGATATTGATTTGTTAAAATGCTGATAATACTTTTGATTGTAAAAAATTGAATTTTGGAATTTTTAAAATTTTATTTACATTGATGATGAAAAATATAAAATTTTCAAATAATTAGTTATAAAATGATGAAAAAGTCATTATTTTCTTAATTATAAAAATTGCTGATATAATTGAATATAAAATGTCCGTCCGGACTCGCAAAATATGAAAATCAAAATCAAGACAAAAGTCCACGGTGCACAAGCAAATGAAACGTGGCAACATCTCAAAAGTAAACAAAAAAGAAAAATGTAAACAATTCCCTGATGAGTGAATAAGATATACAGTAATTTTACTGTCTCTGTCTTGCAAGAATTTTCCGCTGAACTTACTTGCGCGATTTTAAAAACACGAAAGCTTAGCGTGAGACAGAGAGTATTAAAATATAACAAGAGACCGAAGGCCTCTCACGCTAAGCTTTCGGTTTTTGCGAATTAGCCGCCAAGTCACAGCGGAAAACTGTGAGACAGAGACGGAATGAGAAATGTATATATTTGACTCGCTCGGCCTGGAATTGTTTACATTTTTCCTTTTTTGTTTACTTTTGAGATGTTGCCACGTTTCATTTGCTTGTGCGCCGTGGACTTTTGTCTTAATTTTGATTTTTATATTTTGTAAGTCCGGACGGACATTTCATATTCAATTAATTCAGCAAATTTTTAGATCTAATGAAAATAATGACTTTTTAAACATATTCTAATTGTTTATATCAAAATATTTATATATATTTTATAAGCAAAACTTTCATCTCCATTTTCATTTATCAAAATCAAATATCATCCATCATGAACATTTTTCGCTTCTATTGTCTGAATATTGTCAAACAATTCGAATTTTATACTGATGGTAACAGGATCACATGAAACTAAGTAGCACACCAAAACATTTTGTACTTGTAAAATTGTTGAGACGGGTTAAGGGGTACATGTGTGTGACATGGCCACGCATAGGAATCAAATGTAAGTGTCACTATGTGGATGCGAAGGGCGAAGAGGCACACAGGCAACACGCAGTTTGTGTGGATGCGAAGGACGAAGAGAGCAAATAAGGAACGAAAGCAGAGAAAATTGTGTACATTTTCGGCTGTTCACACATTCACATTTATTTGCCAACATATGCATGGGTTGTCCTGGTATGTGTGCGATCACAGCGACAACAAAAACAATACCCGCACACTTATTGCTCCACTACACCCTTTCTCCACATTTGCATGGACTGCCTTGCTTTGTGTGTAGTTTGTCGATGCGAAGGGCGAAGAGACAAATAAGAAACGAAAGCAAAGAACATTTTCCATGTTTTCGGCTGTCTCAAAAATTTTAGCAACAACATTGACAATGCGTATACATTTATATACTCCACTTCACTCTTTGCCTACATTTGCATTGATGCCTTACTTTGTGTGTGATCACAGCGACAACAAAAACAATACGCACACACTTATTGCTCCACTACACCCTTTTCCAACATATGCATTGACTTTGGTTGTGGAGCAGAGGGAGTAAGTGTGTGTGGGTAACTTGCTTTTGCTAAGATTTTTTGATATTTTGTGTGTAATTTGCTATTTGTTATTTCTTTGACTTTTTGATATTATTGTCCTTCCTGACATTTCTGATCGCCTAGTAGCATGAATCAATTTGCTTAGTAAAATTGAATAGCGAATACTTTTGATCTGCAAAGAAACCATATTTCGCTTAGAAACTACATACATATATTTCGCCTACTTATTTCAATGCAAAATCAAATTAAACGCAAGTTTTTTCAATATTATTTTCGTCGCTAAACAATGCAACATAATTTTCTTCAGTCAATCAAACTCTAACTAAAATCAACCTAATCTCTGTATAATAAAAGTTACATTGCCTCAGCTTAAATAAAATGTTATTTATTCGCAATAAGCATGAATAACAAAATACATATAAGTACACATTATGCCGACGGCACTTGATCAGTGCAATTATTTTATTTTCATTCTTAAAATCAAAACTCACAATATGTAGTACATACATACATGCCCGCCCTACTTCTTCTTTTGTCCACACTTTCATTGAACACAAGAAGGATCGTTTCTTAGAAATCACGCATACATGCCCACACCCCACTTCATCTTTGTCACCACTTTTCGTAAACAAAAGTTGTTTATGAAATTTGGCAACGGAGCTGGAAGTTCATTCATAAACTCCACTAAATTCCCAATTATAGTAATTGTCTGTCCGTCGTCGTTAGAGCGAGCCAAACATACATTCGTTTTGTTGTCTCTGTCGCGACAAAACTTTTCCGCTGGTTATTAGTAACAATTATTTTTTGAAAGCTTAGCGTGAGAGGCCTTCGGTCTCTTGTTATATTTTAATACTCTCTGGCGTGAGAGGCCTTCGGTCTCTTGTTATATTTTAATACTCTCTGGTTTAATACTCTCTGATTAAACTTGTTTTGCCACTAAATATTGGTACTTTCGAGTGAGATTTCAAGTGAGTCAGCTGTGTTTTGTTTTGCTCCGCGTTTTTTATTTTATATTTTTTGCTTATTAAACTTTAAATCATTTTAATTTCTTTCAAATAATTAATTAATTAATTACCAAACGATAATTCAATACTGAAGTGGTTTGTTAATTGTGCATAAGAATAATTTGAATTATTTCAATTTATTTTCTTGGTGAAATTTTCGTTTTGGTTGGCGTTAGCAATCATCAAAATTCTTTTTTTTGTTGTTGTTGATAACTACATACTTTCTCTTCGCTTGTTGTTGGTAAGAATTGCATTGCTCACTTGCATACTCACTGTATTGTTGTTTTTACATACTCTGAATAGCCCTTTTTTGTTTTTTTTTTTTTTCTGCGCAATTTCTATTTTTAGATTGGAACATCACATCACATTTGTGTTCAGTTACTGTCTTAGCGCTATACCCTGTTTTCACTGAACATTTTCGATAGTGCGTTTACACTTTGCAGTACTGCGTACTTTTGGTTTTGCTACCTTATATTTACTTCCATATCTTAATTTTTCTTCTATTACTATTTCATGATGAGTTGTTGCTTCACTTCGTGCAGGAACAAAGACTCGTTCGATAGTGATAATAAGCGGGCCATTCAATGCTGGCTTTGCGATAACTTTTGCCACTTCAAGTGTGCTGGCATCACCGGGCGAGACTATGACAGACTGTATTGTGACGCCATATCTGTCTGTGGTGGCTTCAAGTGGTCTTGCCCTACGTGCTTTAAGCGGCAAAAGGATTTTTCGTCTATGTACCGTCGGGTACGTGACAAGTTTTTAAAACTCAATAAATTAGCGAAGGAGTTAGCAGCTGAGTTCGAATCAAGTTCCGACTTGCTTGGAAACTATGATTTTGAGCCACCACTAGTCTCCTTATCGCCATCTCCCTTTCCTTATCTTCCTCTTCCCCATCTCCCTTTCCTTATCTTCCTCTTCCCCAACTCGTACTTCCTGCCCCGTTGGCACCCGTCAACTCCTCAACTCCTCCTCATCATCCTATCCCCCCACCACCAACCTATTAGATGCGGGGTCGTCGGGTGAAGTAAGCAACCCTATTACCTCTACCAAGAGGTCAAAGGTTGTTGCTTCCCCCACCTCAAAGATTATCAAATCGAAGAGTAAGAAGTCTAAGGCTAAGACTTCTCGCTCTTTGGAAACCATACAATCCCCTCCTGTAACTTCTTCATCCAACGCAGCTCCATGCTTAACTGCGTTGTCAGAAGCGGTACCCGTTTCTGAGCCAGTTTCGCAACCTGCAGTTGCTGTTACCCTATCCCCTCTTGAACCCCTTACTGTCGTTGCCCCTCGAAAACAGGTATTTATTTCTCGTCTTTCCGCTGACACCTCCTGTGAGGCGATAGCTAATTATATTGGTGCAAAGACGAATATTGAAGTAAAAATTCACAAATTCGCTTTCTCTCAGTCGAGGGAGATTGCATCATTTAAAATTAGTGTACCAAATGATGCTTTCGAATTAGTGTGTAACCCTTTGTTTTGGCCTGCACACACAGTGGTCCATGAGTTTGTCCCTAAAAAAAGGCCGATTCTTACTGCACCGGTGCTTGGCTCGTCATCGTCTATTCCTTTTACTGCTCCAAAAAACTAGGTTCGCATTCTGAACGCCTTACTTTTGTTTATCAAAATGTAAGGGGTCTCTTGTCCAAACTCCCTAATTTGTATAGGAATAGTTTTTGTTTCGACTTCGATCTTATTGCGTTTTCTGAGACTTGGCTTAATTCATCTATTCTAAGCAATGAAGTCTTTTGCAACAAATTCGTCTCTTTCAGACGTGACCGTCCGGATCGCCGAGGAGGGGGAGTTCTTGTTGCAGTTGATTCATCCCTTCGTTCTGAACTTGTTGAAATTCAAGGAACCGATGATATTGAAGTTATTGGAGTCAAAGTTAGTTTGGCTCATATTACAGTTTTTGTTAGTTGCTCATATATTCCACCAGACTCCGGACTAGATTTCTATATGAAGCATTTTGAGGCTATAAAATCGTTATATGACCTTACACAGGACAGAGATTTTGTCATTGTGCTTGGTGATTTCAACCTTCCTCAAATATCTTGGTCGTACTTCAATGATTCAAATTTCCTGATACCCTCTGGACAACATGAATTTCTTGACAGGTTGCTTGATTTATCTTTGTTTCAGACAAATTGGGTCATGAATTCAATCAATAGATCTCTTGATCTTGTGTTGACCAATGATAGCAACGGCATAGTTGTGTCAAGATGCAACCCTTTGTCTCTACCTGAAGATCCTTTTCACCCTTCGCTGGAAATCTCTCTTGGTCTAACTTCGCCCACTCCCTTTTCGCCTAGTTCTTCTCCTCAGCGACGAATGTGTTTTCGTAAAGCTAACCTCGATTTACTTAACTCGTTAATTGCTCAGACTGATTGGTCCGTCTTAAATAGTTGTAATGACATAATGGTTGCCACAAAATTCTTCTATGAGACCCTAAATGACATTCTCAATATTTGCGTCCCATTGAGAACCTCAACAGGGCCGTCATTAAAACCACCCTGGTTTTCCCGCCGTTTGTCTAACCTGAAAAATATTAAGTCCAGACTTTACAAAAAGTTTAAATCATCTGGTTCACTGACGGACTTTTCCAGGTATTCTGTAGTCCGATCGCAGTTTTTTACGATCAACAACATCTGCTATCAGAACTATCTGAGTCGTTGCAAAAATCAATTTTTGAGCGACCCTAACACATTTTTTAGCTTCGTTAATTCTAAGCGTAAATCTGCGTTATACCCGTCCTCATTCTTCTTGGACGTTAAATTAGCGAGTGATGATCTAGGAATTTCTAATTTGTTCGCCGAGTTCTTCCAAACGACTTATTCGTCTACATTATTCACGGGAACATCGTATCCATATCCTATAAGCTCTATCAATGGTCCTTGTTCCCTTGTACTCGATGAAGACATTATTTTAAAAAACTTAATGGCTGTGAAGAATTCTTATTCCCCCGGTCCTGACAATGTGCCTGGCTGCATTCTTAAAGGTTGTGCAAAAACTTTGTGCAAGCCTTTATTAATGCTTTTTAATCTCTCGCTTCTCAATGCTTCGTTTCCCCCAATTTGGAAGGAGTCTTTCATAATTCCGCTTCATAAAAAGGGTAATAAGTCAGATATCACCAATTATAGAGGTATAGCCAAGTTATCTGCAATTCCCAAACTTTTTGAGAAAATTATTATTGGTAGCATGCAGCATTTTTGCAAACCTATTATGTCACCTTTTCAACATGGTTTCCTAAAAATGAGATCAGCATGCACCAACCTTCTTGAATTCACAAGTGTTGTTAATCGAGGTTTTGCTAGTCAGTTTCAAACTGTTGTAATATATACTGATTTCAGCAAAGCTTTTGACTCAGTTAACCACGATTTGCTTTTATTGAAATTGAATATCTTGGGTTTTCCGCCGGTTCTTCTAAATTGGATTAAATCCTATTTATCTAACAGATCTCAACGAGTATTGTTTCGATCTGCTATGTCCGAGGTTGTTCAAGTTACTTCTGGTGTTCCTCAAGGCAGTCATCTTGGCCCACTCTTGTTTAATCTGTTCATTAATGATCTCCCCCTATCGATATCATACTCTCGGGTACTCATGTACGCTGATGATGTTAAATTGTGTCTTTCTTATAACGATCCTGCTTCTTATGTCCTATTGCAGGCTGATCTGAACTCATTACAATCTTGGTGTTCACTTAACTTGCTTTTGCTGAATTGTTCTAAATGTAAGTTTATGACTTATCATCGTAGTAAACCTCACTTGTTTACTTATTCGATTGATAACGTCCAATTAGAACGAGTCTCTGTTTTTAACGACCTCGGTGTTCTCTTTGATCCCAAACTTTGCTTCATTCCACATGTTTCAACTGTCGTTAATAAGGCGAAAGGTGTTTTTGGATTCATTAAACGCTGGTCTAAAGAATTCAATGACCCCTATATCACCAAACTTCTTTTCACGTCACTTGTACGTCCACTTCTCGAATATTGTTGCTGCGTGTGGTCTCCACAGTACAAAAAACATCAGGATCGCATTGAGTCAGTTCAGAAGCAATTTCTCCTCTTTGCGCTTCGAGGCCTTAATTGGAATCCAAATACTAGGTTACCATCATACATGGACAGACTTCTACTCATTGACCTTCCATCTCTACATCATCGCAGGATAGTTTTAGGGACTATTTTCCTTCACAAACTCATTCTTGGATTGATTGATTCTTCAGACCTACTCAGTCGGATTAGTTTTAGCGTCCCACGACGCACTACTAGAAACTTTGTCCCTTTAGCTTTGCAAAGATGCACAACTAACTATGCCCTTCACGATCCGTTTCGCGTATTATGTATGAATTATAATAATTTTTATCACGCCCTCTCACCTGAAATCTCTCTCATTTCACTTAACTCAACCATTCTACGCTACCTTCGTGAAGCTCAAAGCTCAAATCGGCATGGATGATCGTTTCTGGATGGACTGGTGGCGCTCGTTAAAGTTAAGTCTCTGACCACAAACGGCTGTGAGTCGGGGCATAGCCTGCGTAGTGCAAATAAATTTCCCCCAACGGGTCAGAGACTTCTCAGCTTTAATTCAATTAGTTTTCTAGTTTCTAACTTCGAAGTTTTTTTTTCCTTGCTTTTTTTTTTTTTTTTCATTATATTTAATCATTGATTATCATATTTTTTGAGTATCAAATTTTTTTATCTTTTTTATTTTTATTTTTATCATCACAATCATTATATATGTATATATTTCTGTTTAATTTTATTAATTTAATTTTTTTAAATATTATCTTATTATATTATTCTAAGTCACATAACATTCAATTTGTTATTATATGAAATATAATAAATATAATCTTTCGCAAAAGATTTGTATGTTTATTTGCATTCAAATTAAAATTTAAACGCGGGACTTATTGCTTTGATTAAAATACTTATTCCCATTTTTTAGAATTTTTAAGCAATGGACGCATGTTCCAGCAGCAACCCACAAAACTTTTCTGAAACTTCACCATCAACAACAATGAAAATCGGCAGCAGATATGTTATTGACATTGAAGAAGTGAACCAACCAAGAGGTAAGAAATTTTTTAAATGAAACTTTGTAGGCGGCGACCAAGAGGTATTTTTCAGAATAGCTGGCCAAAATTAAAAAAAAAGTAAGTAGAGGTGGAATAATCGACGTCTGATATTACCCAATTAAAAATTTTACAAAACGTAAAGAAAATGTTTTCTCAAGTCGATTGCTTAATGCAAGACCAAAGATTATTAAAATAACAAGAGATGAAATCGCACTCAGCTGTTAAATTTTCAGTAACATTCTGCAGCCACTTAAGCACACTTGTGAAAAAAGACAAATAATTAAAGGCAAATATTCTTATTTTTATCAGCCATTACTAGTAGTCTTGAGCGTTTAAAATAGTTTATGGTTTTTTTTGTTATACCCTGTACACACACTGTGTATCAGGCTATATTAAGTTTGTTTGAGACGGTTTGTATGTAACGCATAGAAGGAGGGGAGGGTGACCCTATAAAGTATATATATTCTCGATCAGGATGACAAGACAAATTGATATAGCCCTGTCTGTCCGTCCGTTCGTCCGTCCTCACCAATGGTTCTCGAAAACTATAAGAGCTAGAGACTTGAAATTTGGAGGATAGACTCGTGAGGTCAAACGCTAGATCAAGTTTGAAGGAATTTTTGCCGCGCCCACTCCTTCCCGCCCATCGACCACCACCCATTTTCTCAAAATGCTGTAGCTCGAAAACCTGATGAGTTAGAAACATGAAAATGAGTATGTAGACAGTATGTATAGCTCTATAAAACTACATACCACATTTTTCCCCCTCCCCTTCGTTTCCTGCTGTATATCCTAAACTATAATAGATATAATGCTGAAATTTTGTATGCAAACTCAGTAAACATACCTTTATAAAACTGCATACCACAAACTTTCATTTTTAACGCTGTGTGACAACGCAAATACAAACAAGTTGAAATTTGGCATAAATTGCGCTTTGAACACTGCTTTATCCTATTTGTAACAAAAACCGTACTTAACACTGCGAAAACTATTAAAGCTAGAGACTTGAAATTTGGAAGATAGACTCGTGTGGTCGAACACTAGATCAAGTTTGAAGGAATTTTCGCCACGCCCATTCCTTCCCGCCCATCGAGCACAACAAAAGGTTATTTTTTTCTTAAAATTGCTGTGTCTCCTAAAGTATAAAGAATAAAATGCTGAAATTTTGTATGCAAACTCAGATAACATACCTTTTTAAAATTGCATACAACAAACTACCACTTTCCCCGCAAAGACTAACACACTAAAATTTTGCAGCAATGCTTTGTAACAAAATCCGTACTAAAGCGGCATCTAATGGCAACATTGCACTGTGAGCCCTGCATCACCTTAGCAAATACACAAACCATATCGTGGTACACTGCTTTTGCTGTCGGCGAATGTTTAACGTGTTATCAACATAGGTGTGGGTACAGGGTATTATATAGTTAAGAACACTCAACTATACCGCCCTTACTGGTTTTTGTTATTGAGACGTTGTCGAATTTCTTTATCGATTGAATTTTTAATTTGAATTTGATTTCTAAGTATTTCAGCGAAATCTAATATTTTGTGAAAATTATAATTTTTTCATAATTTTTTTTTTAAATTTTTTTTAAAATTTTTGTTTTTTCTACGTATTTTTACAAACATGCCAATATCAATAAATTTTTAAAAATTTCAAAATTCAATTTTTTACAAGCAGAAGTTGTATCAACCTTTTTTCATACCAATATTAGTTCTTATTATTAAATTTGTTTTTAATAATTTTGCTAATTGCATGTCATATATTTGTGCAGCAAAACATTAGTATTATTTGCAACCAAAAACAATCGGCACAATCAAAATTGTGCGTTTTTGTATAAGAAGGGAGAAGATACATATAATACAGTTAGGATGTCGTAAAAAAAGGGGTCACCTGGAAACTTTTGCGGAAGTTTTGAAAATTGGCATCTATATGGATTTTAGGCTGCTCTTTCCGAATTTCCACTTTGAGACCTTCTACGACCACCGTTTTTAAAAAATGGCGTCCAAAATCGCATTTTTGAACATATCTCAGTTTTGGCTCATTTTACGGCAAAAACACCTCTATACTTAATTTAACTAGAGGAAATTTTCAACAAATTATGTTCTAACCTTTTTTTTCGTAAGACTAATAGTTTAGGCGTACGAGCGCCGCAAAATTTACAACTTTGGTACTTTGGTACAAGTGACTGGACTATCATCAAAATCATATTTTAGCATTGTTGGCTCTCCGACTTTAAAAAAATTTAAGAAATACGCTTGCATCGATTGCGGCAGAGGATACGATAATTATCTAAGGCGCAGTCTTTTCTAGTGAGAATAGTCGTAACCTTTCCATTTCCAGTGCAATTATCGATGCAAGAGGCATGTTTTTGTATCGTCACATTTCTTGCTATTTTTTTTGCTCTTATCCAATTTCCAATTCGGTAGTAAATTATTTGTTGACAATTGTCATTTGTTTGCTAATCACACATCATACGAAAGAGTAAGGTTGTCATAACATTTGTATAATTTGGCGCGCTGCACAATATTAAAATATTTGTGTCTAAATTTAAAATGAATACCTAAATGACATTCAAGTTATCCATATTTGTAAGTGAAGGTGCGTTTTTGTTTTATATTTTGAGAAGAATAATAAGATACGCTTAGTTATCTAAATACTCAAAGTTTTTTTTTCTGTATACAACTCTGCATTTTTCGAACACTAATGTTCGAAATCAAAAAATCTGGGAGTTTTCTGGCACAGCAAAGATTGATTTGAAAACAATTCACTTTGAAAACAATAGTTGTTTTCAAGCACACCCCTGATAGAATACTTCTATTAGCAAACTAGTACCCAACTGTCGAATTCGAAACTAGCACAAGAACTAGTCAAAGATGGGGTTCTATCACATCAGTCTGTGGCAACCTAACAGAACGCCACCTTTGGTTAACTTTATCGTGACGAAGAGTTACAAAAATCAAAAGAAAAGAAGGACTGTGACACATGACACATAACACGCGGTGTGGACAGACAGGACAAAATTCAATTCATTCAATTTAACCTTAGATCTTAAGACGCATTTGTAAAGCCGAGAGTTCGCGGAAACGAATAAATTAAAAAATTCGAAAATAGCAACGCGCTATAATTGGTGACCCCGACAAGTTAACGAAGACGACAAAACGACACCGCCCAAAGCTCGCTATAATTTACGATCGTTGACGGCAAGAAAACTCAATTTCGAAAAAACGAACGTAGTTCACCCGACTACATGCCTGACAACGACCACAGGCAAATATGAAGTTTTAACCAGTAAGGACGCTACCTTAAGCAAGGCTGAAGCTATAATACTCTTCACGTTGTGTCACTATAAAAAAAAGTAAATGAATATTTTTTATGCCTCCCTAACAACCTAACTGTAATGTTTCAAGTCAATTGGTTAAAAAACAAAAAAGTTTTGCATACAACGGTTCAAGTTTCGCTATAAGTGGGCGTAGCCATGCCCACTTTTGGTCAATATAGTTTTCATTCCTCCCTAAGAACATAACTGTAATGTTTCAAGTCAATTGATTGAAAAACAAAAAAGTTGTCCATACAACGGTTCAAGTTTTCTTCATCTACTCATATGGGAGCAACCAGTTCCAGTTTTCCAATATCAATGAAACTTTGAGGCATTTAGTGGGACTACTTAAAACTACTATGTTTAAAATTTCCGCCCTCTATCTTGCAAAACGAAAAAGTTTTCTATACAACGATTCAAGTTTTGTTCACTTTTCTTCTTCATTTCCCATATAGCTCCCATATAGATCAAGAAAACTTGAATCGATATGCAAATTATTGATTTTTGGTAAAAGTGGGCGTAACCATGCCCATTTTTGTCAAAATAGTTTCAATGCCTCCCCAAGAACATAACTGTGAAGTTTCATGTCAATTGATTAAGGAACAAAAAAGTTTTGCATACAACGACGTGAATCTTGCTTCTCTTCCTCTTCTTGATTTTGTATGGCAGGTACCAGTTCCAGTTGCCCGATCTCAATGAAACTTTCAGGCATTTAGTGGGACTACTTTAAACTACTTTCAGCACTGTATCTTACAAAACAAAAAAGTTTTCCATACAACGATTCAAATTTCCTTGATCTTTCTATATGGGAGCTACCAGTTCCAGTTGTCCAATCTCAATGAAAAAAAAAGTTTTCCATATAACGATTCAAATTTTCTTCATCTCTCTATATGGGAGCTACCAGTTTCAGTTATCCAATGTCAATAAAACTTTCAGGCATTTAGTCGGACTATGTAAAACTACTATGTTTAAAATTTCAGCTTTCTATCTTACAAAACAAAAAAGTTTTCCATACAACGATTCAAGTTTTGTTAACTTTTCTTCTTCTTTTCGTATGGGAGCTACCTGTTCCAATAATCCGATCATGCTGGATCCGATCAGCTCGATAGCTTCAAAACTGAGGGACTAGTTTGCATACATACAGACAGACAGACGGACATGGCTAAATCAACTCGTCTTTTCGTCCTGATATATACTTTATATAGTCGGAAATGAATATTTCGATCTGTTACAAACTCCGTGACAAAGTTAATGTACTATTTCACATACGTGAAAAGTATAAAAAATTGACTGCTCGAAAAATATGCTGAGCCATCAAAATAAAAACTTCGCCGGTTGTTGCAAGGCGGAGAAACTGCTGGTTTAAAACCATCTGAGATTTTGGCTCACAAAGCGATAGCTTCAAAATCAAAGAGTTTATTGAGCAAAAATCTAATTTTTAACCGATTGTTCCTGTGGCAGCTGTATGCTATAGTATTCCGATCAGGCTGGTTTCTACATATAAATTGCCTGCAAGGAAAAGAAAATTTTCTGCGTTTAAATTTTTTTGCTAACTTCAAAACTCTGGGAGGAGTTGGCATTGAAACAGACAGACTGACAGACTGACGGACATGGCTATCTGAACTCGTCTCGTCGTGCTGATCAAGAATATATATACTTTATATAGTCGGAGATGTCTCCTTCTCTGCGTTGCAAACTTCACGACAAAGTTAATATACTCTTAGTCCAGTCATTTGGTAGTTCAACCTGGAAAGTTTTGCGGGAGTTTTGAAAATTTGCATCTATATGGATTTTGGGCTGCTCTTTCCGAATTTCCACTTTGCGACCTTCACGACTTCCGCTCGAGCCACCACTTTTAAAAAAATGGCGTCCAAAATCACTTTTTTGACCATATCTCCATTTTGGCTTATTTTACGGCAAAAACCTCTCTATTCTAAATTAAACTAGAGGAAATTTCCTACAAATTGAATTGCACAAGAAAATAACTACTTGCGAATAAAAAACAAAAACACAGGCAGTGTGTATGTATGCATCATTTTTGTCCTATCTTTCTTTGCGCACAAGAAGAAATGAGTAAATGAGTTTGTGTTTACATTTTTTATTAAGAAAGCAAAAACAAAAAACACAAGCAATGTGTATGTACGCATAATTTTTTGTCAAAACTTTACTTTAACTCATATTGTTTTCATTTTTCGGCATCTTTGCCTAACAATTCTGATCGCCTAGTTGCCTGGATCAATTTGCTTAGTAAAATTGCTTTTGAAAGAAATTATATTTCGCTTAGAAATTATTTAATTCAATGCAAAATCAAATTAAACGCGAGTTTTTTTTCTATACTTTTCCTCGCTAAGCAATATAATCAAATTTTGTTCAGTCAATCAAACTCAAACTTAAGTCAAACTAATCTCTGTATTATAAAAGTAACATTCGCTTAGCTTAAGTAAAATATACTTAATAGAGATAAGCATAAATGACTAAATAAATTAAGCAGACTGCACTTGGTTAGTTAAATAATTCATTTTCATTGTTCAAATCTAAATTTACAACGTGCGCATACCCGCCCTACTTCTTTTGTCTACACTTTCTTTGAAACGTTTCTAAGCAACCAAGCATACTCCCCACATGCCACTTCATCTCTTGCCAACACTTTTCGTAAGTAAAATTTGTTTATGAAATTCGGCAACAAAGCTGGAACTTCATTTATTTTTTACACTAAATTCCCAATGTGTAGTAATTGTCAGTCCGTTGTCGATAGAGCGAGCAAGAAATACATTTGTTTTGCTGTCTCTGTCTGACAAGAGCTTGCCTCTTTCAATTATTCGGCATTATTTTTTGAAAGTTCTGCGTGAGCGACCTTCGGTCTCTTGTTATATTTAATACTCTCTGGATCGCATTGCTCAGATTTGTAAACAAGAGGAACTGTTTACCTTTTGTTGGCGAAGAAGTGTCCCATAGAAAGACTTAATTAGCTCGAGCTCTAGAAAAGTGTTAAAGCAATGTGTCAGCTACGCGGATCGCATTTGCTTAGATTCATAAACAAGAACTGTTTACCCGTTGGGCAGAGAAGTGACCAATAGTTTGAATCAATTAGCTCTAGCTCTTGAACTCATGATTTGAGCTTAAAGTGTTTGAGATACGGTGCGACACCAAGAGGGTGGCACTGAAAGTGTGGCACAGAAGTGACAAAGAAATGTGTCAACTTTGGCGCGCTTGCGGCATACGTTAACTCCTCCCTTCTTAAGATGAATCGTCCCGATTCATCAACTTTTGGATTTGTTGAGAAAGTGTGTTGTACAACAATTCCTGATTCTTATTTTCTAGGTGTTTTTGTCTTTTCTTAAATCTATGGATAATATTGACAAAGTAGTATAATAAAAAAATTAGTATTAAACCAGTAAGGGCGGTATAGTCGAGTATACTCGACAATATAATACCCTGCACACATGGTGGGCGGTGCCACACCCTTAATCTACAAAAACGTTTTGATTTGACATCGCCCGAACAAGTAGTGTTCAAAATATCAAGTAAATTGGTCAAAAAAAGTGGAATTTACGAAAAATTTGAGTTTGTAGGTGATTGAGGGGTAACTTTCAAACAGAGGGGAATTTTGTGGTATGCAGTTTTAAAGATATATATTTGCTGAGCTTGTATACATGTTCATATCTTTATTAGTTTTGGAGATATTGCTTTTGTGAGAAAACAACTCGGGGAGGGGAAATCAAGGGGAGGGGGAAAAATTGTAGTATGCAGTTTTATAGAGCTCTTCATGCTGAGTCTACATACCGACTTTCATGTTTCTATCTCTTCGGGTGTTCGAGTTACAACGTTTTGAAAAAGTGGTCGGTTCTGGTTGGGCGGGAAGGAGTGGGCGTGGCACAAAACCGTTTAAACTTGATGTAGTGCCAAGCATCACAAGTCTACCCTCCAAATTTCAAGTCTCTGGCTTTTACAGTTTCCGAGAACCATTGGTGAATACAGACGGACGGACAGACGGACAGGGCTCAATCGATTTCTCTTGTCATCCTGATCAAGAATATATATACTTTATGGGGTCCCCCTCCCTTCCTTCTCTGCGTTACATACATTTCGTTCAAACAAACTTAATATACCCTGACACACTGTATGTGCAGGGTATAAATAGTTACAATCATTATATAATACTTTGCTTCCGATGGTGTTTCTGTGATTAATTTTTGTAACAGATTTATGTTTTCGAATTTTAATTCGGTAATGTTTGTTTCTATATAATTTTCAATGAAGTATTCTTTATATTGTCCTTGTTTTACATGGTTTAATACTTTGGTTTTTCGGTTTACAAAAGTCTCATTGTTAATTATTACAGAGTAGTTGAATAATATCAGAAATTTGCCGTTTAAGTTAGTCTCATTTACAATATTGTTCCCTGAGATAAGAATAGCACCTTCTTTAATTTCGTCTATTTTTTTGTTTTTTTCCTTAATTAGTTTACAATTGGCTTTTTCATTATTTTTTTTTTTGTTTTTTTTTTTTTTTTTTTAACTAACTACAGGCGTAAGACGTTGTGGTAGCGCACTACCCTCAAGTGGACTTACGACAACAGGTCACCCTGTTCCGCGACTACAGACAAAGTCAACAGTCGCTTTACTACTTAGTCTAAACACAATTAAAAATTTTAATAAACAATTCCTTAAAACTACTGAGTTAAGCAGTTAACATAACATTTTACATACTTCGATTGACAAACAATTTTTCAAGGTACAAATTATTTAACTTGTACGAGCAAACAAATAGTTTTTTTTCTATAAAATGACATTAGCTTGCATTTATCACTGTTTAACAATAAATTGTTTACAGCACACCATTGTGAGAGAGAGTCAAGATCAGACTGAAGCATATTCTGCTGATCAATAGAATTAACGGTTAGACATAATTTCACGTCATCAGCATACATTAAAACATGGCAGTGTTTGATCACAGTAGGCAAGTCATTAATAAATATATTAAACAATAAGGGGCCAAGGTGACTACCTTGAGGAACCCCTGAAGTAACAAAAATTGGTCTCGAAACCGATGTTTTAAAAAGAACACATTGTGTTCGAGATTCAAGATAAGACGACAGCCGACGGACTAACGATGGTGGAAAACCATAGGTTTCGAGTTTTATTAAAAGCAGAGAGTGACAAACACAATCAAATGCTTAACTGAAATCAGTGTAGACAATATCGGTTTGGCAGCCGGACGAAAAATTTCGATTGACAATTGAAGTGAATTCTAATAAGTTAGTTACCGTTGACCGTTTCTTGAGAAAACCATGCTTAGACAAATTTAGAAGTGATGAAACAAAGTGCTGTAGCTGTTCCGTAATGATCTGTTGAAACAGTGTTGGAATAGCACATAGCTTTGCAATGCCTCTGTAATTCGAGGTGTCTACCTTACTGCCTTTTTTATAAAGGGGTATAATGTAAGACTCTTTCCAAATTTTGGGTACAATAGAAGAATTTAACGACATGTTAAAAAGCTTACATAATGGAATAAACAACATCTCGGCACAGTGCTTCAAAACGCAACTACGAACACTATCTGGACCAGCCGTAAAAGATGGTTTAATTAATTTTAAGTGTCTAAGAACAGTTTCATTTTCAATAATATTATGTAGGATTTGCTTATGCACTCAGCACAAACCCTACGTTGGTTAACTATTGGCGCGTGTATGTTGACTCGTGAACGTATTTGTTTTCCGTCAATAGGATTCTAAGCCCGCACTTTTAATAACAACACTCATTTAGTTGTATTAAATATATATTTGAATATAAAAAGGTAATGCTTAGGTTTAATAACAATATGCGTATTTCATTTTCAACAGCTGAACTTAGAATGATTTTACTTCTTCTTGTTTCTCTACTCTATGATCATGCTGTGGACTGCCAATCTAATTTAAACAATACGACCACTTCTTAATTTTCTAGTGTTACCGCCCATTCCTACAGTCGGCCGTCCTGAACTTACATTCGCCTCGAATGTCGGAATCCATTTTTTCATATATTCGGCAACAGTAACTGTCTTTCTTGGTCCTTCAGTATCTCCTAACTTCTCTACGTTATACCGTCCGTGTTTCATTCTGTCTACTACTCTATATGGTCCTAGATACTATTGTTTTAATTTAAGTCCTGGCTCAAATTGTGTTCGTTTAATAGCAACAAGTTCGTTTGGTCGGTATTCGTTCTCAACTCGTCTATGTTTATCGTACGTTCGTCGGTTCTCTTCTTGAACTTTGGAAATGTTTTCTTTAGCTGTCTTTCGAAGTTCATCCTTTTCCTCTTGTAGCTCTTGATACAATTCATCATTCAATGCGGCCTCTAGATCTTTATTAAATGCCGTTTTCATATTTAAGCCTGTCAGTATCTTAAACGGTGCTATCTTGGTACTTCTCGGCGGAGACGAATTTATCAGTTGCTGTACCCGTCTTACATGCTTATACCATGCCTTTGGGTTTTCTGCGCAAAGTTTTGCTAACATTCCAGTCACAATTTTGTTGATACGCTCAACTTGCCCGTTTCCTCGCGGTACACCTGTGGCAATTAAAAGATGCTGAATCTTCTCCTCGTCGCAATATTCTTTAAAACCATGTGATGTAAATGCTGTACCCCTATCAGTGACAATTCGTTCTGGATTTCCAAATATGTGCGCTTGCTTCTACAATCTATCAATCACCTCATTGGTTCCTGTGCTCTTGGTAGCATATAACCAAACAAATTTTGAAAATGCGTCCACCACTACCAGAACATGATTATATTGTTTGTGGGTCAACTCCATTGGTCCAACGTGGTCAATATGATACGTTCTCAGCGGTCTATCTGACTTGTCAATTACGTTAAGAAATCCTTCCTTTTTACCATGCTTAGCATCAATTACAATACATTCGATGCACGATTTAACGATTTCATCTACTTTGCTAGGCAAACTCGGTATAAAATATTCTCGCTCTACTAACTCTTGAGTTTTCTTTACGGCAAAGTGACCTTGTCGATGTGCAATTCTTATGATTTCCTTTTCCATATTACACGGTATTAAGATCAAATCCTTTTTTGGGTCTTTGTGTAAAATGTCGTGCTTCAAATAAAAGTCTTCATAACTCTCGGTCTCCACAATTTTTCTTATTGCCTTAATCCAATCATCTTGAAGTTGTGCTTGCTTTATTCTGAACTTCAGTGAGTCTTCAGTCATCATGTAATGAATTCTGCTTAATGCATCTACATGTCTCATTTTTGTTCCTGATCTGTGTTCGATTTCATAGTCAAAATCTTGCAACAATAAAGCCTATCTCGCTACTCTCAATGGAACATCAGCTTTTTTCATCGTCTGGGTGAATGCGTTACAATCCGTCACAATCTTGATTTTGCGTCCAAGGACGTAAATTCTCCATTTCTTCAGTGCTCGTACAATCGCTAAAACTTCTAATTCATATGAGTGGTACTTCTGCTCAGACGAAGTAGTTTTCCGACTCATGTACTCAATGGGGTGATATTGCTGATCGTCACTATTTCTCTGCATCAAAACTGCTCCATAACCATACATACTCGCGTCACAATGTATTTCAGTTTCTGCTCTTTCATTGAATAATGTTAAAACTGGTGAACTCACTAAGAATGTTTTTAATTGTTCAAATGCTGCAATCTCTTCATCACCTATCTTAAATTTTGCCTTTTTCTTTAACAAATTCGAAAGCGGTCTTGCATACGTGGCGAAATTCTTTACAAATCGTCGAAAATAAGAAGTCAAACCCAAATATCGTTGAACTCCTTTCTTGTCTCACGGTATCGGAAAATTTTTGATTGCTGCTGTTTTGCTGGTTGATGGCAATATACTTGAGTTTTCGATAATATATCCCAAAAATGTTACTTTTCTCTGGAGTATCTGACATTTCTTCCATTTAATTTTTAATCCAGACAATCTCGCTACATCTAATACTTTTTCCAACTTTTGTATGCCTTCTTCTTCGTTTTGCGATGGTATGATTATATCATCCATATAAATCACGATCGTTCCGTCTTCGATCAACTCTCGAAACACTGCAAATATATATCTCGTAAAAACTGCCGGCGAATTCGAAATTCCAATTGGCACATAGCGAAACTCATATTGTCCGTTTTGCGTTACAAACGCCGTATATTTTTGTGAACTCGGTTCTACGGGTACATGAAAAAATCCGTTACTCGAATCCAGTGTAGTATAAACTTTTGCATCTTGCAATCTGTGTAGAACGTCATCAATTAATACCATTGGAAAATTATCGCGTATAATTTTCGCATTTATCCTTCTGAAATCACAGCAAAGTCGTTTTGTACCGTCCTTCTTTGATACTAGTACAATTGGCAATGCGTATTCAGACGTGCTCTGTCGTATTATTCCGTCCTCAAGCCATTCTCTTATTTGCTTATCTACCCAATGCTGGTCGTTAAGTGGTAGGCGTCTGATCTCTCATAAACTGGTACATCATCAGTTAATATCAACTTCATTTCTACTGGGCTATTAGCTGGCTTCATTGGTTTGTACTCTCTTATTAATCTCTCTACGTTCTTTCGCATGGTTGTATTCAGAGGAAACAAATCAACATCATAATTTTGTGATATGTGTTCATTGACATCTGTCACCATCAATTGTTGGAATTCCTCGCAAAAAGTTGTACCTACTTCTTCACTCAGTTCTTCACCTTTGGGGCCGTTCAAGTATTACATAACGCAATTTTAAAGATTTTTGACCCTCCCCCCCCCCATGTAACGCGCCATAACATTTTTCAGTACCCCCCACCATAACGTTACGTAACAACCAAGTCACCATTTCTACCTAAAAAAACACAATTATGTTGCGCAAAGTACCGAAAGGTCGCTAAATTATAATAAAAACCAGTAAGGGCGGTATAGTCGAGTGTACTCGACAATATAATACCCTGCACACTCAGTAAGCGGTGCATTAGTTTTGGAGATATACCGTTTTATAGAATCAACTGGGGAAAGGGAAATAAAGGGAAGGGGGAAAAATGCAGTATGCAGATTTGTAGAGTTACTCACACTGATTCTACATACCGACTTTCATGTTTCTATCTCGTCGGGTGTTTGAGTTATAACGTTTTAAAAAATGGGCAGTTTCGGAGAACCATTGGTGAATACAGACGGACGGACAGGGCTCCATCGATTTCTCTTGTCGTCCTGATCAAGAATATATGTATATACTTTATGGGGTCCCCCTGTCCACCAATATATCCTGATACACAGTATGTGTCCAGGGTATAATTACAATCTTTACTAAAATAACTTATTTAAATCAAAAATAAAATATTATTCTTAAGAATTTAAATATACACCGATAATTAATGTTACTGTTCATCTGTCCATAGGGTTGCACACTTGGGAAAGAAAAATAAAAAGTACGTACAATGCAAACGAGGGTCTGCCATTGAAACGTAAACGAAAAGTGCTGACAACTTCAGAGATTTTAATTTCGTAGGTTTTTTATTCAACCAAAGATAATGCTACGTAACGCGTTGTTCGACACCCCCTCCCCTCCATGTAACGCATCGTAACGTTTTTTAAGACCCCCCTCCCCCCAAATTGCGTTACGTAATACTTGAACGGACTTCTTCAATCTGCTTTCTCGTGTTTCCTGCGTTTATTGGTTGAAAAGTCACTCCATTTGATTCATGATGGCGTTTACATACTGGAGAACATCGTTGCCAATAACTGCATCATGTAAAGTGTCTTCATCTCGAACAACGTGAAAGATGATTCTAATTGGGACATCATCTAATTGTGTTTCAACTGCAAAATCTCCTGCTGTGAAAATTCTTTTCCCTCCAATGCCAATCAATTGCTTTTTCTCTGCGTTTAATGAAACTGGATAAAGCTTAGCGTAAGTACTCATACTTATCGTGCATACGTCACTGCCTGAATCAAAAAGTGCTCACACAGTGCCTTGTCCAATTTTTACGTTTTTAAATCCTCTATTCTTTTTCCCTTGTGATATTTGCTGAACGTTTGTCTTTTCCTCCGCATTGATTTGATTTATGTCCAGGCTGATTACATTTCAAACAAATAATCGACTCTGCCTTGCAATCCTTTGCGATATGATCTTTTGCACCACATTTGAAACATCGTCTAGTTCCAATCTCTGTCCTTGCATCTGTTTTGACACTCTGATCACGATTCTCTGATCTGCTTTGAAATGTTGTCGGTTTTTGATTCAATGCAAACTTCTTATAAATCTTAATTTTCTCTTTTAACTCTGCGATAGTTCCAGCTTGATATAATACTATCTTGTTATGTTTCGCGTCTGGTATTCCTTCTACAAAGTATTCAATTATACTTTCTTCGTCTAGGTTTATTGGGTTAGCAATTTCCATTAAAGAATACAAATATTCTCTCAACGACTCGGTGCTCTTCTTACGTCGGTTTTTCAGAAGTCTGTGTACATCATTAGCTGACAGCTTGACGAGAAACTCATTCTCTAACGACTCTTTGAACGATTGCCAATTATTAATGCCTTGTTGGGTTTTTATATAAATTTTGGCCGCTCCTTTTAGCAGTTGCTTCGCATAAATAAATTTTTGTAGATCGTTCCATCCAACCGTATCTGCATTTGCTTCAAAATCTTCAACCAATCATCTATCTCCGGATAACCATCTCCGCTAAACGTCGATAGCGATTCTTTAATATCTTTTAGCGTAAAATTCATTTTGTTCGTTGCTCTTATTGTTTCTGCTTCCTCTTATACTGAACCGTCGTCTAAAGGTCTTTGTAACTCAAAATGTGCTAATAGTCTGTCTTGTAAATCGGATTTCCGTCCAGTAATGTCTTTTTCTAACTCTCTTAATTTATCTTTTAGTCCAGCGACATTCAAACTTAATATTTCCTCAAGCTGCATATTTGTGAACAATATTTCTTAACTTATATTCATAAGTTTAAGTGTACATAAGTTATCTCTCTTTGAGTAATTATCTTCTTATGATATATGAATTTAAATTTAAGTTTAACAATCAGTATCAAAATTAGAATATTACTTTTACATATAACTCTTTATACTTTTCACGTATGTGAAATAGTAAAATAACTTTGTGCTGAAGTTTGTAACACACAGAAATATTCACTTGCGACTATATAAAGTATGTATATTCTTGATCAGGACGACAAGATGAGTTGATTTAGCCATGTCCGTTTGCCCGTCCGTCTGTCTGTATATATACAATCTCCTCCCACAGTTTTGAAGATATCGAGCTGAAATTTGAATTGATAGAGTGCTGAAATTTTAAACATAGTAGTTTTACATAGTCCGACTACATGCCTGAAAGTTTCATTGAGATTGGACATCTGGAACTGGTAGCTCCCATACAAAATGAAGAAGAGGAAGAGAAGCAATATTCACGTCGTTGTATGGAAAACTTTTTTGTTTTTTAACCAATTGACTTGAAATTTTAAAGTTATGTTCTTAGGGAGGAATGAAAACTATTTTGACCAAAAGTGGGCGTAGCCACGCCCACTTATAGCGAAAATTGACCCGTTGTATGGAAAACTTTTTTGTTTTTTAACCAATTGACTTGAAACTTTACAGTTATGTTCTTAGGAAGGAATGAAAACTATTTTGACCATAAGTGGGCGTGGCCACGCCCACTTATAGCGAAAATTGACCCGTTGTATGGAAAACTTTTTTGTTTTTTAACCAATTGACTTGAAACTTTACAGTTATGTTCTTAGGGAGGAATGAAAACTATTTTGACCAAAAGTGGGCGTAGCCACGCCCACTTATAGCGAAAATTGACCCGTTGTATGGAAAACTTTTTTGTTTTTTAACCAATTGACTTGAACCTTTGCAGTTATTCTCATAGGGAGGAATGAAAACTGTTTTTATCAAAAGTGGGCATGGCCACGCCCACTTATAGCTAAACTTGACCCTTTGTATGGAAAACTTTTTTGGTTTTTTAACCAATTGACTTTAAACCTTACAGTTATGTTCTCAGGGAGGAAAACTTTTTTGTTTTTTAACCAATTGAATTGAAACTTTACAGTTATGTTCTTAGGGAGGAATGAAAACTATTTTGACCAAAAATTGACCTGTTGTATGGAAAACTTTTTTGTTTTTTAACCAATTGACTTGAACCTTTGCAGTTATTCTCTTAGGGAGGAATGAAAACTGTTTTGATCAAAAGTGGGCATGGCCACGCCCACTTATAGCTAAACTTGACCCTTTGTATGGGAAAACTTTTTTGGTTTTTTAACCAATTGACTTTAAACCTTACAGTTATGTTCTTAGGGAGAAATGAAAACTATTTTGACCAAATGTGGGCATGGCTACGCCCACTTATCGCAAAACTTGAACCGCTGTATGGAAAACTTATTTAACCAATTGACTTGAAACCTTACAGTTAAGTTGTTAGGGAGGCATTAGAACTATTCATTTACTTTTTTTTATAGTGACACAACGTGAAAAGTATTATAGCTTCAGCCTTGCTGAAGATAGCGTCCTTACTGGTTTCTCTTTGAGTTTACTTTTTCTCTTCACAATATTCGTATTTCTTACAATAATTTTCTTTTAATTATTTTTCGCTTTTGTTCACAATATTTCGTCACAATTTCTCTTAACTCTTTTCATAAATTTCCTCTTAAATGATTTCACAATTTTTTTCTCAGAACTGTTCTAACGGTTACAATAATCTACGTTTCCAATTATTTCTTAATTTTGTGTTATGATGAGTCATAATTTCTATATACATACACACATGTATATACATATATCAATGTACATAACCTCATCTACTTACTCCGTTGTTGTATACTTCGTGTTTAACTTCGTTTCGAAAATTTTTGTAGATCCCCAACGTGTACATTCCCGAATTTGTTTCTACAAATCTGTGGTTCGATTTGTTGCCTCTAGTTGTGAAATTCTTTGAAGCTCTCGTTCTCTCTCGATCGTTGTTTTCTCGCACTCAGCGTAGCAATAGGGTTACACTCGTTGTTTCCCTCGCCGAATTCTCCTTCGTTGCGCTCACAAAATTACAAGCTGAATGCTGTCCGCTTGTCCCTATGTGAGGCGTCTCGTTGTCGCACAATTTCACACTTACTGCGAATTAATGCCGTTATGTTTCTTGTGGCGTCTCTCTGGCGCCGCAACTTTTAATATTCGATGTCTAGAAACTCATTCTAGAATCCGTGTTGCAATTCTTCACTCAGAGGTAATCTCCAATCTCTGTTGACTCACTTGTCCTTCGTGGTTGACTCAGTCGTCCTTCTTGGTATTCTCTCTATCCCGGTTGGGCCCCTAATTTGTAGGATTTGCTTATGCACTCAGCACAAACCCTACTTTGGTTAACTATTGGCGAAGTTCCAAACGAGCGCGTGTATGTTGACTCGTGAACGTATTTGTTTTCCGTCAATAGCATTCTAAGCCCATTAACATTAAAGTATAGGTAAGTACCGTTTTGGTATGAATAGTCATTATAGGTGCTTTGGAAAAATTCCACACCATTGAGTTTCATACATGAATTGTCTAGTAAAGATTTTATTGATTCTTTGCTTGAATCATCATTTAACCAAATAAACAGCATAAAAAATTCTAAAGATCGAATTTTAGATGTTGTTTTGATAAACAGCATTGAGTTCGCATCACTTTGCAGATGTCCTCCAGTATCACAACCTGAAGACTCTTACCATCCAACGTTGGAGCTTACAATTACACTAAACTCACTAACAAATCCTCGACAAAATCCTCTAGATGCCAAATGTAACCTTGTATTTTGTTTTAGAAAAACCGATTTTGAACGACTTGGTCTTAGTGCTTTCTAACACTGATTGGTCGTACATTCATAACATGTCCAACATTGAACAGGCAGTAAAGTTTTTTAACGCAACTTTGTATAAACTGTAAACTGTGTGCGTACCAAGAGTTAAGATGATATCACACGTAAATAAACCGCCGTGGTTTTCAAAAGAATTATCTCATCTAAAGAACTTAAAAAATAGATTATTTAAAAAATATAAGAGAACCGGATCTCTTGTTGATTATGTAAACTATGCAAAAGCTCGTTATAAATTCACTTTATGTAACAAACGAGATTACGATTTTTACCTAATTAAATTAAAATCCAATATATATCGCGATCGTAAAAATTTTTTTAATATAATTAAATACAAGAGTAACTCTAACTCATTTCCATCATGTATGAAATTCAATGGTGTGGAAGGAAATGATGATGCAACGATATCCAACCTCTTTGCTGAATTTTTCCAAAGCACCTATAATAACTATTCATACCAAAACGTAACTTATCCATACTTCATCAATGATAGGACTCATATCAATGTGCCAGTTATTGAAAATGAAACAGTTCTTAGACAATTGAAATTAATTAAGACATCTTTTACTGCTGGTCCAGATAATATTCCTAGTTGCGTTTTAAAGCACTTCGCTGAAATGTTGTTTTATGCATTATGTACGCTTTTCAACATGTCGCTTAAAAACTCTATTGTCCCCACCATTTGGAAAGAGTCTTACATTATACCCCTTTACAAAACAGGCAGTAAGGTTGACATTTCTAATTACAGAGGCATTGCTAAACCGTGTGCTATTCCAAAACCATTTGAACAAATCATTACGGAACAGCTACAGCACTTTGTGCCATCACTTCTAAATTTTTCTCAGCATGGCTTTCTCAAGAAACGGTCGACGGTAACTAACTTATTGGAATTCACTTCAATTGTCAATCGAAATTTTTCCTCCGGCTTCCAAACCGATGTTGTATACACAGATTTCAGTAAAGCATTTGATTGTGTTTGTCACTCTCTGCTTTTAGCAAAACTCGAAACTTATGGTTTTCCACCATCATTAGTCCGTTGGCTGTCGTTCTATCTTGAATCTCGAACTCAATGTGTTCTTTTTAAAACATCGGTTTCGAGACCAATTTTTGTTACTTCAGGGGTTCCTCAAGGTAGTCACCTTGGCCCCTTATTGTTTAATATATTTATAAATGACTTGCCTACTGTGATCAAACACTGTCTTGTTTTAATGTATGCTGATGACGTGAAATTATGTCTAACCGTTAATTCTATAGATCAGCAGAATCTGCTTCAGTCTGATCTTGACTCTCTCTCACAATGGTGTGCTGTAAACAATTTATTGTTAAACAGTGATAAATGCAAGCTAATGTCATTTTATAGAAAAAAACTAATTGTTTGCTCGTACAAGTTAAATAATTTGTACCTTGAACGTATCTCTCAGTTCAATTTCGCTTCACATATTTCGCTGTCTGTTAATAAGGCTAAAGGCGTACTGGGTTTCATCAAAAGATGGTCCAAAGAATTTAATGACCCGTACACAACTAAATTGCTTTACTCTTCTTTAGTACGGCCCATTTTGGAATATGCATCGTGTGTTTGGGATCCTCAGTGCGAAAAGTATAAGAACCAAATTGAGTCTGTTCAGAAACAGTTCCTTCTGTTTGCTCTTAGGAATCTACACTGGGACCCCTGTGTTCACCTTCCTCCCTATATTAGTCGGTTGAAGCTTATTAATTTGCCATCATTGTCTAGTCGCAGAACTATGCTTGGTACTTTGTGTTTGCATAACCTAATAAATGGCATGATATTCTCTCCTACATTGTTGGCGTATATACAGTTCAATGTCCCCGCTAGAGTAACCAGAAATTTTAGTCCGATCTGTCTCAGTACCTGCAGATCGACATATTTAGAGCATGAGTCGTTTCATGTTTTATGTAGGTATTATAACAGATATTTTAGTTTAATTGAGAACTGCTCCTCTACTAACCTTATAAAACGTAGTATTCTAACGTATTTAAATAAGTAAAAATTTTGTTTATGAAGTTTATGTTAATTCATTAACGTAGTAGTTTTAAGGAATTGTGTAGTGTATAAGCAAGTGCGCATAGCACAATCGTAATTGTAAGTGCAGTGTTAGCATTACGCCACTGTACAGAACTAACAGTAGGTTTACAGCAAATATTGTAACGGACTGTAATGCCGTACAATGCACTGCTATGCAAAGTGTCATTGACCGTTACATGTCCGAAAATGCTGATCTAGCACTGTAAGAACTATGTGAGCAGCGCAGTCGCCTATATAAGTATCGGGTGTCCGCATAAGCAATGTCAATGTCAAGCTCACCAATAAACAAGCATAGCCTAACGGCTAAAGACATAAACCAAACACTCGCCTTTTCCTAATAGTATCAAACGATATTATATGGCGATCCTGCCTCCTTATTTCATATAAGGAGAGCCGGGAAAAAAAAATAATAAACGCTTGTACAATCGAGCGTTGATCCTGCCTCCACGTCGAAGGAGAGCAGAGAAAATATATACGCTGGTATCTAGCGTACAAAAAAACGCTGCCTTGGAGCAAGCGTTGATCCTGCCTCCTTACTAAAAAATAGGAGAGACAGGTATAAAAAACAAAAACGCTGCCTTGGAGCAAGCGTTATCACCAAGTCACCAAATGGTCGCCTTGTGGTGAATGAGCTCTTTAATTATCTAAGTGGAGCTAGTGCGGCTGTTAGTCAACCATCACCACCGGCAAATCAGACGCTTGAAGCGAAGCGTCAATTCACTACAACAATATCCCACGCAGCACCACCACCAACACAAGCAGCGGCGACACAGACGACGGCAGCAGCAGCAGCACCGCCAGCAGCCGAAGACGCAGGGTCAGCAAGCCAGTAATCGAGGACAACAAGAATGAAGCAGAAACATTAAAAATATACATTTAAAAAAAAAAAATGTACAATCTTGGCCTCACGGCAAGATTTAGCTAGCAGCTCAGAAGCGGAAACGCTCAGAGCACACTAACATAATATAAGAAGCTAGGAAAAATTATAAAAATAAAAAAAAAAATTGCTAAATTAATGGCAAACTAACAAAAATCTTTTGAAAAAAATCCTTGACAAAAAGAAAAATAACTAGGGAAGAAAAAACAATTTTTTTTTTCAAACTTCAAATGACAGAAGAAGTCATTCGTGCAACGCACGATAAAGATCCACATTTTGCCGATAGGGCCATAGAGATCTTGCTGAGGCAACGGTGTCCAATCAGTGTAGGGGAGTTTGAGAATATCTATATGAATAGATATAACTTAGACTTCAGTCCACTGATACACTGTACCTCAACAGAGAAGGGTATAGTTCTGTCCACACTTGAGCGTGTGGCGGTAAACTCATACCAAGAAACGCACCCAAAGTTGGGTAGCTGTATAATAATAACAGTACAATTACTAGCAAAGCCAAAAAGAATTACATATACAGCACACAGAGTGCAAGAATAAGAAAATAAAAACAAATATACAATGTAAGAAAAAACCAAATGTAAGCAATAAAATTATAAAAAACACAACATATGTAAACACAGAAAACTCCAAATAAAAAAAACAACAAAAAAAAAAAATCATATTTCAAAACAAATTAGCGACACTTAAATCGTCACGCAGACCAAAAAAAAAATAATAAAACAAAAACAATTAACACAGAGAAAGGGAAAACCACACACACAGCAAAATTTTGTTAAGTAGGCCACTTGAAAGGGTCACTGCACTGCGTGAGGAAAGTAAAAGTAGAATAAATGGTCATGAGCGCATGATCGTCAAGGTTAAGCGAGCGCATGAACACATACAGTTTTAGGGCAATTGTGCATAATTAGGAAAATTATTTTTAACAGTTTGAAAGCTATTGTTCAAGATGGGTGGAAAAACTACGAAGTTTGAGAACCCCAATGCAAATGTTATTAACGAGGTTATAGTTAAAAATCCCACACCAACAGATTTGTATAAGGTAGAGCTATTAATGCTAGTAATGACTTTGGTGATGATTTTCCAATTAGTATTGAAGTTACACTCAAAATACAGAGGCTCAATAAAGAAGCAAGTTCAGCTAACTCATATGGTTAAAGCAGGCCCATGTACAATTCAGAAAGTCTAAATAAGAAATATATATATATATGTATATATAAAAAAAAAAAGAGATAGGAAAAAAAAAACAACACGCAGATGGTAACAAATGGAATGGGAAAATTTAGTTGCCATTCTTGAGGAACATAAGGTAGAATTTGAAAAATCATACAAATGCTTAAATAAAAGTATACCCATTACGAAAGGCACAATAGCAAAGCATGTTGTAAGACTAGTAGATAGATACAACGAAGTAAGACAGAGAGTACTTGCAAATTTTGATGAGCAGACAATTGAAAATAAGGATTGGTTAGCACAATTTGCTAAAAGATTAAGGGAAGCGTTAGTAAAAATTTACGCAAAACATCAAATAGAGTGTGAAGTGCCAGTAGACTTAGAGAAAAAGGCAGAATTCAATATAGCAATATTGGGAGTAACATTACAAGACTTAGAAGACGAAGAAATCGCAGGTACAGAAAAAGCTTCAACAAGCAAGGGAGCGATTGTAAAAGTATTAGATACAAAGTCGGAAAAGAAAAAAATAATCATGACACAAACACCAGAAAAAGCAGTAGACATAGTGTCAAAAACCGTTGGAGAATTTAACGGTTCAGAACATAAACTACCAGGGTTCATAAAAAGTTTACAAGTGGTAGATAGATTGATAGAGGAGCAACACAATGATATCGCGGTAGCAGCCATATCAGCTAAGCTTGTAGGTGAAGGCATAAATAAATTGTCAGGAGAGGAAGCAAGCATAAAAGAATGTATACAGAAAATGAAGGAGCTAGTAGTAGACAAAAACATAAATGATATAATGGTTCGTATGGCGGACCTGAAATTTATTAACAAAACACCATTGCAGTATGCAACTGAGGTAGAACAGGTAGCTAGAACTTTAAGAGACAAATATGTCTCAGACGGGGTACCCGCTCCGAAAGCAACCGAATATGCGGTAAGAACAGCGTCCCAGACTCTAGGTAAAACTTTTACTAGTGCACACCTTAGGTCCTTATTAGCGGCTATGAAATGTACCGACTTAAGGGCACTTACGAGTACATATGTAAGCATAATAGGCGAACAAGTAACTGAGAAAGGAGGTTCCATTACCTACTTTAGGGGCAATAAGCGAGGCCAGTGGCGAGGTAATAACCGACCCACCGGTAGTTACAATAACAACAATAATGGCTATTATGGAGGTGATTCACGTGGAAACAGACGTGGTCGCGGTCGAGGCCGTGGCAACGGACGTGGACGCGGGAATTCATACCACAATGGACAAAATAGAAACCAGAACCAAGGGCAAAATTATGGAAATAATTCCCAGGTTCGGGTAACCCAAGAGCAGGAAAACAGTCCGACCCCAGATACTCAATAGACAAATCGAATAGGAAAAACTGTAAAATCTATAACATCAAATTAAATTTAGCAAATTACATTACAACTAGATCAGGATTAAATAATGAAACATCATCATTTTTAATAGACACAGGCGCGGATATATCTGTAATTAAGGTAGGAAATTTGAAGAATGTAGCTGTGGACAAAACCACCATAACAAGCCTAAACGGCATAGGAAAAGGTATAATTTTCACATTAGGGAAAGTAATTACTGATTTGAAAGTAGAAAATTTACTGATTAAGCACAATTTTCATGTAGTGCGAGACGATTTTCCGATACCATCTGACGGTATTCTAGGTCTAGATTTCTTCAAGAAGTACAATTGTATTCTTGAGTACCAAAGAAATCAAGACTGGCTCATATTGAGGCCGAATAATTTTCCCAAAAGTATAGCGATACCAATGAGAAGCTCATTACACGCAAACTCATTGTCACTACCCGCCAGATCTGAAGTTATACGACAAGTATATGTTACTTCAGCTGACGAGGAGCTATTAATTCCACACCAGGAATTACAAGATGGCATTTTCATAGCCAGCACCATAGTAAATAAATCTAACGCATTTGTTAGGATTTTGAATACTACGGATGAAAATATAAATATACCATCAGCAGAGATTGCTACAGAGAGTCTAAACGACTATGATATTTTCAAAGCAATAGAATCATCAAATGATAAGATTAAGATAGACAAACTATCTAAGAATTTTCCAGAATTCGTGAAAAACGAATTACAAGACTTATGTTCAAAGTATATTGATGTTTTCGGATTAGAAACCGAAACAATTTCTGTTAACAATTTTTACAAACAAAAATTAAGATTAAAAACGGATGAACCAACCTACATCAAGAATTACAGAATACCACAAGCGCATAAAGAAGAAATCAGTAGACAGGTCGATAAGCTAATAAAAGATGATATAATAGAACCATCAGCATCAGAGTACAACAGTCCGATACTGTTGGTACCAAAGAAATCACTTAAAAACAATACCGAAAAGAGATGGAGACTTGTAATTGACTATAGGGGAATAAATAAGAAACTAGTAGCCGATAAATTCCCATTACCCAGAATAGATGATATATTAGATCAGCTAGGAAGAACAAAATATTATTCGTGTCTCGATTTAACATCAGGATTTCATCAGATAGAATTAGAAGAGAATTCGAGAGACATAACATCGTTTTCAACTGACAAAGGTTCATTTAGATTCAAAAGACTACCTTTTGGTCTCAAGATCGCACCAAATTCATTCCAGAGAATGATGACGATCGCGTTTGCAGGTTTAACACCTTCGCAAGCATTTCTGTACATGGATGACTTAGTTGTTCTGGGCTGTTCAGTAAAACATATGATCAAAAATTTGAGAGATGTTTTTGGAATATGCCGAAAGTACAATCTAAAGCTTCATCCGGACAAGTGTTCATTCTTTAGTCACGAAGTGACATATCTTGGACACAAATGTACAGATAAAGGCATCTTGCCAGATGATAGCAAGTTTCAGGTAATAGTGAATTACCCAGTACCAAAAAATGCCGATGAAACCAAAAGATTTGTAGCTTTTTGCAATTACTACAGAAGATTTGTTCCAAATTTTGCGGAGCATTCTAGAATTTTAACAAGATTAGGAAAGAAAGGAGTAGTTTTTCAATGGACAACAGAGTGTCAGGAAGCCTTCCAAAGCTTAAAAGATGCATTAATCTCACCACAAATACTGCAGTATCCAGATTTTGAAAAGCAGTTCTGCATTACAACAGACGCAAGTAAACATGCGTGTGGTGCAGTTTTAAGTCAAGAATATGACGGCATGCAAATGCCAGTAGCATATGCATCAAGATCATTTACAAAGGGGGAAAGTAATAAGTCAACGATAGAACAAGAATTAGCAGCTATACATTGGGCAATAGGCTATTTCAGGCCCTATGTATACGGTAAAAAGTTTTTAGTAAGAAGTGATCATAGACCATTGTCATACCTGTTTGCAATGAAAAACCCATCGTCGAAGTTGACACGGATGAGGTTAGATCTAGAGGAGTATGATTTTACAGTCGAGTATCTGAGGGGCAAAGAAAATTATGCGGCAGACGCATTATCAAGAATAGAATTCGAAGATATTAAGATGATGACAAACGGAAATAACCAAATATTAAAAGTAACTACTAGACAAGAGTCAAGGCGACAGATGCAGAATAGTAATACCCAAAAAGAAAATTTATCAGAAAATCCTTATATAACAGAGCACATGTGCGTGAATAAAAAATCTGCCACAATATATTCCAAAGATGAGAATATATATATAAAACTGGGAAAGAAAATAAAAGGCATGATTAATAGGAACGACATTATTGTTCATAGCAAAATTGATTTAGATCAACTTTTGTTAAGGCTTGAAAATATAGCCGGCAGTAATGGAATTAAACAGTTCCAGTTGTCTCAGGATGACTTAATAATAACCGACGTCGGGTTAAAAATTTTTAAAGAAAAAGGAAATAAATTAAAGCGCTTAAGGATTAATATATTCCCAGCACTGATCAAAGTAGACAGTGAGAAAGATAAAATAACAATATTGGAAAAGTTTCATGATGATCCCATATTTGGAGGACATCCAGGGTATAGAAGAATGCTAGCAAAGATCAGGAAATACTATATATGGAAAAATCTGACATCTGATGTAAGAAATTATATAAAGTCGTGTGAACAGTGCAAACTTTCGAAAACATTAAAGCGCACTAGGCAGCCATTAATAATAACACCGACACCACAAAAAGCCTTTGACGTAGTACTTATAGATACAATAGGTCCATTACCAAGGACAGAATATAGCAATGAGTACGCAGTAACAATGATATGCGATTTAACTAAATATTTGATAACGGTAGCAGTTCCAAATAAGAGTGCTAAAGTAGTAGCAAAAGCAATATTTGAACAATGCATATTGATTTATGGTCCCATGAAACAAATTATTACAGACATGGGTACAGAATACAAAAATGAATTAATGCAAGAATTATTTAAACTATTGAGAATCAATCATAGTACATCCACTCCGTATCATCACCAAACATTAGGAACTATAGAAAGAAACCATAGGACATTTAATGAATATATAAGAAATTACATTTCTGATAGAAGGGATGATTGGGATGAATGGTTAAGGTATTATACTTATTGTTATAATACCACACCATCGACAGTCCACGATTATTGTCCATTTGAATTAGTATTTGGTAAAAAGCCAATAGTTCAGGATTTCTTAGAACAAGGAAATATAGATCCGGTATACAATATAGAAAATTATAGTAAAGAAGTAAAATTTAGATTGCAATACGCACAAAATAGAGCTAGGGATATGATAGCTAAACATAAGATAGGCAATAAAGACAGCTATGATAAGAAACAAAATAGTCTAGAACTAGTGATAGGTGATCTAGTGTACGTAAGTGACTTGGCCAGTCACAAGCTAGGTAATAAGTATAGAGGTCCATACAAGGTAGTTAGTGTAGATGAGAGAAATAACTGTACAATAACAGACAACATTACTACATGGACGGTACATATGGATAGAATAAAGAAATAAAATGAAATTTCTAAAAGGAGGAAGAGGACAGACGTGTCACAAATTTGATTGAAATATGATTGGATCCGAGAGAGAGCTCTAAAACATTTTTAAAACTTTATAAATATTTTTATACATTTATATTCTTACACATTTTTATATTTTTATGTATTTTGATACTTCAACACATTTGTACACTAACATTTTATATTCTAATAAAAACATTACAATTTCATTTTATTTTTGAATTTATATTACTAACAAATATATAGGATCTTACAATTACGATTTGTAAAGAATGAATTTACACGGGTAAACTCATTCTCCCAAAAAGGGAGGTGTAGTGTATAAGCAAGTGCGCATAGCACAATCGTAATTGTAAGTGCAGTGTTAGCATTACGCCACTGTACAGAACTAACAGTAGGTTTACAGCAAATATTGTAACGGACTGTAATGCCGTACAATGCACTGCTATGCAAAGTGTCATTGACCGTTACATGTCCGAAAATGCTGATCTAGCACTGTAAGAACTATGTGAGCAGCGCAGTCGCTGTTAGCCTAAGTCCTATATAAGTAGCGGGTGTCCGCATAAGCAATGTCAATGTCAAGCTCACCAATAAACAAGCATAGCCTAACGGCTAAAGACATAAACCAAACACTCGCCTTTTCCTAATAGTATCAAACGATATTATAATTGTTTAAAAATTAGTTTATTAGTATTTTTTATTGTGTGTAGTGTAAGCAGTAAAGCGACTGTTGACTTGTCTGAAGTCGCGGAACAGGCTGACCTGGTGTCGCAAGTCCACTTGAGGGTAGTGCGCTACCACAACGTCTTGCGCCTGTAGTTAGACAAAAAAAAACCAGTAAGGGCGGTATAGTTGAGTATTCTCAACTATATAATACCCTGTACACACACCTATGTTGATAACACGTTAAACATTCGCCGACAGCAAAAGCAGTGTACCACGATATGGTTTGTGTATTTGCTAATAGTGAGGCAGGGCTCACAGTGCAATGTTGCCATTAGATGGCGCTTTAGTACGGGTTTTGTTACAAAGCATTGCTGCAAAATTTTAGTGTGTTGGTCTTTGCGGGGAAAGGGGTAGTTTGTTGTATGCAGTTTTAGAAAGGCATGTTATCTGAGTTTGCATACAAAATTTCAGCATTGTATTCTTTATACTTTGGGAGATGCAGCAATTTTAAGAAAAAAATGACCTTTTGTTGTGCTCGATGGGCGGGAAGGAATGGGCGTGGCAAAAATTCCTTCAAACTTCATCTAGTGTTCGACCACACGAGACTATCTTCCAAATTTCAAGTCTCTAGCTTTAATAGTTTTCGCAGTGTTAAGTACGGTTTTTGTTACAATTAGGATAAAGCAGTGTTCAAAGCGCAATTTATGCCAAATTTCAACTTGTTTGTCTTTGCGATGTCACACAGCGTTAAACATGAAAGTTTGTGGTATGCAGTTTTATAAAGGTATGTTTACTGAGTTTGCATACAAAATTTCAGCATTGTATCTATTAAAGTTTAGGAGATACAGCAAATTTAAGAAAACAACTTTTTGAGGGGAAACGAAGAAGAGGGGGAAAAAATGTGGTATGCAGTTTTGTAGAGCTATACATACTGAGTCTACATACTCATTTTCATGTTTCTAACTCATCAGGTTTTCGAGCTACAGCCATTTGAAAAAATGGGTGGTGCTCGATGGGCGGGAAGGAGTGGGCGTGGCAAAAAATCCTTCAAACTTGATCTACCGTTTGACCTCACGAGTCTATCCACCAAATTTCAAGTCTCTAGCTCTTATAGTTTTCGAGAACCATTGGTGAGGACGGACGGACGGACGGACAAACAGGGCTATATCAATTCGTCTTGTCATCCTGATCAAGAATATATATACTTTATAGGGTCCCCCTCCCCTCCTTCTATGCGTTACATACAAACCGTCTCAAACAAACTTAATATACCCTGATACACAGTGTGTGTACAGGGTATAAAAAAAAAGGAAATGAATTGGAATTAGACTTGTATTTATATAAGTGAATCTATAGCGAACTGTTGTATAGTTTGCATAATCAACAAGAGAACCGGTTCTCTTATATTTTTTAAATAATCTATTTTTTAAGTTCTTTAGACGAGATAATTCTTTTGAAAACCACGGCGGTTTATTTTGTTGTGTAACAATCTTAACTCTTGGTACGCAGTTTATACATAGTTGCGTTAAAAAACTCTACTGCCCTTTCAATGTTGGACGTGTTATGAATGTATGACCAATCAGTATTAGAAAGCAAATGACCAAGACGTTCAAAATCGGTTTTTCTGAAGCAAAATACACGGTTATGTTTGGAACCTGTAGGATTTTGACGAGGATGTGTTAGTAAGTTTGGTGTAATTGTAAGCTCCAACGTTGGGTGGTAAGAGTCTTCAGGTTGTGAAACTGGAGGGGATCTGCAAAGTGATGCACCCTCAATGTTATTTATGAAAACAAGATCTAGAACATGATTCTTAGAATTTTGTATGCTGTTTATTTGGTTAAACGATGATTCAAGTAAAGAATCAATAAATTCATTACTAGACAAGGGAGTTACTATATTTGAATTGTCGGATGCAATCCAAGAAATATGAGGGAGGTTGAAGTCTCCACAGACCAGCATCATATCTGAGTTCTTAACCAAGTCTTGAATAGATTGAATAGCGTTTATATGGGCTGAATATACTGATGCTTCTGAAAACGTGAGTCTTTGCAAGAGTTATTTTAACGCATATTAGCTCAATATCGTCAGTACCTTTCGAACTAATTTGTTCCGATGTGTGTTGAACAGCGACAGAGATTAAGACTCCACCACCAATTTTGCCAAGACGACCTTTACGAAAAGTAATAAAGCTGTCAGAAAGTAGTTCCGAATTTAGCAACATCGTGAAGCAATTTTTGTTTTTATTTATTTTGGCATAGCTGTTGTATATTTCTTTTTTGAATTTACTCCTTTGGTAATATGCTGTGTTGCATTTTAAAATTCTATCATTTATTATGAGTTTTCCGTTTTTCTTGGCTATAGCACGTGTTATATAAGATTGACATGTGTTAGTAATAATAGGATAGATGATATAGATGACTATTAAGTCATTGTTTTTATACCCTGCACATACAGTGTGTCAGGGTATATTAAGTTTGTTTGAACGAAATGTATGTAACGCACAGAAGGATGGGAGGGGACCCCATAAAGTATATATATTTTCTGATCAGGACGACAAGAGAAATTGATTGGGCCATGTCCGTCCGTCTGTCCGTCCGTCCGTCTGTATTCACCAATGGATCTCGGAAACAGTAAGAGCTAGACACTTGAAATTTGGAGGGTAGACTCGTGATGCTTGGCAGCAGATCAAGTTTATTTTTTTTTTGTGCCACGCCCACTCCTTCCCGCCCATCCAGCCCTTCCCACTTTTTTAAATCGCTATAACTCAAACATCCAAAGAGATAGAAACATGAAAATCGGTATGTAGACTCAGTATGAGTGGCTCTACAAAACTGCATACCACAAAATCCCCCCCTCATTTTCATTTCCCCTCCCACAGTAATTTTCTCTAAATTGCTATATCTCCAAAATTAACAAAGGTATGAACCTGAAATTTTGTATACAAGCTCAGTGATAATACATGTTAAAAACTGCATACCACAAATTTCCCCTCTCTTTGATGGCTACCCCTCAGAGACCAACAAACTTAAATTTTTCGTAAAATCCACATTTTTTGACCAATTTTCTTTGTATTTTGAACAATATTTGAAAAGGCGACGTCAGATCAATATGTTTTTGTAGATTGAGGGTGTGGCACCGCCTACCAAGTGTGCAGGGTATTATATTGTCGAGTATACTCGACTATACCGCCCTTACTGGTTTAATATTAAGAAACGTGATACGTCCAGTAAGTCCGTCGGTGTTATGTTCATTTTTTCATTCTTTAGTATTTCTTCTCTGTCATTGTTATTGAATATTCTGGGGTTTAGTATGTTTTCTTTGGATAAAGTAAATGTGTCAAGTATGTTCTGTAAATCGATACTGATTAGTTTTAATCTGTATCTTCGTATGTTCAAGTCAGTGTTTCCTTTGTTTTGAACGGCGTTGTTTAATAATTCAGTTAGATGTTTAATATGCAGAAAAAATTTTGAATTCATTACAAATTGTTTATTTCTATTTTCTATTAAGTCGTTTATTTTGTTGCTTACTGTAAGGAAATCGTCGTGGTCTGGTGTCGCAGATATCCATTTCCATATGGTGCCTATTTCGTTAAGTCCTCTCTTTTGTCTGTTTGTAGTAAATTCTTGAAATAGTCCTTTGATAAGATTTAATTCAAGAGTTATTTCCCAGTCTCTTATACCGTCGTGGACCATAAAATGTCTTTGTTCTTTGTTATATATGTTCGTGTAGTAAGTAAAGTTTGTGATGTGGAAAACATCGCCATAGTTTTCATAAGTGAAAACATCGTCGTCCTGCAGAAGCAGGTACTCGTTAGTACTGTAGTCAATATATTCTGTTCGTACGAGTACGAATGTAACTAGCAGGAATATGAGCAGCATCATGCTGTATTGAAAGATATTAATTTTTATACCCTGTACACACACTGTGTATCAGGGTATATTAAGTTTGTTTGAGACGGTTTGTATGTAACGCATAGAAGGAGGGGAGGGGGACCCTATAAAGTATATATATTCTTGATCAGGATGACAAGACGAATTGATATAGCCCTGTCTGTCCGTCCGTCCGTCCGTCCTCACCAATGGTTCTCGAAAACTGTAAGAGCTAGAGACTTGAAATTTGGTGGATAGACTCGTGAGGTCAAACGCTAGATCAAGTTTGAAGGATTTTTTGCCACGCCCACTCCTTCCCGCCCATCGAGCACCACCCATTTTTTCAAAAGGCTGTAGCTCGAAAACCTGATGAGTTTGAAACATGAAAATGAGTATGTAGACTCAATATGTATAGCTCTACAAAACTGCATACCACATTTTTTCCCCCTCCCCTTCGTTTCCCCTCAAAAAGTTGTTTTCTTAAAATTGCTGTATCTCCTAAACTATAATAGATACAATGCTGAAATTTTGTATGCAAACTCAGTAAACATACCTTTTTAAAACTGCATACCACAAACTTTCATTTTTAACGCTGTGTGACAACGCAAAGACAAACAAGTTGAAATTTGGCATAAATTGCGCTTTGAACACTGCTTTATCCTATTTGTAACAAAAACCGTACTTAACACTGCGAAAACTATTTAAGCTAGAGACTTGAAATTTGGAAGATAGTCTCGTGTGGTCGAACACTAGATGAAGTTTGAAGGAATTTTCGCCACGCCCATTCCTTCCCGCCCATCAAGCACAACAAAAGGTCATTTTTTTCTTAAAATTGCTGTATCTCCTAAAGTATAAAGAATACAATGCTGAAATTTTGTATGCAAACTCAGATAACATACCTTTTTAAAACTGCATACAACAAACTACCACTTTCCCCGCAAAGACCAACACACTAAAATTTTGCAGCAATGCTTTGTAACAAAACCCGTACTAAAGCGCCATCTAATGGCAACATTGCACTGTGAGCCCTGCCTCACTATTAGCAAATACACAAACCATATCGTGGTACACTGCTTTTGCTGTCGGCGAATGTTTAACGTGTTATCAACATCGGTGTGTGTACAGGGTATTATATAGTTGAGAATACTCAACTATACCGCCCTTACTGGTTGATGTTATCTTTGTGAATAACTCTGTTTCTGTTTTGTATGATGACTTTGTTTCCTAAGTCTTCTTTTACTGTTTGTTTTTTATATCTAGGCTTTAATTTGTTTCTTTCGCCTATGATTTTTTCATATATTGTGTCCCCTGCCTTGTAGGTTGTACAAATTCTGTTAGCGTTGTGGAATGCAATTAATTTTTGCTATGCTTGTTTTAGTAAATCTGGAATGTTGTCGTGAACCTTTTTATTGTAGAGAATATCTATTGGTTTCTCATTAGTGGTGGAATGAATGCTTTTATTGTATTCTTGGACCGCTTTTAGGATTATTTCACCGTAATCCAGTAGTTGGTATTCTTCTTGAACACACCTTCCAATTTCCACTATGGTGAATGGGCTATTTCGATTTGTCCATTTGATACGCTATGCCTAGGGTCACTAAAAAATAATGATATGTCTGAGCGTTGCATTATTGATTTAAATTGAGCCGAAGAGAAACTTGGTTCATTGTCAATCATTATTGATTTGACTTCTGGAAAATGTTGAATAAGTTCAAGTACTTTTATTTCGATATTTGATTTGTTGTCTATTTGTTTGATGACCAAGTACTTTGAATATGCGTCGATACATGTGATGAATTTCAATTTTTGTGCGTAAAATACGTCAAGGTGTAGTTGTTCACCTTCCTTTTGTGGAATTGGTGCTTCTCCTATAAGAATTGTTTGTGGGTGTCGATTATATTTGTTTTTGTTACATATTTCACAATTCCTTATAAACTGTTTTATTTGGTCCGACATGTTGGGCCAGTAGTAAAGTCGATTTATTTGACTCGCGTTTGTCATCATAGCCTCTATGGGCTCGTTCATGAGTTTGTTGTATAATGTTTGTTTGGTCTTCCCTATTATGGGTGTCCATTGGAAAATTTTTTGTGAAAAGAAACTTGTTTGTAAAGCAGGCCATCCATTGTCGAATTTGTTTGACGAATTTGTTGTGTTTGACGAAATATTCGTCGTTAGTGGTAGTGTTCGTTTTCAAATTTTGTGTTTGATGTTTTGTTCGAGAAAAATAGAAATTATTCTATCTTGACTTTGTTTGTCGAACAAATTTGACCGTGGATGGCAATGTTCATTTGTAAATAGTTTTCCTAGCGTGAAGACGTGTACAAAATGTCGAAAAAAATTTTGCTAAAATTTATTAATTGCCTGCAAAATGATGTTTGCAAACAATGTTTGAACTAGTTTGTGGCAAAATGTTTTTTTGTTCGACAAACAGTTTTTCAAACAAATTCGACAATGGATGGCCTGCTTGAATGTTTCTTTTAGTTTGGTTTGTATAAGGAAGAGATCTTCCTCGGTGCAATAAATGCCCGTGATAATGTTGGGTAGAATGTACTGTTTTAATATTTCGAATAGATTGTCGATATTGTTGAATTCTATTAAATGACGAGTGTTGCCAAAGGAGTTTAGTTTTTCGTGGATCGTTACCTTGTTTGTTGGAACATGTAACAACATCAACTGTTGTTTAAACTGATTTAATGGTTTTTTTGTAATAGGGATAACTTGCCTATAGCTGGTTTCAGCCGAATGTTGAGTCTCTGTGATGGATAAGTCGTCATCAGATTCTATATTATTGTGGATCTCTATTCTCGAGAGTGCATCGGCGATTACGTTTGTAGTGCCTGGTTTATATATGTCAGAAGGTTCTTTTTTGATTTTGGAAACAATCGCCTCTCTGAGCATGTCTGTTTCCTTTATAGTTTGTTCGTGGTTGTCCCCAACCCTTTCATTGTTTTTGTCGGAATTCAATGATTCCATTGATGAATATATTAATTGATTGTCGATTATGTGTCGACGATGGTTTCGGCATTCTCGGTTTTCCAAGAATTTTTATTTTTTGGTTTGCCGGAAATTTCTACGGCGGCGTCTTTAGGAATTTTATATCCCAAAGAAGTTTTATTTTTTAATGTGCCGGAAATATCAACGGCGGCGTTTCAGGATCTTTATGTCCGAAAGTTAGTTTATTCTTTACTATGCCGTCTTCAGGATCTTTTAATCCCAGAGAAATTTTTGATTTTTTAAAGGGTTTTTCTTCCCAAAAAAGGCTGCTTCGTTCGCAGTCTTTTATTGATTCGTTTTGCAGATCATTTCCGCAATTGTCAACCTTTGGGTTGTTAAAAAATATGTTTTCTTTCTTATCTTCATATGCTAGGTTTATGTTCTTTAGATCTATGACCGCATAATTTTTTTTAGAATATTACAACCGATTATGACGTCGGTTTCTAAATTCTTTATTTCGTAGTATCTTCCTTTGATACCAAATAACGTTATATCTTGATAACTTGTAATACGAGTAAAACCATTGATGGTTTTGACGCGTTTTGGAATGGCAAGTTGTTTTTTATTGCCATAGATGCCTTCCTTGATATAGGAGGCTGTTGTTCCAGTGTCAAGTAGCAACTTTAATTTCTGACCGGATTCCCGATCAGTTTTGTATAAGTAGGGAAGCCCTACTTTGTTTAATCTAAAAAATGATTTTCATTTAGATTATTTGCTTAAGGAGTTTCAATTTGCTCCTCTTCCACATTATGCAGCCTTTGTGATTTATATTGAGGGTGTTGAGATTGTTCGCCATCTCGAGGGCGTTTGATATTATTATCGTTGGGTTTTCGCCCAATTTGGTTAGCCGAAACGGAGTCTATCTCCATTGGTTTTGGCATTTGGTTTTTTTCTTGGGGTTTGAAATAACCCTTTTGATTGTTAGTTTTGGGGAAACGCAAATTGTTTTCCGTATTGTTTTTTGACGTGGAAGGGCCTTGGTTATTTTGTTGGTATGGTGCCTTTCCCTTGTTGGGTATGATTTTCTTTTTTCCTTCAAAGTAATATTGAGCAGATTTTGCTCTTTGGTAGTTCGATTCTACCTCCTGTGACTTCGCTAATGCGTTAGGAAGGTCCTCAGGGTTTAGCGAGAAAAGGATGTCTGATAGCGGAGATTTCAGGCCGCTTATAAATATTCTTTAGGCACTTCGCCTGTTTTTTTGATTTAGTTTCTTGGAAACTTCCGAGGAACTGCCATAAGTCATAATGGTTTTGTTTATTAAAAGTTTCTTATTTACTAGGTTGTAGAACTCAAGGACACTTAAATATTCCTGTTGTAAAATGCTGAGTTCTTCATCTAGTATGTGGATCGGACGTCTGTCCTAATAGGCAAAGTCGAGTCTTGCCAGTATGGCTTCAAGATTCAAGACTGTGCCGTGGTTAGTCACGCTATCATTCGCGTCATTTTTATACTTTTCACTTACGTGAAATAGTATAATAACTTTGTCACGGAGTTTGTAACAGATCGAAATATTAATTTCCGACTATATAAAGTATATATATTCTAGATCAGGACGACAAGTCGAGTTGATTTAGCCATGTCCGTCTGTCGGTCTGTCTGTATGTATGCAAACTAGTCCCTCAGTTTTGAAGCTATCGAGCTGAAACTTTGCACAGAGTCTTAGAATTTATTACGATGAATCATTCGTCGGAACCAGCATGATCGGATTATTGGAACAGGTAGCTCCCATACGAAAAGAAGAAGAAAAGTGAACAAAACTTGAATCGTTGTATGGAAAACTTTTTTGTTTTGGACAATAGAGTGCTGAAATTTTAAACATAGTAGTTTTACATAGTCCGACTACATGCCTGAAAGTTTGATTGAGATTGGACATCTGGTACTGGTAGCTCCCATACAAAATGAAGAGGAAGAGAAGGAATATTCTCGTCATTGTATGGAAAACTTTTTTGTTTCTTAACCAATTGACTTGAAATTTTAAAGTTATGTTCTTAGGGAGGAATGAAAACTATTCTGACCAAAAGTGGGCGTAGCCACGCGTAGCCACGCCCACTTATAGTGAAAATTTACCCGTTTACAGTTATGTCCTTAGGAAGGAATGAAAACTATTTTGACCAAAAGTGGGCATGGCCATGCCCTTTTATAGCGAAAATTGTATGGAAACCTTTTTTGTTTTTTAACCAATTGACTTTGCAGTTGTGCTCTTAGGGAGGTATGAAAACTACTTTGATCAAAAGTGGGCATGGCCACGCCCACTTATAGCTTAACTTGACCCTTTGTATGGAAAACTTTTTTGTTTTTTAACCAATTGACTTGAAACTTTACAGTTATGTTCTTAGGGAGGAATGAAAACTATTTTGACCAAAAGTGGGCGTAGCCACGCCTACTAATAGCGAAAATTGACCCGTTGTATGGAAAACTTTTTTGTTTTTTAACCAATTGACTTGAAACTTTGCAGTTATGCTCTTATGGAGGAATGAAAACTATTTTGATCAAAAGTGGGCATGGCCACGCCCACTTATAGCTTAACTTGACCCTTTGTATGGAAAACTTTTTTGTTTTTTAACCAATTGACTTGAAACTTTACAGTTATGTTCTTAGGGAGGAATGAAAACTATTTTGACCAAATGTGGGCATGGCTACGCCCACTTATCGCAAAACTTGAACCGTTGTATGGAAAAATTTTTTGTTTTTTAACGAATTGACTTGAAACATTACAGTTATGTTGTTAGGGAGGCATGAAAACTATTCATTTAGTTTTTTTTTATAGTGACACAAAGTGAAAAGTATTATAGCTTCAGCCTTGCTGAAGATAGCGTCCTTACTGGTTCATTTTTGCGTTAGTTTTATAAAATTTTATTTTGATTTTTGAAAACACTAGAATGCTCGTTTTTTTTTATTAGAGCTTCTTTTTTGCGTTAGAGTTGTTCGTTTCTTAAAGCACTGACGAGTTCGGTTTGTTTTATGGGAACCGTTGCGGCTTATAGGGTTTCCGTTTCTTTTACAAAGTACTGACGCGTTCGTTTTTGCATTATTAGAACCGTTGCGGGCTTATGTTGTGGTCAATTTATTTTGTCCTTAATTGCGACACTAGCGAATAACTTTGGTCGTCTTGGTGGGTTTTTTAAGCACTAACGCGTTCGTTTTATATTATTAGAACCGATTTAGGCTTAGTTAGAGGCACACGTTAGGTATATTTTATATTATTAATACCGTTTCTTGACGTGGCCCCATGTTGGGCGCCAATTAAATAAATTCGTTGAAAAATTTGATTAATACATTTATTTTTATTTAAGTTTGATATTTTTGTATGAGGACATTACAACCGACCACGTCGTGGTTAGAGATAAGCCTGCTCCCAAATTATTTGGGCTTATGTTTATATACTGATTTGCATGAGCAAATAGTTTGCTCTTAGGAATTATGTAATGTTATCAATTGTACCACACTTGAGTTCTAACTTGATAGAAGCGTTAGTTTACACAATAGAAAGAAGGATTGAGAGAGCGCTTGATCGCGACTCAGCATATTTGAGAGAGCGCTTGCCCGCGACACGCTAATGGTTAAGTGTCAAACCAATGTGTCAGCTACACGGATCGCATTGCTTTGTTTTGTAAACAAAGCGTGAGCTGGAATAGCCCTTTGATATCGGATCGCTTGGTCGCTGATCGCTAATAGGAAAGTGTGAGAGCAATGTGTCAGCTACGCGGATCGCATTGCTCAGATTTGTAAACAAGAGAAACTGTTTACCTTTTGTTGGCGAAGAAGTGTCCCATAGAAAGACTTAATGAGCTCGAGCTCTAGAAAAGTGTTAAAGCAATGTGTCAGCTACGCGGATCGCATTTGCTTAGATTCATAAACAAGAACTGTTTACCCGTTGGGCAGAGAAGTGACCAATAGTTTGAATCAATTAGCTCTAGCTGTTGAACTCATGATTTGAGCTTAAAGTGTTTGAGATACGGTGCGGCAGCAAGAGGGTGGCACTGAAAGTGTGGCACCGAAGTGACAAAGAAGTGTGTCAACTTTGGCGCGCTTACGGCATACGTTAACTTGTACGCATAATTTTTTGTTCAAACTTTACTTTAACTCATATTGTTTTCATTTTTCTTTGCTTGAAAATTCTGATCGCCTAGTTGCCTGGATCAAATTGCTTAGTAAAATTGGTTTTCATCTGCAAAGAAATTATATTTCGCTTAGAAAATTTTTAATTCAATGCAAAATCAAATTAAACGCAATTTTTTTTCTATCTTTTTTCTCGCTAAGCAATATAATCAAATTTTGTTCAGTCAATCAAACTCAAACTTAAGTCAAACTAATCTCTGTATTATAAAAGTTATATTATCTTAGCTTGAGTAAAATGTATTTTTTTTAGAAATATGCATGAATAACTAAATATATTAAGACGACGGCATTTGATAAGTTTATTAATTTATTTTCATTCTTAAAATCCAAATTCACAACATATACATACACGCCCGCCCTACTTCTTCTTATGTCCAGACTTCCTTTGAACAAAATAAGAGAAGTTTTTTTGCAACCTCGCTTCACCTCTTGTCATCACTTTTCGTAAACAAAAGTTGTTTATTTCCACTAAATTCTGGTGGTAGTACCAGAGAGTATTAAAATATAACAAGAGACCGAAGGCCTCTCACGCTAAGCTTTCAAAATGAAATCAGCCGCAACTGATGGCGGAAAATTCTTGCCAGACAGAGACAGCAAAACAGATGTATATCTGGCTCGCTCTAACAACGACGAACAGACATGTACTACACCACGGGAATTTAGTTGAAATTATGAATGAAGTTCCAGCTCCGTTGCCAAATTTCATAAACAACTTTTGTTTACGAAAAGTGATGGCAAAGATAAAGTGGGGTGTGGGCATGTTTGCGAGGTTGCTAAAAAACGATCCTTCTTGTGTTCAATGAAAGTGTGGACAAAAGAAAAAGTAAGGCGGGCATGTACATATTGTGAGTTTTGATTTTAAGAATGAAAATAAAATAATTGCACTGATCAAGTGCCGTCGGCTTAATATATATACATATGTATTTAGTTATTCATGCTTATTGCGAATAAATTACATTTTATTTAACATTCATATTTAAGTACTAAATAATTTGCCAAATTTGATTCTGGATACTAGGCACACATAAATATCAGGAAGGACAATAATATCAAAAAGTCAAAGAAATAACAAGTTACACGCAAAATATAAAAAAATCAAGGCAAAAGCAAATTACTTATACACAAAATATCAAAAATCATAGCAAAAGCAAGTTACCCACACACACTTACTCCCTCTGATCCACAAGTCAATGCATATGTGGGAAAAGGGTGTAGTGGAGCAATAGTGTGCGCGTATTGTTTTTGTTGTCGCTGTGATCGCACACATACCAGGACAACCCATGCATATGTTGGCAAATAAGTGTATATGTGTGAACAGCCGAAAATGTACACAATTTTCTTTGCTTATTTGCTCTCTTCGCCCTTCTGATCGACAAGTATTGTCAATACACAGTCTTGTGTGTTTCTTCGTATGTACCTCTTTGCCCCTCGCGTCCACATATTGGCAATTTTACATTTGATTCCTGTGCGTGGCCTTGTCACACACATGTACCCCTTTACCCGTCTCAACCATAAGCTAACAATTTAGCAAATGCAAAATGTGTTGTTCTGCTACTTAGTTTCATGTTATCCTGTTACCATCATTATAAAATTCGAATTGTTTGCCTATATTCAGACAACAAAAGCGAATAATTGTTAGTTGATATTGATATGATAAATTCCGATAATACTTTTGATTGTAAAAAATTCAATTTTGGAATTTTTAAAATTTGATTTATATTGGCATGTTAGTAAAAATTTGATGAAAAATATAAAATTTTCATATAATTAGTTATAAAATGTTGAAAAACTCATTATTTCCATAAATTATAAAAATTGCTGATATAATTGAATATGAAATGTCCGTCCGGACTTACAAAATATAAAAATCAAAATCAAGACAAAAGTCCACGGCACACAAGCAAATGAAACGTGGCAACATCTCAAAAGTAAACAAAAAAGAAAAATGTAAACAATTCCCAGATGAGTGAATAAGATATACAGTAATTTTACTGTCTCTGTCTTGCAAGAATTTTCCGCTGAACTTACTTGCGCGATTTTAAAAACACGAAAGTTTAGCGTGAGAGGCCTTCGGTCTCTTGTTATGTTTTTATACTCTCTGGGTAGTACGATATTTGTCTGTCCGTCGTTGTTATAGCGAGCCAAAGCTGAAAGCTTAGCGTGAGAGGCCTTCGGTCTCTTGTTATATTTTAATACTCTCTGCTATCACCCCACTCACACACTGTATATTATTCTCTTCAATAATATACACAACGTTGAGCACGCTCAAGTTTTTGATTTGTACTGCCGTCCGTGATGGACGACCGAAAATCTTCTAAGCGCCGCCATAAACGCTTCTGACGGTAAATCGCTTACAGCTTCCAAGTGAACTGCCTTTGTCGTCAAACAAACGAACACAGCGACGTAGCACTTGAAATATTTCTGACCACGTCCTTTGGAACATCGCATCTGAATCGGTCCGGCATAATCAACGCCCGTATGGTAAAAAGGTCAAGTTACCGACACTCCACTTTACGGTAAGTTTCCCCTTATTTGTGAAGCGCTGCCTCGGCAATATCGGACACATTTCGTACATTTTCGAATGCATCCTTTAACCGCTTTGGATAGTCCAATAACACAGACCGACAAAAAACCGTTTGTAAAAACTTTTTGAATGCATTTAACGGAATTGTAAAAACATGAAATTACTGTTTTTCAAACTTGTGTACAATATGTGTATCTCAGAAACTACTGGACCGATCTTGTTGAAATTTAACTAAGATATTCTTAGGAATCCAATCTATCATGTACTAAAGGAGTTTTTTGATTGAGGGCCCCATTCGAAAGTTATACACTTTTAAACCTCAATAAATGAAGAAAAAAAGTTTAATCTTTAAATAGCTGCAAATTTTACAAAAAAAAACTTTTAATTTTTTCCCCTATGCTACTCTATTTGTAGTTATTTCCTGAATGAAATGACGGTCGGTTAGTATTTTTCCGTCGATTGCTGACTGAAATATCGTGTCGCAACCAACAAGGATTTTCTCTCTACTTTACAGTTCATAATTTTGTTGTATCAAAATTTAAAATGAATATGTATAAATAAACATACCATGGCTACTAAAACTGTTTTGTTGTTTAAAAGCCATTATTTCTGTTTTTATACACAGAGAAAAAAAATCAAGTACATTGTACTTAAATTGACACAATTCGGTGTTGAAAGTCCGTCAAGCACAAATGTTGTCAAATCAAGTAAAATGTTCTCAATTCAAGCACTATTTTTATGTACAAAAAATCTTGAATTGAGTAAATTTTGTTACATTTTGAAGAACAGTTTAAGCTTAATATAATACCAACAAAACTTAATCCGAGTCAATGTTGTTTTGGAAATAAGTTTACATTTTACTTGAATCAAGAACCAACCATACTTAAACTGTAAAAAAAAAAAAGACCTATACCGAGACCTTTTTGTTCTTAAAACAAGTGAATATTGTACTGGAATCAAGAACCGAATAAACTTAAATTACAACTAAACAAATTTTTTGCGAGACCACGACCACTTTTTCGTTCAAGTAAGTTTACATTGTTCTTGAATCAAGGCTCAGTAGTTTTGTTACAGTTAATTTAATAAACATTTAAGCAACATATAAATATTATAATTAAATGGTAATTGGTGATTATTTTTATAAGAAACAGTAAGACTTTGGTGTACCAGGGGATTTGAACCTCTTACCTTCCGTTTCGTAGGACAACACACTAAGCTCTGAGCCACAGGAAGCGACATAGGAGCACTTGATATTTTAAAAATTTTATTTCTTGAAAACATTTTTGTTCCAAGAGAACAAAAAATATTTAGTAAACAAAAAAACTCTGGCCTTACAGGGGTTTGAACCTCATACCTTTGGTATCATACTTAAACACACTAAACTCTGAGCTACAGCAAGCAACATAGAAACATATGATATTTGATAAATTTGAATTGTTTTAACATTTTTGTTCAAAGGAGTAAGAGAGAAAAAAAGTATAAGAAGAAAGCGTTGTCATTTGAAGTTTGTTTGGTTTCGGTTCAAATTTTTGTGTTCTTGTTTTGTTTTCAAGTATAAAATGTGTATGAATTGACATTTTGTAGTTGATTCAAATCCATTTTGGTGTCGATGTTGATGTTAAGTACAAATCTTACTTATTTCGAGAACATTTAGACCAATTACAACTTAATTTGGTCTGTTGTTGATTCAAGTACAATCTGCGCTGTTCTCAGACCGGACTTTTTTTCTCTGTGTACCATTTTCTAAGATTTTCGAAACAACCATAACATACGTTGGTGGTACACCTGATATCTCGGTCTCCAATTGTCGGAATAGAACAAAGGGAGCGTGATTTGATTCAGGAAATGACTACAAATAGAGTAGCATAGGGGAAACCAGTAAGGACGCTATCTTCAGCAAGGCTGAAGCTATAATACTTTTCACTTTGTGTCACTATAAAAAAACTAAATGAATAGTTTTCATGCATCCCTAACAACATATCTGTAATGTTTCAAGTCAATTCGTTAAAAAACAAAAAATTTTTCCATACAACGGTTCAAGTTTTGCGATAAGTGGGCGTAGCCATGCCCACATTTGGTCAAAATAGTTTTTATTCCTCCCTAAGAACATAACTGTAAAGTTTCAAGTCAATTGGTTAAAAAACAAAAAAGTTTTCCATACAACGGGTCAATTTTTGCTATAAGTAGGCGTGGCTACGCCCACTTTTCGTCAAAATAGTTTTCATTCCTCCCTAAGAACATAACTGTAAAGTTTCAAGTCAATTGATTAAAAAACCAAAAAGTTATCCATACAAAGGGTCAAGTTAAGCTATAAGTGGGCGTGGCCATGCCCACTTTTGATCAAAATAGTTTTCATTCCTCCCTAAGAGCATAACTGCAAAGTTTCAAGTCAATTGGTTAAAAAACAAAAAAGTTTTCCATACAACGGGTCAATTTTCGCTATAAGTGGGCGTGGCTACGCCCACTTTTGGTTAAAATAGTTTTCATTCCTCCCTAAGAACATAACTGTAAAGTTTCAAGTCAATTGGTTAAAAAACAAAAAAGTTTTCCATACAAAGGGTCAAGTTAAGCTATAAGTGGGCGAGGCCACGCCCACTTTTGATCAAAATAGTTTTCATTCCTCCCTAAGAGCATAACTGCAAAGTTTCAAGTCAATTGGTTAAGAAACAAAAAAGTTTTCCATACAACGGGTCAATTTTCGCTATAATTGGGCGTGGCTACGCCCACTTTTGGTCAAAATAGTTTTCATTCCTCTCTAAGAACATAACTGTAAAGTTTCAAGTCAATTGGTTAAAAAACAAAAAAGTTTTCCATACAACGGGTAAATTTTCGCTATAAGTGGGCGTGGCTACGCGTGGTTACGCCCACATTTGGTCAAAATAGATTTCATTCCTCCCTAAGAACATAACTTTAAAATTTCAAGTCAATTGGTTAAGAAACAAAAAAGTGATGATTCACCCGACGTATGCATCCATCTCGGTATGCGCAGCTTCCCCAATACGATCACATTCGACAAAAACTGCTGCCATTCATCTTCTAGCTCGTTCGGTAGTACTTCGTCCTATTTAGATTGAAGTAGCCACAGATATTGTATAAACAATTTTGCAACTACTGTTACTGGAGAAAGCCAACCCAATGGATCAAATATTTGTGCCACTTGTGACATAACACTTATTTTCGTGACTTTGCTTGACGACATTGAGTTTATTCGAAACTGAAACTCGTCTGTTCTTGGATCCCAAAAGAGACCAAGCGTTTTAACGGCTCTATCACCTTCAATATTCTTGGCTCATTTTCTTTTATAGGTGATAGTCATCGTCCTCCAGTTCCCAGAATCTTTCCAGATTTTTTACGGCCGACGTAAACTTCTTCGACTTGGCTTGCCTGATTATTCCAGACAATATCCATCCAAATTTGGTTGCTTGTCCAATTAAGGTAAACGTCCCAGTAATGGATCATGTCCCAGTTATGAATCAGTACATCGAACAATAACAAGTTTCATATTCTTTCACAAACGGGATCTTTTTGACACATAAGTGTCACTCTGAGTCATGGTGTCATTTAGTTATAATTTGTTTCACTGCGGAGTTTGATTTAAATTAATAGAAGAAACAACACTTTGATAATTGTTATTCATAAAGTTTTTCAGTGACTATCGTCTTCATACCGCACTTTTTAATATTGAATCATTAAATATCAACTTAAATTAATAAACAAGCAATAATATCGTTACTTTGTCAACCTGATCCATTACTAGGACAAGACGATTCATTACTGGGACAAGTGATCCATCACTAGGACAAAGAGTAATGAATTATTAATAATCGAAATTTGTTTATTAAACGGATAATAATTAATATACTGGAATGTGTATCTTTTTCTTAAAAGACTAAATGTCCAAATAAAAAAACAAACATGGTGAATGTATGTTTTTTTCAGGTTAAAGTGTCGAATTGAAATTTAATTTTTCCTTAGCTGATCCATGACTGGGACGTTTACCTTATGCCATATTTTTTCACGACGCCTTCATCCAGAATTTTGCCAAAGACGTCTCCTCCAATAACTATGTCAATCCTGTCGGATTTATTGAACATGGGATCTGCTAGCCACAAGTTCTTCCAGCTGTCAATCTCATATTTGAAGAACCGATCTGGCTGTGCACCTGTCAGTGATGGCAAAACTACCGCATCCACTGTTTGCACGAACTTGCTTAAGAATCTTGGCTTCAGCTCCAGACACTGCTTCTTCCGATATCGCCGTGATTTGCGATCCTTGATCAATCAGCGCCCTTAATAGTAATGGCTCACCGTTTGCCGCCTTTACTTTGACTTGAGCAGTGGCCAGAATAACCGTTGTTGTGTGTGAGCTTGTGATTCAAACATTTGTAGCACAGCTTCTGCTTACTTGCGAACTTCCCACGTTCGTCCGCCGAAACTTTCAGAAATTTCAAATAGTCACTTGTCACGTGGTTTGACAAGCTGCAGTACTCACACGTATTCTTTTTCGTCACTGTTGACGTATGGTGTGCCTTGAACGCTGACACTGGCCTTCGATGCTTGATACCTTCCTCTTTCTCAGCAACTGCTTTTAATGTCTGGTACCGCTGATCCAGGAACTGCAACACATCTTCCAATGTTTGGACCTATTTTGTTTTTTTGATTGATGGTTCGTACAATCTCAAACCTTCTTTGTCCAATTTCCACACCATAATACGCGCTGCAAACGGATCATTATCTTGCATTTCAACGCCCATTGACCATATGGCATTTATGCACAGTGTTGTTGTATCCAGCAGTTGCCTAACACTTTCGGCACTGCTGCTATTCACCATTGGCTGATCCAATAAGCGATCCCAATGTGTTGTAAATAAAATTCGTTTGTTATCGTAGCGCTGTTTTAAAAGGCATCAGGCTACGTGATAATTTGCATTCGAAATTTGTAAATGGTGCACCAGTCGCGCCACTCCGCCTTTCATGAACCATCTCTTCAAATGAATTGTGGAATGTAGCCCACTCTTTCATATCGCCATAAAAGGCTGGTAATTTTATTTTTTACAGCTCCAAATTATGGCTTCTTTGTGGCTCCATCGTCAAATCTTTCATTTTTTCTTCCATGGTCACCATTTCTTCGAAGTATTCTGTCAGAATATCATCATACAATACATCAATGTGTGCATCGTTCCGAAGCGCCAACCCGTTGTTGTAGCGATTCTTAATTCCCTGCATAAGCGCCTCTAACTATTTAACCGCTTACTCTGGCCTTTGCTCTTAGGTCATCCATATTCCGGCGTAGGACTTCAATCCTCCGTCTGAACGTGTTGAAACTAACGTCCACCGTAGTTGTTCCGGTTTCCGACGTATCACTTCTCGGCAATTGACAATTTTTTCCTCATTTTTTTAAACAATATTTCTACAAATATGGGTTCAAGATGTTTGTACCACCATAAGAATCTGATAGGAAATTTCATTACCTTTAATTTGAGTTACTGTGGCGCTCTGTAGCATGATTTTTCACGGAGTTATCGTCGCTCAAAGCAAAATAGCCATTGTTGACTTTGCTAATCGATAACTCGAAAACTATTGATGCCACAAAAAATGACTGTAGCTTTTTACAAACTCCAGGCCATTTGCTACTAAGTTAATTTAGTGAGATATAATTTGGTGTATCTTTGGATATCGTGTATAATCGAAGGAGCCAAACTATAACTTTTTGACCTTAAGGTACCCTGAAAATAACCCAGTCATTGTCGAAGCCCAACAATTTGGTTTTCCTAGTGTCACGAAGGCTCAAACTTATCGTTTCTGCAGAACGTCACCAAAACGGTAAATTTTTAAAGAAATCATGTTAACGTACAATTTTTGAATTTTTAATTTATTTTAAATTTTAATTTTTTTTTTAATTTCTATTTATAGCTTTACAACTTAGTTTTAGTTATCTTATACTAATACTGCGGTTGTAGAACGGCTGTGTAAACTAACCCTTGTTCACCTGCTGTAGCTGCCGCACAAGCAACCGCTGCTTACACCCGTTGGTCTTAGCTTGTTTCTTATTTCTAAATATAAGATGATTTATCTACTAAACCTCGCTATTCCATGTTCATCCATGAACACACACCCATCGCTAAAAGCTGACTACGCTCTTGAATATTAGGATGCATAAATAAATACAAAACTGCATCATTTGCTTACACTCAAAGTATGCGCAAAGTTGTATGCGCATACAGCGTTTGCAAACTGCATTTATAAATTATCCTTAACTCTACTACATACATATGTATGTCATAAGATAAAGTAAAATGCCTTGCGCAAAAGCATTAGATGCTTAAACGAAACAGACAAAGAGCAACAGGTCAAAGCAACCTGCGCAGTGCCTTATTGACATTGTCAGTATTAATCAGACGGCGCTTGGTTTATTTAATATTTGATTTTCGTTATTCGATAATTTGGCAACAACGCACTCCACATTCGGTTTTCGTTTACAATTTTATTCATTGACTCGACCAAAACAAGAATCCAACAACAATTTACTTTGTGTTCGTCTGTTCTTGGATCCCAAAAGAGACCAAGCGTTTTAACGGCTCTATCACCTTCAATATTCTTGGCTCATTTTCTTTTATAGGTGATAGTCATCGTCCTCCAGTTCCCAGAATCTTTCCAGATTTTTTACGGCCGACGTAAACTTCTTCGACTTGGCTTGCCTGATTATTCCAGACAATATCCATCCAAATTTGGTTGCTTGTCCAATTAAGGTAAACGTCCCAGTAATGGATCATGTCCCAGTTATGAATCAGTACATCGAACAATAACAAGTTTCATATTCTTTCACAAACGGGATCTTTTTGACACATAAGTGTCACTCTGAGTTATGGTGTCATTTAGTTATAATTTGTTTCACTGCGGAGTTTGATTTAAATTAATAGAAGAAACAACACTTTGATAATTGTTATTCATAAAGTTTTTCAGTGACTATCGTCTTCATACCGCACTTTTTAATATTGAATCATTAAATATCAACTTAAATTAATAAACAAGCAATAATATCGGTACTTTGTCAACCTGATCCATTACTAGGACAAGACGATTCATTACTGGGACAAGTGATCCATCACTAGGACAAAGAGTAATGAATTATTAATAATCGAAATTTGTTTATTAAACGGATAATAATTAATATACTGGAATGTGTATCTTTTTCTTAAAAGACTAAATGTCCAAATAAAAAAACAAACATGGTGAATGTATGTTTTTTTCAGGTTAAAGTGTCGAATTGAAATTTAATTTTTCCTTAGCTGATCCATGACTGGGACGTTTACCTTATGCCATATTTTTTCACGACGCCTTCATCCAGAATTTTGCCAAAGACGTCTCCTCCAATAACTATGTCAATCCTGTCGGATTTATTGAACATGGGATCTGCTAGCCACAAGTTCTTCCAGCTGTCAATCTCATATTTGAAGAACCGATCTGGCTGTGCACCTGTCAGTGATGGCAAAACTACCGCATCCAGTGTTTGCACGAACTTGCTTAAGAATCTTGGCTTCAGCTCCAGACACTGCTTCTTCCGATATCGCCGTGATTTGCGATCCTTGATCAATCAGCGCCCTTAATAGTAATGGCTCACCGTTTGCCGCCTTTACTTTGACTTGAGCAGTGGCCAGAATAACCGTTGTTGTGTGTGAGCTTGTGATTCAAACATTTGTAGCACAGCTTCTGCTTACTTGCGAACTTCCCACGTTCGTCCGCCGAAACTTTCAGAAATTTCAAATAGTCACTTGTCACGTGGTTTGACAAGCTGCAGTACTCACACGTATTCTTTTTCGTCACTGTTGACGTATGGTGTGCCTTGAACGCTGACACTGGCCTTCGATGCTTGATACCTTCCTCTTTCTCAGCAACTGCTTTTAATGTCTGGTACCGCTGATCCAGGAACTGCAACACATCTTCCAATGTTTGGACCTATTTTGTTTTTTTGATTGATGGTTCGTACAATCTCAAACCTTCTTTGTCCAATTTCCACACCATAATACGCGCTGCAAACGGATCATTATCTTGCATTTCAACGCCCATTGACCATATGGCATTTATGCACAGTGTTGTTGTATCCAGCAGTTGCCTAACACTTTCGGCACTGCTGCTATTAACCATTGGCTGATCCAATAAGCGATCCCAATGTGTTGTAAATAAAATTCGTTTGTTATCGTAGCGCTGTTTTAAAAGGCATCAGGCTACGTGATAATTTGCATTCGAAATTTGTAAATGGTGCACCAGTCGCGCCACTCCGCCTTTCATGAACCATCTCTTCAAATGAATTGTGGAATGTAGCCCACTCTTTCATATCGCCATAAAAGGCTGGTAATTTTATTTTTTACAGCTCCAAATTATGGCTTCTTTGTGGCTCCATCGTCAAATCTTTCATTTTTTCTTCCATGGTCACCATTTCTTCGAAGTATTCTGTCAGAATATCATCATACAATACATCAATGTGTGCATCGTTCCGAAGCGCCAACCCGTTGTTGTAGCGATTCTTAATTCCCTGCATAAGCGCCTCTAACTATTTAACCGCTTACTCTGGCCTTTGCTCTTAGGTCATCCATATTCCGGCGTAGGACTTCAATCCTCCGTCTGAACGTGTTGAAACTAACGTCCACCGTAGTTGTTCCGGTTTCCGACGTATCACTTCTCGGCAATTGACAATTTTTTCCTCATTTTTTTAAACAATATTTCTACAAATATGGGTTCAAGATGTTTGTACCACCATAAGAATCTGATAGGAAATTTCATTACCTTTAATTTGAGTTACTGTGGCGCAAAATAGCCATTGTTGACTTTGCTAATCGATAACTCGAAAACTATTGATGCCACAAAAAATGACTGTAGCTTTTTACAAACTCCAGGCCATTTGCTACTAAGTTAATTTAGTGAGATATAATTTGGTGTATCTTTGGATATCGTGTATAATCGAAGGAGCCAAACTATAACTTTTTGACCTTAAGGTACCCTGAAAATAACCCAGTCATTGTCGAAGCCCAACAATTTGGTTTTCCTAGTGTCACGAAGGCTCAAACTTATCGTTTCTGCAGAACGTCACCAAAACGGTAAATTTTTAAAGAAATCATGTTAACGTACAATTTTTGAATTTTTAATTTATTTTAAATTTTAATTTTTTTTTTAATTTCTATTTATAGCTTTACAACTTAGTTTTAGTTATCTTATACTAATACTGCGGTTGTAGAACGGCTGTGTAAACTAACCCTTGTTCACCTGCTGTAGCTGCCGCACAAGCAACCGCTGCTTACACCCGTTGGTCTTAGCTTGTTTCTTATTTCTAAATATAAGATGACTTATCTACTAAACCTCGCTATTCCATGTTCATCCATGAACACACACCCATCGCTAAAAGCTGACTACGCTCTTGAATATTAGGATGCATAAATAAATACAAAACTGCATCATTTGTTTACACTCAAAGTATGCGCAAAGTTGTATGCGCATACAGCGTTTGCAAACTGCATTTATAAATTATCCTTAACTCTACTACATACATATGTATGTCATAAGATAAAGTAAAATGCCTTGCGCAAAAGCATTAGATGCTTAAACGAAACAGACAAAGAGCAACAGGTCAAAGCAACCTGCGCAGTGCCTTATTGACATTGTCAGTATTAATCAGACGGCGCTTGGTTTATTTAATATTTGATTTTCGTTATTCGATAATTTGGCAACAACGCACTCCACATTCGGTTTTCGTTTACAATTTTATTCATTGACTCGACCAAAACAAGAATCCAACAACAATTTACTTTGTGTTCGTCTGTTCTTGGATCCCAAAAGAGACCAAGCGTTTTAACGGCTCTATCACCTTCAATATTCTTGGCTCATTTTCTTTTATAGGTGATAGTCATCGTCCTCCAGTTCCCAGAATCTTTCCAGATTTTTTACGGCCGACGTAAACTTCTTCGACTTGGCTTGCCTGATTATTCCAGACAATATCCATCCAAATTTGGTTGCTTGTCCAATTAAGGTAAACGTCCCAGTAATGGATCATGTCCCAGTTATGAATCAGTACATCGAACAATAACAAGTTTCATATTCTTTCACAAACGGGATCTTTTTGACACATAAGTGTCACTCTGAGTTATGGTGTCATTTAGTTATAATTTGTTTCACTGCGGAGTTTGATTTAAATTAATAGAAGAAACAACACTTTGATAATTGTTATTCATAAAGTTTTTCAGTGACTATCGTCTTCATACCGCACTTTTTATACCCTGTACACATAGTGTGTCAGGGTATATTGGGTTTGTTTGAACGAAATGTATGTAACGCACAGAAGGAGGGGAGGGGGACCCCAAAAAGTATATATATTCTTGATCAGGATGACAAGAGAAATTAATTGAGCCATGTCCGTCCGTCTGTCCGTCTGTCTGTCTGTCCGTCTGTCCGTCTGTCCGTCTGTCCGTCCGTCCTCACCAACGGTTCTCGGAAACTATAAGAGCTAGAGACTTGAAATTTGGAAGGTAGACTCGTGATGCTCGGCAGCAGATCAAGTTTATTTTTTTTTTGTGCCACGCCCACTCCTTCCCGCCCAATCAGCACCACCCACTTTTTTGAAACGCTATAACTCGAACATCCAAAAAGATAGAAACATGAAAGTCGGTATGTAGACTCAGTATAAGTAGCTCTACAAAACTGCATACCACAATTTTTCCCCCTCCTCTTCATTTCCCCTCCCCCGGTTGTTGTCTTAAAATTGCTATATCTCCAAAACTACTGAAGGTACGAACCTCAAATTTTGTAAACGAACTCAGTAAATATATATCTTTAAAACTGCATACCACAAATGTCCCCTCTCATTCATAGTTACCCCTCAGAGACCCACAAACTGAAGAAATTAAAATAACCGTCAATTCTTAAAATTTTTTTAATAATATATTTCATAAATGATAATATAGAAACATGAAAATCGGTATGTAGACTCAGTATATCTAGCTCTACAAAACTGCTTACCACAATTTTTCCCCTTCCCCTTCGTTTCCCCTCCCCCAGTTGTTTTCTAAAAATTGCTATATCTCCAAAACTAACAAAGGTACGAATCTGAAATTTTGTATACAAGCTAAGTAAATATATATTTTTAAAACTGCATACCACAAAATCCCCCTCTGTTTCATGGTCACCCCTCAATGACCGACAAATTGAAAAAATTCAAATAACCGTCAATTCTTAAGATTTTTTTAATAATATATTTCATAAATGATAATATATAAACATGAAAATCGGTATGTAGACTCAGTATGTCTAGCCATACAAAACTGCTTACTTAGATTTTCCCCTCTCCTCCTGATTTTCATTCAAAACATGGTTTACTTAAAATTGCAATATGTCCAAAACTGTAACAGTTTCGAACCTGAAATTTGATATGTGAGTTTAAGAAATTCGCACCTTTAAAACTGCATATCACAAAATACCGTTCTATTTCACAAAACAACGTACTCTGTTTGGCCATAGCAAAGATTGTGCAATAAGACTTCCAATAAGACCTTTTTATTTAAACACAAATTTATTTGTATATGTATCATTCGAATATATGGCACGGGTTGCTTAAATTCGTCAGTTTTTCTTCTACTTACATAAACAAACGAAAAATTGAATTGAGTGCGAATTGACAAAACAAATTATATATAAGTAATATGCTACAAAAAACGTTAAAATTCATTTATCAGAGTATTACAATAAATAAATCAATTTATGTGCGAAACTGAGTTCCTATGTTTATTTATGCATGGATAAAAAAATAATTAACTAATTATGATAAAATGATGCACAGATGTCCGTCATGATAGAGAAAATGAAGGAAATTGGGATAACTTTATGAACGACATAATTGTCATACAATTGAGTCATTGAGGAGACGAAGCCAAAGATGGATTTTGATTAAAAAGTTGTATGTGTTGTGTGATTGCTTGAAACATCTGAGTAATCGTTATAAACGTAGTAATATAGGCTCTGAATTGCCAATGCAATGGTCTATGTTGAGTGGGATTAACGATAACATAAGTTATCTTATATTAATAATGGAACAAGGTGAAAGTACAGCCACTTTTTATTGAAAATAATTAAAAACTGTCATTTGCTATTTTAAGCAAGTTGGCCCGATTATGCCTTAAGGTTTATAAAAGTTGTTGAAGTTTAACCCATGCACTTTGTTGTTGACAATTAAACTTTGCATATGTTAATGTGTTAACCGACTCGCCATGAATATGCTTATGAGTAATGCCGTGAGTCCCTGGTATAGAGCTGTCCATTTCGAAATGGTCTGTAATAGCCCTTATAAAAAGAATACTTCGGCAACTCTGAAATATTGGCGCCAGTTTATATTTTTGCGCCAAAGTCTTTAGATTCGTTTTTGTGCATATAAATTTGCAATTGTTATATTCACTTTAAACTTTTGCGTTAATCATAATTGGGTTGCCGATTTAAGTTTTGTGAACGGTTTCGTTGTGAAATTTGGAAAATCGGTTGTTTTCACAGCCATTATTAACTGCAAACTGAACAATTAATTTAAACAAATTAAAGCAAATAACAATCTGTTTTCGCGTAAAATAAACCTACTGCTCTTTCTACATTGAATTTCTACAACTGGTGAGTGCTTATTCATATTATTATTATGAGTTTCAGAACTTGGTGTAATCTTCACGCAGTTAGTACCCAAATTTATATCATTCTTGGTAGACAATATTAACATTCATGTAAATTATGGTTATGTCCGCGTGTCCGTACCTACACGATCATTAAAGTGAGTTTCTTAAAATTACGTGCCTTATTTTAAGCAGTCAGAATACTTCCACACTCCTATGTAACATTAGGCCCCAAGTAACATACATGTGCCTAGCAAAGAAACTTAATCTTCCAGTTTCATACTTGACATACGGATATCTTACACTGAAATTTGAATTTTAAGTTTAGTGTTGACTGCTGCATTTGCTGTGGTGCTCAATGTGAAGCCACATGTAACATGCAACTGTCTTCCATTTAAGCTTCGTCTGCAAATTTTTAATGTTGCTGCGTGTAAAGCACAATTTGTGAATTAAACAAAAATTAGCGCCTCATAAAATATACGCCAATAAAACACTCAAACATTGTTCTCAAGTTTGATGTTCAACTTTCGATTTTGTTGTGTGGCGTACGTCAAAAATATACACAATAGTAAATAATATATGCGCCTATGTTACATTGTGCCACATTTATCGAGCACTTAAACTTTGTTTGTTGTTCGACCCTCCTTCAATAAATTACACTCTTATGTTGTGTTGGACCACTTGTAACATATGTCAGTCAACTATTCAAACTTGGTCATCAACTTTGATGTCTAATGTTCGACTGCCGTATTTGCTCTGTGATTCAATATAACGCATAATTTAAATAAAATAATAAAAAATAAAACAAGAATAAGTTGATAAATAATAAGAATATTAATAGAAGTATTAATATTGATCAGTTAAAATTAGTCTTCGAGTTTAATGTCTACCAAATTTTTTGTATGGCACAATACTAAGTTTGGCACTCAATAGCGGGTTTCAAGTTAAACAAGTCTGTTTTGTTTTATTTTCGTGGTTACTATTTTAGTTGTTAATTACTTTCATTCGATTCATTCAAAAATTTTCAAAAGTCAAAAAGTCAAAATATTAATTTTTCGGTTTCTGTTTTTTATACTCTTGCAAGAGTATATTGACTTTGTCATGAAGTTTGCATCGCAGAGAAGAACCCAGCTTCAACTATATAAAATATATATATTCTTTATTTCTCTGTGAACCGATGAGATAAAAGATAGAAGATCGCAAAATGAAGTGTAAAATTATTGCATTACTTTCTTTGAAACCAATAAAAAAATGGGCATGCCTATAAGATGGATTTTCCAATAAGAATAATTGGGAAAATGCTTGCAAGAGTATGTAAGTTTCGGCAAAGCTGAAAATAGCTCCCTTATACGTTTTGTTTCTTATCAAATGAGAGTGCTCTAAAGAAGCGATATTAATAGTTACATAATTAATGATTTTTGGACTAATTGCTGTGTGAAGATAATAACATTATTTTATTTTTCACTCAACCAATAAATATAATTCTGTATTCTAGACCATCCATTTATCCGGCCGTAATTTGGTTGAAACACTAAATTATTATTTGATTCAATTTTATCTATTTCTTTTTAACACATTTTATTACATACCATATATTATTATTATTAACCATAAAATGCCAAGACTTAGGAGACAAACTGTTGCCCAAATATCACAAAGACGTAGGGACAGAGACGCGATACGAAACGAAATTGAAGAAATTCGCGAATATAATACGCAGCTTCATCAAAATCGTCGCGAAAATTCGGCAGTTCGGGAAACCGAGCAGATACGCAATTCGCGGCAACGTTTAACTCGTAGACAAGGTCGAAACTATCGTACTCGCGAACAAGAAAATAATACCACGCAACACTCAACGCAACGCGCGAATTCAGAAGTTCGTCAGTTAGAGCAAGCGCGTGATACAAGACGTCGTTCTATTCGCAGACTCGATCCTGTGCACCGTGCACAGGAACAACAAATCAACACAATCGAACACTCATCGCGGCGCGCAAATCCACAAGTTCGTCAATTAGAGCAAGCGCGAGATACAAGACGTCGTTCTATTCGCAGACTCGATCCTGTGCACCGTGCACAGGAACAACAAATCAACACAATCGAACACTCATCGCGGCGCGCAAATCCAGAAGTTCGTCAATTAGAGCAAGCGCGAGATACAAGACGTCGTTCTATTCGCAGACTCGATCCTGTGCACCGTGCACAGGAACAACAAATCAACACAATCGAACACTCATCGCGGCGCGCAAATCCAGAAGTTCGTCAATTAGAGCAAGCGCGAGATACAAGACGTCGTTCTATTCGCAGACTCGATCCTGTGCACCGTGCACAGGAACAACAAATCAACACAATCGAACACTCATCGCGGCGCGCAAATCCAGAAGTTCGTCAATTAGAGCAAGCGCGAGATACAAGACGTCGTTCTATTCGCAGACTCGATCCTGTGTATCGTGCACAGGAACAATTAATAGATACCATCGAGCATTCATCGCGGCGCGCAAATCCCGAAATTCGTCAACTGGAACAAACGCGAGATACTATTCGTCGGTCAACTCGTAGGAGTAACATTGTTTATCGCGAACACGAACAGCAATACAACACAATCGAACATGCGTTGCGTCGAACAATTCCGGAAGTCCGACAAATCGAACAAGCTCGCGATACACTTCGGCGATCAAACCGGAGACTTAACGTACGTTACCACGAACAGGAGCAACGACAAAATACAATAGATCACTCTATAAGACGTGCAATTCTATCAAACCAAGTTGAGAATGTCGTTAGAAATAGAGTTCAGAGGAGCGAAGCTAGAGAGTTAGCCAGGCAAAGACAAATTGATGCTTTAAGGCAATTAGGTAGAAGAGTTTCGGTTCATCGGTCTGTTCCTAGTAATCGGTCTAGAGAAAATCAACGTAATGCAGACAGAAGCAGACAAAATAGACACGTTGATCTAGATCGAGAACCAGGTGTACTGAGGGAACCTAATTCACCGCGGCAACGTAAATTTGAGGCTTACTTCAAAAATATTAAAAATGGACCTACTGTCATTTGTATTTGCTGCGGAGGGTTATGGTTCCCTCATCAGACGGAAAAAATTCTATCCTCATGGATCACAAATAATAATCCATACAGTAGCGACATTTTGTACCTTTTGCAAAAATTTCCTTCAACGGAAAGTACATGTAATTTTTGCAAAACTTGTGCCCGAACGGTTAAGCAATTGAAGAAGCCAAACATTTGTATTACAAATGGGCTTGAATTTCCAGAACTACCCGATTGCTTAACTGACCTTACACCCCTCGAAGAGAGGTTGGTGTGCCCACGCCTTCCTTTCATGAGGATTGTTCCTTTGGGTTATGAGCGACAAAGTGCAATTCGAGGAGCTGTTGTAAACGTTCCGATTTCCGTAATCAGTACCGTTACAACACTTCCTCGAACTTTTGACCAAACAGAAGTAATTCAACTGCATCTTAGACGGCGCATGGAATACAGTCATGATTTCATGACAGAGACTATACGTCCTGCTAAAGTTTTTGAGGCAGTGCGATATTTATGCAATACTGAATTGTATAGAAAGCATAATATATCACTGAACGAACAATGGATTTCTTCTTTTGAGTCAGAAAATGTCGCTTTTGTTGTTTCGCCATCCGATGTTGACGTTGTTGTGTCTAACACTCATATTAGAAATAGTACTGAAAATGTCGAAGACCCCAATGTGAATCAACAACAAAATCATATTGAGGACGACCTTAATCCAGGAGGACAAGAAACACTCATGGATAATATTCCAATTGAAAATACACATCTACAAAGAATAATAATGGCTCCTGGAGAAGGTCAGCGTCCTTTAGATATGATAACAGATGAGGATTCAGAGGAATTATCGTTTGCGTCCATATATGGAGGGCATAAACGCCAGTGTTCAGAAACTTTTACCAAAATTGTTAGGTCAGAGCTTCGCAATTATGATAGAAGAGGTGTTCGATTAGATAAGTTATTCTATAACCACAAGAAGTTAGAGAAAATAAGTATTTCAAGTAACACGTCAATTTGCTTACGAAAAAATAGAGGCCCTGTAGACATCACTGCCAATAATGTCTTAAATGACGATTATATAGATAGGCTAATTCTCCACGATGATGGCTACAGGGTTTTAAAAGGTATTCGCTCATCTCCAGCTCATTGGGAAGCCGAGAAGAAAAAAGTTTTGGCCATGATAAGGCAGTTTGATCTTCCCACTTTTTTCATTACGCTATCAGCTGCTGAAACAAAGTGGATTGAGCTCCTTGTCATCTTGAAACAAAATGTAGACCGCATCACTATTTCTGAAGAGCAGGCGGCTACAATGCAATTCAGTGAAAAGGCCAGGCTTATACGAACCGATGCCGTTACTTGCGCCAGATATTTTGACCATCGATTTCGTCAGTTGTTCTCATTAATGAAAACTGACGAATGTATTTTCGGTAAACACCCAGTGGTAAAATATTATTGGCGCATAGAGTTCCAGCATAGAGGTTCACCACATGTCCATGGAATGTATTGGCTGAAAGATGCCCCAAAAATTGATCTTAACGATCAAAGCACTTATAGCGCTGTCATAAATTTCATTGACACTTTCATTTGTACTGAGAGCAATGACCCTAGAGTGCAGGAATTCATTCCTTATCAAAAACATAACCATGGGCATTCCTGTCGCCGAATAAGAGGGCGATCTACTTGTCGTTTCGGGATGCCATATCCCCCCATGCCACAAACTGAGATCCTAATGCCACTTCCCGAGGAATTTGAAAATTTTGACCACCATTGTGAAAATTATGGAAAAATTCAAGATCTTCTGTCTAAAAATTTGAATATTTCTAATTTTGAAGAATTTTTGGCTCATGATACTCTTAATTTAAATTATGAAGAGTATAAATTGGCTTTAAGATCAAGTCTTAAGAAGCCACAGATATTTTTGCGAAGAAGTTATGATAGCAGAATGCTAAACGCTTACAATAAGGATATCCTCGCATTGCATAGAGCCAACATGGACATCCAGTTCATATTGGACGCCTATGCATGTTGTAGCTACATAATTAATTATATAAATAAATCGAATCGAGGTATTTCCAAATTGTTACGCGAAGCTGTAGAAGAAATTCGACATGCTAATTTTACTATCAAAGCTAAGCTTCAGCATATTGGTCATAAATTTATTTCGGGAAGTGAAATATCTGCACAAGAAGCTGCGTACTGCTGTTTGGGTCTGCATTTGTCAGAGTGCAGTAACGCAGAAGTTTACATAAACACTTCTCTTCCAGAGCAGCGCGTTAGGATGCTTAAGCCCAAAGGCGAGTTGAGAAACATGCAGCAAGACTCGACAAATATATTTCAAACTGGCTTACTTGATCATTATATACAGCGCCCTAACAGCTTGAGCGATCTATGTTTAGCTGATTTTGCAGCGAATTACCGATTTTCGAAGACGTGTAGAGTAACAAATGCTTCTGAGGAAATTGATGAAATTGACGTAGAGAATGAACCTGAAGGTCATGAAACAGAAGCGCTTCCTCTTTTAGACACCAGTGGCTTTGTAAAAAAACGTACAAAGCCCTGTGTCATTAGATATAGGCGGTTTAATGTTGATAAGGATCGAAAGGACTTTTTTAGGGAACTTCTAATGTTATATATTCCTTGGAGAAATGAGGCAGAAGATATTTTAAATCAAGATTGTGAGACAATATGTCGAGAAAATCATGAAACTATTGATGCTATCAGGAGGAAATTTAATGTTATTGATGGCAGAGAGTTGGAAGAAGTTTTGGAGCGATTGCAAGAAATCGATAATGAAAACAACGAAGATATGCATCGCACGGATCAGGATTTAGATGAACAATTTCGGGCATTAGCTATACCTGAAGTGTCTCCAGGCATAAACGTCCTAAATCTAAATGATCCGGAAACAAACCAAAACGAATCTGACAATGTTATTCGACACATTAACCTTCCTCCTATCATCCCAAAAGAAAGTTTGCTGTCCATTGTTAGGTCGCTTAACTTTAAGCAACAAATTTACCTAAAGCATTTGATGCACAATGTTAAAAGCAAATCTGTGTTTCATGAGTTTGTGAGTGGTGGAGCTGGAGTAGGAAAAAGTAGGTTGATATCAGCCATTTTTCAGTCCCTTACTTACAGATACAACAGTATACCTGGAAGTAATCCTAACTCTGTACGAGTTCTTTTGTGTGCTCCGACTGGTAAGGCAGCATTTGCCATAAGCGGCTCTACGTTACACTCAATGTTTTCACTTCCAGTGAATCAGTCGCGGTCTGAAATAAGACCGTTAAGTCACGATTTGTGCAATACCTTGCACACAAATTTGATAGATCTCAAGGTTCTGATTATTGATGAGGTTTCAATGGTCGGTGCCAAAATGTTTTCAAATCTTGATGTCCGTCTCAAACAAATTTTTAAAAGTTCCTCTCCCTTTGGCGGTATTTCTGTTGTGGTTTTCGGTGACCTTAGACAACTTTCACCTGTTGCGGATAAGTGGGTCTTTCAGGCTAATTCAAATGATCCTTACCATGCATTATATGGTACATCTCTGTGGGACCTTTTTAAGTATTTCGAGCTTACAGAGATAATGCGCCAACGTGAAGACCAATCCTTTGCTATTGCTCTTAACAACATGGCATCTGGTGCGATGACATCATCTGATATTGAACTTTTACGTTCCCGTATTGTGTCACCATCAAATATTCCGAATGATGCCATTCATCTTTTTTTGACAAATAATGAAGCAAACTGCTATAATTCCTTCAAACTTAATTCAGTTTCTCTTCAGCAGTTTGTTTCTAACTCCGAAGATGTCATTAAGGCCACAGGTCTTTCAAATGAAAGTAAAGAGCGAATTCTTATAGCAATTCAACAATTCAAAACCTCTGAGACACAAGGTCTAATTAGTAGTCTTCTTTTAAAAACCACCATCAAGTATATGATGACTGTCAACGTCGATACAGGTGATGGTTTGGTAAATGGCGCAACAGGAGTTTTGAAGCAAATTGACTTCAACAATTCGAACTGTCCAACCAAATTGTGGATTCAATTTCCCGAAGAATCTGTGGGCCAAAATGCGAGAAGTCAAAACTCGCATGCCACTGAATTAAGTTGGACACCAGTTCAAAAAATAGTTCGAAGTTTTCAATACAAACAAAACGAACAAGTTTGTATTGATCGAAAACAGTTTCCAATAGTACCTGCCGAAGGTATTACAATACATAAGAGTCAAGGCGCAACATATTCATTGGTTGCTGTTCACACAAGCAACCGTATGTCACGAGCCGCCCTGTACGTTGCCTGTAGTAGAGCCACAAACGCTGCGGGACTCTTTTTGGTTGGTAAATTCAACCCACCCAAACCTCTTTCGGAAAGCGATGTTGTACATGAGGAAATACAAAAATTACAACACGAGAAACTGTTAACAACTCATTTAGATCATTTGATTAGTCCGTTATGTCTCAAAATATGTTACCACAACACTCAAAGTATGTTTTCTCACATTGATGACATTCGATCTGACAAACTAATGTTAATGTCATCCATACTTTGTGTTGTGGAAACATCAACTTATCCGCAGGAAAATTATGAGGTTTCTGGCTTCAAAATTGCAATTAGGCTTGATTGTAATGACTGCTACGTTCAGACTCGCCCTAGAAGAGGAATTATTGTTTATGTTCGGGAAGAAATTCTTCAACACGTAAGTTGTTGCGCCAGTCTCCGAAAGTCTGCAGAAAACAATTCAGGTGTTTTCGAGTGTGCAGTATTCAAATATAAGTCAATAGGTTTTTTGGTTGTATATAGAAGCCCTAAATATTCAATACGTCAGTTTGCGTCTGATTTAGAAGACATATTCGTTCGGTTTCCGTTTCTTGAGACAAATTCTGTGGTTATAGGAGATTTTAATTTGTGTTTTCGAATTCGCACTGATTCTGATCGTGTTTTAAGCCGCCTAACAGCTAGAAGATTTAGGTCTCTATTGAATTTTGACGTTGAGACTACCATTGCTGGTACACAAATAGACTGGGCACTGACAAATGTAGAGCAAGACATAGACGCAAAAACGTACGAAACACTACATAGTTTTCATGACGCTATTGTATTATATTTATCTAGCATTTAAAATGTATTTATTAATAAGTACTTATTAATACTTTGTAGTACTTATAGGTTTTTTTGAAAACTGTTAAGTTATTTTAAAATTTTGTACATACTATAAATAATAATACTTTGTAGTACTTGTAGATTTGTGAAAACTGTTAAGTTACCTATAAATTTTGTATAGATTGTAAAAAAATAAAATAATAATAGTCACACTTTTTCAATATATGTTGATTTGCGAAAAAACGTTGAAGTTATTTTTATACCCTGCATTTTGATTTTGTATTCTTGTAGATTAAAAACGTATTTACTTTATTTAAAAAGAAACCAATTCTCGTTTTTTTTTTTATTTTTTATATAATTATTATTATATAATTATATAATACAAGCAAAACCTTTTTAAAAACGGATAAATTTCTAATTTTTTCAGTTAATGTGTGTGCCGTAATTGAGTACCGTACTTCGACGGAAGAGTGATTATATATTCTGCATTGGGGAAGCTAGAAACAAACTTTTAGTTTTAGCTGTTAGTGCTGCTAATTACATTCGTTCGAAAATACCCAATATCCAAATATCAGTCCTATTTTATATATAACATATATGATACAATGTTATTATTTTTTGTACAGGGTATTATATTGTCGAGTATACTCGACTATAGCGTCCTTACTGGTTAATATTGAATCATTAAATATCAACTTAAATTAATAAACCAGTAAGGACGCTATCTTCAGCAAGGCTGAAGCTACAATACTTTTCACTTTGTGTCACTATAAAAAAACTAAATGAATAGTTTTCATGCATCCCTAACAACATATCTGTAATGTTTCAAGTCAATTCGTTAAAAAACAAAAAAATTTTCCATACAACGGTTCAAGTTTTGCGATTAGTGGGCGTAGCCATGCCCACATTTGGTCAAAATAGTTTTTATTCCTCCCTAAGAGCACAACTGCAAAGTTTCAAGTCAATTGGTTAAAAAACAAAAAAGTTTTCCATACAACGGATAAATTTTCGCTATAAGTGGGCGTGGCTACGCCCACTTTTGGTCAAAATAGTTTTCATTCCTCTCTAAGAACATAACTGTAAAGTTTCAAGTCAATTGGTTAAAAAACAAAAAAGTTTTCCATACAAAGTGTCAATTTTCGCTATAAGTGGGCGTGGCTACGCCCACTTTTAGTCAAAATAGTTTTCATTCCTCCCTAAGAACATAACTGTAAAGTTTCAAGTCAATTGGTTAAAAAACAAGAAAGTTTTCCATACAAAGGGTCAAGTTAAGCTATAAGTGGGCGTGGCCACGCCCACTTTTGATCAAAATAGTTTTCATTCCTCCCTAAGAGCATAACTGCAAAGTTTCAAGTCAATTGGTTAAAAAACAAAAAAGTTTTCCATACAACGGGTAAATTTTCGCTATAAGTGGGCGTGGCTACGCCCACTTTTGGTCAAAATAGTTTTCATTCCTCTCTAAGAACATAACTGTAAAGTTTCAACTCAATTGGTTAAAAAATAAAAAAGTTTTCCATACAAAGGGTCAATTTTCGCTATAAGTGGGCGTGGCTACGCGTGGTTACGCCCACTTTTGGTCAAAATAGTTTTCATTCCTCCCTAAGAACATAACTGTAAAGTTTCAAGTCAATTGGTTAAAAAACAAGAAAGTTTTCCATACAAAGGGTCAAGTTAAGCTATAAGTGGGCGTGGCCACGCCCACTTTTGATCAAAATAGTTTTCATTCCTCCCTAAGAGCATAACTGCAAAGTTTCAAGTCAATTGGTTAAAAAACAAAAAAGTTTTCCATACAACGGGTAAATTTTCGCTATAAGTGGGCGTGGCTACGCGTGGTTACGCCCACTTTTGGTCAAAATAGTTTTCATTCCTCCCTAAGAACATAACTTTAAAATTTCAAGTCAATTGGTTAAGAAACAAACAAGTTTTCCATACAACGACGTGAATATGGCTTCTCTTCCTCTTCTTCATTTTGTATGGGAGCTACCAGTTCCAGATGTCCAATCTCAATGAAACTTTCAGGCATGTAGTCGGACCATGTAAAACAACTATGTTTAAAATTTCAGCACTCTATTGTACAAAACAAAAAAGTTTTCCATACAACGATTCAAGTTTTGTTCACTTTTCTTCTTCTTTTCGTATGGGAGCTACCTGTTCCAATAATCCGATCATGCTGGTTCCGACGAATGATTCATCGTAATAAATTCTAAGACTCTGTGCAAAGTTTCAGCTCGATAGCTTCAAAACTGAGGGACTAGTTTGCATACATACAGACAGACAGACAGACAGACAGACAGACGGACAGACGGACATGGCTAAATCAACTCGTCTTGTCGTCCTGATCAAGAATATATATACTTTATATAGTCGGAAATTAATATTTCGATCTGTTACAAACTCCGTGACAAAGTTAATATACTATTTCACATAAGTGAAAAGTATAACAAGCAATAATATCGGTACTTTGTCAACCTGATCCATTACTAGGACAAGACGATTCATTACTGGGACAAGTGATCCATCACTAGGACAAAGAGTAATGAATTATTAATAATCGAAATTTGTTTATTAAACGGATAATAATTAATATACTGGAATGTGTATCTTTTTCTTAAAAGACTAAATGTCCAAATAAAAAAACAAACATGGTGAATGTATGTTTTTTTCAGGTTAAAGTGTCGAATTGAAATTTAATTTTTCCTTAGCTGATCCATGACTGGGACGTTTACCTTATGCCATATTTTTTCACGACGCCTTCATCCAGAATTTTACCAAAGACGTCTCCTCCAATAACTATGTCAATCCTGTCGGATTTATTGAACATGGGATCTGCTAGCCACAAGTTCTTCCAGCTGTCAATCTCATATTTGAAGAACCGATCTGGCTGTGCACCTGTCAGTGATGGCAAAACTACCGCATCCAGTGTTTGCACGAACTTGCTTAAGAATCTTGGCTTCAGCTCCAGACACTGCTTCTTCCGATATCGCCGTGATTTGCGATCCTTGATCAATCAGCGCCCTTAATAGTAATGGCTCACCGTTTGCCGCCTTTACTTTGACTTGAGCAGTGGCCAGAATAACCGTTGTTGTGTGTGAGCTTGTGATTCAAACATTTGTAGCACAGCTTCTGCTTACTTGCGAACTTCCCACGTTCGTCCGCCGAAACTTTCAGAAATTTCAAATAGTCACTTGTCACGTGGTTTGACAAGCTGCAGTACTCACACGTATTCTTTTTCGTCACTGTTGACGTATGGTGTGCCTTGAACGCTGACACTGGCCTTCGATGCTTGATACCTTCCTCTTTCTCAGCAACTGCTTTTAATGTCTGGTACCGCTGATCCAGGAACTGCAACACATCTTCCAATGTTTGGACCTATTTTGTTTTTTTGATTGATGGTTCGTACAATCTCAAACCTTCTTTGTCCAATTTCCACACCATAATACGCGCTGCAAACGGATCATTATCTTGCATTTCAACGCCCATTGACCATATGGCATTTATGCACAGTGTTGTTGTATCCAGCAGTTGCCTAACACTTTCGGCACTGCTGCTATTCACCATTGGCTGATCCAATAAGCGATCCCAATGTGTTGTAAATAAAATTCGTTTGTTATCGTAGCGCTGTTTTAAAAGGCATCAGGCTACGTGATAATTTGCATTCGAAATTTGTAAATGGTGCACCAGTCGCGCCACTCCGCCTTTCATGAACCATCTCTTCAAATGAATTGTGGAATGTAGCCCACTCTTTCATATCGCCATAAAAGGCTGGTAATTTTATTTTTTACAGCTCCAAATTATGGCTTCTTTGTGGCTCCATCGTCAAATCTTTCATTTTTTCTTCCATGGTCACCATTTCTTCGAAGTATTCTGTCAGAATATCATCATACAATACATCAATGTGTGCATCGTTCCGAAGCGCCAACCCGTTGTTGTAGCGATTCTTAATTCCCTGCATAAGCGCCTCTAACTATTTAACCGCTTACTCTGGCCTTTGCTCTTAGGTCATCCATATTCCGGCGTAGGACTTCAATCCTCCGTCTGAACGTGTTGAAACTAACGTCCACCGTAGTTGTTCCGGTTTCCGACGTATCACTTCTCGGCAATTGACAATTTTTTCCTCATTTTTTTAAACAATATTTCTACAAATATGGGTTCAAGATGTTTGTACCACCATAAGAATCTGATAGGAAATTTCATTACCTTTAATTTGAGTTACTGTGGCGCTCTGTAGCATGATTTTTCACGGAGTTATCGTCGCTCAAAGCAAAATAGCCATTGTTGACTTTGCTAATCGATAACTCGAAAACTATTGATGCCACAAAAAATGACTGTAGCTTTTTACAAACTCCAGGCCATTTGCTACTAAGTTAATTTAGTGAGATATAATTTGGTGTATCTTTGGATATCGTGTATAATCGAAGGAGCCAAACTATAACTTTTTGACCTTAAGGTACCCTGAAAATAACCCAGTCATTGTCGAAGCCCAACAATTTGGTTTTCCTAGTGTCACGAAGGCTCAAACTTATCGTTTCTGCAGAACGTCACCAAAACGGTAAATTTTTAAAGAAATCATGTTAACGTACAATTTTTGAATTTTTAATTTATTTTAAATTTTAATTTTAATTTTTTTATACCCTGTACACACACTGTGTATCAGGGTATATTAAGTTTGTTTGAGACGGTTTGTATGTAACGCATAGAAGGAGGGGAGGGGGACCCTATAAAGTATATATATTCTTGATCAGGATGACAAGACGAATTGATATAGCCCTGTCTGTCCGTCCGTCCGTCCGTCCGTCCGTCCGTCCGTCCTCACCAATGGTTCTCGAAAACTATAAGAGCTAGAGACTTGAAATTTGGTGGATAGACTCGTGAAGTCAAACGCTAGATCAAGTTTGAAGGATTTTTTGCCACGCCCACTCCTTCCCGCCCATCGAGCACCACCCATTTTTTCAAAAGGCTGTAGCTCGAAAACCTGATGAGTTAGAAACATGAAAATGAGTATGTAGACTCAGTATGTATAGCTCTACAAAACTGCATACCACATTTTTCCCCCTCCCCTTCGTTTTCCATCAAAAAGTTGTTTTCTTAAAATTGCTGTATCTCCTAAACTATAATAGATACAATGCTGAAATTTTGTATGCAAACTCAGTAAACATACCTTTTTAAAACTGCATACCACAAACTTTCATTTTTAACGCTGTGTGACAACGCAAAGACAAACAAGTTGAAATTTGGCATAAATTGCGCTTTGAACACTGCTTTATCCTATTTGTAACAAAAACCGTACTTAACACTGCGAAAACTATTAAAGTAAGAGACTTGAAATTTGGAAGATAGTCTCGTGTGGTCGAACACTAGATGAAGTTTGAAGGAATTTTTGCCACGCCCATTCCTTCCCGCCCATCGAGCACAACAAAAGGTCATTTTTTTCTTCAAATTGCTGTATCTCCTAAAGTATCAAGAATACAATGCTGAAATTTTGTATGCAAACTCAGATAACATACCTTTTTAAAACTGCATACAACAAACTACCACTTTCCCCGCAAAGACCAACAAACTAAAATTTTGCAGCAATGCTTTGTTTTAAAATCCGTACTAAAGCGCCATCTAATGGCAACATTGCACTGTGAGCCCTGCCTCACTATTAGCAAATACACAAACCATATCGTGGTACACTGCTTTTGCTGTCGGCGAATGTTTAACGTGTTATCAACATAGGTGTGTGTACAGGGTATTATATAGTTGAGAATACTCAACTATACCGCCCTTACTGGTTTTTAATTTCTATTTATAGCTTTACAACTTAGTTTTAGTTATCTTATACTAATACTGCGGTTGTAGAACGGCTGTGTAAACTAACCCTTGTTCACCTGCTGTAGCTGCCGCACAAGCAACCGCTGCTTACACCCGTTGGTCTTAGCTTGTTTCTTATTTCTAAATATAAGATGACTTATCTACTAAACCTCGCTATTCCATGTTCATCCATGAACACACACCCATCGCTAAAAGCTGACTACGCTCTTGAATATTAGGATGCATAAATAAATACAAAACTGCATCATTTGTTTACACTCAAAGTATGCGCAAAGTTGTATGCGCATACAGCGTTTGCAAACTGCATTTATAAATTATCCTTAACTCTACTACATACATATGTATGTCATAAGATAAAGTAAAATGCCTTGCGCAAAAGCATTAGATGCTTAAACGAAACAGACAAAGAGCAACAGGTCAAAGCAACCTGCGCAGTGCCTTATTGACATTGTCAGTATTAATCAGACGGCGCTTGGTTTATTTAATATTTGATTTTCGTTATTCGATAATTTGGCAACAACGCACTCCACATTCGGTTTTCGTTTACAATTTTATTTATTGACTCGACCAAAACAAGAATCCAACAACAATTTACTTTGTGCAAAACATTTTGAAATATCTTGAATTGATAATTTGGCAACAAAGTATTGCACATTCATGGCCCCTCTTCACTTTTGTCCACACTTTCATTTATTACCTCAACAAAACCAAGGAAGCAACAAAAATATAATATGTGTAAATCATTTTTAACTAGTAAGGACGCTATCTTCAGCAAGGCTGAAGCTGTAATACTTTTCACTTTGTGTCACTATAAAAAAAACTAAATGAATAGTTTTCATGCCTCCCTAACAACATAACTGTAATGTTTCAAGTCAATTCGTTAAAAAACACAAAAGTTTTCCATACTACGGTTCAAGTTTTGCGATAAGTGGGCGTAGCCATGCCCACTTTTGGTCAAAATAGTTTTCATTCCTCCCTAAGAACATAACTGTAAAGTTTCAAGTCAATTGGTTAAAAAACAAAAAAGTTTTCCATACAAAGGGTCAAGCTAAGCTATAAGTGGGCGTGGCCATGCCCACTTTTGATCAAAATAGTTTTCATTCCTCCCTAAGAGCATAACTGCAAAGTTTCAAGTCAATTGGTTAAAAAACAAAAAAGTTTTCCATACAACGGGTCAATTTTCGCTATAAGTAGGCGTGGCTACGCCCACTTTTGGTTAAAATAGTTTTCATTCCTCCCTAAGAACATAACTGTAAAGTTTCAAGTCAATTGGTTAAAAAACAAAAAAGTTTTCCATGCAACGGGTCAATTTTCGCTATAAGTGGGCGTGGCTACGTCTGGCTACGCCCACTTTTGGTCAAAATAGTTTTCATTCCTCTCTAAGAACATAACTGTAAAGTTTCAAGTCAATTGGCCCACTACGCCCACTTTTGGTCAAAATAGTTTTCATTCCTCCCTAAGAACGTAACTTTAAAATTTCAAGTCAATTGGTTAAGAAACAAAAAAGTTTTCCATACAACGACGTGAATATTGCTTCTCTTCCTCTTCTTCATTTTGTATGGGAGCTACCAGTTCCAGATGTCCAATCTCAATGAAACTTTCAGGCATGTAGTCGGACTATGTAAAACTACTATGTTTAAAATTTCAGCACTCTATTGTACAAAACAAAAAAGTTTTCCATACAACGATTCAAGTTTTGTTCACTTTTCTTCTTCTTTACGTATGGGAGCGGGAAAACATAACACTAACCACCCTATTTTAGGAAATGTCTTAAAAATGTCTTCGTTGATACAAATGTATCAGCGAAGATATTTCTTAAAGAGATTTTAAGCCTTTTGGTATTTTAGGCAACAATGTCTTAAAGCGCAAGCTCTTCTTTACTCCAAAGCTGTTTTTGAGATAACAGTACGAAAAATTTATGTTAAGCGTATGTTAAGGTCGGCATGGAATATTGAAGTTGCTTATAATTTCGCGTATCTCAAGTGAACATGAGTGCAGCTAGCACTTTTCTTACGTCTCGTCCTCTTCTTCCATTTTGAGACACAAGTGCGCCACTTTTGACACTGATTCACTGACACAATTGACACAGCAATCGGTTAGCTGACACAATAGCATGTGTGCCGTGTATCGTCATGGAACATAGGCCTACCTAATGTTTATTCATGTCTACAAGTTCTTTCGTTTTTCTGGTTTGATAAATATAAAACTGCAATAATCTAAACAAATAAATAATCAAATGCAATTATAGAGTTTTCATGATCATATGGACTCACTTGGTGTATTATTTTTTGAAAACAAAATGTATGCAAAATGAATAAAAGTAAATATGATTATTTAAAATAGTAATGTAATAAGACAATTATTATTTATTTAATTAGTAATATTGAAAAAAATTATACATTTCAAATTTACATTAATTTCGCAAACATTTGCGTTAAAATCTTTGCTAAGAAAAGAGCTTTTTTTTCTGTTCCTAAAATACCAATTTCCTTAAAAAGTTATCAACTGGCGTTTAAGAGAATGTTACGGCTTAACAGTGTCTTAACTTGCTTAAGACATTTCCTAAAGTAGGGCGGTAACTTATATTTCGAATATTATTGAGTTAACGGCTTGTTAAAGTGCTGATAATATGAAAAATAATGGGTGCAAAGCAAAATATTATTAAAGTTGCTTAGGTTTTGCACAGCTGTTTTTTGACATCATTTTGGTTTTTGTGTGTTATTCACTGTTTATCAAGTAAAGTTAATGAAGTGTTGTGGTGGATTTTGAGGGGACATATCAATATATAAATAAATCCATTTTTGGTTTACCGGGAAGTATTTTTACCAGTTCTAGACAACTTTCTTTATGAGAGAAAATGAAGTTGCATAGGTTTTGCACAGTACTATATATTCATGATCAGCATGACGAGACGAGTTCATATAGCCATGTCCGTCTGTCTGCCCGTCTGTCTGTCTGTTTCAATGCGAACTCTTCCCAGAGTTTTGAAGTTTGCAAAAAAATTTAAACGCAGGAAATTTTCTCTTCCTTGCAGGCAGTTTATATGTAAAAACCAGCCTGATCGGAATACTATAGAATATAGCTGCCATACAAACGATCGGTTAAAAATTAGGTTTTCGCTCAACAAACTCTTTGATTTTAAAGCTATCGCCTCGATTTTTTGCCCAAGAACATTAAGACACACTGCAAAATTGGTGAAGATCGGATAAATATAGCATATAGCTCCCATTGGGAACAATCGGTGAAAAATTCGGTTTTTGTTAGAAAAACTTTTTTGTTCCCAACTATAAACACATGAAACCTTGCAGTTACGCGTTTTTAAGAATCCTTGACCATATTACAAAGTTTCATCAGAACCGGACACAAGGGCGTGGCACCGCCCATATAGAGAAAAACTTAAAAATGTGATTTATCTACACTCAAAAAAAAATGTATCAGTATTAATTTGATACGAGTTGTGTTAAATTGATATTTAAACTAGTATTAATTTTTGAGTATCAGTACAATAATAAATAATATGAATTTCGTACCAAGAAGAATCATTTTTATACTAAACTTATTAATTTAATAAGGAAAATATCAATTTTATATTACAAAATATTAAACTTATACTCGAAATATTATTTTCATAACGAAAAGTATAAAATTGGTACTGAAAAAGAATTGATTTATTCGAATGTTATTTCGAAACTTCAAAAGCTTAATAAACAAAATTGTAGCTTATATAATATTGTGTTTACAAAAATTCAATGATATCTATAGTCGAGTTAGTTGAGTGCCGGCTTTCAATCCAACGACGCTGGGTTCGAATCCCACAAAGGCCAGGGTATATCATATGAAATTAATTTGTAGTTTTAAATTTAGAAGTAAACCAGTAAGGACGCTATAGTCAAGTATACTCGACAATATAATATCCTGCACATACAGTAGGTTGTGCAACACCCCAAATCTACAAAAAAATCTTGATTTGACATCGCCCGATCAAATATTGTTCAAAATATCAAGTAAATTGGTCAAAAAAACTGGAATTTACGAAAAATTTTGTTTGTTGGTCATTGAGGGGTAACTTTCGAGCAGAGGGGAATTTCGTGGTATGCAGTTTTAAAGATATATATTTACTGATCTTGTATACAAAATTTCATGTTCATACCTTTATTAGTTTTGGAGATATTGCTTTTTATAGAAAACAACTGGGCGAGGGGAAAATTGTGGTATGCAGTTTTGTAGAGCTTTTCATGCTGAGTCTACATACTGACTTTCATGTTTCTATCTCTTCGGGTGTTCGAGTTATAACGTTTTAAAAAAGTGGGCGGTGCTGGGTTGTCGGGAAGGAGTGGGCGTGGCATAAAACCGTTATGCCAAGTATCACGAGTCTACCCGCCAAATTTCAAGTCTCTAGCTTTTACAGTTTCCGAGAATCATTGGTGAATACAGACGGACGGACGGATGGACAACTTCACATTAATTATAATTTTAAAATTATTTCAACAATTTAATTCGAATGTACTTCTCAATCTTCGAAACTTGATTGGCGAGGCATTACATTCATTGTTTTCCAGTTCAAAAAATTTGGTTGATTTGGGAAGGGTTTTTTAAACGCAGATTTATTAATGAAAATATTGAATTGTTCTAATGCAGATTAATGGGGAAACCATAAAGTTTATTTCTTGGTACATAATTATTTATAACAGCTTAAAAGAAGGCTGGATTTACTAAAATCTCTGAGAAAATTGTCTGACATTTTGCAAGGGTGTGAAAATATCTGTAATATATTTCTCAGACACCTAATTATACCCTGTACACATACTGTGTATCAGGGTATATTGTGTTTGTTTGAACGATATTTATGTAACTCGTGATGCTCGGCAGCAGATCAAAATTGAAGGAATTTTTGCCACGCCCATTCCTTCCCGCCCATCGAGCACAAGCAAAGGTAATTTTTTCTTAAAATTGCTGTATCTCCTAAAGAATAAAAGATACAATGCTAAAATTTTGTATGCAAACTCAGATAACATACCTTTTTAAAACTGCGTACAACAAACTACCACTTTCCCCGCAAAGACCAAAAAACTAAAATTTTGCTGCAATGCTTTGTAACAAAATCCGTACTAAAGCGCCATCTAATGGCAACATTGCACTCTGAGCCCTGCCTTACCTTACCAACAGATTCGTATAACAGAATTCGTATAATATAACACAATACAAATACAGAATTCATATCGTCGTACACTGTTTTTGCTGTCGGCGAAAGTTTAACGTGTTATAAACATAGGTGTGTGTACAGGATATTATATAGTTGAAAATAATCAAATTTTTAAAATTTTTTTGTTTAACTAGTATTAAGGATATTATATTACTTTTTGATTTGTGAATTAGTTTTCGATAAATTCGCATCTGAAGGTCAGAATTTGTAATTGCGAATAAAGAACACGAAATGAAGAAGAAAAACAAATTTGAGTCGTTTGGACACAATGCCTCATTGAGATCGGTACCTGCCATATAAAATGAAGAAGAGGAAGAGAACCAAGATTCACGTCGTTGTATGGAAAATGTTTTTGTTTCTCAATCAATTGACTTGACACTTCACACTTATGTTCTTGGGGAGGCTTTAAAACTATTTTGACAAAAATGGGCATGGTTACGCCCACTTTTAGCCCAAATCAATTATTTGCATATCTCCGGTACGCAATGAGCAAGAACAATGAAAATTGGCATATACGCTAATTAGATGAGGAGAAAATATATTCAGTCAAAAAAATGGGCGTGGCACAAGAAAGTGCGTGAAAAGTATATAAGCTTCAGCCTTGCTGAAGATAGCGTCCTCACTTGTTTTGATTATAATTTTTGACTTTTTAATTTAAACAGTTTTAGGAATACTTTGTTGCTTTTTATACCCTGTACAAATAAAACACATACAGTATACGGGTATATTGTATTTGTTTAAATGAAATGTATGTAATGCATAGAAGGAGATCAGGACAACAAGAGAAATTAATTGAGCCATGTCTATCTGTCCGTCTTTTCTTCCGTCCTCACCATTGATTCTCGGAAACTATAAGAGCTAGCTAAAGACTTCAAATTTGATAGGTAGACACTTGATGCTCGGCAGCAGATCAAGTTTGAACGATTTTGTGCTACGCACAATACCACCCACCCAACTAGCACTACCCACTTTTAAAAAAAGGTGTAGCACGAACACCAGATGAGATAAAAATATGATAATCGGTATGTAAACTGTGGCACCGCCTACCGTGTGTGCAGGTCACTTTAAAAAAAAAGTAAATTAATAGTTTTTATTCCTCCCAAACAACATAACTGTACGGGTCGAGGTTAAAACCCAAAAAAGTTTTCCATACAACCGTTGAAGTTTCACTACAAGTGGGCGTGGCCATTTCCACTTTTGGTCAAAATAGTTTTCATTCCTCCCTAAGAACATAACTGTAAAGTTTCAAGTCAATTGGTTAAAAAACAAAAAAGTTTTCCATACAACGGGTCAAGTTTAGCTATTTACCAAAAGTGGGCGTAGCCATGCGTAGCCACTCCCACTTTTGGTCAAAATAGTTTTCATTCCTCACTAAGAACATAACTGTAAAGTTTCAAGTCAATTGGTTAAAAAACAAAAAAGTGTTCCATACATCGGATCAAGTTTAGCTATAAGTGGGCGTGGCTACGCCCACTTTTGGTCAAAATAGTTTTTATTCTTTCGTAAGATCATAACTGTAAAGTTTCAAGTGAATTGGTTAAAAAACAAAAAAGTTTTCCATACAACGGGTCAAGTTAAGCTATAAGTGGGTGTGGCTACGCCCACTTTTGGTCAAAATAGTTTTCATTCCTCCCTAAGAACATAACTGTAAAGTTTCAAGTCAATTGGTTAAAAAACAAAAAAGTGTTCCATACATCGGATCAAGTTTAGCTATAAGTGGGCGTGGCTACGCCCACTTTTGGTCAAAATAGTTTTCATTCCTCCCTAAGAACATAACTGTAAAGTTTCAAGTCAATTGGTTGAAAAACAAAAAAGTTGTCCATACAACGACGTGAATATTGCTTCTCTTCCTCTTCTTCATTTTGTATGGGAGCTACCAGTCCCAGATGTCCAATCTCAATGAAACTTTCAGGCATGTAGTCGGACTATGTAAAACTACTATGTTTAAAATTTCAGCACTCTATCATACAAAACAAAAAAGTTTTCCATACAACGATTCAAGTTTTGTTCACTTTTCTTCTTCTTTTCGTATGGGGGCTACCCGTTCCAGAGGTCCGATATGGCTGGATCCGACAAATGAGTTGACTGCTCGAATAAGAAGTCTATGTGCAAAATTTCAGCTCGATATCTTTAAAACTGTGGGATGAGATTGTATATATACAGACAGACGGACATGGCTAAATCAACTCGTCTTGTCGTCCTGATCAAGAATATATATACTTTATATAGTCGCAAGTGAATATTTCTGTGTGTTACAAACTTCAGCACAAAATTATTATACTATTTCACATACGTGAAAAGTATAAAAACCAGTAAGGGAGCAATTTTCAGCTTTGACGAAACTTATATACTCTTGCAAGCATTGTCCTTATTATTCGTTTTGGAAAATCGTTCATATAGTTTTTTCCACAAGAACCATTTTCTAATTATACTTTTCACGTATCGCTTGCTTACTGCAAGACCGGTATAACTCAAAATTTGTTGTTTCGAGAAAAACGCGTTCAAAGTTTTCAAGTTGCACTCACTTCCTTAAGGAATGAAAAACTTAAAATTGCCTAGCTCAGAAACTATTACGAATACAAACATGAAACTTTGACATAATATAAAGCTTTAGTTAATGATCATTCCTGCATAATTATCTCAAAAATCGCAGTTTTTGAGTTATGACGTTCTTGCAGTAAGCAAGCGGTATGTGAAATAGTATATTAACTTTGTCACGGAGTTTGTAACAGATCGAAATATTAATTTCCGACTATATAAAGTATATATATTCTTGATCAGGACGACAAGTCGAGTTTATTTAGCCATGTCCGTCTGTCGGTCTGTCTGTCTGTATGTATTCAAACTAGTCCCTCAGTTTTGATGCTATTGAGCTAAAACTTTGCACAGAGTCTTAGAATTTATTACGATGAATCATTCGTCGGAACCAGCAAGATCGGATTATTGGAACAGTTAGCTCCCATACGAAAAGAAGAAGGAAAGCGAACAAAACTTGAGTCGTTGTATGGAAAGATTGTTTTGTATGATAGAGTGCTGAAATTTTAAACATAGTAGTTTTACATAGTCCGACTAAATGCCTGAAAGTTTCATTGAGATTGGATAACTGGAACTGGTAGCTGCCATACAAAATGAAGAAGAGGAAGAGAAGCCAGATTCACTTCGTTATATGGAAAACGTTTTTATTTCTTAACCAATTGACTTGAAACTTCACAGTTATGTTCTTGGGGGAAGGTCATTACGACGAAGACGAGATCGACAGCTCAACTTTGTTAGACCTTTGGCAAGGTAGTTAGGGTGCGTAGAAAGCCTGCTGAAATATTTTTTCTTGATTTCCGCTATTACCTCTCTGACTGGTTGAATATTTAAGTCTCTATGTAAGTTTTCGTTTCGAATGAACTACGGTGCCCCAGTGATGGTTCTCAATACTTTTGACTGCGTTCTCTGGACAATATTAATATTGCTATTGCTTGCATTACCCCATAACAGGGAGCTAAATGTCCAGATAGGTTTAAGAACAGAATTGTAGAGCAGGACTTTCTTGTCAAGACTAAGGGGAGAACGGGCGTTGATAAGCCAATGGAGGCTATTTGCTTTTAGTTTTAAGTGTGTTCTTTTAGCCTCAATGTGCCTGCGCCATGTGAGTCTTCTATCGAGATGTACTTCCAAATACGTCACTTCGTTTGCTCGCGGGACCGCAGTATTGTTTAGCTTGAGCGGTGGGCAATCTTGCCTGTTTAGAGTGAACGTAACGTGCTTGCATTTTTGTTAATTTACTTTTATTCGCCAGTCAGATAACCATTTTTCTACGTCGATCAGATGGAGAGCTAACTGCGCTGTTGCTTGCATAGGGCATATGGAGCGGCTGAGAATAGCAGTATCGTCAGCAAAGGTTGATGTTGTTAGCGGTCTGCTTGTTGGAATGTCTGTTATGTAGAGGACGTATGTTGGGCCAAGTGCGCTGCCTTGAGGAACTCCGGCTTTAATGGTGTGGTCGTCGGACAGATTGCTGTTACATCTCACTGCAAATTTCCTGTCGTAGAGGTATGACTTTAGTAGTTTGTGTGTGTTATTTGGAAGCGTTGTTCTAATCTAGTACATTAGACCATCTAACCAAACTGTGTCATATGCTTGAGAGACATCCAAAAATATTACTGTGCAGTATTCTCGGTTTTCAAACGCGCTTCGTATTTCTGATGATATACGGTTGACCTGCTCAATAGTTCCGTCTTTTTCGCGAAAGCCGAACTGTTGCGAAGGATTTTGTTGGCAGTTCTTAGGGATGAATTTATCCGAGTGAGCATGCATTTTTCAAAAAGTTTTGATAGACATGATAATAAGCTTATAGGTCTGTACGACGAGGGAATTGTGTTATCTTTTCTTGGCTTTGGTATCATTATTATTATTGACTTTTTCCACCTATCTGGAAAGTAGCCAAGTTTAGTGATGGCATTGAAGAGCTGGGCAATAGTGCAGACGGCGCAATATGGGAGCTCGATAATCATATTTGGGGTTATTAGGTCACTGTCCGGTGATTTTTTCGGATTCAATCCCTTTTTGATTATGTTAGCAATTTCGTTTGGGCGAAAATCGATTGAATCTTCATGAAGCTCAGCGTCATTTATTAAAGCCGGTAGTGTAAACGCGTTTGTAGCCGGATTTGGTGTGAATACATTTTGAAGGTGAGTGGCAAATGTTCTTGCTCTATCGTCATCACTGCAGGCCCAGCCACCTGCGGGGTTTCTAATAGGCATCACGGTTTCTGTCGGTGAGTTTCGAAATGGATGAGCTCCCCAAACTGAGTGTTTTGTAGAAGATGTAGATAGCTGTTCTATATAACGGCTTTGGGTGTGTGCTTCTTCTTTCATTAACACTTTGGTGAGCTCACGTGTGGCGCACTTCAACCTATGTCGTGCAGATGGTGATCTACAGGATTGCCATTCTCGTCGTATACGTCTCTTTTCGAGGACGAGTTGCTCGATTTGTAGGCTCGTCTTCTTTTGGTTGTATGGTACTTGTGCCAAGTTGTGGTGTTGAAATGCGAGCTGCGGTGACGAAGACGGATTCTTGTTTGTTTACAAAGTTGTCGATTTCAGCTTCATCGGTTAGGGCAGGATCTAGCTCAATGTGTGAGCTAATGTATTTTTTGTATCTGACCCAGTTGGTTTTATGCGAAGTCAATCTACTCGGTTGGTCTACGGGTTTTGTCGAAATAGGTTGATTAATACAGGCGAGTGATCAGATGAGAGATCTGAAAGACTTTCGGCGCTTAGCAGGTTTCGAGGAATATTTTTGGTTATTGCAAAGTCAATTAGGTCAGGTAGTTTATTGGGGTCAGCCGGCCAGTATGTTGGCCTGTCGGGAGAGAGATGGTCGAGCTTATTGCTGGCTTTTGTAATCGCATTGTACAGCTGCTTTCCTTTTGGGTTCACGAGACGAGATCCCCAGTGAGTGTGCTTGGCATTGTAGTCTCCTGCTGCTATGAAATGTTCTCCCAGTAAGTTAAAAAACTGCATGAACTCAGCTTCAGATATATTGAAGCGTGGGGGGCAGCATACGGCAGCTAGAGTTAGTTGGTTACCACTAACTAGCTGAATGCTTATCGATGTGGCCTGTAGATAATTTTGAGCAAATTACTTGTGGTAGTGGTGTTTAAGGCGGTTTCTTATTAGAATACCAGTCCCGTAGAATAAGAGTTCTCGTATGTTGAAGTTATATTTGTTAGTAAAGTGTGTTTCTGAGAGTAGCATTACGTCAATATGTTTGTCGAGGAGAAATTGAGCTAGCTCAAGTTTGTGCTGTGAAACGCCATTAGCATTCCACGTAGATATGCGTAGGGAAGCCATTGATTATTTAGACTGCTGAGATATCAGCATTTGAATTAGCAGATTTTGGTTTCGCATTAGATCCTGCATTGTTGTCGCATAAATTATATAAACTCCATAACGCTTTGCTGCATAGTTGATAGCATTACTTCGAAGCTGCTTTGTTGCTGCTCCGATGTTTGGTACTGTTGGGTCGCGTTCAGCTCTACATGTGTTGGTTGTGAGTGAAGCGTATTTGAAGTAGGGGAACCAATCTTGATTTAAGAGCGCTCGCAAATGTTACGCCTTTGGATGAGATTTCAGGGCCAAGTGAAGATCTGGCTGCAGTCGAGAAGTAAACATCTGGATTGGATTTGGTTGGAGTGGTGTTAGGCGGTACGTTGCGTGAGAGTGCAGTGTTCACTCGCTGCTGAAGTCGATTTTTCAGTTCCTTATATATTGGGCAACCTTTGTAGTTAGCAGTGTGATTACCACCGAAGTTGGCGCACTTTTTTATGTTGGCGTCTTGTTTGCTCGCTGGGCAGTTTGTGGTATCATGAAGCTCTCCACAGCTACATATACCGTGCGTAGAGTGCAGTACGACCTTGTATTTCCATATTCTTGGCAATTCGTACATTGTACGGGACCATTGCGTTTGTGCGGTTCTTCTACAGTGATTCTGCGGTGCAGTAGAAATTGAAGTTTGTATATCGGGTGCACTTCGTTTTTCTTGAGCGGCATGCTTTCTGGATTAAATTCAACCTTGAAGAGTGGTTGCGGCTTTCTATCCTTATTTAGTATATTGAAAACAGTTTTAACACTGAATCCTTTCTCTTTTAGCGCATTGATAACTTCTGCAGGAGTTACTTCGGGCTCTATGCCCTATAGTACGACTTGCAGGCCTTTGCTGCTTTTTAGCTGGTAATTTTTCTAATTTATGTTAAAGAAAGCTTTACAATCACACTTCACTAAATTTTTCGATCTTCTATCTTATGAAGTTTGTGTTGCGCATGGGTGAATTCAGAGCTCGAATAAAGAGTCTTGAGACCACTGAATCAACAAATTCAGGAACAATGATAGATTCGATTTGTTCACGTAATTTAAAAAATATCGAATCACTTACATATATCTCGTGTTTTAGCTATCATAAATATAATAAATAAAATATTGTTGTACCACATTTTTCTCCCGCTTTCCCTATTTCTCTGCCTTCCAAAACTTACTAAATCTTATTCTTTCCCAGCAGTTCTCGTTGTGTCGATTGTCCCCTTTTCGATAGTTTAGACAATATCTCAACTATCGAATTTAGGACAGAATTTAGACAGTAGCAAATTATATAGCATACTTATATAGTCTGACAAAATATTTCAAATAAATAAAATTTATCAAATATCAAACGTTTCACTATCACTTAAAATCGTTCCGTTGACTTTTTTCGTATACCCTAAAGTGGTCTGGCAGGACTAGTTCCGTAACTAGACGGAAGTGGAAGAATTGTGACAATTGACCCCTGCCTATGACACCCCCTAGTAAAACTCACCAGATGAAAGCATTGAGAGTAGATAAGGCTGGCACTAGTAGTATTTACATTCAAACTAGTTCCGACCTTAGTTCTGTACTAGATCGAAGAACTGCTGCGTTATTACAAATATTCAAGAAGTTTCACTTCTTTTACGTGTACTGTGGTGCACGCGCAATTTTTTTAACCATTTCATAAACAACAACACATTGATTATAATTTTAAGATTATTTCAACAATTTAATTCGAATGTAGATTTCAATCTTCGAAAATAGATACAAGCAGATTGGCAAGGCATTACATTGATTGTTTTCCAGCTCAAAAAAGTTTTCCATACTACGACGTGAATCTTACTTCCTCTTCTTCATTTTGTATGGCAGGTACCAGTTCCAGTTGCCCGATCTCAATGAAACTTTCAAGCATTTAGTCGGACCATGTAAAACTACTATGTTTCAGCCCTCTGTTATGCAAAACGAAAAAGTTTTCCATACAACGACGTTTGTTTGTTTCTTGTTTCAATTGACTTCAAACTTCACACTTACGATATGTTCTTAGGGAGGCATGAAAACTATTTTGACCAAAAAAATTGGCATGGTTACGCCCACTTATAGCAAAAATCAATAATTTGCATATTTCCGGTACCTAATGAGCAAAAACAATGAATAGAAAATAGATTGAGTCAAAAAAATGGGCGTGGCACAAGAGTGTGCGTGAAGAGTATATAAACTTCAGCCTTGCTGAAGATAGTGTCCTTACTGGTTTTTATTAAACAATATATTTAAACAAATACCAATCGCCTCACACAATTTTCAAAGAAGTTCATGCATTTTCAGAGACAAACGGACGTAGCCATGATTTTATATTTGTATCCGTTTCTTCTTTTTGCAGAACATCACCTCGACAAGCGTCGCTGGATTTCACTCATACTCTTTGAATTATATGCAGTTATAAACGCAATGCAATTGCTTCAAGAAATTGTGATTAAAGAAAGCTTAACAAAGTGAGTACACAGTAATACTAACATACACCATTTGTATGATTAAACCAGTAAGAGCGGTATAGTTGCGTATTCTCAACTATATAATACCCTGTACACATAAACGGCGGTGCCACACCCTCAATCTACAAACACATATTGATTTGACACCCCCGATCAAATATCGTTCAAAATATCAAGAAAAACGGTCAAAAAATGTGGAATTTACAAAAGTTTTGAGTTTGTGGAAGATTGAGAGGTAACCATCAAAAATAAGGGGGATTTTGTGGTATGCAGTCTTAAAGATATATATTTACTGAGCTTGTATACGAAATATCAGGCTTGTACTTTCAATAGTTTCGGAGATATAGCATTTCTAAGAAAACAACTGGGGTTGGGGAAATGAAGGGGAGGGGTAAAAATTGAGGAATGCAGTTATGTAGATCTATACATACTGTGTCTACATACCGACTTTCATGTTTCTAACTCTTTCGATGTTCGAGTTATAGAGTGGAAAGGAGTGGGCGTGGCACAAAACCGTTCAAACTTGATCCGCTGCCGAGCATCACGAGTTTACCTTCCAAATTTCAAGTCTCTAGCTTTTATAGTCTCCGAGAACCGTTGGTGAGAACGGACGGACAGACGGACGGACATGGCTCAATCAATTTCTCTTGTCGTACTGATCAAGAATATATATACTTTTTAGGGGTCCTCTTTCCCTCCTTCTGTGCGTTACATACATTTCGTTCAAACAAACCCAATATACCCTGATACACTATGTGTACAGGGTATAAAAAGTCGATACATTTTTTTTATGGTCCTCAACGTATTATAACTTCTTTACGATTAATATACACTCAGCAAAAAAATTAACGGATCACTCAAAAATTTCGAATTTGGACCTATTTTTGACGGTCTGTAATTTTGTAGGTTTTGTTCGTATCGACAAACTCTGAAAGAAGATTTTATAGCTTGTTACTTCTAGTTTTTGAATCTTTTTCCCAAAAATTTTAGGAGTAACGGTTTTTATGTAATCCTTAAAATTGTGAGAAAAAAAATATTGCAAAATTTTTTTACTTTTTGACTTGCTCCATGGGATTTGGTGACTTTAGTTTAAATCAACGATTATATCGACCAGATAGAGTCGAGTTACTTGGTTGATTTGAAAAATGAAGTTAAAAACACACAAAAAAACGAAACACAAAAAAATGTTTTTTTTTTCATAAAACTCGACTGGAGGTGCATTTGCACATGTTCTTCGATTGTTGTTTTTTCAATTTGTCATTTAAATCAAGTTATTCAACAACGAGTAAGTGGAAAAACATGCCATATTTTATGAAGATTGTGAAGGGGTGAATACCGTAGTGAATTCACCCCTCACAACGATATGGCCTATCAGCAGCTGCGAAGTGTAGCGCACACTAACAGCATAATTAACAGCGATAACATACTGTCGGCCTATCAGCAGCTGCACACTAACAGTATAGTTAACAGCGATATAACACACTGTTGACAGCGCATGCTGGGGCAGCGGGTTATCCGCGATCAGCTGACAGTTGAACATGTGCGTAGGCGGTTGTTGTTGGATTCTTGAGCAGAGTGCATTGGAAGGAAAAGCAGAATAGTACCGTTGGGTTGAACGACCGATGTCAAGGTTTTGGTCGTTGCGGCAGAACAACGGAAAGAGAAGGATACCGTTGCGAGGTGGCGACAAGAGCTTGGTTCAAGCAAATGGGAGGCAGTCTAGTTTGGGACATGAATAGCGTAAGACGTGCAACCAAGAATTCGGTGGAAGTAAAATCGTGTAAATGATCTGAAAGTCCAGAAGTGTATGAACTAAGAACTGAGTGAATAAGTGCCTTTGCGTGGTATCGCTGAAAGAACGGCTTGAGCAACAATAAAAGCGTCCTAACGATAGCGTGCGTGCAAACCGATCAGTGCGTGCAAAAAATCCACTGTGTGCGACCACAGGCCAAATTGCCCACTCGAGCAGCGAAGCGTGTCTCGCATAGCGTACTCATGTGCGCAAACAAAGCCGCTTGTGGCCAAAAACCCTACGACACGAGAACGACGCAAAACCACATATAGTATCACCTACGGGGCATCCATTGCCATCGCAAGAACGACAACCCACAACCGCCAACAACATCAACACACAGCCAACCAACGATAGTCAACGTGGGACAACGACGGCCGACCAGTGAGCAACGAGGGAGCACACACCACCTGCGGACCACCTTCACCGTTTAATAGCTAAGTCTAGTGAAATAAGTTTGCTTGTAATCTAGGTTGTAAGTTAATTTAGGAACACGCAGGAGTCAGGGTTCATTTCCTAGATCTAAGTTGTCGTTAACAAACACTTTGAATTATATTTTGCATACAATTAGCTCAAAACCACGTTTCCATTTCCTTCAACACGTTCTTTTCGAGGTACTAGGTGTCAGTTGAGAAAGGTAATCGTTACCAATTCACGCAGGGTCTTTATATAAATCGATAAAATTTATGTAAAACGGACTCTGTCGGCGAGTTACACCCAGCCATTGAACCAGGAGTCCTTTACATTGGCGCCTGAACAGGGACCCTGGGTGGATTGGCAACGTTATGTTGAGTTAGGTTAGGAAGGGAGCATTTAGGTTCACGTTGGGAAGCAGTGCAGGTCAACTTGGGGAGACCCGTTAAGGGGAAAAAAAAATTTACAAAAAAAAAAAAAGAAATAAAAGTAACCAAAAAAAAAAACCAAAAAAAAAAAAGAAGAGAAACTCGCAAGGATCGTGACAAAATGGTTAAGGTTTCGTTTGTGGGGAGCCTGCGGAAGGAGGAGCTGATAGCTTATCTGGAGGAGTTTGACCAGGCAGCATACGGTTCGGTAGAAGAACTGCGCAAACGGTTCTCTAAATTTCTTAGCGAAGGGGGCCATGATGCGGCACCCTTGACGCGGCTGGAGGAGTTGTCCACTTTGCACACTCGGCCGCCGCCGGCGAAATCTCCTACCGCTCCGGCGACGGAGACACCAACTCATGACTTCAGGGATGAGGGGTTGGACAGTAAGCCGGCGACGCTCACTGTCCCACAGAACGGTGCCTCGCGCGTGGCGGCGCGTTCGAGCTCACCGGGGGGATATGAAACGTCGGAAGAGGGTCGGGTGGAAGATTGAGTGGGTGCAACGGGCGGCCTAGAGGCGTCCGGCAGAAGCAGTGGCCGAACGATGCCAAGGGTGTCCTTTAGGGATAGTCGGGAAATAGAGACGGCCCGAGGGGGTCCCATAGCCGGGAACATAGCCCATTTCCACGAAACTGACAAGTGGAAGATCCGGTTCGATGGTCAGCAGGACGTGTTACAGTTCCTGGATGTGGTTGAGAGTAAGGCCAGGAGGCGACAAATACCGCAGGACCAGCTACCACTTATCGTGCCCGAACTGCTGGAAGGCAGGGCCCAGACGTGGTATTTGTATGGTGAGCAGCCGTGGGACACCTGGGCTGATTTTAAGGCCGACTTTATTAAGTTCTTTGTGTCGCGTAGCATCGCGGAAGACTTAGAATGGGAGTTACGGGGTAGGTTGCAGGGGCCGGATGAGTTGTTTGCGAGCTACGTTTTGGACATGAAGCACCTTATGAAACATTCGCAGCTAACTCGACAGCAACAGCTGAAACACATTTACGAGAACAGCCGGTGCGAGTATCAATACTATGCACCAAGGAGATGTTTTAGCACGCTGGAGGAGCTGCAGGAATTGGCGGATGAGTTCGAAGAGGTACGCCGGCGCGAAACAAACCCCGTCCGAAATGGGGTACAGAATAGGAGAAACTCACAGCGTCAGGTGACTCCGGTGTCGGAGCGGCCGATCAACCCGCACACCGCTTGTCGGCGTTGTGGACAGGACGGGCATTGGTCCAAGGAATGTCGAAATGCGTTCGTGACGTTTTGCTGGGATTGTGGGAAAAGGGGGACCCATACCCGCGATTGCTGCGGGCGGGCGGGAAACGGTCAAGGACCCCGATCGGGACGAGGCCCGTCGGAGTCCAGGCAACTTCCTCGTCTGGAGCTTCCGCCTCCGCAGGGGGACTCAAATTAGAGACTCTACAAGTCAGAGAGGCCGGGCTGCAAGCCCTGGTCACTCTCGATGGCGTCTTGATTGAGGCGATCATCGATACAGGAGCCACGCGAAGTTTCATCAGCTCGCGTTTGGCTGGTCATTTCAAAAATGGTGAGAATGTTGAACGGGTAAATCAGGAGGTACGCATGGCGAACGGCGCGAACAACCGAATATCGAAGGTTGTCCACGCGGAGGTCGCGTTGGGTTCAAGGTCGTGTGCCGTGGGTTTGCTCACCTTGTACGAAATGATAGACGATCTGATCCTGGGCATGGACTTTCTAAAGCGAATAGGTTCTGAACTGAAGTGTGGCGAAGAAGTGGTACAGACACGCGAAACTGATGGGCATAAGTTGGTCATGGAGCCTCAGTGCCGAACGCCCGTCATGGTGTCGTCCGCTTTAGGAGGGTGCGGTATACCCGAGATGGGGGAAGATAAGCGATGGGAGCGACCAGCGCGGGATGCCCACGTCAAACGAGGGTGTACTGGACTCCGAGAACGGCCGCGAAATATCGATGCCGAAGCCGCAGCGTACGAAGCGACCTAGAACAAAATGTGCCGACGCCCGTGAGGGGACGGACGTCGTCGTACGCAAGCGTAAGATAAGACAAAGACGACCTGCCCATCTTCGCCGCGTTCGTGCTGCATGTATTGCACGAGGTATCAAAATGGAGAACGATTTGCGGGGGGTAGAAAAATTTCTGGAGGTCGAACTTCAGAAGTTTGAGGGCCTGACGGGGACGTCTAACATTACGACACATAAAATCACCATGAAGAATGACCGACCCCTGAAGCAGCGGTATTTTCCGAAAAACCCGGCCATTGCACCCATTGTGCTAGTAAAAAAGAAGAATGGGACCTGGCGTATGTGCGTCGATTATCGACATTTTAATGCAAATTCAGTTCCTGACGCGTACCCTCTTCCGCGAATTAACTACATTTTAGATCGACTGCGCAACGCCAAATATATCAGCAGCTTAGATCTTAAAAACGGTTACTGGCAGATACCAGTTGAGGATGCAAGCAGGCCATGCACGGCGTTTACGGTGCCTGGAAGGGGGTTATATCAATGGAAGGTGATGCCATTTGGTTTGCACTCCGCACCGGCGACATTTCAGCGCGCATTGGACCAAGTGATTGGCGTTGAAATGGAGCCGCATGCGTTTGCTTACCTCGATGACATAATCGTCACGGGAAGCTCTTTGGAGGAACATATGGCAAATTTGCGTGAGGTGTTTCGGAGATTGAGGGCGGCAAAATTGAAGTTGAATAGGGAGAAGTGCGAATTTTTTAGGAAAGAGATTAAGTATCTGGGTCATGTCGTCTGCGAAACCGGTACCAAGACCGACCCAGACAAGATCGCGGCGATACAGCAGCTAAAACCCCCTAACAGCCTACGTGAGGTGCGACAGTTTTTAGGTGTAGTGTCGTGGTATAGGCGGTTTGTGGAAAATTTTTCGAAGGCAACGGTGAACATCACTGCGTTACTGAAAAAGGGCAAGCATTGGCGTTGGCAGGGCGAACATCAAACAGAGTTCGACGAACTCAAGAAACGGCTGACGGAGGCACCTGTGTTGGCATGTCCAGATTTTTCGCAGAAATTCATGCTGCAAACTGATGCAAGCGATTTTGGGCTAGGTGCGGTGTTTACGCAAATGATAGATGGGCAAGAACGCGTAATCGCATATGCTAGCAGGCATTTGGGGAAGAGTGAACGGAACTATTCGGCAACTGAGAAGGAATGCTTGGCGATAGTCTGGGCGATCAGGAAGTTGCGGCCCTACCTGGAAGGGTATACGTTCACAGTCATTACTGACCACCAAGCACTAAAATGGCTGAATAGCATCGAAAGTCCTTCAGGTCGCATTGCGCGATGGGTGCTAGAACTGCAGCAGTATGCTTTTTACGTAGAGTATCGGAGGGGAAAATTGAATGTAGTGGCCGACGCGCTGTCGCGACAGCCGTTGGACACGTTGTATAGGGCAACTGTGGACGACAAACAGACATGTGCTTGGACGGACGCGAAGATTTCGGAAGTCGAAAAGTACGCTGAACGGTACCCTGACTATATGATTGAAAATGAGCACTTGTACCGGTATATACCAGGACGATTCGGGGAGGACGGGGGCCCAAGCTGGAAGTTGTGCGTCCCAGGACCAATAAGAAATCGGGGAAGAAAATCACGACGCGGTGACGGCAGAACATTTGGGGGTGCGTAAGACAATTGTGCGGCTTTTGCGTCAGTACTATTGGCCGGGGTTGTTTCGGGACGTAGGACATTATGTCGCAAAGTGCGTATCGTGTCAAAAGTTTAAGACTGGTCAACAAAAGGCGGCAGGCAAAATGTTGACCCAACTGCCGGACGAACCATGGGCGATACATTCTGTAGATTTTGTGGGGCCATTGCCACGGTCAGTACATGGTAATACCATGCTAGTGGTTAAAACGTTTCCCGCTTGATGGCTTTGTTTTTGTTTAGAGTTTAAAAGGGATGGATTTTCCCTCTTTTTTTTGTGTGTTTGGTATGGTGAGGGCTTAGGGGAATGAAGAGGAATAAGAACGGGGGAAAGGGAAAAGTAGGTGTGAAACGGAAATGGACATGTAATATGTTTTGTGGAAAGGGAAAAAATATGGAAAGAAGGAAAAAAATTGATAGTTTGTGTTGCGAAAGAATTATTATTACATTTTATTTAAATATCAACGGAAAAAGTGTTGACTAATATCTAATAAGTTGCGTTGACACTTTTAATATACTTTATTTTTAAGCGAGTTGGCTGCCCTTGTGATCAAGGAGCGAGTAGTAGAAAAGGTGTCGATCGAAATGGACGTGTTTGTTAAAATGTATTGAAATAATAAATTTTAAGTTTATAATTAATACCAATAAATAAATAAATATAAAACGACGACTTTATTTAACAACCTTCGCATGACAGAAGGAGACAATTTGAACGCTCAAGAGAAGTTTCTGAAGAAACAAGAGGAACTTCAAAATCAACGCACGCAACTGGAATATCAAGAAAAACAATTGGAAATGGAACGACAACTACAAATAGCACAAATGGAGTCTAGTAGCTTTGAACAACAAGAAGAGCCTATTCCAGATAGTAGAACACGCGATTGGGTTGGTACACAACGTAAGCTAGATTATGACAATGAAAATGTAACGAATAATGTAATGCCTAAGACAATCGACACGTTTATCGCGAGACAAACAATTAGACAAGATATGCCAACATTTTCAGGAAATCCATTAGAATGGCCTATATTTTATGCAGAGTTTGAAAATAGTTCACTAGTATGTAATTTTACCAACTATGAAAACATAAATAGACTTAGAAAAGCACTTACAGGTCGTGCCAGAGAATGTGTACAATCACTTCTATTGCTACCAGATAATGTAAACAAAATAATTGATATTTTAAAAGAACGATTTGGCGAAGCGAGACATATCGTAAGACAACTTATAGACAAGATAAAAAATTTCCCATTTATCAAAGATGACAAATATGATAATCTAATCTCTTTTTATGACATCATTACTAATCTTATTCATACCTTATTGACTTATGAAGAAATCGATGAAATTCGTAACCCAATATTGCTTGACGAAATATTAGAAAAAATTCCTGTATCGCAACGCATTGCTTTTATGAAATATTATCAAAAATCAAAATCAGTTGAACCAAAAATCATAATTTTTCAGACATGGCTAAGTGAAACCATTAAAGCAGCGACAATATTAGGTTTTGGCCAAAATAAGACAAAAGACACCACATTAACAGTTCCAAACCAACAGGTTATTAAAGGAAAAATTAAAGCATTTTGCAACTACTGTAAATTGAACGATCACTATATAAGGACGTGCACAAGGTTTAAAGACTTAAATATACATACAAGACATTCAAGATAGGTCAGCCACAAATAGTCACTCAAGTTTGAATACTGAAAATAATTGTAATACTAACTTGAACCAAAACAAAGTTTTACTAAAAATAATACCTGTCAGCCTAATAGGTCCCAAAAATACAATCGACACATATGCTCTTCTTGACGAAGCATCGACAGTTTCCTTACTAGATGAACAACTAGCTAATGACTTAGGGCTAGATGGTCCGACTTTTCCCCTAAGAATGCAATGGACTAACAATGAAGTATATGAACAGGACGATTCTAAATCGGTTAGTGTGCGCATCAAAGGAAAAGGACAATCTTCTAAAACTTTCACTTTGAGAAAAGTCAAAACCATTGCTGGACTCAATTTACCTTTGCAGACATTGACAATATGGTATGCGGAATGAAATACGAACAAAATTTAAAATTTTCGCAAAAAGTTCCAAGAAATCAAAGCGCTAAACGAATTACTCGATAATTAACGGGACTATTCCCCCATGCTTTACATCAAATTTAAACTTTGTAGGGAATGTACAGTCGCGGTAATGTCTCTGAACACAGCACAACGTCGAAAATTAATTTGCACATTTTGCAAAAATAACCCAACTCAGCCGAAAAATGAAATATTTCATTACTTTTCTGCTATGGGCTTTAAGAAAACTTTCATTTACAAAGTAATTTCGGATGTTCAAAATGGGAAAAAAATGGATAGAGCACCTGGGTCCGGAAAAAAATGTCCCCTACAGCAACCTAAAGTAAGAGCCAAATTAAAAGCAGAAATTGTTGGTCGAACAGCAAAATCCTACCGAGCGATTGCTAAAAAATACAACGTGACGGACAAAACTATTAAAAACCAGTAAGGATTGGAGTCGACAGTACTCGACTTCGACATACCCTGTACCTTCAATTAGTAACGTCTGTTGTAGGGCGTTGCCCCGCCCACTTTTTAATCGAAACAGATTTCCTTTCCATTCAATATCATACATACTAATTTTTGCTCTTCTAGACCAATTCGTTACAAAGATATAACGGTTTTCTATTTTGGCTATATTTGGGCGTGGTTACGACCATTTTATATTTGAATCTTACTATACTCCACCCCAAAACCATACATGCAAAGTTTCATTCTTGTAGGTTGTATGGTTCTTGAGATATGAGCGTTTGAAATTTTTACTATATAGGGGCGTGGTCACGCCCATTTTTTTTTTTTTTTTTTCTTATGGTTTGAGTCAGCTATATACACACCAAATTTGGTGTTCCTATCACAAAAGACAACGCAGAAAATACGACTTTTGTACTATTTTACCCGAGGTAGCTTCAGTTATTTGCCCCTCACCCCTAAACTAACACAAAAAGGGGGAAGACAAAATAAACTTGATCTGCGTAATGAATCACAAAATCGAACTGCGAAGAGCTTTTGGTCCTATCTATTATAGTTTCCGAGATCGACGCGTTCATACAGACAGACGGACGGACAGACGGTCAGACGGACATGGCTAAATCGACTTCTCTTTCGATACTGATCAAGAATATATATACTTTGTATAGTCGGAGATGTCTCCTTTAAGGTGTTACATACATTGTCGACGTGCACAAAACTAATATACCCTTGTACAATAAGGTACAGGGTATAAATATATAAAAGACATGGGAGTAAAGAAATGTGCAAAAAAAACGGTTCCTAAAGTCACTGAAAAACAAAAAGAGACTATAAAACTTCGACTGCGTGCGCTGTCTAGAAATTTGTTTTCTGCCAAATCTTCAAATGTTTGCATAATGGATGGTGAAACGTATTTCACAATGGAGGGACATGAATGGACTCCGAAATGTTTTTTTAAGCTTCCCGGCACTCAACCACCGGAAAATATCCCTCAAATTACAAAAACAAAGTTTCCTCAAAAGGTTTTATTGTGGCTGGCCATAAGCGAGCGTGGCATTAGCGATCCTGTCTTTTTTAAGGCAGGATTAGCTGTGAATGCGCAAATTTACAAGGACTATTGCCTTACAGTGTTAAAAAAATTCATAGATAACTATCATGCGAATGATAATACCGTGTTTTGGCCCGACTTAGCGTCTGCTCACTATGCCAGAACAACTCTGGAGGCTCTTGACCACTTAAGCATTGAGGTCGTGCCTAAGCTGCAGAACCCTCCAAATGTGCCTCAATTAAGGCCAATTGAAAAGTTTTGGGCAAATTTGAAACGAAGTGTTTACAGCAAGGGATATACGCCAAAAAACATCGATTGTTTAATTTCAAAAATCAAAAGAGAGCTTGCCAAAGTTGAAACACAGGGAATTCAGGAGGCTATGCGCAAGGTTCCAGCAAACATAAGGAAGGCTGTGCGCTATGGTCACGAATATTTTTTGTAAAACACCTTATAACCTAATAAAAAACATATTTAAAAGTGAAGTTGCTTGGATGTGGAATAAAATTTTTATTTTTGTTACAGTATTTGTTCGGATTTCATTCCGCATATGTTAGATGAAATGACCGACAGCTTCAAATTTTTAAAAGATTTTAACGAATGTTCTTATGTAAGAGCTCTACCAAAAATTCTAATCGGACAGGACAACTGGTCGCTGATAGTATCGAGGAAGATAAAATATGAGTCGTTTCAAGGTCAGGTTGCAAGCAAGACATCATTAGTATGGGTTATCCATGGGATAATGGAATCGAATCGACACACCATTAACACAAACTACTCATTCCACGTTAACAACACATTTGCTGAATGTAATGAATGCGAAGACTTAGACATGTTACACAACTTGGTAAAGTCCTACTGGTCAATAGAAAGTGAGCTAACTATCGAAAACGACAATCCGAAATCTCTTGACGACAAAAGATGTTTAGAAATAGTCGACAATACTCTCAAACGTGTTGGAAATGTTGGAAATAGATTTCAATGTGGACTATTTTGGAAAAATACCGACGTTAAACTACCGGAAAGTTATGACAATGCTTTCTCTAGATTGTTAACGTGTGAAAAGAAAATTGACAGAAATCCAGAATACGGAACAAAATACAATGAAGTGATAGAATCGCATATCGCAAAGGATACCTAAAGAAATTAAATTCTTCTGAAACAGAAATTGAAACAGCTCTAACATACTATCTTCCCCATTTCGGTGTACATAATGTCAACAAACCAGGTAAACTTCGAATAGTTTTCGACGCGCCGCCAAAAGCCATGGATATTGCCTCAATGATTTTCTGTTGACGGGACCTGACCTGTATAATCAATTAACATCGGTCCTAATGAACTTCCGACAACACAAAATAGCCTTTGTTGGGGATATAAAGGAAATGTTTTTACAAGTAAAAGTTCAACCGAAAGACCGTCATGCTCAAAGAATCCTATGACGAGGAACTAGACGACAAGGTCCACCTGATATTTATGAAATACAAGTTTTGTTTTTTGGCGCAAAATGCAGTCCAAGTATTGCCCAACAAGTTAGGAACCGCAATGCACTAGATTTTCAGAAAACCCACACCAAAGCAAGCGAGGACATAATATCTAAACATTATATGAACGATTATTTGGGTGGAGCAGACAACATTGAAAGTGCTGTGGAACTTATAAAAAACGTTACTTACGTGCATAAGCAAGGAGGATTTGAAATGTGTAACTGGATTTCTAACTCTGCAGAAGTTCTGGATCATATAAATACATCAAAAAATAATAATATTCAGCCACAAGAAAGAACCAGAAAACTAACAGAAGAACGGGTATTAGGTCTCATGTGGAATTATGAAAAAGACGTTTTTACGTACAACCTAAACTTTACGAAGTCACATTCCGAACTACTTAAATCAAATATCCGCCCAACAAAACGTGAAGTACTGAAAATTACAATGTCGATCTTTGATCCATTAGGATTTTTTTCGAACTTACTAATATCAAGTAAAATACTCTTACAGGCAATTTGGGACAGTGGTATTGACTGGGATGACACTATAACAGATGAGCATTTTGAAATCTGGAAAACACTGTGTAACTCTTTCAACAAAATCAGTGACTTAAACATACCAAGAGTTATGACAACTCTATCAATAGATGAATGTGACATACAATTACACATATTTTGTGACTCCTCAAAATATGCATACGCTTCGTGTGCATAGTTACGTTTTGACAATAACGAAAATATAGAATGCACTTTAATAGCTGCTAAGTCACGTGTAGCACCACTTAAACCTATGACAATTCCTCGATTAGAGTTACAAGGGGCTCTATTGGGTGCAAGACTGAGCAAGACAATAAAAAATACATTGAATTTAAAAATAAAAAAGACTTACTTATGGACAGACTTTGAAATTGTTTTGTACTGGCTTAAGTCAAGCAGCAAGCGATTTAAGACATTTGTGTCTCAACGTCTAGGAGAAATACAGGAAATAACGAACATAGCTGACTGGAGATACGTACCTTCTAAACTCAATCCTGCGGACGAAGCAACTAAAACGACTAATATTGATTTTACCAAAAACAATACATGGATAACTGGACCACAGTTTTTGCATAACGATAGTAGCCAATGGCCAGTCGGAAAATTTATAATTCAAGAACAGGGAGATGACTTAATTAAACATGAATATGTTAATGTTACCATTAAAACTAAGAACAATATTATTTTGCCAGACGTTAATAGATTTTCAAGCTGGACGCGATTCGTAAGAACAACTGCATGGATCTTAAGATATGTAACCAACCTTAAATCAAAACGACCTCAATCTATTGTTCAAGAACTGACAGCAGTAGAATTAGCTAATGCCGAAACACCAATATATAAAAGGATCCAATCAGATTTTTACTGGTTCTCTGACAAATTAGAAAAAGGAAATTCTTTGACAAACTCAGTTTAAAATCATTGCCTATAAAACTAGCAACTGATGGTTTGTTGAGATTGAAAGGTAGATTGGACAAGTTGAACGACGACGAATATGACTTTAATTCAAAAAAACCCAATTATTTTAAACAAAGATCACCCAATCACAGATTTGTTAATACAACACTATCATGTAGAAAACTGTCATATTAACACAGAAACTGTAATAGCTAACCTTAGACATAAATATTGGATTACAAAATGTCGTAAAACGGTAAAAAAGGTTATTCGTAACTGTCAGTATTGTAAGAACAAACGATCAATGCCTAACGAACCCGTGATGGGACAATTGCCTACGTGTCGTATAGAACCAACTGAAACAGCATTCCTTAAAATAGGTATTGACTACTTGGTCCGATAGAAATAACTATAAATAGAAGCCATGTTAAACGGTATGGTGTTATATTCACATGTATGGCATCGCGTGCAGTACACCTTGAGATTGCAGAAGATTTATCCTGCAACGCATTTATTCATGTTTTTCGACAGTTTGGTTGTAGACGGGGGTTTCCAACGGAAATATATTCCGACAATGGAACGAATTTTAAGAGAGCAAGCAAAGACATGAAAGAAATTATAAATAACTGGCCAAAAGACGAACTGACACAGTTCTTGTCATTAAAAAACTGTACTTGGTACTTTAATCCACCTTTAACTCCGCATATGGGAGGAGCCTGGGAGAGACTAATACAATCTGTGAAAAAATATTTATGCTATTTGTTAAAAGAACGTTTTCCAAAATAATATACTTAAAAAACTTTGTTTTGTGAGATAGAATTCATGATAAATAGCAGACCTCTTCTGTATGTACCATCTGATTCAATATATTCGGAACCATTAACTCCAAACGACATATTAATTGGCCTTAACTTTAGGGAGTCCTTTTATTCAAATGTAACCGATCATGATTTGAAGCTGTTAAATATGTGGAAAGCTTCTCAAAGACTTGCAGACTTATTTTGGTCAAAATGGAAAAAAGAATATCGTCAGTTTCTTTTATATAGTCGAAAGTGGACAAAAGAATGAAAGGTTATAAAGGAAGGTGATATTTTTTTAATAATGGATTCAGAATTGCCTAGGAATAAATGGCTTATGGGAAGGGTTATAAAAACATACCCTGCGACTGACAAAAGTGTGCGTATTGTAGATGTTAAGATAAAAGGCAACGTTTACAAAAGACCTATTGTGAAACTAATCAAATTAGATGTAAGAAAAGGAATGTAAATTCTAAAGTATTGCTGACTGCAATTGATCAAATTGTAATAATTGCTGACTGCAATACTTGGGAGGAGAATGTTGCGAAAGAATTATTATTACATTTTATTTAAATATCAACGGAAAAAGTGTTGACTAATATCTAATAAGTTGCGTTGACACTTTTAATATACTTTATTTTTAAGCGAGTTGGCTGCCCTTGTGATCAAGGAGCGAGTAGTAGAAAAGGTGTCGATCGAAATGGACGTGTTTGTTGAAATGTATTGAAATAATAAATTTTAAGTTTATAATTAATACTAATAAATAAATAAATATAAAACGACGACTTTATTTAACAACCTTCGCATGACAGAAGGAGACAATTTGAACGCTCAAGAGTTGCAGGGGCAATCCGGTCGTTCGAGCCGGATAAATATTATTCTGCCTCTATAATAGGTGATTATTAACAACAGTTTGTAAAAAAAAAAAAAAAAAGAAAGGTGAAGGTAGGTGTAGGAAGGAAATGGACATGGAATATGTTTTGGGTGTTAGTTTGTATAAAAAAAAAGGGGGAAAAAAAATGAAAGAGTGTGTTTATTTTGTTTGAAAAGAAAAGAAAAAAAAAAATAAAAGAAAACCAGTAAGGGCGGTATAGTCGAGTATTCTCGACTATATAATACCCTGTACACATGTTAGGCGGTGCCGCACCCTAGGCAAAAAAAAAATAAACTTGATCTGCTGCCGAGCATCACGAGTCTACCCTCCAAATTTCAAGTCTCTAGTTCTTATAGATTCCGAGAACCGTTGGTGAGGACGGACGGACAGACAGACAGACGGACATACGGACGGACATGGCTCAATCAATGTCTCTTGTCGTCCTGATCAAGAATATATATACTTTATGGGGTCCCCCTCCCCTCCTTCTGTGCGTTACATACATTTCGTTCAAACAAACCCAATATACCCTGATACACTATGTGTACAGGGTATAAAAAGCGTATGAGTAAATATAGAAGTGCGGTATGTCGGCTGGTACTATACCATAACATAGAGCACTTATATATTAAAGCGTTTAGGATCGAACTGAGAAATGGAAAAACGCATAAGTAAATATTGAAGTGCCGTATGTGTGCTGGTATTATACCATGACATAGAGCACTTATATATTAAAGCACACAGAAATCGGTTAGGATCAAACTGAGAAATGGTAAAGCGTATGAGTAAATATTGAAGTGCCATATGTCCGCTGGTATTATACCATGACATAGAGCACTTATATATTAAAGCACACAGAAATCGGTTAGTATCGAACTGAGAAATAGAAAAGCGTATGAGTAAATATTGAAGTGCCGTATGTCTGCTGGTATTATACCATAACATAGAGCACTTATATATTAAAGCGTTTAGTATCGAACTGAGATATGGTAGAGTATGAGTAAATATTGAAGTGCCGTATGTCTGCTGGTACCATACCATGACAGAGAGCACTTATATATTAAAGCACTCAGAAAGCGGTTAGGTGTTGAAAATATCAAGAAAATCGGTCAAAAAATGTGTATTTTACGAAATATTTAAGTTTGTAGGCCTATGAGGGGAAGCCATCAAAGAGGGAGGAAAATTCTGGTATGCAGTTTTTAATATGTATATTCACTGAGCTTGTATACAAATTTTCAGGGTCGTACCTTTGTTAATTTTGGAGATATAGCAATTTATAGAAAATAACTGGGGGAGGGGAAATGAAAAGAAGGGGGGAATTTTGTGGTATGCAGTTTTGGAGGGCTATGCATACTGAGTCTACATACCGACTTTCATGTTTCTATCTCTTTGGATGTTTGAGTTATGGCGATTTAAAAAAGTGGGTTGTGCTGAATGGGCGGGAAGGAGTGGGTGTGGCAAAAAAAAAAATAAACTTGATCTGCTGCCGAGCATCACGAGTCTACCCTCCAAATTTCAAGTCTGTAGTTCTTATAGATTCCGAGAACCGTTGGTGAGGACGGACGGACAGACGGACAGTCGGTCAGACGGACAGACAGACAGACGGACAGACGGACGGACATGGCTCAATCAATTGCTCTTGTCGTCCTGATCAAGAATATATATACTTTTTGGGGTCCCCCTCCCCTCCTTCTGTGCGTTACATACATTTCGTTCAAACAAACCCAATATACCCTGATACACTATGTGTACAGGGTATAAAAAGAACCAAAAACAATAGAAAAAAAAAGAAGAAATGTTTATCTCATATATAGAGAAAAAAACAAATAATGGTAATGGAAAAAAAAGGAGAAAATGAAAACAAAAAAAAAGGGAAACAAAATAAGAATAAGATAAAAATAAAATGAAAGCATAAATGGAAAATAAATAAATATATATGAAGTGTAAAAAAAAAAAATCTTCGAGTATTTAATAAGGTTGCAGTAAGGTAGATTTAAGCCGGAACGGACGGGGTGGCGGCATCGAGGGATAAGGAGGCGGGTTTTTCACACCCGTGGAAAGGGGGGAGTGTGAAGGGGTGAATACCGTAGTGAATTCACCCCTCACAACGATATGGCCTATCAGCAGCTGCGAAGTGTACTGCACACTAACAGCATAATTCACAGCGATAACATACTGTCGGCCAAGAATTCGGTGGAAGTAAAATCGTATAAATGATCTGAAAGTCCAGAAGTGTATGAACTAAGAACTGAGTGAATAAGTGCCTTTGCGTGGTATCGCTGAAAGAACGGCTTGAGCAACAATAAAAGCGTCCTAACGATAGCGTTGCGTGCGTGCAAAAAACCCACCGTGTGCGACCACAGGCCAAATTGCCCACTCGAGCAGCGAAAGCGTGTCTCGCATAGCGTACGCATGTGCGCAAACAAAGCCGCTTGTGGCCAAAAACCCTACGACACGAGAACGGCGCAAAACCACATATAGTATCACCTACGGGGCATCCATTGCCATCGCAAGAACGACAACCCACAACCGCCAACAACATCAACACATAGCCAACCAACGATAGTCAACGTGGGACAACGACGGCCGGCCAGTGAGCAACGAGGGAGCACACACCACCTGCGGACCACCTTCGCCGTTTTACAGCTAAGTCTAGTGAAATAAGTTTGCTTGTAATCTAGGTTGTAAGTTAATTTGGGAACACGCAGGAGTCAGGGTTCATTTCCTAGATCTAAGTTGTCGTTAACAAACACTTTGAATTATATTTTGCATACAATTAGCTCAAAACCACGTTTCCATTTCCTTCAACACGTTCTTTTCGAGGTACTAGGTGTCAGTTGAGAAAGGTAATTGTTACCAATTCACGCAGGGTCTTTATATAAATCGATAAAATTTATGTAAAACGGACTCTGTCGGCGAGTTACACCCAGCCATTGAACCGGGTAGAACCGGGAGTCCTTTACAAGATGATTACACAATGTGAAAAGTGCCAATTTTTCGTTGAATTTTTTTCTTTAACTTTGAAGACACGGGATGGGAAAACCGCTCAATGGATTGATCTGAAAATTTACATGGTTATTGGACGTACTAAGAGGTGTAAAAATAACTAAAGGTATCATCATTCCGATTAGTGGTTCCTAAGATGTAGTCAAATAACGAAATCAAGTGAAAACCAGTAAGGGTGGTATAGTCGAGTATACTCGATAATATAATACCCTGCACACATGGTAGGCAGTGCCACACCCTCAATCTTCAAAAACATATTGATCTGACGTCGCCTATTCAAATAGTGTTCAAAATAAAATGAAAATCGTTACAAAAATGTGTATTTTACGAAAAATTTAAGTTTGTAGGCCTCTGAGGGGTAGCCATCAAAGAGAGGAGAAATTTGTGGTATGCAGTTTTTAAGATGTATTATCACTGAGCTTGTATACAAAATTTCAGATTCATACCTTTGTTAGTTTTGGAGATATAGCTTTTTTAAGAAAAATGCTAGGGGAGGGGAAATAAAGGAGTGGGGGTAAAATTGTGGTGTGCAGTTTTGTAGACAGTTCTTCATGCTGAGTCTACATACCGACTTTCATGTTTCTATCTCTTTGGGTGTTCGAGTTACAACGTTTTAAAAAAGTAGGTGGTGCTGGTTGGGTGGGAAGGAGTGGGCGTGGCACAAAACCGTTTAAACTTGATGTAGTGCCAAGCATCACGAGTCTACCCTCCAAATTTCTCTAGCTTTTACAGTTTCCGAGAACCATTGATGAATACAGACGGACGGACGGACGGACAGGTCTCAATCGATTTCTCTTGTCATCCTGATCAAGAATATATATACTTTATGGGGTCCCCCACCCCTCCTTCTGTGCGTTACATACATTTCGTTCAAACAAACTTGATATACCCTGACACACTATATGTCCAGGGTATAATAATGACATATAAATGTTACAAACAGTAAGTGGGCACAGGTATTGTCAAGAAAATAGCACACTATTTAACTTAATATTTTGACATAATCAATACATGTATATAAAAGCATTTGAGCTGAGTTTACAACTTATTTTCGATTATATTTATTTTTATTATATATATTATAACCAAATAGAAATCTTCTTAATTTGTTTGGGTATTCAATAATAATACAGTAAGGAAGTAGTTCTACCTGGAAAGTTTTGCGGGAGTTTTGAAAATTGGCATCTATATGGATTTTGGTCTGTTTTTTTTTTCGAATTTTCACTTTGCGACCTTCTATGACCATCGCTCGAGCCGCCATTTTGAAAAAATGGCGTCCAAAATCACTTTTGTCACCATATCTCCATTTTGGCTCATTTTACGGCAAAAACATCTCTATACTGAATTAAACAAGATGAAATTTCCTACAAATTATATTCTAAGCTTTTTTTTCGTAAGACTAATAGTTCAGGCGTACGAGCGCCGCAAAGTGTACAACTTTGGTTCTAGGTTTTCATACGTTTTGTATGGGATTTCGATTTGTTTTTGATTAATCCAAATTTGGGAAATTTGCTTAATTTGTTGTGTTTAATGCTAATATTTAATAATGTACTTGTCTTATATTCAAGTAAACACAACGTTCCCAACCCGTCCACAGACTTACAGGCCCAGAACCATGCAAGTGTTACTTGCCTCATTTATAAGAAAACGACAATTTTTGATGAAAAACCGGTTGGTTTGAATTTGTAAATTTGAACTCGAATTCGGGACGTTTTTATTATAATACACGATTAATATAACATTAAATCTCAACACCAAACACGATAAAAGTTAGTGAAATCTAAATCACTTGGACTGAGAGTAAGACTATCATTCAAAACAGTACCAAATTCCGTACAAAATGTATGAAAACCATAGTACCAAAGTTGTACACTTTGCGCCGCTCGTACGCCTAAACTATTAGTCCTACGAAAAAAAAGGTTAGAACATAATTTGTTGAAAATTGAAAGAGTTTTTGCCGTAAAATGAGCCGAAACTGAGATATGGTGAAAAAAGTGATTTTGGACGCCATTTTTTCAAAATGGCGGCTCGAGCGGCGGTCATAGAAGGTCGCAAAGTGAAAATTCGGAAAGATTAGCCCAAATTCCATATAGATGCCAATTTTCAAAATTCCCGCAAAACTTTCCAGGTAACCCGTTTTTTTACGACTTCCTTACTGTATTATAAACACTTTTTGCCATTTTTGAAGAGTTTGATATTTCTGTGTCCATATGCAGACAAGCAAAAAGTCAAAAGAACAAAAAGCAAAGAAGAACATGCGTTAACAGTGACTTAAAAAATATTAGTCTCTTGTGTTTGAAATGTAAAAAAGTTGACTTATCAGTAATTCGAATTAAATTTCGCTTAACGTTCCATTCACAAATTATTTTATTAAGCTGGGAGGTTAATATTTTATGTTGATCTGTACTTTGCCGAAACCGTTAATTCCGTTAAAATTTCAATTTTTTTTCTCGTTTTATTTCCTTAACTATTAAACGCTTTTCTCGCTCATTTAATATTTTTCCTTGGCCTTCTCTACTTTTATTTGCCAGCCTAAACCTCTTTTTTACGTCCTGGACATTAGATTTACCTCTTCCAACCAACTCGGCGATTTCTCGTACAGTTCTACTCCCAAATTCAAAATTATTATTAACTGCCTAAGTTCAACTGAGGGTTGCATTGTTTTTGGAGCCATAATAGAATTATTTAAATTAATTTTAAAGTGTCAGTTCACAAAATCTATTTACGAATGAATGTGATGAAAAAAACACAGAACTTTAAAGTTCATGCTAGAAAAAACCAGTAAGGATTGGAGTCGACAGTAATCGACTTCGACATACCCTGTACCTTCAATTAGTAACGACTGTTTGAAGGCGTGGCCCCGACTACTTTTTAATCAAAATAGATTTAATTTCCATTTAATGTCACACATACCTTTTTTTACACTTTTAGACCAATTGGTTCCAGAGATACAACGTTTTTCTATATGTGGGCGTGGCAACGCCCATTTTGTAATTGAATCATGTTATATTCAATCCCAATAACATACATGCATGGTTCTTGATATATAAGCGTTTTAAATTTTTATTATATAGAGGCGTGGCTACGCCTATTTTTTTGTTGTATCTTTTTGGAACTCGTTTCAGCTATATACATCCAAAATTTGGTGATCCTATCACAAAAGACAACTGAGATAGATAATACGACTTTTGTAAATTTTTTTCGCGAGGTTGCTTCAGTCATTTGGCCATCACCCCTAAACGAAGTCAAAAAGGGGAAAAACAAAATAAACTTGATCTGCCTTGATTGACAGAATCGAAGTGCGAAGAGCTTTTGGTTCTATCTATTATAGTTTCCGAGATCTAGGCGTTCATATAGACGGACAGATGGACAGACAGACAGACAGACATGGCTATATCAACTCGTCAACTCGTCGTCTCATCTCTCGAGCTGATCAAGAATATATATACTTCGTATAGTCAGAGATGTCTCCTTCTGGGTGTTACATACATTGTCGATGCTGACAAAACTAATATACCCTTGTACTATAAGGTACAGGGTATAAAAACTGCATTTTATATTGGTACTTTGCTTTGTCCGGTTAGTCGTTGAGCGCAAAAAAATTAGTTATTTTTGTTTTTTGTGTTAAATTAACATTTATCATGAAGAAGTATGTATATTTTTTTTTGTTTCAGAGAGACAATTGTATGAACTTTAAATATAAGCGAAAAAAAGATATACCTTGCATATAAGTTTTCCAATTTCAGAAGACATTTGTACTAAGCAAACTCTTGTCCGGTTAGTCGTTGGAATCACTGTATGTATTTAAAGGTGGTACTACATCAAATCTGTTAAGACATTTGAAAACGCGACATCCAACAATTGAAATTTAAATGATTTGCCTTGTCTTGCTCATACTATTAATTTGATTGTACGTGATGCAATTAAAATGTTAGATGAGACACGATCTAAAGTGAAAATTATTGTAAGATATTTACATACCATAAAAGCACATCCGCAGCTGACAAATTTGCGGAAATTCAAAAGTCAATGTCCACCACAAGCTATAAACTGATAAATGATGTTGACACTCACTGGAATTCGACGTATAAAATGTTTGAAAGAGTATGTGAAGTACGAGATGCGATAGTGGCGACAATAGCTATCATAAAGCAAAAACAAAAAGATTTGCCATCTCTGAATTCAAATGAGTTTGCACAAATTAAGGAATGGTGTGTAATTTTAAAACCATTTTTGGCAATCACTGAAGAATTATCTTCAGAAAAACGAGTCACTGCATCAAAAGTTATTGTTTTGATTCGGCAAATCTCGAAAACTTTGCATTCTCACTCAACGAATGACGAATTATTAAGTGAGAGTAGACTTCTAGCGTCGACTTTATTGAAAGGGTTTGGAAAACGATTTCTAAATATTGAGATGATTTTGAGACTTTCGTTGGCTACCTTATTTGATCCAAGGTTTAAGCGATGCGGTATTGTGAACGAAGACTCGCTCAACAAATGCAAAGAGTATCTTCAAGAAAAATTAGAAGGCATGATGGTTGAATCCACTACAAACTCGGTAAACGATTCGTTGGTAAACGATCGAGATGATCAGATTTGGGGTGAATTTGATAGCTTAAATGCGAATTTTATTGTTGGCAGTAATAACTCTTCAACGGTGGTTGAAATCCAGTAATTTTTAAATGAGCCACCAATTGTTCGTCACTCCGATCCGTTGGCTTGGTGGAGTACGCGTGAAGTTTTATACCCACGACTAGCGAAATTGGCAAAGGCGCATCTTTCACTGTGTGCAACATCCGTTCCAAGTGAGCGCGTATTTTCGACAGCCGGTGAAGTAATTACCAATAAACGGAATAGGTTAAGCTCAGAAAATGTTAGAAAAATAATGTTTTTACATGGAAACATGGAATTATTTTAGAATGTTCAAGAGCGTACTTTAAATAAAATATTAATACTTGATAAGAAAGGCTTTTTTTTTTTTTGCTCTTGAAGATTCGGATTCGTCATTAAGTACTCGAATCCATTTGGATTCGGATTCAGGGATACAGGGTATAAAAACACTTTTTTGGCCTCTTTTCACCTTCAAATTGAAAATGTTAAAAAATTTTCTTCTCTTAAATGGTTCTTTTAGGATAGGTCGACATAATCGTTAATCGTTAAATCTCAAAATTTTTGGGTGGTGTTGGTTAGGCAGGAAGGAGTTAGCGTGGCAAAAATTCCATCAAACTTGAAGTAGCGCATTATCTTTCAAATTTTAAGACTGCAGCTCTTCTAGTATTCGAGAACTATTGGTGAATACGGATAGACGTATGGTCATGGCTATATCAATTCGTATAGGTTCCCCCTACCCCAGAAGGAAATTTTTGAACACCTTGACGCAAAAGGCTTTCCAAAGTGCCTTGCCAGAGAGAAAATGAGAATGAGACGAATAAGGCTTTCTGTAACGTATTGTTTTGAAGCAAAGGTGAACCGTTTACCTTAGAAGGTGGCTTGAAACAAGTTTGGAAACACTTTGACGTCATCAAGTTTGACCTAAATGAACCAAATCCTTCTAAAACACCTATTCTAATAACGAACTTTAAGCACCATCCCTTCAGCTTTTTTAGAAGCGAGAAGGGAAAGGCAGCAAAATATTGTTTAAAACCAAACCCTTCGGCTTTTTTAGACCCATACACAACAAAGTTACTCTACACTTCTTTAGTGCGTCCTATTTTGGAGTATCCGTCGTGTGTTTAGGATCCTCAGTGTGAAAAGTATAAGAACCAAATTAAGTCTGTTCAGAAACAGTTTCTCCTGTTTACTTATACTTGTAGTAGTGGGCTGAAGCTTATTAATTTGCCAACATTGTCTAGTCGTACAACTATGCTCAGTGCTTTGTATTTATATAACCTAAGTAATGGCTTAATATTCTCTCCTACATTGTTGGCGTATATACACTTCAGTGCCCTACTAGAATAACCAGGAATTTTAGTCCGATCTATCTCAGCACTTGCAGATCGACATATTTAGAGCATGACTTCTTTCGTGTTTTATGCATGTATAACAGTAGATATTTTAGCTTAAGCGGGGGTAAGGTAATAAATTTTTTTTTTTGGGATTTTTCCAAAATTTGTGGGATGACAGTAGAATGTTTCAAGAATATCGTGTAAAATTTTCAGCTTGATCCGATGAAAACTGACGAAGATAGAGCGTTTTCAGTTTCAGTCTTGCTATGCGGCTTATAGCGCAGAGCAAAAGTTTAATTTGATTTTCCCACAACTTGCTTTTGCAAAGTCGGTGACCACTCTCACTCGAAAACTAACAAACCGATTCTTTTGAAATTTTACAGGCATTTTTTAGACATAATTAGCCGTGTCCTGACGTCGAGGTTTTTTTTTTTTTAGTTTTAAGTATTTTTTTCAGCAGCTTGAAGGTTGATTTATTGTCAAAAATCGATATTTTGACTTCAAGATGCTAAAAAAAAATTAAAAAATTTTTTTTTTTTTGTAATCGTGGTCACCGCAAGACACCTTTTTTCAATGGCATTAATTTAAAACTGCTGCCATCGTCTCAAACTTTTTTTAATTTTAATGAAATTTTCAGGAAATATGCTTACGATATTACTTATTAACTTCCTATTCAAATAACTGAACAAATGCTTATCGTTTTCCTTAATAAAAATCACAAAAATGTGCTTTTTTTTCAACGAATTAATTACAAAAAACCCGGTAAGGACGCTATCTTCAGCAAGGCTGAAGCTATAATACTTTTCACATTGTGTCACTATAAAAAAAAAAGTAAATGAATAGTTTTCATGCCTCCCTAACAACATAACTGTAAGGTTTCAAGTCAATTGGTTGAAAAGCAAAAAAGTTTTCCATACAACGGTTCAAGTTTTGGGATAAGTGGGCGTAGCCATGCCCTTTTTGATCAAAATATTTTTCATTCCTCCCTAAGAACATAACTGTAAAGTTTCAAGTCAATTCGTTAAAAAACAAAAAAGTTTTTCATACAATGGGTCAAGTTTAGCTATAAATGGGCGTGGCCATGTCCACTTTTGGTCAAAATAGTTTTCATTCCTCCCTAAGAACGTAACTGTAATGTTTCAAGTCAATTGATTAAAAAACAAAGAAGTTGTCCATACAATGGTTTAAGTTTTCTTCATCTTCTCATATTGGAGCTACCAGTTCCAGTTTTCCAATATCAATGAAACTTTGAGGTATTTAGTGGAACTACATAAAACTACTATGTTTAAAATTTCCGCCCTCTCTCTTGCAAAACAAAAAAGTTTTCCATGCAACGATTCAAGTTTTGTTCACTATTCTTCATCTTTTCCCATATAGCTACCATAAACAGAGAGTATAAAAATATAACAAGAGACCGAAGGCCTCTCACGCTAAGCTTTCGTGTTTTTAAAATCGCGCAAGTAAGTTCAGCGGAAAATTCTTGCAAGACAGAGACAGTAAAATTACTGTATATCTTATTCACTCATCAGGGAATTGTTTACATTTTTCTTTTTTGTTTACTTTTGAGATGTTGCCACGTTTCATTTGCTTGTGCGCCGTGGACTTTTGTCTTGATTTTGATTTTCATATTTTGCGAGTCCGGACGGACATTTTATATTCAATTATATCAGCAATTTTTATAATTAAGAAAATAATGACTTTTTCATCATTTTATAACTAATTATTTGAAAATTTTATATTTTTCATCATATTTTTACTAACATGCCAATATAAAAAAAATTTTTAAAAACCCAAAATTAAATTTTTTATAATCAAAAGTATTATCAGCATTTTAACAAATCAATATCAACTAATTTATCATGAAGATCATTCGCTTTTGTTGTCTGAATATAGGCAAACAATTCGAATTTTATAATGATGGTATCAGGATAACATGAAATTAAGCAGCAAAACAATACAATTTGCATTTGCAAAATAGTTAGCTTAAGGTTGAGACGGGAAAAGGGGTATATGTGTGTGCCATGGCCACGCACAGGAATCAAATTAAAAACAAAACCCGTTTGATCGCACCTACAACAAAAACAATACGCACATACTTACATATATGCTCCACTTCACCCTTTCTCTACATTGCTTTGACACTCTTGCTTTGAGTGTAGTTTATCGATGCGGCGGACGAAGAGACGAATAAGGAAGAAAGCAAAGAACATTCTGATATTTTCGGCTGGCGCAAAAATTTTAGCAACAACAATGACAATGCGTACACACTTATATGCCCCTCTGCACCCTTTGACAAAATTTGCATAGTCTGCCTTGCTTTAGTTGTGGAGCAGAGGGGGTAAGTGTGTGTGGGTAACTTGCTTTTTCCTTGACTTTTTGATATTATTGATCTTCCTGACATTCATGATCACCTAGTTGCCTGAATCAAATTTGACAATTTATTTAGTAAAATTGTCAATATGAAGCGACGGAACTTGATCAGTTCTTTCTTTATACTTGACAACATACACATGCCAGCCCTACTTCTTTTTTTTGTCCAGACTTTCTATTCTTTGAATAAAATAAGAAAATTTTTTTAGCAGCCTCGCAAACATGCCCACACCCCACTTCACCTCTTGCCAACACTTTTCGTAAGCTAAATTTGTTAATGAAATTCGGCAACAAAGCTGGAACTTCATTCATTTTTTACACTAAATTCCCAATGTGTAGTAATTGTCAGTCCGTCGTCGATAGAGCGAGCAAGAAATACATTTGTTTTGCTGTCTCTGTCTGACAAGAGTTTTCCTCTTTCAATTATTCGGCATTATTTTTTGAAAGCTCTGCGTGAGCGAGCTTCGGTCTCTTGTTATATTTAATACTCTCTGTAATGACCTGTAACCAGCCTAATTAATATATAATAAATGTACACGATTGTTCAAATATACAACAATATTTATTAATTCTTTAGTGTGATATGCACTCCACAGGAGTATATGTATAACTAACTTAATGAGAGCCAGAATGCTCTACGCTCTTAGCAACGCTCGCAGTGACAGGCTGCCACATCCCTCCAATATTTTTCAGCTTCAGCTTCAAGTCCTGCTGCGCATCTGAAAGCTGCTCCACGGATATATCCGGGACCGATTCTGCTTGCGGTAACGGTGGTGGCTGTGTACTATGTAAGGCACCATTTTCTTGCTCGCTGCCATCCGAATGTTGAGAAGATTCGATGTTTAAACCAGAACCCCCTGAGATCTTTTTAATATGACTTATATTCCTCAAATACGTTTTACCTCCTCCCGATATTTTCACTAAGCTTCCATCTATCTGAACTACCTCATAGACTGTTGTATCAAAAGTAGGAGTTAACTTGTTAGGAAAAATCACGTTCCTTAGCACTACTTTATCTCCCAATTGTATTTTAGATTCGGTGGCTCTCCTGGTTTTGTCTGCCATCTCCTTTCCTTTTTCTTTATTAATAAAATCCCTGTCTCTCTCTTCAGATTCTCCCACTTCCCCTACTATATCCTGAACTCCCGGAATCTTGTCTCTAATTATGCGATTGAATATCAGTTCGGCTGGTGGCGAGCCCGTAGTACCGTGGGGAGTAACATTGTACATCAATATAAATTTTTGAATCTCCTGTTTATAATTTTTATCATTTACATATGCTATTTTCAACCGCTTTACTAATGACCTATTCATATTTTCTACCTCGCCATTAGCTTGAGGCCAATATGGAGGGGTTGTAATGAGGTCAATTCCATTCGTTTCACAATATTTTTTAAACTCTACGCTCACATATTGCCTGCCATTGTCTGTTCTTAACTTCTTGGGATACCCCAATCTACTAAAAATTTCGGACATTTCTTCAATAAGCATCTTCGATCCTATTGATTGTACAAATTTTACTTCTATGTATCTAGAATAGTAATCGATGAGAACTAACAAGTGCTCATTATTTGGCAACGGTCCTAATAAATCAGTGGCTACCCATACCCATGGACTACTCGGAAATGCATGACGTCTCATTGGAACTGGATTATCTGGTAAAGATACCAATATACAGTCACGACAGTCCTTGACAAATTTTTCTGCATCCCTGTCAATTTTTGGCCATGAGATAGTGTTAAAACTCTCTGTCGTAATTGTTGAGGAATGATCAGACGACTTCCTCTTAATAGAATACTACCAATACTTGACAGCTCCAGACGAAACGGATAATATGGGCTAGTTTTCGCAGAATTCCAGCAGTCGTTGTCCAGGCATGTTATGGCATCGAGTACTTCCTCGTCTCTTGTACTCATTTCGGAAATCTCGGAAATATTTAAAGATGTGGGAGTAGAAATTGAAATCATATGAAATATGTTTTCTTCTCCACCCCAATCAAATGATTTAGTATTTGAAATGTCACATAAGCGTGAGATCGAGTCAGCAATATTTTCCTTTCCAGATTTATATATCACATGGAAACGGTATGCCTGCAGACGTAGTAACCACCTCTCAATTCTAGCTGGTGGCTTAGAAGTTGGTTTAAAAATCGTTTCCAATGGCTTATGATCAGTTACCAACTCGAATTCCAAACCAGCAACATAGTAATGAAATTTTTCAACGCTCCATACCAATGCTAGACTTTCCTTTTCTGTTTGTGAATATCGTTTTTCAACGTCAGAAAGACTCTTACTTGCAAACGATATGATAAATGGATTATTTTCAACATCAAATTGTATTAAGACCGCTCCCAGCGCTACTGGACTGGCATCAGCAATTAAGCGAGTTCTTAACTTAACATTAAAATATGCCAACACCGGAATTCTTGAAACTCCAATTTTTAATTTGTCGAATGCTTGCTGTTCTAGATGGGTCCACAGAAATTTCTCATCCGCCTTGAGTAACTTTTTCAACGGTTCCGTTGTATCTGCTAAATCTGGCAAGAACCTTCCCACATAAGTGACCAGGCCTAAGAAACTCCGAAGTTCTTCTTTGTTCTTTGGTGGCCTGAATGCCGTAATTACTTCAACTTTCTCTGGGTCAGCAGAAATGCCTGTGTCAGACAATATATGCCCGAGAAACTTAAGTCGCTGTGTTTTCCATACACATTTATCTTTGTTGAGAAAGATATTGATTTCCTTGAAGATAACTTTTACCATTTCCACCATTTGGTCGTGTTCCTCCAACGAACTCCCGAAGACAATCACATCATCAATATAATTTAATGCTTTCGGGCATTTGGTTAATCGTTCCTCCAGCAGTTTTTGAAATATCTCTGGTGCAGAATTAACACCGCAGAGTAGACGCTTGTATCTATACAGCCCTTGTGGAGTTATAAACGTAGTGATTTCTCGGCTATTTGGATGCAACTCGAGTTGTTGATAAGCACTTTTCAAATCCAGTCGAGAAAAATACTTAGCGTCCTTAAGCTTCGTTAAGAACGACTCGAATGTTGGTAATGGGTAATTTTCTCGTTGAATTGCCTTATTCGCTTGGCGCATATCAATACACAGCCTTATATTCCCATCACCTTTGAATGCAATAACCATTGGAGAAATCCATTCACTCGGTCCATGTACTGGCTCTATAATATCTTAAGATAAAGCCGATTCTAGCTCTTCTTTTACCTTATTCTCAATGGCTGCTGGGATGCGTCGCATTGGTTGCTTCACGGGTCTAACATGTGGATCAATTGACAGACGAATAGATACATTATTCCACTTTGGAAACGGTTCCAATTTTTCGACTCTATTTACAGCTATTCCCAGTCTTAACACATTGAGTTTTATGGCTGTTTCTCGACCAAGCAGCGATTGCTTACCCTTTTTTATTACATAAAAGGTTGCAATAGACTCAGCATTTCGTCCAACTGCAATCGGTGCTTCAAACACACATGAAATCTGTAACAACTGATCCGCAGCATATGCCCGAAATTGATTGGTCGACTCATTTCGCAGATTTAATATAGCTGCGCCCTTCTCTTGTAGATAGTTGGAATCATCTTGACTTAATAAGTTATACTTGGACCCGGAATCGATGACCATAGTAATTGACAAACCACCAACTCGGCAAGAAATGACTTCGCCCATGTCACTATCATTCGTAACTCGAAAGCAGGGACTGTGAAATTGTTGACCGTCACTCACTGCTCGAACCGGTGCCTCATCTACAAAGCGCCGCTTCGTATCTCCTCGATGATTTCCCCCTGATCTCTTCACCGCAGAACGACATCTCTTAGCAAAGTGGCCGACCTTGGAACTTCTGTTACATTTCGAATTTTTCGCTGGACAAAATGAACTATTTGAATCATGATCATTTCGGCCACATCTGCCGCACTCCACGTTGTTGTTGTTCCATTTGGCCGTGCGCGATGCAATCTTATTAACCATAGAGCATCCATTCGATGACGTTGATGACATTGATTGCGTCTGCTTGCTCACCTGTTCCTCAATTAGACAAGCGGATATGACTTCCTCCAAGGACTGTTCAGTTGACAGCAACTTTTTCTTCAGCTCAGCCGGTGCCCAAGAATCAATTAATTTATCCTTGAGACAGATCTCTTCTATTTCTGTTTTGGAAGTTCCAAAATTACACTTCTTCACCTGCTGACGCAATCCCATAAGAAACTCGGTGAAACATTCTCCATCTCGCGGAGTCATGCCACGGTACAAATGTCGCTCAAATACCGAATTGCGTATTGGTGAAAAATATTCATTTAATTTATTTACCAAAGGTGTGAACACGTCGTTGCGTTCCTCCGGAATATAAGCGATCATCGCTCCTGGCAAGCTATAAACGATAGACTGAAGTTGTGAGCCTCCCAAATGCAGAAGTTTATTGCGCTTCTTAAGAGTCGAGCCGATTTCTTCGCTGTCCGCATATATGTTAAATGCACGCAACCATGTCTCCCATTCGGAGCGCCAAAGTGATTTGTCTATGCTATTGCATAGAAATGGCTTTAGTTCGGACATTACTTTGTTATTCTTTCTATCCGATTTGCACAATTCTCTTCAATGTAACTTTGCAACCACGCTACTTTGAACCGGCAATTTTTTTTTTAGAGTTGCCACCTATTACAAAGGCTGTATTGAAACGCCCCCTTAGGCTACATTTAAGTGGCCACACTTTTTATTTTATATATATTTCGTATTTCCTTAGGCTGTATTAAAACGGCCACACTTAGGCTACATTTAAGTGGCCACACTTCTTTAGCATTTCTTAGGCTACATTTAAGTGGCCACACCTTTTTCTTTTTTTTTTTTATGTACCAAAATAACACAATACAGCTCTTTTCGGTTTTCTCTCGTCGCCAATGTAATGACCTGTAACCAGCCTAATTAATATATAATAAATGTACACGATTGTTCAAATATACAACAATATTTATTAATTCTTTAGTGTGATATGCACTCCACAGGAGTATATGTATAACTAACTTAATGAGAGCCAGAATGCTCTACGCTCTTAGCAACGCTCGCAGTGACAGGCTGTCACATCCCTCCAATATTTTTCAGCTTCAGCTTCAAGTCCTGCTGCGTATCTGAAAGCTGCTCCACGGATATATCCGGGACCGATTCTGCTTGCGGTAACGGTGGTGGCTGTGTACTATGTAAGGCACCATTTTCTTGCTCGCTGCCATCCGACTGTTGAGAAGATTCGATGTTTAAACCAGAACCCCCTGAGATCTTTTTAACATGACTTATATTCCTCAAATACGTTTTACCTCCTCCCGATATTTTCACTAAGCTTCCGTCTATCTGAACTACCTCATAGACTGTTGTATCAAAAGTAGGAGTTAACTTGTTAGGAAAAATCACGTTCCTTAGCACTACTTTATCTCCCAATTGTATTTTAGATTCGGTGGCTCTCCTGGTTTTGTCTGCCATCTCCTTTCCTTTTTCTTTATTAATAAAATCCCTGTCTCTCTCTTCAGATTCTCCCACTTCCCCTACTATATCCTGAACTCCCGGAATCTTGTCTCTAATTATGCGATTGAATATCAGTTCGGCTGGTGGCGAGCCCGTAGTACCGTGGGGAGTAACATTGTACATCAATATAAATTTTTGAATCTCCTGTTTATAATTTTTATCATTTACATATGCTATTTTCAACCGCTTTACTAATGACCTATTCATATTTTCTACCTCGCCATTAGCTTGAGGCCAATATGGAGGGGTTGTAATGAGGTCAATTCCATTCGTTTCACAATATTTTTTAAACTCTACGCTCACATATTGCCTGCCATTGTCTGTTCTTAACTTCTTGGGATACCCCAATCTACTAAAAATTTCGGACATTTCTTCAATAAGCACCTTCGATCCTATTGATTGTACAAATTTTACTTCTATGTATCTAGAATAGTAATCGATGAGAACTAACAAGTGCTCATTATTTGGCAACGGTCCTAATAAATCAGTGGCTACCCATACCCATGGACTACTCGGAAATGCATGACGTCTCATTGGAACTGGATTATCTGGTAAAGATACCAATATACAGTCACGACAGTCCTTGACAAATTTTTCTGCATCCCTGTCAATTTTTGGCCACCAGACTTTTGATCTAAGTCGCCTTTTCATTGCTGCTTCTCCCGGATGTCCTTCATGAGCTAGTGTTAAAACTCTCTGTCGTAATTGTTGAGGAATGATCAGACGACTTCCTCTTAATAGAATACTACCAATACTTGACAGCTCCAGACGAAACGGATAATATGGGCTAGTTTTCGCAGAATTCCAGCAGTCGTTGTCCAGGCATGTTATGGCATCGAGTACTTCCTCGTCTCTTGTACTCATTTCGGAAATCTCGGAAATATTTAAAGATGTGGGAGTAGAAATTGAAATCATATGAAATATGTTTTCTTCTCCACCCCAATCAAATGATTTAGTATTTGAAATGTCACATAAGCGTGAGATCGAGTCAGCAATATTTTCCTTTCCAGATTTATATATCACATGGAAACGGTATGCCTGCAGACGTAGTAACCACCTCTCAATTCTAGCTGGTGGCTTAGAAGTTGGTTTAAAAATCGTTTCCTTAAAAATCGTTTCCGCTTATGATCAGTTACCAACTCGAATTCCAAACCAGCAACATAGTAATGAAATTTTTCAACGCTCCATACCAATGCTAGACTTTCCTTTTCTGTTTGTGAATATCGTTTTTCAACGTCAGAAAGACTATTACTTGCAAACGATATGATAAATGGATTATTTTCAACATCAAATTGTATTAAGACCGCTCCCAGCGCTACTGGACTGGCATCAGCAATTAAGCGAGTTCTTAACTTAACATTAAAATATGCCAACTCCGGAATTCTTGAAACTCCAATTTTTAATTTGTCGAATGCTTGCTGTTCTAGTTGGGTCCACAGAAATTTCTCATCCGCCTTGAGTAACTTTTTCAACGGTTCCGTTGTATCTGCTAAATCTGGCAAGAACCTTCCCACATAAGTGACCAGGCCTAAGAAACTCCGAAGTTCTTCTTTGTTCTTTGGTGGCCTGAATGCCGTAATTACTTCAACTTTCTCTGGGTCAGCAGAAATGCCTGTGTCAGACAATATATGCCCGAGAAACTTAAGTCGCTGTGTTTTCCATACACATTTATCTTTGTTGAGAAAGATATTGTTTTCCTTGAAGATAACTTTTACCATTTCCACCATTTGGTCGTGTTCCTCCAACGAACTCCCGAAGACAATCACATCATCAATATAATTTAATGCTTTCGGGCATTTCGCTAATCGTTCCTCCAGCAGTTTTTGAAATATCTCTGGTGCAGAATTAACACCGCAGAGTAGACGCTTGTATCTATACAGCCCTTGTGGAGTTATAAACGTAGTGATTTCTCGGCTATTTGGATGCAACTCGAGTTGTTGATAAGCACTTTTCAAATCCAGTCGAGAAAAATACTTAGCGTCCTTAAGCTTCGTTAAGAACGACTCGAATGTTGGTAATGGGTAATTTTCTCGTTGAATTGCCTTATTCGCTTGGCGCATATCAATACACAGCCTTATATTCCCATCACCTTTTGAATGCAATAACCATTGGAGAAATCCATTCACTCGGTCCATGTACTGGCTCTATAATATCTTAAGATAAAGCCGATTCTAGCTCTTCTTTTACCTTATTCTCAATGGCTGCTGGGATGCGTCGCATTGGTTGCTTCACGGGTCTAACATGTGGATCAATTGACAGACGAATAGATACATTATTCCACTTTGGAAACGGTTCCAATTTTTCGACTCTATTTACAGCTATGCCCAGTCTTAACACATTGAGTTTTATGGCTGTTTCTCGACCAAGCAGCGATTGCTTACCCTTTTTTATTACATAAAAGGTTGCAATAGACTCAGCATTTCGTCCAACTGCAATCGGTGCTTCAAACACACATGAAATCTGTAACAACTGATCCGCAGCATATGCCCGAAATTGATTGGTCGACTCATTTCGCAGATTTAATATAGCTGCGCCCTTCTCTTGTAGATAGTTGGAATCATCTTGACTTAATAAGTTATACTTGGACCCGGAATCGATGACCATAGTAATTGACAAACCACCAACTCGGCAAGAAATGACTTCGCCCATGTCACTATCATTCGTAACTCGAAAGCAGGGACTGTGAAATTGTTGACCGTCACTCACTGCTCGAACCGGTGCCTCATCTACAAAGCGCCGCTTCGTATCTCCTCGATGATTTCCCCCTGATCTCTTCACCGCAGAACGACATCTCTTAGCAAAGTGGCCGACCTTGGAACTTCTGTTACATTTCGAATTTTTCGCTGGACAAAATGAACTATTTGAATCATGATCATTTCGGCCACATCTGCCGCACTCCACGTTGTTGTTGTTCCATTTGGCCGTGCGCGATGCAATCTTATTAGCCATAGAGCATCCATTCGATGACGTTGATGACATTGATTGCGTCTGCTTGCTCACCTGTTCCTCAATTAGACAAGCGGATATGACTTCCTCCAAGGACTGTTCAGTTGACAGCAACTTTTTCTTCAGCTCAGCCGGTGCCCAAGAATCAATTAATTTATCCTTGAGACAGATCTCTTCTATTTCTGTTTTGGAAGTTCCAAAATTACACTTCTTCACCTGCTGACGCAATCGCATAAGAAACTCGGTGAAACATTCTCCATCTCGCGGAGTCATGCCACGGTACAAATGTCGCTCAAATACCGAATTGCGTATTGGTGAAAAATATTCATTTAATTTATTTACCAAAGGTGTGAACACGTCGTTGCGTTCCTCCGGAATATAAGCGATCATCGCTCCTGGCAAGCTATAAACGATAGACTGAAGTTGTGAGCCTCCCAAATGCAGAAGTTTATTGCGCTTCTTAAGAGTCGAGTTGATTTCTTCGCTGTCCGCATATATGTTAAATGCACGCAACCATGTCTCCCATTCGGAGCGCCAAAGTGATTTGTCTATGCTATTGCATAGAAATGGCTTTAGTTCGGCCATTACTTTGTTATTCTTTCTATCCGATTTGCACAATTCTCTTCAATGTAACTTTGCAACCACGCTACTTTGAACCGGCAATTTTTTTTTTAGAGTTGCCACCTATTACAAAGGCTGTATTGAAACGCCCCCTTAGGCTACATTTAAGTGGCCACACTTTTTATTTTATATATATTTCGTATTTCCTTAGGCTGTATTAAAACGGCCACACTTAGGCTACATTTAAGTGGCCACACTTCTTTAGCATTTCTTAGGCTACATTTAAGTGGCCACACCTTTTTCTTTTTTTTTTTTATGTACCAAAATAACACAATACAGCTGAAATAAATTTAATTCTTTATCGCTCTTTTTATCTTTTTCTTGTCGGTTTTCTCTCGTCGCCAATGTAATGACCTGTAACCAGCCTAATTAATATATAATAAATGTACACGATTGTTCAAATATACAACAATATTTATTAATTCTTTAGTGTGATATGCACTCCACAGGAGTATATGTATAACTAACTTAATGAGAGCCAGAATGCTCTACGCTCTTAGCAACGCTCGTAGTGACAGGCTGCCACACTCTCTGTACAAAATATCATGAAAATCGGTAAAAAAAAATGTGGATTTTGCGAAAAATGTAAGTTTGTTGGTCTCCGAGGGGTAGCCATCAAAGAGGAGGGAAATTTGTGGTATGCAGTTTTTAAAAAGTATATTCACTGAGCTTGTATTCAGGGTCGTATCTATATTAATTTTGGAGATATAGCGTGGCCGAGCATCACGAGTCTACCCTCCAAATTTCAAGTCTCTAGCTCTTATAGTTTCCAAGAACCGTTGGTGAGGACGGACGGACATGGCTCAATCAATTTCTATTGTCGTCCTGATCAAGAATATATATACTTTATGGGGTCCCCCTCCCCTCTTTCTGTACGTTACATACATTTCGCTCAAACAAACACAATATACCCTGATACACAGTATGTGTAGGGTAAAATAAAAACAAAAAAAAGTTGAGTGTTCCTTGCGGTTTGAACACGTGTCATATGGTGGGGAAGGCAACGACTCTAATCCGCAGCCACTCAGCTGTTTGTTTTCAAGTTGCAAAATTAATGTTTTCTAATTTACGCAATATAAAAACTTATAACATGTTACGAAATCTGCGAAAAATTACCTTGAAATTTTACTCTTCATATTCATAACCGCCGTATAAGAAGTTTCACTTCAAAAACGTTCCAAATTCGAGTGCAAATTGACAAATCCAAACCAGCTGTTTGTTCATCAAAAATTCATCAAAGAGCGTATATCTTTGTATTCGCCAGTCACTACTTGCGAGTTTCATCCACGCATTTGATTTCTCCAACGAGAAAATCATTTTTTCACAAGTGGGGAACTCAAGAAATCTGCCTCTATTTTCAAAGACTGATTTAGGCAGCAGGAGTTTTAAACAACGGAATGGTCAGCATAGAGCCCAGACCTCAATTCGATAAAATATCTTTGTTCAATTTTTGAAAGAAAGCTGGGCAAAGATAAAATGGCCCCCTTTACAGAAAAGGAACTTTTGAGCCGAGTACAGCTTGAGTGGGCCAATATTACCAAATATGGTTGAAAAACTGTCCAAGATTATGAAACGCATAATAAATGACAGTGGTTTTTGGATTAAGTAAATGTAAGTAAATGTAGGTTGTCTTATCTTTTGATTTTTTATATCTCTCCTATGCAATTTATCGTTATGATTGTTTTGGCAAATTTGGACCTTAAGGTGCAAGGAATCTTGGATAATTATTTTAGATTTTTCCACTAATTCGTTTTCGTACAACTGCTCGCCACTGTATCTAAATAATATTTTATAAACAAAATTTTCCAAAATACAGCCCCTATTTATATTTTTGTACCCTGTACACACACTGTGTATCAGGGTATATTAAGTTTGTTTGAGACGGTTTGTATGTAACGCAAAGAAGGAGGGGAAGGGAACCCTATAAAGTATATATATTCTTGATCAGGATGACAAGACGAATTGATATAGCCCTGTCTGTCCGTCCGTCCGTCCTCACCAATGGTTCTCGAAAACTATAAGAGCTAGAGACTTGAAATTTGGAGGATAGACTCGTGAGGTCAAACGCTCGATCAAGTTTGAAGGAATTTTTGCCACGCCCACTCCTTCCCGCCCATCGAGCACGAGTCGTGAAGTTTACAACGCAGAGAATCTCCGACTATACAAAGTATATATATTCTTGATCAGCACGACGAGACGAATTCATATAGCCATGGCCGTCAGTCTGTCAGTCTGTCTGTTTCAATGCCAACTCCTCCCAGAGTTTTGAAGTTAGCAAAAAAATTTAAACGCAGAAAATTTTCTTTTCCTTGCAGGCAGTTTATATGTAAAAACCAGCCTGGTCGGAATACTATAGCATATAGCTGCCATAGGAACGATCGGTTAAAAATTAGGTTTTTGCTCAATAAACTCTTTGATTTTAAAGCTATCGTCTCGATTTTTTGCACAAGAACATCTTGGACTTAAATTAAAGCACACTGCAAAATTGGTGAAGATCGAATAAATATAGCATACAGCTCCCATAGGAACAATCGGTCAAAAATTCGGTTTTTGTTAGAAAAACTTTTTTGTTCTCAACTATAAACAGATGAAACCTTGCAGTTACGCGTTTTTAGGAATCCTTGACCATATTACAAAGTTTCATAAGAATCGGACATAAGGGCGTGGCACCGCCCATATAGAGAAAAACTTAAAAATGTGATTTATCTATAAGCAGACGAGATAGAAAATCGTAAAATGAAGTGTGGAATGATTGCATTGTATTCTTTAAAAAAATTATTAAATGGGCGGGGTTACGCCCTTTTATCTTTATAAACTTATAAAATTCTTATTGGAAAAACTATAAGACGGATTTTCCAAATGCTTGCAAGAGTATATAAGTTTCAGCAACGCTGAAAATAGCTCCCTTACTGGTTTTTTTCTTAAAATTGCTGTATCTCCTATAAGAATACAATGCTGAAATTTTGTATGCAAACTCAGATAACATACCTTTTTAAAACTGCATACAACAAACTACCACTTTCCCCGCAAAGACCAACAAACTAAAATTTTGCAGCAATGCTTTGTAACAAAATCGGTACTAAAGCGCCATCTAATGGCAACATTGCACTGTGAGCCCTGCCTTACCTTAGCAAAAAAACAAACCATATCGTTGTACACTGCTTTTGCTGTCGGCGAATGTTTAACGTGTTATCAACATAGGTGTGTGTACAGGGTATTATATAGTTGAGAATACTCAACTATACCGCCCTTACTGGTTCATGTTAAAGTTGAAATTGTGTTACTTTTTTCAGTTTGCAAACAATTAGTTGACATTCTGTAAGTAATTTTTTCCTTTTTGAAAGAACGGTGAAAAACTTGCTTCTTTTTATCACTAAGTTACTGAAGATCAGGCTGGGTATAAATATGGAGCGAGTTGAGTGAAAAAACTTTAATAAAAAAAAAAAAAATTGCTATGTTAATTCTTAGTATAATATTTCAATGAAAAATTCTTTCATATTTTCCCAGGTATTACGGCGTGAGTGTCAAATGGATTGAATGGATGACAACACTTCATATTATACTATTATTTGTTAGTACTTTGTGAGATAACTATTTTTTGAATCGAATGGTAAGTAAAGATATTGCCAGACTTTGAGTCAGAATTATTCAGAGAGTATGAAATATAACAAGAGATCGAAGCCCAGAGAGTATTAAAATATAACAAGAGACCGAAGGCCTCTCCAGAGAGTATTAAAATATAACAAGAGACCGAAGGCCTCTCACGCTAAGCTTTCGGTTTTTGCGAATTAGCCAAAGAGAATTAAATATAACAAGAGACCGAAGGCCTCTCACGCTAAGCTTTCAAAAAATAATTGTTACTAATAACCAGCGGAAAAGTTTTGTCGCGACAGAGACAACAAAACGAATGTATGTTTGGCTCGCTCTAACGACGACGGACAGACAATTACTATAATTGGGAATTTAGTGGAGTTTATGAATGAACTTCCAGCCTTGTTGCCGAATTTCATAAACAAATTTTGTTGACGAAAAGTGATGGCAAAAGGTGAAGTGGCATGTGGCATGTATGCGTGGTTGCTAAGAAACGATCCTTCTTGTGTTCAATGAAAGTGTGGACAAAAGAAGAAGTAGGGCGGGCATGTACATATTGTGAGTTTTGATTTTAAGAATGAAAATAAAATAATTGCACTGATCAAGTGCCGTCGGCTTAATATATACACATATGTATTTAGTTATTCATGCTTATTGCGAATAAATTACATTTTATTTAACATTCATATTTAAGTACTAAATAATTTGTCAAATTTGATTCTGGATACTAGGCACACATAAATATCAGGAAGGACAATAATATCAAAAAGTCAAAGAAATAACAAGTTACACGCAAAATATAAAAAAATCAAGGCAAAAGCAAATTATACACAAAATATCAAAAAATCATAGCAAAAGCAAGTTACCCACACACACTTACTCCCTCTGCTCCACAACCAAAGTCAATGCATATGTGGGAAAAGGGTGTAGTGGAGCAATAAGTGTGTTGTTTTTGTTGTCGCTGTGATTACACACAAATAGGGAATACAATCCCGGGATTACGGGATTTATGAAAATCAATCCCGGGAACCCGGGATTGAAGTATGGGGCTTCTAATTGGGTTGAAATAAAAAAAACTTTTGTTATGTTTTAAATTTTTATTAATAAAATGAAATAGGAAACGAAGTAGGCATTACGATATAAAAAAGTAAAGAATTATTGTATATTGTATGCCTCGCAAGCACATTTTTATTCGGCATGAAAATTTTACACGGATTCTTCTTTGGGTGCTTATATTTTCAACCGGGTTGAAATGTCAGAATTGGGCGAAAAATATTAGTCCATTTAAGATTTCGTTTTTCACTCTATATAAAGATTACTCATTGTCAACATCATGCCTGCTTCGTATTTTATTGCCAATGTAAGTAGCTGCTGAAAATGTTCCTTACAGAAATGCATAACCGATAATTTCATTTGTACTTCAGGTGATTTTTTAGAAGCAGAATAACTCTTCATTTTCAACAGTTCCAAAAAGTTGAAATGGTGTAAAGTCAACATTTTACCACTTTTCCTCTTTGACTGAAGCAATTCAAGCCTTTAGGCAATCCCGAAAAAACCCGGGATTAGCCAACTACAGTCCCGGAATTTTCGGAACCAAAAAACGATCACGGGATTGTATTCCCTACACACAAAGCAAGGCAGTCCATGCAAATGTTGAGAAAGGGCAAAGCGGAGCAATATAGTGTTGATTTTGTTGTCACTGTGATCGCACACATTCCAGGACAACCCATGCATATGTTGACAAATAAGTGTAAATGTGTGAACAGCCGAAAATGTACACAATTTTCTTTTCTTTCGTTCCTTATTTGCTCTCTTCGTCCTTCGCATCCACACAAACTGCGCGTTGACTGTGTGCCTCTTCGCCGTTCTGATCGACAAGTATTGTCAACACACAGTATTGTCTATTTCTTCGTGAGACCTCTTCGCCCTTCGCAACAACAATTGACAGTCATACATTTGATTCCTGTGCGTGGCCTTGGCACACACAACCATTTTCCCGTCTCAACCATAAGCTAACTATTTTGCAAATGCAAATTGTATTGTTTTGCTGCTTAATTTCATGTTATCCTGATACCATCATTATAAAATTCGAATTGTTTGCCTATATTCAGACAACAAAAGCGAATGATCTTCATGATAAATTAGTTGATATTGATTTGTTAAAATGCTGATAATACTTTTGATTGTAAAAAATTGAATTTTGGAATTTTTAAAATTTTATTTACATTGATGATGAAAAATATAAAATTTTCAAATAATTAGTTATAAAATGATGAAAAAGTCATTATTTTCTTAATTATAAAAATTGCTGATATAATTGAATATAAAATGTCCGTCCGGACTCGCAAAATATGAAAATCAAAATCAAGACAAAAGTCCACGGTGCACAAGCAAATGAAACGTGGCAACATCTCAAAAGTAAACAAAAAAGAAAAATGTAAACAATTCCCTGATGAGTGAATAAGATATACAGTAATTTTACTGTCTCTGTCTTGCAAGAATTTTCCGCTGAACTTACTTGCGCGATTTTAAAAACACGAAAGCTTAGCGTGAGAGGCCTTCGGTCTCTTGTTATATTTTAATACTCCCTGGTGGCCACGCAAAGAAGCAAATGTCAATTTCTCGATAAGCAGGGAAAGTGTGTAAAGCACAAAACCTACACAATGTCCACATTTGCATTGACTGCATTGAAGTTTTTGTCAAAACTTTACTTTAACTCGTATTGTTTTCATTTTTCGGCATCTTTGCCTAAAAATTCTGATCGCCTAGTTGCCTGAATCAATTTGCTTAGTAAAGTTAAATAACGGTAATACTTTTGATCTGCAAAGAAATTATATTTCGCTTAGAAATTATTTAATTCAATGTAAAATCCTCTTTTGGCAACACTTTCTTTGAACACAATGAGGATCATTTCTTATCAACCACGCATACATGCCACATGCCACTTCACCTCTTGCCGTCACTTTCGTAAAAAAAAGTTGTTTATGAAATTCGGCAGCAAAACTGGAAGTTCATTCATAATTTCCACTAAATTCCCAATGTGTAAAATTCGGCTGTCCGTCGTCGTTAGAGCGAGCAAGTCATACACTCGTTTTGCTATCTCTGTCTGACAAGAATTTTCCGCCAATTATTAATAGAAATTATTTTTTGAAAGCTTAGCGTGAGCGGGCTTCGGTCTCTTTTTATATTTAATACTCTCTGCTTGATATATTTAATACTCTCTGATTCTTACATTTATTTTATTATTTTAAGATACTTTTGCATGGTTGTTTTAATAAAATGAATTACTGTATAGATTTTAGTTGCCAAAAGTAAAGAATAAAAGATTTTATAAGCATATAAAAATTGGGCAGAATGTGTTTCATTATTTTTAATCTTAAATTGCTCGAAAACCATTCTACTTGCTAAGATACCACTTTATAGGTTGAATAGAGGGATGTTAAGGTAATTCACACAAAAAATTTGAGATCGATCACACATACAGTTTTTGTGTAAATTGCATAAATATGTCAGAAATGACTATTCTTAGCACTTTTTCTCAAATAACATAAAAACGATTCGACTCGCCATTAACTGAATTTTAAAGAAGGATATCACAGAAATATTGTGCAAAAATTTCAAGACGATTACACATACAGTTTTTGAGAAAATCTACAAAATATGTCAAAATGACAATTTTTTTGTCTTATTCGGTAATTTACATTAAATAGGCTTAACTCGATGAAAAACGAATTTATACACTTGCGATGTTCACGCATTTCTCGTTAACCTATGAATGTATGGAAATATGAACGTTAACGACGAAAATGCGTGAGCACTTTTTTTTGACCGTCTCGTTAAAGTTGTGAGTTCTCTTCTTCTTATATAAGCAAACGAAAAACTAAATTCAGTTCAATTGGACGAAAAAAACTAAATAAAATTAAAATGCCGCAAAATAACATGAAAGATTAATTATTGGAATATAGAATTAATCAAGTTATGCGTGTAATTGAGTTTTTGGGAGGTAAAAATGTTAATATATGCATGGATAAAGAAGGAATTAATTATTGTGTTGACATTGTGCATAAATGTAAGTCTTAAGGGAGAAGTTGAGTAAAAATTGGATGAGTTTATGTACGACATTATTGACATACAATTGTACCATCGATTGACAAAGTCGAAGACCCCAGAGAGTATTATATATAACAAGAGAGCGAAGCTCGCTCACGCAAAACTTTCGGTTTTTGAAAATGCCGAATAGACCGAGAGTGGGAAACTGAGCGAAAGAGCATACATGTATGTCTTATTCACTCGGCTTGGAATTGTTGACAGTTTTCCGATTTTGTTTACTTTTGAGATGTTGTCACGTTTCATTTGCTTGTGCGCCGTGGACTTTTGTTTTGATTTTGATTTTCATATTTTGAAAGTCAGGACGAACATTTTATATTCAATTATTTCAGCAATTTTTATAATTTACGAAAATAATGGGGTTTTCAACATTTTATAACTAATTATATGAAAATTTTATATTTTTCATCAAATTTTTATTAACATGCCAATATAAATAAAATTTTAAAAATCCCAAAATTGAATTTTTTACAATCAAAAGTATTATCAGCATTTTAACATGTCAATATCAACTAATTTATCATGAAGTCTGAATATAGGCAAACAATTCGAATTTTATAATGATGGTATCAGGATAACATGAATTTAAGCAGCAAAACAATACAATTTGCATTTGCAAAATAGTTAGCTTATGGTTGAGAAGGGAAAAGGGGTATATGTGTGTGCCAAGGCTACGCACAGGAATCAAATGTAAAACTGTCAATTGTGGATGCGATCTGCAAAGAGGTACATACGAAGAAAGACACAAAACTGTGCGTTGACATAGTGTAAAGGACTCCCGGTTCTACCCGGTTCAAAGGCTGGGAATAGCTAGCCGACAGAGTCCGTTTTACATAAATTTATTCGATTTATATAAAAGACCCTGCGTAAATCAGTAACGTTACCTTTCGTTTTGCCTGAAATCCAAACTTAAGATAAGTGGAGAAGAAAGAGGTTGACGTTCGGTTCAACAAAACAATTTTTACTTCAAAAGGGAGAAGCGATCGGAAAGATCAGATGTTTCTAGCTTATAACTAGAGCAAGAAGACCCTATTTCCTACCTTGCTTATAACGACTTACGGGGTATGGTACAAAGTATAACTTAAACGCTAGACTTAGCTGTAATCTTTCCTCCAGTTGCTGCTGCGGGGTGGTGCGTTCTCCCTCGACGCTCGTTCCACGATTTGCTCGGTCAAGTGCTAACGCACTTCTTGCTGATTGCTGGACGAGATCGGCGTCTGACGAGGCGTAGGAAAATGGTGTTGCTGTCGTAGCTGCGCGAGATGGCTATGCCAAACGCGTTGTAGCGGCCGTATGCACCGTAGCACAATGTGGGTTTCACACACTCGAGATATATACTTATGACGACTCGGCCGACGGGGAAGTAGCGTTTCTTATTCGTATGTCGTACTTATTCACGCGAGACTTTCCTCCATTTGAACCGCAAGAACTCAAACAAAAACGCGGAGTCGACTTTTACTGTCTCCGTTGGTGACCCGTACCAGACTGCCCAATTTGTGCTCAACCAACTCGCTGTCGCCTTTCTACCGCTATTCTGTCCAACGGTATCCTTCCAAGGCCTTGAGACCGGTCATTCACCTCAAACGGTACATTTTCGTTTTCCAATGCACTCTGTCGCATTGAAATCCGCCAACAACCACTGTGCATACCTCCACAGCCGTCAGCTGATCGCGGCTGTTACAAAGCAACTCTGTTTTCCGGTTCACAAGCTATTAACAGCGACAATGACACGGCCACTAATTGGCCTGGTATGTTATGTGGTGAGGGGTGAATCCACTATGGAATTCGCCCCCTCACACTTCACTCTCCAATGTCCCTCGACGCCGCACCAAACCCCGATTTCCTCCACCACCCCATTCGCCGGATTAAATCTAACCTACTTCTACATAATGAAATATTAGATTTATAGATTTATTGATTTTTCCATTTTAATTTTCGCATTATTCTTTTTTTTTTTTTTTATCTAATCATCAAAAAAAAAGAAACATTTTCATTCTTCTTATTCTTCCCTTGTTTCTTCTTTTTTTTCCTCTGTCTTTTTTTTTTTTTATTTTACACAAACTAAATAAATTTATTTTTTTATATATACTATACAAAATAAAGGTTTTCACTCATATAATATACAAAATAATATACAAACTAAATAACATTTTTTTTTATATATAATATACAAAATAAACGTTTTCACTTATCTTAATTTTTATTTTTACATTTTATACAAACTAAATATTTTTTTTTTTTGTATGTAATATACAAAAAAAACGTTTTCATTTATCTTAATTTCCTTTTTTTTTTTTAGACAAACTAAATATTTCTTTTCCATTCTTTCCTTTCCTTTTCTTTTCCTTTTTTTTTTTGTTTCTTTTTTTTTTATATATACATATAAATTAACATTTTCTTTTTTCCTTTCGTTTTCCTCCATTCTTTTTTTTTATATATACATATTCAAAATAACCTTTCCTTTCTTTTCCCTTTTTCTTCCATACTTTCTCTCCTAAACATTCTCTCTTTCTTCTTCCCTGCTCCAATGCCTTCCTACTTCCTCAACACTAATACCCTAATCACAAATATTTCTCAAAGTTGTCTTTTTTCCCAAACGAACAAAAAATCAATAGTTCGCTAACAAATCCTCAATCTTCTATGTCCTCACAACACACCACCGGGTTCTGCTTACGCACAAACCGCCGCCACACCGACATCCTGTGTTTCCTATCCATCCTGTGTTTCCTAACTCCATGTCCTTATGTTTTTCATCAAAAGATTTGACCCACCCAGGTGTTGAGGCGACCGCCTTTTCAACTACGCGCGCGTACACACTGGCGGCGAGCCCGATTCGTCGCACAAACCCTCGACGCCTCATGCGGACCTGCTGCAACGACGCGAGTCGCTCAGATAGCGCCTGGACTTGTTGTTCGGGCCTCTCCAGGATATTCTTGGCCTGAGACTCCTCCAGGATGCTCTTGAGCTGAGGGTCCCTTTCAAAAGTTAATCTCCTCCTGCCCGGCATGTCGACGCTTCTGAACAGAGGAAAAAAAATGCACCATATGAGAACGGATACTCCTTGATGACCAAACTATATGCTCACCTACCTTGCTCTTAATTTCAACAACCCCGCGAACTATTCCGTCCAAATCCACTCTTATACTTTTGTCTTTTTGCATTAAATTTTCGTTCAAACTTTTTCTTCTGCAACCCACGCGCTCGCTTCGATCCACCATTTGCAATTAACCAGAGACGCTTGCGTCGCCTACGGCTACACCAATTGGTAAAATTTAGCCCTTTTTCCCACCACTAATACGCTGTGTTTCATGAGCGCGCGCACATACTAAACCCAAAAGAGTCACAGTTGACGGATGTGCGTGCGCAGACGCGGCAACACTGGTCATGCAACGCATGTGTGTTGGCGCATGTTACCAGCTAAAGTGTGTCACATTTGACGCATGTGTGTGCGCCGACGCGGCATCACTGGTCATGCAGCGCATGTGTGTTGACACATTTTACCAACTAAAGTGCGTCACATTTGACGCATGTGTGTGCGCCGACGCACAGAGGGGCCTCAGATACATTCAGCTTGCAAAAATCAAAAAATTAATGAACGCTTTTGGTAAAACAAATAAATGGATAGATAATTTTCCAGAGATTAAGGAAATATTAACCTTAAAAAAATCGGAATTAAAGTTTGGAAGATATCGCCAATCAAAGTTGACCCTTTTTCCAACTTTTAATAACATAATAAATTTTTTGCAAATTCGGCATCTTTGAGTTGGAATAGCAACGAAACTATAACAGAAATCATTATCAAATTAATTTATATTGTTAGGTAGCCATATTATAGTGTTAAATCATAAGCATCAAGTCTTTTGCACGTGTAGTTTTTTAGTGGGAGTTGTTTTTCAAACTATCTATTTTTAAGGTGTTTTTCAACTTTAGTGGACAATAAAAAAAATATACCCAAAAATACCTCTCCCAAATTTTCAAAATATCTTTATTATATATTATTTTACCTATGTTCATATCCTACTTCGTCCGGATTCGGTTTTTATAATAAAAAAACTGTCGCAACCTCGCACAAAAATCAACAAAAAAGGCGCTGCCACGGGTATAAGAAGAAGAATGCTTAGTAGATAGATTCGGTGCTACAGCTTTAATATGTTAATAAAGTGAACAAATTTTGTTAAAGCAAGCAACCTTTTGTATTTTGCAATGCTGCTGGTGGGTAAAATTGATCGTAGACGGTGTAAAGGGGGGCAAAATGTCTAAATTTCCTACATTTTGTATGACAGGTGCCAGTTCCAGTGGTTCGATCTCAATGATACTTATAGGTAATTGGCCTGAGTACAAAGGAAGACTACGTTTTAAATTTAAGCCCTCTATGTTGAAAATTAAAAAAGTTTTCCATTCAACGACTTATATCTGCTTCTCTTCCTCTTCTTCATTTCGTATGGTAGGTACCAGTTCCAATTGTCCAATCTCAATGAAACTTTCGGACATTTGATCTGGCTACCTAAAACTTCTAGTTGTGAAATTTCAGCCGTCTATCTTCAAAAACAAAAAAGTTTTCCATACAACGAATCAAGATTTGTTCGTTTTTCTCCTTCTTTTCGTATGGGGGCTAAAAGTTCCAATAGTCCGATCATGCCGATTCCGACATATGAGTTGATCGCACAGAAAAGAAGACTCTGTGCAAAATTTCAGGTCGATAACTTCAAAATTGTGGGAGATATTGTTTAAGTACTGATAGACATGCAGACGGACGGACGGACATGGCTATATCAACTCGTCTTGTCATACTGATAAAGTATATATATACTATGTACAGTTGAAAATTTCTAAGTTTACAAAAAATGGAAAACTAGCCATTTTCTGAAGCTAAAGCTGCACTGGAAACAAATTCTGACTTTGACAACCTACTATGCTGCTCCCAGATATCGTAGCGTATTGAACGATACCTTGTTTTAAAGCCTTCTCTTTTAAATAAAACTTATTTCATGCTATTATCTTTATTCATTTAGAAGATATGATTTTTGCTAACATGTGCTTTGCCCACAATATTATCGTGCATTTTACAAAAACAAAATAAAGGTTTAAACGAAAGTGACGCGTGTGAGAACAATCGATCAACCATTATATTATTTGTTTTTTTATTGTTTTTGCCGCGGCAAGTTGACCAAATTTTTGTGTGCGTACAGCGCAAGGTTTCTGAACGTAAGTGACTATTATAATATATCAATACGTGCAAATCAGCGAACGTGGAAAATTAATACATTTCCAAACAAATTGCAGAAACAGCTTTCGTTTGTCGCTCGGTGGTACGGAATTCCTTTGGTTTATCAAAGAATCAATTGTATGCGAAATGTCGAACGTACGGTAACATCTATAAAACAATGTAGTACGACTTGTTTTATAGATGTTACCGTACGTTTGACTTTTCGCATACAATTGATTCTTTGATAAACCAAAGGAATTCCGAAGTTGTTTGCCCATATTAAACGATGCGATAAACGAGAAGACCAGAAGCCACCAGAGAGGGTTTCCAAATGCACAAAATTGCGTAACCGCAATTAATGAGTAAAGTGGAAAACAACCCAGGTGACATCATGAATATGTGTCACTGGTATTTAGTTGTCTTTAGTATGACCTTCATAACCATTTTCATCAACATTTCTTCTGAAACTGGTTACCGTTTAGAAAAACGAAAACTTAGAGGCAGGCCCCAACAAAACCGATATCTTCTGGAATTTAAAAAAAAAACTACTACAACGACGTACGATTTTGCGCAAAACAACATTTTGCATAGCCGGCCGTAGAGGTCTATCAGGTTTGACTCTGAGGTTGTATATTCGTATAAAATTTCACCTTACTAAAGTCTTCTCCTTTTCAGATAACAGCTGACCTAATTATAAGTTATATGACTATGCTAGTTTTAAGATAACAACTAATTGTAGTAGCCTATAAGCTCCAACTGTACCTAGTTGGTTAATTCCCTCTTCTCCTCCTCCCCTCTCCACAATAGACTGTCCGTCCGCAAATAGCTTCAGCTCACTCACGTGTGCTGTACGCGTCCGCGACCGTCTACCAATTGTACTTTTCAACTCTGCGATCACCGGTGACACATAACCGATCACCTGGTACGGCCCATCGTACTTCGGCTCCAATTTGGCTGCAAAATTTTCACTTGCTTTAGATAGGTGATGTTGCTTCACAAGCACCTTCTGACCGACTTCAGGCCTCCATTCGCGTCGTCGTAAATTATAGCTTCTCGATGGTCCTGGGTAGCATTCGACTGAGATTTTTTTAAGATTTCGAAAATCTCACTCATCTTTGCCTGATGCTCACTGGCCCCTTCCGCAACGCGACCTGACCCTATAGCGACTTCGTCGAACAATGCCTTCGGCAGCCTCGGCTCCCGCCCCTGCGCCAAAAATGCTGGCGTATAACCGGTGCTGTCGGCCATACTGGTGTTTATTGCTAGCGTAAGTTCTGGGATGTATTCATCCCACCGACGCTGCTCCCCTTCCGCAAATTGCGCAATCATTGTCTTCACTGTTGGATTTGTTCGTTCAGTCCGGTTTTCCTGCGGCGTGTATGGGGCAGTGAATTGGTGGCGCACCCCCATGTCCCCGAGGAATCTCTTAAACGACCTACTTGTGAACTGGGCGCCATTGTCCGTCACCATCACATTCGTTACTCCAAAACGTGCCAAAATTTTGTCTCTAAAGGCCTTCTGCAAATTTTCAGTCGATGCTTTGCGCAACGGAGCCATCTCTACCCATTTGGTAAATTTGTCTACGAATACAACCAGCATAGTGTTACCGTGTACCGATCGTGGCAGTGGTCCGAAAAAATCTGCGCAAAGTATCGCTCATGGTTCGTTGGGCAATTGAGTCCACATTTTCCCTGACACCTTTTGTTGCCCCGTCTTGAACTTCTGGCAGGATACGCATTTTGCGACGTAATTTCTCACATCTCGAAACAACCCCGGCCAGTAATACAGCCGCGCAATTGTTTTCCGAACCCCCAAGTGACCCGCCGTTACCGCATCATGATTTTCGTTTAACACTCGGTCTCTCAGTGGCTCGGGGACGCACAACTTCCAGTCCGGTCCCCCCTCCTCCCCCAATCGTCCTGGTATATACCGGTACAAATGTCCGTTTGCGACCATGAAGTCGGGGTATCGTTCAGGGTATTTTCCGACGTCCCAGATCTTTGCGTCCGTCCATGCGCACGTCTGTTTGTCATCTACTGTCGCCCTATACAACGTATCCAGCGGCTGCCGCGATAGTGCGTCGGCCACGACGTTCAATTTTCCTTTGCGATATTCAACATCGAAAGCATACTGCTGCAGTTCTAATGCCCAGCGGGCAATTCGGCCGGAGGGGCTTTCAATGCTGTTCAATCATTTTAGTGCTTGGTGGTCCGTAACGACAGTAAACCTATAACCTTCTAAGTAGGGTCGTAACTTCTTTATCGCCCAGACTATCGCCAGGCATTCCTTCTCTTTGCAGCATAAACATTTGCGAGAAGTCCGGGCATGCCAACACTGGCGCCTCCATCAAACGTCTCTTGAGTTCATCGAACTCAGTTTGATGCTCGACTTTCTACCGTGATGTTCATTGTTGCCTTTGAAAAATTCTCTACAAACCGCCTATACCACGACACCACCCCCAAAATCTGCCGCACCCCTCGCAAGCTGGTTGGAGGTTTTAATTGTCGCAGCTATTTTATCAGGGTCAGTTTTGATACCGGCCTCACACACCACATGCCCTAAATACTTAATCTCCTGCTTGAAAAAATTCAGACTTTTCCCTATTCAGTTTAAAAATTCGCCGCTCTCAATCTCCTAAACACCTCGCGTAAGTTTTTCATATGTTCCTCTAAAGAGCTCCCCGTGACAATTATGTCATCGAGATATGCAAACGCATGCGGCTCCATCTCAGCGCCAATCACCTGATCTAGGGCGCGCTGAAATGTCGCCGGTGCGGAGTGCCAACCGAACTGCATCACTTGCCTCTTCCAGGCACCGTGAACGCAGTACATGGTTTGCTTGCTTCTTCCACCGGTATCTGCCAATAGCCATTTTTGAGATCCAGACTGCTAATATATTTAGCGTTCCGCAGCCGATCTAAAATATGGTTAATCCGCGGAAAAGGGTTCGCATCAGGAACTGAATTTGCGTTAAGTTGACGATAATCGACGCACATACGCCAGGTCCCATTCTTCTTCTTTACTAGCACAATGGGTGCACTGTGAGGACTTACTGACGGTTCGATGCAGTCACCCGCAAGCAACTCGTCCACCTGCGCATTAGTGATTGCCATCATGGCCGGGTTAGACGTCCCCGTCAGGCCCTCAAACTTCTGAAGTTCGACCTCCAGAAATTTTTCTACCCCCCGCAAATCGTTCTCCATTTTGATACCTCGTGCAATACATGCAGCACGAACGCGGCGAAGATGGGCAGGTCGTCTTTGTCTTATCTTACGCTTGGGTACGACGACGTCCGTCCCCTCACGGGCGTCGGCACATTTTGTTCTAGGTCGCTTCGTACGCTGCGGCTTCGGCATCGATATTTCGCGGCCGTTCTCGGAGTCCAGTACACCCTCGTTTGACGTGGGCATCCTGCGCTGGTCGCTCCCATCGCTTATCTTCCCCCATCTCGGGTATACCGCACCCTCCTAAAGCGGACGACACCATGACTGGCGTTCGGCACTGAGGCTCCATGACCAACTTATGCCCATTAGTTTCGCGTGTCTGTACCACTTCTTCGCCACACTTCAGTTCAGAACCTATTCGCTTTAGAAAGTCCATGCCCAGGATCAGATCGTCTATCATTTCGTACAAGGTGAGCAAACCCACGGCACACGACCTTGAACCCAACGCGACCTGCGCGTGGACAACCTTCGATATTCGGTTGTTCGCGCCGTTCGCCATGCGTACCTCCTGATTTACCCGTTCAACATTCTCACCATTTTTGAAATGACCAGCCAAACGCGAGCTGATGAAACTTCGCGTGGCTCCTGTATCGATGATCGCCTCAATCAAGACGCCATCGAGAGTGACCAGGGCTTGCAGCCCGGCCTCTCTGACTTGTAGAGTCTCTAATTTGAGTCCCCCTGCGGAGGCGGAAGCTCCAGACGAGGAAGTTGCCTGGACTCCGACGGGCCTCGTCCCGATCGGGGTCCTTGACCGTTTCCCGCCCGCCCGCAGCAATCGCGGGTATGGGTCCCCCTTTTCCCACAATCCCAGCAAAACGTCACGAACGCATTTCGACATTCCTTGGACCAATGCCCGTCCTGTCCACAACGCCGACAAGCGGTGTGCGGGTTGATCGGCCGCTCCGACACCGGAGTCACCTGACGCTGTGAGTTTCTCCTATTCTGTACCCCATTTCGGACGGGGTTTGTTTCGCGCCGGCGTACCTCTTCGAACTCATCCGCCAATTCCTGCAGCTCCTCCAGCGTGCTAAAACATCTCCTTAGTGCATAGTATTGATACTCGCACCGGCTGTTCTCGTAAATGTGTTTCAGCTGTTGCTGTCGAGTTAGCTGCGAATGTTTCATAAGGTGCTTCATGTCCAAAATGTAGCTCGCAAACAACTCATCCGGCCCCTGCAACCTACCCCGTAACTCCCATTCTAAGTCTTCCGCGATGCTACGCGACACAAAGAACTTAATAAAGTCGGCCTTAAAATCAGCCCAGGTGTCCCACAAATACCACGTCTGGGCCCTGCCTTCCAGCAGTTCGGGCACGATAAGTGGTAGCTGGTCCTGCGGTATTTGTCGCCTCCTGGCCTTACTCTCAACCACATCCAGGAACTGTAACACGTCCTGCTGACCATCGAACCGGATCTTCCACTTGTCAGTTTCGTGGAAATGGGCGATGTTCCCGGCTATGGGACCCCCTCGGGCCGTCTCTATTTCCCGACTATCCCTAAAGGACACCCTTGGCATCGTTCGGCGACTGCTTCTGCCGGACGCCTCTAGGCCGCCCGTTGCACCCACCCAATCTTCCACCCGACCCTCTTCCGACGTTTCATATCCCCCCGGTGAGCTCGAACGCGCCGCCACGCGCGAGGCACCGTTCTGTGGGACAGTGAGCGTCGCCGGCTTACTGTCCAACCCCTCATCCCTGAAGTCTTGAGTTGGTGTCTCCGTCGCCGGAGCGGTAGGAGATTTCGCCGGCGGCGGCCGAGTGTGCAAAGTGGACAACTCCTCCAGCCGCGTCAAGGATGCCGCATCATGGCCCCCTTCGCTAAGAAATTTAGAGAACCGTTCTTCTACCGAACCGTATGCTGCCTGGTCAAACTCCTCCAGATAAGCTATCAGCTCCTCCTTCCGCAGGCTCCCCACAAACGAAACCTTAACCATTTTGTCACGATCCTTACGAGTTTCTATTGTTATTATTATTTCTCTTTTTTTTTTTTGGTTTTTTTTTTTTGGTTACTTTTATTTCTTTTCTTTTTTTTTTGTAAATTTTTTTTCCCCTTAACGGGTCTCCCCAAGTTGACCTGCACTGCTTTCCAACGTGAACCTAAATGCTCCCTTTCTAACCTAACTCAACATAACGTTGCCAATCCACCCAGGGTCCCTGCTCGGGCGCCAATGTAAAGGACTCCCGGTTCAATGGCTGGGTGTAACTCGCCGACAGAGTCCGTTTTACATAAATTTATTCGATTTATATAAAAGACCCTGCGTGAATCAGTAACGTTACCTTTCGTTTTGCCTGAAATCCAAACTTAAGATAAGTGGAGAAGAAAGAGGTTGACGTTCGGTTCAACAAAACAATTTTTACTTCAAAAGGGAGAAGCGATCGGAAAGATCAGATGTTTCTAGCTTATAACTAGAGCAAGAAGACCCTATTTCCTACCTTGCTTATAACGACTTACGGGGTATGGTACAAAGTATAACTTAAACGCTAGACTTAGCTGTAATCTTTCCTCCAGTTGCTGCTGCGGGGTGGTGCGTTCTCCCTCGACGCTCGTTCCACGATTTGCTCGGTCAAGTGCTAACGCACTTCTTGCTGATTGCTGGACGAGATCGGCGTCTGACGAGGCGTAGGAAAATGGTGTTGCTGTCGTAGCTGCGCGAGATGGCTATGCCAAACGCGTTGTAGCGGCCGTATGCACCGTAGCACAATGTGGGTTTCACACACTCGAGATATATACTTATGACGACTCGGCCGACGGGGAAGTAGCGTTTCTTATTCGTATGTCGTACTTATTCACGCGAGACTTTCCTCCATTTGAACCGCAAGAACTCAAACAAAAACGCGGAGTCGACTTTTACTGTCTCCGTTGGTGACCCGTACCAGACTGCCCAATTTGTGCTCAACCAACTCGCTGTCGCCTTTCTACCGCTATTCTGTCCAACGGTATCCTTCCAAGGCCTTGAGACCGGTCATTCACCTCAAACGGTACATTTTCGTTTTCCAATGCACTCTGTCGCATTGAAATCCGCCAACAACCACTGTGCATACCTCCACAGCCGTCAGCTGATCGCGGCTGTTACAAAGCAACTCTGTTTTCCGGTTCACAAGCTATTAACAGCGACAATGACACGGCCACTAATCGGCCTGGTATGTTATGTGGTGAGGGGTGAATCCACTACGGAATTCGCCCCCTCACAATAGGTTGTGGATGAGAAGAAAAAAGAGAGACATTGGCAAAGTATAGTTTGTGTGTGCCGTAGCCACGCAAAGAATCAAATATCAATTTCTGGATAAGCAAGGAAAGTGTGTAATGCACAAAACCGGTTTGGCTCGTGTGACTGATCTATGATGCCTAGTGCGAAGAGGCAGGGAGGTCGCCAACAACAAACAACAAATACAATACGCACATACTTACATATATGCTCCACTTCACCCTTTCTCTACATTGCTTTGACTGTCTTGCTTTGAGTGTAGTTTGTTGATGCGGCGGGCGAAGAGACGAATAAGGAAGAAAGCAAAGAACATTCTGATATTTTCGGCTGGCGCAAAAATTTTAGCAACAACAATGACAATGCGTACACACTTATATGCCCCACTGCACCCTTTGTCAAAATTTGCATAGTCTGCCCTGCTTTAGATGTGGAGCAGAGGGGGTAAGTGTGTGTGGGTAACTTGCTTTTTCTTTGACTTTTTGATATTGTTGATCTTCCTGACATTCATGATCACCTAGTTGCCTGAATCAAATTTGACAATTTATTTTGTAAAATTGTCAATATGAAGCGACGGAACTTGATCAGTTCTTTCTTCATATTTAAAAATATGTACATGCCCTTCTTCTTCTTCTTTTTTCCACACTTTCTTTGAATAAAATAAGAAAAGTTTTTTAGCAACCTCACAAACTTGACCTTACCCCACTTCACCTCTTGCCATTACAATTTATAAACAAATGTTGTTTATGAAATTCGGCAACAGAGCTGGAAGTTCATTGATAATTTCCACTAAATTCCCGGTGGTAGTAGTTGTCTGTCCGTCGTCGTTAGAGCGAGCCAAACATACATTCGTTCAGCTGTCTCTGTCGCGACAAAACTTTTCCGCAGATTATTAGTAGGAATTATTTTTTGAAAGCTTAGCGTGAGAGGCCTTCGGTCTCTTGTTATATTTTAATACTCTCTGGTTTCATCGAGTTTCAAATCACACCCATGCTAAAGAAGTTTCACTTCAAAAACACAAAAACACAAGCAATGTGTATGTACGCATAATTTTTTGTCAAAACTTTACTTTAACTCTTATTGTTTTCATTTTTCGGCATATTTGCCTAACAATTCTGATCGCCTAGTTGCCTGGATCAATTTGCTTAGTAAAATTGCTTTTGATCTGCAAAGAAATTATATTTCGCTTAGAAATTATTTAATTCAATGCAAAATCAAATTAAACGCAAGTTTTTTTTCTATACTTTTCCTCGCTAAGCAATATAATCAAATTTTGTTCAGTCAATCAAACTCAAACTAAAGTCAAACTTATCTCTGTATTATAAAAGTTACATTCGCTTAGCTTAAGTAAAATATACTTTATAGGGATAAGCATAAATGACTAAATAAATTAAGCACACTGCACTTGGTTAGTTAAATAATTCATTTTCATTGTTCAAATCTAAATTTACAACGTGCGCATACCCGCCCTACTTCTTTTGTCTATACTTTCTTTGAAACGTTTCTTAGCAACCAAGCATACTCCCCACATGCCACTTCATCTCTTGCCTACACTTTTCGTAAGCAAAATTTGTTTAAGAAATTCGGCAACAAAGCTGGAACTTCATTCATTTTTTACACTAAATTCCCAATGTGTAGTAATTGTCAGTCCGTTGTCGATAGAGCGAGCAAGAATTACATTTGTTTTGCTGTCTCTGTCTGACAAGAGTTTTCCTCTTTCAATTATTCGACATTATTTTTTGAAATATCTGCGTGAGCGAGTTTCGGTCTCTTGTTATATTTAATACTCGTTTAACGATTGAAGTAAATTCTAATAAGTTAGTAACCTTTGACCGTTCCTTGAGGAAGCCATGCTGAGACAAATTTAGAAGTGATGGCACGAAGTGCTGTAACTGTTCCGTGATGATCTGTTCAAATAGTATTGGAATAGCACACAGTTTAGCAATGCCTCTGTAATTAGAAATATCTACCTTACTGCCTTTTTTGTAAAGGGGTAAGACTCTTTCCATATGGTGGGGACAATAGAATTTTAAGCGACATGTTGAAGGGCGTACATAATGGATTAAACAACATCTCAGCGCAGTGCTTTAAAACGCAACTAGGAATATTATCTGGACCAGCAGTAAAAGATGCTTTAATTAATTTCAAGTGTCTAAGAACTGACTCATTTTCAATAACTGGCACATTGATATGAGTCCTATCATTGATGAAGTATGGATAAGTTACGTTTTTGTATGAATAGTTGTTATAGGTGCTTTGGAAAAATTCAGCAAAGAATTTTAAATAAATTTGAATTAGACTTGAATTTGATCATATTAATAATTTTTTTTGGATCGCGGTATACATACATATATTGGATTTTAATTTAATTAAATATAAATCATAATTTCTTTTTTTACTTAATGTGCATCTATAGCGAACTGTTGTATAGTTTGCATAATCAATAAGACAACCGGTTCTCTTATATCTTTTGAATAATCTTTTTATATTCTTGCAAGAGTATATTAACTTTGTCATGAAGTTTGCAACGCAGAGAAGGAGACTCTTGATCAGCTCGACGAGACGAGTTCATATAGCCATGTCCGTCTGTCCGTCTGTCTGTTTCAATGCGAACTCCTCCTAAAGTTTTGAAGTTAGCAAAAAAATTTAAACGCAGAAAATTTTCTTTTCCTTTCAGGCAGTTTATATGTAGAAACCAGCTTGTTGGGAATACTATAGCATATAGGTCCCATAGAAACAATCGGTAAAAAATTCGGTTTTAATTTTAAAAACTTTTTTGTTCTTAAATATAAACCATATAAAACTTTTCAGTTACACGTTTTTATGAATCCTTGACCATATTTCTAAGTTTCGTAAAAATCGGACATAAGGGCGTAGTACCGCCCATGTAGAGAAAAACTTTAAAATTTGATTTCTCTGTAAGCCTACGAGATATAAGATCGCAAAATGAAGTGTATAATAATTGCAATGTATTTGTTAAAAAAATTAGAAAATGGGCGGGGCTACGCCCTTTTATCTTTATAAAACTGTAAGACAGATTTTCCAATAAGAATACTCGAGAAAATGCTTGCAAGAGTATATAAGTTTCAGCAAAGATGAAAATAGCTCCCTTACTGGTTTTTAAATTCTTTAGTCGAGCTAATTCCTTTGAAAACCACGGAGCTTTATTTGATTGTGAAAGTATCTTAACTCTTGGTACGCAGAATTGAAACAGATTGATGTTAGTAAGTGTAGTGTAATTGTAAGCTCCAACGTTGGGTGGCAAGAGTCTTCAGGTTGTGATATTGGAGGGGTCTGCAAAGCGATGCACCCTCAATGTTGTTTATGAAAACAAGATCTAAAATCATGTTACACTCCGTATAATGACGGTAACGGTAGCAGTAAACAGATAACAGATACGACAATGGAAACAATAATTACCGAAGATATGATAGGTCAAACAACCGAGGAGGATATAACCAAGGAGAATATAACCAAAGAGGATATAACCAAGATGGACATAACCAGGTAGGATATAGCCAAGGAGGATATAACCAAGAAGGATATAGCCAAAGAGGATATTACCAAGGAGGGTATAATCAAGGTCGAGATGGACAATATCAACAAGGCCAGCAACAGCAACAACAACCTACTATGTACAGAGAAGCAATGATGCCACCCAACCAAGAACGAAATAACAATGTATCCTTCCAAACGAAATTTTCAAAGGAACTTCACAAACCACTCGCCCGAGGAACCAATATTTCCACAATGTAGACACACCTGAACCAGATGCTGAATGCAACGTCATCAATGACGAAAATTTTTGGGAACATGCCTCAGCGAGCCCACAGGGTACGTAGATGTTAACAAACATGGCACAACCTTGCCATTCACAACCATAAACGCATCTACAGAGAATCCACTGAAAATATTGATTGATACTGGAGCATCAGTATCGTTTATAAACCCAGACATAATTCCAATTAACAAACAAGAAATTTTAAATAAACCTGTAAAATTTTAATAAATCCTTTACCTCGTTTATGCGAGAACCTTAAAGCGCTTTAACTCAATGCGCACTAACTAAAAACGCATGCATAAACGCCTTAATGCGCATTAGCGTAGAGCGCTTTTTAAAAGCGACTTAACAGAGTTAAACCGCTTTAAGAGTACCGCATAAACGCGACATTCGTTAATGCGCATTAAAAATCAGCTGGTACCGAATGTGTCAAGTGGTCAGTGATGCTATATTGATGAATTAATATAATTTTTTTAATTGTAAATTTTTTTTTTAGCTCTGTTTTTCTATTATATTGCGAAAAAAACACTTTTAAACATTTCTAAAAACTTATATTGCGATTATCAATTCATATTTTATTCAATATATGTCATTTTTACATATAAAGATATTCTTGAAAATAAACATTATTCAGTTGTATTCTTATGGCAACACTGTTTTGTTTTGTTTTGATCAGCTGTTCATCATGACAGCTCTTAAAGCGCATTAAGCTAAAGCGCTTTAAGGCTCTCGCATAAACGCTGCGTTTTTAGTTAGTGCGCATTGAGTTAAAGCGCTTTAGCTGTCGCATAAACGAGGTACTTAATAAACACAAAATAGCAAAGAAAACGACAGTGCCTATTTTCAACGAATTTAGGGTAAAAGGAAACATAGATTTCTTATTATTTAAATTCCATGCATATTTTAATAGGTTGTTAGGTGTAGATGCATTGGCATATCAATCTAAATACTTGCCAAATACAAACGCCACATGCATCTATTCCTATACATATCCGGAAAAATACTAGTTCACTGGTACGCACTTTAAAAAAAAAATTGTACCTATCCCCGTAAATATAACAGATGATTAACTCATAGTAGAAACAACAAACATAAAACCCAAGCTACAAACTTCAAGTGGCCTTTATCATGCCACAAACAACAAGGCGAATATCGAAGTCACAAACTATTCATTGGATGATTAAATATCTTGAGCATATAATGAAGAGGAACAAAATAGGCGAAGTAGTTTTCAGGAAAAAAACCGAAAAAACAAAATACCCCCAAGGTTTTCGAAACAGACAGTTAAGCAAAACAAGATAAACACTATTCTTACAAACAAAAAGCAAACCAGTAAGGGCGCTATTTTCAGCTTTGCTGAAACTTATATACTCTTGCAAGCATTTTGGGCACGCGCACACAGAGAGCTGAAAGCGGAGCTGATTGCTGAGCTGAAAACTGAGCTGAAATTTTTCATACAAAAGCAGGCTGATTTTTCAGCTCTGTGTGTGCGCACCTATCAGCTTAGTATTCAGCTCAGCGCGGTTTGATCGAAAGATTTTTCAGCTAGCTGATTTTGTGTAATGACAGTTATCTCATAGAAAACAAAAATTAAATTGTCTCATTCGTTTTGGTTGAATTAAACAACCGGTCACACATGGCAATTTAAACAGCTACCACCGTTTGCCAAATCGAAACATAAAGAAAAGTGGTCTGAGCGTTTTCGGTCAAAGTCAATGTTGGCTAGAACCCAAAAATTAATAAAAAATTCTTCAATCAATGCATTGTGAAGGACTGACTAGTCAAATATCATTTCCTCAAGTGACCTCAATTTTTTGCATTAGATGTCCGATTTTGCTAATTATGTAATCAAAAGTTTCGATTTTCATGCGTATACATAAAATTTGGGTATTCGCGTAATTGATTGTAGATATGGTAATGAAATTCGCCTAAGCTAATGTTATGTATCCAAAGTTTGCGTTTAGTTTGATTCCGTTTTTTTTGTATTTGAGTTGTTTTTTCGGTGGTTAAAAATTTACTCAATCGTGAAGACAACATGATGATAGAAAACACAAATCAAAAAATAATTTAACTTAGTTCACCTTTAACATAATCCAGAGAGTATAAAAATATTTTTATACTCTCTGCAGCAATCAGCTCCGCTTTCAGCTTTCTGTGTGCGCGTGCCCTTTCTCAAGTATTCTTATTGGAAAATCTGACTTACAATTTTCCAATAAGAATCATATACGTTTATAAAGATAAAGGGGCGTAGCCCCGCCCATTTTCTATTTTTTTTATCAAATACATTGCAATCATTGTACACTTTATTTTTCGATCTTATATCTCGTCGGCTAACAGAGAAATCGCGGTGCCACGCCCTTATGTCCGATTTTTACGAAACTTTGGAATATGGTCAAGGCTTCATAAAAACGTGTAACTGCAGAGTTTTATCTGTTTATATTTAAGAACAAAAAAGTTTTTCTAACAAAAACCGAATTTTTGACCGATTGTTCCTATGGGAGCTATATCCTATATTTATCCGATCTTCACCAAATTAACTGTGTGCCTTAATTTACGACCAAGATGTTCTTGAGGCGATAGCTTAAAAAACAAAGCGTTTATTGAGCAAAAACCTCATTTTTGACCGATCGTTCCTATGTCAGCTATATCCTTTAGTTATCCGATCATGCTGGATTTTACATTCAAGCTGCGTGCAAGGAAAAGAAAATTTTCTGCATATAAATTTTTTTGATATCTTTAAAACTCTAGGAGGAGTTCGCATCGGAACAGACAGACGGACAGACGAACATGGCTATATGAACTCGTCTCGTCGAGCTGATCAAGAATATATGTACTTTATATAGTCGGAGATGTCTCCTTCTCTGCGTTGCAAACTTCATGGCAAAGTTAATATACTCTTGCAAGAGTATAAAAATAAAAAAATCCAAACTTAGAAGAACCAAAAAAGACTCAATAAATGATAACGTTTATTATAACCAATACCTTGCATAAGCAAATAGAATCGACAAACAATACATTCCTACCAACATTTCAACAATAGACGAAAAACAAAGCTGATCTTCGCACCTTCACCAGCAAATATAGCTCCGCAAGAATCCTTCCAGCCGTCGCTTTATTCTAGGGGGGGAAGAGTTACCAACTCACCCGTCTCACTCAACATCCCTACCCTCTCCTAAGAACCCAACTCATATGTACTTACATATATATAAAGAATATAAACTCGAAAAGTAGTCGAGCTCAAATAATAATAAACGTCAGAATTATTCCGACTCTAAGACCGAACGGTTGTATTTTCTTTCTTTCCGTACCGCTTACAAACGATAACTCGCGCAATAAAAAATTCAAATTTGTGTACACAAATGAAAAACGAAAGAAATATGAAACAGGGACACGTATCACAAAATAACCAAATGTGAATACACATGTTTTGCGTGTGTAGATATCTACATAACTAGAATTTCGAAATTTCAACTTTGCCGTGGCTCAGTGGGTAGAGTGTCGGCCTCACATGCCAAACGCCGCGGGTTCAAAGTGCGTTGCTAAATATTACAAACTTTTTTTTTACTCGCTAACATGAGACTGTTTTTTTCATTTACTGCACCATCCCAATAGTATTGTGTGAAAGTTTCAAATCGATCACACGCACAGTTTTGTGCGATCGATCTCAAATTTATTGTGTGAATTACCTTAACAATCCTCTATTCAACCTATAAAGTGGTATCTTAGCGAGTAGAATGGTTTTCGAGCAATTTAAGATTAAAAATAATGAAACACATTCTGCCCAATTTTTATATGCTTATAAAATCTTTTATTTATTTTTGCAACTAAAATCTATACAGTAAGTAATTTAAATACATATTATTTTTTTCATTTTATTAAAATAAACATGCAAAAATTTCTTAAAATAATAAAATAAATGTAATAATAGCAATACACTATAAACCAAAATTTTACCGTTCCAGTGTTCAAATTTGTGTTGCTGGAACTGTGTTGCTAATTTCACGCAGCTCAGCTTGAAGCATGTTTGTTTTGAAATTTTGTGTAAGCGAAAAAATTAACGGACCACTCAAAAAATTTCAATTTTTGGACCTATTTTTGGCGGTCTGTAACTTTGTAGGTATTGGTCGAATCGACAAACTCTGAAAAAAAATGTTATAGCTTGTTACTTGGTTAATTGGAATAACAAATTGAAACCAGTAAGGGAGCTATTTTCAGCTTTGCTGAAACTTATGTACTCTTGCAAGCATTTTCTCAAGTATTCTTATTGGAAAATCTGTCGTACAGTACTGTCGTACCCAATCTGTCGTACAGTTTTTCCAATAAGAATCATATACTTTTATAAAGATAAAGGGGCGTAGCCCCGCCCATTTTCTATTTTTTTTAAACAAATACATTGCAATCATTGTACACTTTATTTTGCGATCTTATATCTCGTCGGCTAACAGAGAAATCGCATTTTTAAGTTTATCTCTATATGGGCGGTGCCACGCCCTTATGTCCGATTTTTACGAAACTTTGGAATATGGTCAAGACTTCATAAAAACGTGTAACTGCAAAGTTTTATTTGTTTATATTAAAAACAAAAAAGTTTTTATAACAATAACCGAATTTTTGATCGATTTTTTCTATGGGAGCTATATCTTATATTTATCCGATCTTCACCAGTTTTGCAGTATGCCTTAATTTAAGTCCAAGATGTTCTTGTGCAAAAAATTGAGGTGATAGCTTAAAAATTAAAGAGCTTATTGAGCAAAAACCTCATTTTTGACCGATCGTTCCTAATGCAGCTATATGCTATAGTTATCCGATCATGCTGGATTTTACATACAAACTGCGTGCAAGGGAAAGAAATTTTTGTGCATTTAAATTTTTTTGATATCTTTAAAACTCTATGAAGAGTTCGCATCGCAACAGATAGACAGACGGACATGGCTATATGAACTCGTCTCGTCGAGCTGATCAAAAGTATGTATTTACTATGTATAGTCGAAGATGTCTCCTTCTCTGCGTTGCAAACTTCACGACAAAGTTAATATACTCTTGCAATAGTATAAAAACAACAATTGAAGTACAAACAAAAAACAATTTTTATACCCTGTACACACATTGTGTATCAGGGTATATTAAGTTGTTTGAGACGGTTTGTATGTAACGCATAGAAGGAGGGGAGGGGGACCCTATAAAGTATATATATTCTTGATCAGGATGACAAGACGAATTGATATAGCCCTGTCTGTCCGTCCGTCCGTCCTCACCAATGGTTCTCGAAAACTATAAGAGCTAGAGACTTGAAATTTGGAGGATAGACTCGTGAGGTCAAACGCTAGATCAAGTTTGAAGGAATTTTTACCACGCCCACTCCTTCCCGCCCATCGACCACCACCATACACTGCTTTTGCTGTCGGCGAAAGTTTAACGTTTTATAAACATAGGTGTGTGTACAGGGTATTATATAGTTGAGAATACTCAACTATACAGCCCTTACGGGTTTTTTCCTGTGCAAATTCATCTCCAGTTCAGTTTTACGACAAAAAAACAATTTTTTTTTGTTTCGTTTTTCTGAGTGTTTTTAACTTCATTTTTTAAATCAATCAAGTAACTCAACAACAAATTGAAGAAAAAATGGAAAAACATTCAGATTTTTCCATTTTTATGAAGATGATTTTTTTTTGTTTCGTTTTTCTGAGTGTTTTTAACTTCATTTTTTAAATCAATCAAGTAACTCAACAACAAATTGAAGAAAAAATGGAAAAACATTCAGATTTTTCCATTTTTATGAAGATGATTACACAATGTTCAAAAGTGCCAGTTTTGATCGATCTGAAAATTTATATGTATGTATATTGGGGGTACTAAGAGGTGTAAAAATAACTGAAGGTATCCTCCTTCCGATTAGTGGTTCCTAAGATGAAGTCAAAAAACGATAACAAGTCAAAAAGACACTTTTTTGGCCTTTTTTCAACTTGAAATTAAAAATGTAAAAAAATTTAGTTCTCCAAATGTCTAAATGTCAGCGAAAACAAATCGTCGCAAAGATCGGAAAAATGAAAAACCAGTAAGGGAGCTATTTTCAGCTTTGCTGAAACTTATATACTCTTGCAAGCTTTTGGAAAATCCGTTTTATAGTTTTTCTAATAAGAATCTTATAAGTTTATAAAGATAAAGGGGCATAGCCCCGCCCATTTTCTAACTTGTTTTCAAGAGTACAATGCAATCATTCTACACTTCATTTTACGATTTTCTATCCCGTCTGCTAATAGATAAATCACATTTTTAAGTTTTTCTCTATATGGGCGGTGCCACGCCCTTATGTCCGATTCTTATGAAACTTTGTTATATGGTCAAGGATTCTAAAAAACGCGTAACTGCAAGGTTTCATTTGTTTATATTTTTTTTTTTTTTTTTTTATTAAAACTTTGCTTTATTTATTGAATCTTCTCTTTATGAGACTAACAATAAGTTTGCAGATCTTATGCCTATATATTAACTAGCAGTTCTTTTGAACTGCAGATAGGTTGCGGGGCCCTAGGGTCTATCGCTGGGTTGGAAGGTCATTTCGACGAAGACGGGATTGGCTGCTCAACCTTGTTAATCTTCTGGCGAGATGGTTAGGGTGCGTAGAAAGCTTGCTGTAGTATTGTTCCTTGAGTTCTGCTATTACATCTCTGACTGGTTGAATATTTAAATCTTTTTGTATGTTTTCGTTTCGAACATACCACGGTGCCCCGGTGATGGTTCTCAATATCTTTGACTGGGTTCTCTGAATGATTTCAATGTTGCTACTGCTAACGTTTCCCCATAACTGGGAGCCGTAGGTCCAGATAGGTTTGAGAACAGAATTGTAGAGCAGGACTTTGTAGTCAAGACTAAGGGAAGAGCGAGCGTTGATAAGCCAGTGGAGGCTATTTGCTTTTAGTTTTAAATGCGTTCTCTTGGCCTCGATGTGCCTGCGCCATGTGAGTCTTCTATCGAGGTGTACTCCGAGGTATGTCACTTCGTTTGTTTGCGGAAGCGTAGTGTTGTTTAACATCAGCGGTGGGCAATCTTGCCTGTTTAGAGTGAACGTAACGTGTTTGCATTTTTGTTCGTTGACTTTTATTCGCCAGTCAGCTAGCCATTTTTCTATGTCGTCCAGGTGAAGAGCTAACTGCGCTGTTGCTTGCATAGGGCATCTGGAACGGCTGAGAATAGCTGTATCGTCAGCAAAGGTGGATGTTGTTAGACGTCTGCTTGTTGGGATGTCTGATGTGTAGAGGACATATAACGTAGGACCGAGTACGCTACCTTGAGGAACTCCAGCTCTAATGGTGTGGTCGTCGGACATATCACTGTTACATCTCACTGTAAACTTCCTGTCGTAGAGGTATGACTTTAGTAGCTTGTGCGTGTTGTTTGGAAGCATTGTTTTAATTTTATGCATTAAACCGTCTAACCAAACTCTGTCGAATGCTTGTGAGACATCCAAAAAGGCATTGCTGTGCAGTATTCTCGATTTTCAAACGCGCTTCGTATTTCTGATGTTATGCGATTAACCTGCTCAATAGTTCCGTGTTTTTCACGAACGCCGAACTGGTGTGAAGGGATTTTGTTGTGTGTTCTCAGGAATGAGTTGATCCGAGTTAGCACGCATTTTTCGAAAAGTTTTGATAGACAAGATAATAAACTTATAGGTCTGTACGACGAGGGAATCGTGTGGTCTTTTCCTGGCTTTGGTATCATTATGATGATAGACTTTTTCCATCTTTCTGGGAAATAGCCAAGTTTAGTGATGGCATTGAAGAGCTTCGCGATAGTGCAAACAGCACAATATGGGAGCTCAATAATCATTTTTGGGGTTATTAAATCGCAGCCCGGTGATTTTTTTGGGTTCAGTTCCTTTTTGATAATATTAGCGATTTCGTTTGGTCGAAACTCGATTGGGTCACGTTGAAGCTAGGCGTCGTTTGTTAATGCTGGTAGTGTAGTCGCATTTGTGCAAGGATTTGGTTGAAACACATTTTCAAGGTGGGCGGCAAATGTTCTTGCTCTATCTTCGTCGCTGCGGGCCCAGCCGCCTGCAGGGTTTCTTATAGGCATCACGGTTTCTGTCGGTGAGCTTAGGGTTGGGTTAGCTATCCACAGTGAGTTTCTTGTACTGGATGTGGATAGTTGTTCTATGTACCGGCGTTGGGTATATGCTTCTTCTTGCTTTAACGCTTTAGAGAGGTTGCGTGCGGCGCTCTTAAGCCTCTGTCGTGCAGATGGCGATCTGGTTGATTGCCATTCTCGACGTAAGCGTCGCTTTTCGATAACGAGCTGCTCGATTTGTAGATTCGTCTTCTTTTGGTTACGTGGAGCTTGCGCCATTTGAGGTGTTGAGATACGAGCTGCGGTAACGAAGACTGTCGATCTCAGCTTCAACGGTTAGGGGAGGATCTAGCTCAATGTGTGAGCTAAAATATTTTTTGTAACTGACCCAGTTGGTTTTATGCGAGGTCAATCTAATTGGTTGATCTACGGTTTTTGGATGTCGAAGTAGGTTAATTAATACAGGCGAGTGATCAGACGAGAGATCTGAAAGACTTTCGGCGCTTAGCAGGGTTCGGGGAATATTTTTTGTTATTGCAAAGTCAATTAGGTCGGGTAGTTTATTGGGGTCAGCCGGCCAGTATGTTGGTCTGCCGGGAGAGAGATGGTCGAGCTTATTGCTGGCTTTTATAATTGCGTTGTATAGTTGTTTTCCTTTTGGGGTCACTAGACGAGATCCCCAGTGAGTGTGCTTGGCATTGTAATCTCCTGCTGCTATGAAGTGTTCTCCGAGTGTGTTAAAGAACTGCATGAACTCAGTTTCAGATATATTGAAGCGAGGTGGGCAGTATACGGCGGCTAGTGTTAGATGGTTACCACTATCTAATTGTATGTTTATAGATGTGGCCTGTAGATAGTTTTCTGCAAATCTTCTATGGCAGTGGTGTTTAAGACGGTTTCTAATCAGAATACCAGTCCCCCCATGTGCTTTACCATCAGGATGGTTTGTTCCATAAAATACGTAGCCTCGTATGTTAAAATTATATTTGTTTGTAAGGTGTGTTTCTGAGAGTAGCATTACGTCAATGTGTTTGTCAAGTAGAAATTGAGCTAGCTCAAGTTTGTGCTGTGAGACGCCATTAGCATTCCACGTAGATATGCGTAGGGAAGGCATGGTTTACTTGGACTGTTGTGAAATCAGCATTTGTATCAGTAGATTTTGGTTACGCATTAAATCCTGCATAGTTGTCCGCATAAAAGACATAAACTCCATTAGACTTTGCTGCATGGTTGATAACATTGCTTCAAAGTTGCTTTGTTGCTGCCCCGGCATTTGGTGGTGTTGAGTCGCGTTTAAATCTGCATGTGCTAGTTGTGGGTTCGGCGTGTTTGGGGTAGGGGGAACCAGTCCTGATTTTAGAGCACTGGCAAATGTCACGTTTTTGGTTGAGATTCCGCCAAGTGAAGATCTGGCTGCGGTCGAAAAGAAAACGTCTGGGTTTAATTTAGATGGTGTAAATGTAGGCTGTGCGTTTTGAGAGCGTGTAGTGGTCACTCGCTGGTGGATTCGTGATTTCAGTTCCTTGTATATTGGGCAACCTTTATAGTTAGCTGTGTGGTTACCACCACAGTTGGCGCATTTTTTTGTGCTGGCGTCGTCTTTGCTCGCTGGGCAGTGTGTAATGTCGTGAAGCTCTCCACAAGCTACACACACGGGGCGCAGAGTACAATACGACCTTGTATGGCCATATTCTTGGCAATTCGTACATTGTACGGGACCATTGCGTTTGTGCGGTTCTTCTACGGTGATTCTGCGGTACAGTAGAAATTGAAGTTTGTATATCGGGTGCACTTCGTTTTTCTTTAGCGGCTTGCTTTCTGGATTAAGTTCTACCTTAAAGAGTGGTTGCGGCTTTCTATCCTTATTTTGGATGTTGAAAACAGTTTTGGCACTGAATCCTTTCTCTTGTAACGCGTTGATTACTTCCGCAGGAGTGACTTCAGGCTCTATGCCCTTTAGTACGACTTGCAGGCCTTTGCTGCTTTTTAGCTGGTACGTATAGAAGTTCTTTTTGTTGTCGCTCAGGTACTTCGACAGTACTCTGTAGTTATCTTCGGACTTAGTTTGTACCTTTGTTTCATGTATATTTCCCTTTACAAGGGGGATTATATGAAAGTTGTCCTTTCCAATAAGCTCGATAAGTTTGCTGACTAAGGCGTTGCAGCTTTTTTCACGGATGTAAATTGGTGGTGGCTTTGGCATTCTTTTAACGCTTTCTGTTTCGGGGGCCAGATCAGAAGTGTTATCTGCCAGAATTTTGAACCTGTTGGTATTATCAGGCGTTTCGCTTGGTGGTAGGCTGAAGCTAACACGGGTAATTTTCGGCTTCGAGTTTAGGGGGCTCAACTTTCTTTTAAATCGAATGTAGCGATCCATTCCAGTCTGTACGGCCGGCCTTTTTGTTTCTTTGTTTGCGTTTTCTTTAGGTAATGTTGCGCCAGTTATATTTGCATTGGCAATTGGACTGGCAGTTGATACCGTTGAAGTTGTTGTTGTACTTACTGTTGAGGTAGTTAGTGACATTGTTGTACTAGTCGTCGTAGATGGGCACAGGTCTCTCTGGCCAGTACATATCTGCTGATGAGCGGACACGGCGCTCTGTGGCGTTTGAGACGTGGACGGTAGCGACGGAGAGCAAGAACGCGCTCTCCCGCTCGCTACGTGCAATAGTTCGTGCGCTACATTGGTCATTGCCCTCGATCGCTCTAGAGCTGTAGTATTTTCGGTTGACGCGGCGTTATAGGTGAAATACGCGTTGTTCCGTTGCAAAGAGAGCCGACGCTCGTCTTGCTTACGCTGCAGTTCACTGCGAGTTTCGATTTCTTTTGAACTCATTGTATTAATAGAGATTTGGTTTTAATTGTTTTTTATTGTTTATTGTGGCTAATCAATTGATTAATTAGTTGATAGATTTGTGCGAATTTATCGCACTAAGCGTCTTTTCGCGATATACACTAATTATTATTAGATCTTTCACTGCACTGATGGGTTTTAAGTTAATTTTCCGGAGCACAAGAAAAAACACGTCCGTACTTGACGGAATTTTTGTTTATAGTTGAAAACAAAAAATTTTTTCTAACAAAAACCGAATTTTTGACCGATTGTTCCTATGGGAGCTATATGCTATATTTATCCGATCTTCACCAATTTTGCAGTGTGTCTTAATTTACGTCCAAGATGTTCTTGTGCAAAAAATCGAGGCGATAGCTTTAAAATCAAAGAGTTTATTGAGGAAAAACCTCATTTTTGACCGATCGTTCCTATGGCAGCTATATGCTATAGTATTCCGATCAAGCTGGTTTCTACATATAAACTGCCTGCAACGAAAATAAAATTTTCTGCGTTTAAATTTTTTTGCTAACTTCAAAACTCTGGGAGGAGTTCGCATTGAAACAGACAGACAGACAGACGGACAGACGGACATGGCTATTTGAACTCGTCTCGTCGTGCTGATCAAGAATATATATACTTTATATAGTCGGATATGTCTCCTTCTCTGCGTTGCAAACTTCACGACAAAGTTAATATACTCTTGCAAGAGTATAATAAAAGCTGAATTAACAGGATATCTGGTCAGTACAATGGTTTGTCTAAACAAAAATCACGAAAGCCCACGGAATATGTCAAAAAAGACAAAAAATTTTGCAATTTTTTTTACTCGCAATTTTAAGGATTACATCAAAACCGTTACTGGCAAAAGATTCAAAACCTGAAAGTTACAAGCTATAAAATCTTCTTTCAGAGTTTGTCGATACGACCAATACCTATGTACAAAGTTACAGGCCGCCTAAAATAGGTCCAAAATTGAAATTTTTTGAGTGGTCCGTTAAGTTTTTGCTTAGTGTATGTATGTTTTATAATTTAAATTTAAATGTAATTATTATTTACATTAAAAAATTCAGGCTCCCTGAAGAAAGCGGAATGACGCCGAGACACGTAGGAGAAGAAAAATAAATGTTTTTAAATATGCAAAAATAAAAGATTAAAAAACCAAAACGGCCTTTAAAACCCGCAAAGCGATAAACTATTCAAAAAAATCACATTGAAATTATAAAAATTTTAAATATTTTGATAAATCTTTAAAATTTTTCTTAAATAATTATCGCAGAGTGTACGTTCAACTGTTCTTATTGGTGCCACATGCACTTGCATTGGTGCTTGGATAAAAGTTTTTTCTGTCGATCCTGACCGTGTTTATATCGTCTTTCTTGGTCAATTTATGATTGTACTCTCTGAGGTAAGCATTAATGAGGTAATTTAATTAAAAAATGTTAATTTGCATTTAAACAATTCGTTATTTTACAAGTTTTCATTAATAAATCTGCATTTTAAAAAAATATTCTCAAATCAACCAATTTTTTTCGAGCAGCAACAACCAGAGAGTATTAAATATAACAAGAGACCGAAGGCCTCTCACGCTAAGCTTTCAAAAATAATTTTTACTAATGATCAGCGGAAAAGTTTTGTCGCGACAGAGACAGCAAAACGAATGTATGTTTGGCTCGCTCTAACGACGACTGACAGACAATTACTATAATTCGGAATTTAGTGGAGTTTATGAATGAGCTTCCAGCCTTGTTGCCGAATTTCATAAACAAATTTTGTTGACGAAAAGTGTAGGCAAGAGGTGGAGTGGCATGTGGCATGTATGCGTGGTTGCTAAGAACGATAAAACGATCGAAAGAAGTTGTGCGGGCATGTACATGTTGTGTACATGCAAGGCTGAAGCTATAATACTTTTCACGTTGTGTCACTTTAAAAAAAAACTGTAAATGAATAGTTTTCATGCCTCCCTAACAACATAACTATAAGGTTTCAAGTCAATTGCTTAAAAAACAAAAAAGTTTTCCATACAACGATTCAAGTTTTGCTATAAGTGGGTGTAGCTACGCGTGGCTACGCCTACTTTTGGTCAAAATAGTTTTCATTCCTCCCTAAGAACATAGCTGCAAAGTTTCAAGTCAATTGGTTTAAAAACAAGACAGTTTTCCATACAACGGGTCAAGTTTCGCTATAAGTGGGCGTAGCCATGCCCACTTTTGGTCAAAATAGTTTTCATTTCTCCCTAAGAACATAACTGTAAAGTTTCAAGTCAATTGGTTAAAAAACAAAAAAGTTTTCCATACAACGACGTGAATATTGCTTCTCTTCCTCTTCTTCATTTCGTATGGCAGGTACCAGTTCCAGTTGTCCAATCTCAATGAAACTTTCAGACTTTCAGTCTGGCTACCTAAAACTTCTAGTTGTGAAATTTCAGCCGTCTATCTTCAAAAACAAAAAAGTTTTCCATACAACGAATCAAGATTTGTTCGTTTTTATACCCTGCACCTTATGGTACAAGGGTATATTAGTTTTGTGCACGTCGACAATGTATGTAACACCTTAAAGGAGACATCTCCGACTATACAAAGTATATATATTCTTGATCAGTATCGAAAGAGAAGTCGATTTAGCCATGTCCGTCTGTCCGTCCGTCCGTCTGTCTGTATGAACGCGTCGATCTCGGAAACTATAATAGATAGAACCAAAAGCTCTTCGCAGTTCGATTCTGTGATTCATTACGCAGATCAAGTTTATTTTGTTTTCCCCCTTTTTGTGTTAGTTTAGGGGTGAGGGGCAAATAACTGAAGCTACCTCGGGTAAAATATTACAAAAGTCGTATTTTCTGGGTTGTCTTTTGAGATAGGTACACCAAATTTGGAGTGTAGATAGCTGACTCGAACCCCAAGACGATACAACAAAAAAATGGGCGTGGCCACGCCCCTTATCGGTAATAATTTGAAACGCTAGTATTTCAAGAACCATAAAACCTACAAGAATGAAACTTTGCATGCATGTTATTGGGATGGAGTATAGTTAGATTCAAATATAAAATGGGCGTAACAACTCCCACATATAGCCAAATTAGAAAACCGTTATATCTCTGTAACGAATTGGTCTAGAAGAGCAAAAATTGGTATGAATGATATTAAATGGAAAGAAAATTTGTTTCGATTAAAAAGTGGGCGGGGCAACGCCCTAATAGATCCGTTACTAATTGAAGGTACAGGGTATGTCGAAGTCGAGTACTGTCGACTCCAATCCTTACTGGTTCTCCTTCTTTTCGTATGGGGGCTACCAGTTCCAGTAGTCCGATCATGCCGATTCCGACATATGAGTTGATCGCATTGAAAAGAAGACTCTGTGCAAAATTTCAGGTCGATAACTTCAAAATTGTGGGAGATATTGTTTAAGTACTGATAGACATGCAGACGGACGGACGGACATGGCTATATCAACTCGTCTTGTCATACTGATCAAGAATATATATACTGTATACAGTCGCAAATTTCTAAGTTTATAAAAAATGGAAAACTAGCCATTTTCTGACGCTAAAACTGTTCCGGAAACAAATTCTGACTTTGACAACGTACTATGCCGCTCCCATATATCGTAGCGTATTGAGCGATGGCTCGTTTTAAAGCTTAAGGAATTCCCTTTCAAACAAAACTTGTTTCATTATCATCATCTTTATTCATTCAGAAGATAAGATATTTGCAACGGAAAAACTCAGAAGGCCCCACTATGCGACGACTGACAGCCAATTACTATAATTCGGAATTTAGTGGAGTTTATGAATGAGCTTTCAGCCTTGTTGCCGAATTTCATAAACAAATTTTGTTTACGAAAAGTGTTGGCAAGAGGTGAAGTGGCATGTGGCATGTATGCGTGGTTGTTAAGAAACGATCCTTCTTGTGTTCAATGAAAGTGTGGACAAAAGAAGAAGTTGTGCGGGCATGTACATGTTGTGAATTTGAATTTTAAGAATAAAAATAAAATAATTGCACTGATCAAGTGCCGTTGGCTTAATATATACACATATGTATTTAGTTATTCATGCTTATTGCGAATAAATTACATTTTATTTAACATTCATATTTAAGTACTAAATAATTTGTCAAATTTGATTCTGGTTACCAGGCAAACATAAATGTCAGGAAGGACAATAATATCAAAAAGCCAAAGAAATAACAAGTTACACGCAAAATATAAAAAAATCAAGGCAAAAGCAAATTATACACAAAATATCAAAAAATCATAGCAAAAGCAAGTTACCCACACACACTTACTCCCTCTGCTCCACAACCAAAGTCAATGCATATGTGGGAAAAGGGTGTACCCAACGGGACGCAGAACGCCTTCTAACTGCCTTATGGCTGCGTTCTTTAGAATGGAGCATGTCTTCTGATTTCTTCTAATTTCCGATGGCGTTAAACACAGAAATGTCCGCTTTGCGCTTCTAAAAGAAGCAACACTCTCTTCTAAAAGAAGCGACACTCGCGGCAAAAGAAGTAACACAGCATGGGTTGTTGTTGTAAAACCGCTGCTGTTATACGTTTGCGTTCGCTGTTATATTTTTTAGTTTGGACACTTTTTTTTTAGTTCGGACACTTTATATACATATTTAGTTCGGACACTTACCATCCTATTTTGCTTGCATTTGAAGACGCGGGTTCGATTCCCAGCCGGGTCAACAAAAAACATTTTATTTCGTTATTTTTTTTTTTTGTTTTTTTTAAAAAAAGATGATCATATACAATATAAAAATACAAAACTACTAAAAATTTGCTATGATAAAAAAAAAAATAAATTTATTATTACTAATTTTCCGACTTTTTTTTAATGTTTATTTTTTTTTTATAATTTTTTGTCTTTGTTTATTACTCCTTTTTTCCGTGTTGTTTGGCTTTATATTTTCCATTTTGAGAAGTGATACATTGAATAATTAATTATTGAATAAAGGGAAACTTACTTATTATTGAGTGAACGCCGGCACCAGGACTCGAACCGCGGATCATCGATTCGCAAGCCGCCGCTTAACCGTCGCGGCCATTGAGACTTATAGTAAAAATGTGCCTAATTATGAATAAGAGCAGAGCCACCCGTCGGCGAAACAAAAAAGTGCGTTTGCCTGTTAGTTCTATTTTTAGCATGGACAACGAACCCTCCCCTAACTCTTCATCCACAAAGCTGCATTTCGTTTTGTGAAGCCTTCCACACTCGCTGCAAAAAGAAGCGACAGAGCATGTGTTGTTGTTGTAATTTTTCGCTGCTGTTATATTTTACGTTGTGTTTCTCTGTCATACGACGACGTCGAACGCATACCAACCCCCGCAATCTCTTTGTCTACACTTACGACACCTTCTACTCGCATGGCGGGTAGAATGTGTACGATTTTTTCCCGTTGGGAATATATTTTTGCTAACATGCCAATATAAATAAAATTTTAAAAAACCCAAAATTATTTATTTATTTATTTATTTAATATAGTTAGAAAAGTTTACAAAACTAGAACTAACTTATGAGTAAAGCGCTGGCAACTTGGGCCTTCGGCTAAATTTATATGTATTTACAATAATTTACATAGGTGAGGTTCCCAGCAAAAATTTTGGGATCCTAGCATAAAATTCATAGCTGCGATGCGGCATTTATTGATGCAAGTATTCATCGGTCGCATACTAAATGCGACTTAGAATTAGAGTTGGATGTTGCTCTGTCAACGTCAACGACCAAAAGTTTGATCGAGCATAACTTAACAACATAGTAGTGATTTGGATGCCGGTCTGAAGGCGGCTTGGATGCAACTTTGTACGAACGAAAAACGTACAAAGCTAGATCAAACAGCACAGGCAACCATTTACAACCTTAATACAATACAAAGCAAGATCGAACAGTTCATCGAACATAATTGTTTCGTCCCGCAACCCGCGGAAATATCCACAATATAAGACTGCGAGCAAGAAACATTTCACAACGGAAAAACAACTAAGTCTTTGTTCGCTTTGTTTCTTGTGGTTGTTGAGTTCGGCATTCAGTTCATGTGAGTACGGTAGCCAAAAAGGTTGGCCTACGGCACGCAAGCCGTTGAAAAATGCGCAGTTGAAGCGCAATTAAATTACTCTGACTTATGAAAAAACATAACGTCAGAGTAATTTATGTATGAATATGTTATTTTTATAGGTTTAATTAATATTTATATTAACACATATTAATAGTATGTATTTACAAATTAATATGACTATATACAGTACTGTGCAAAACCTAAGCAACTTTATTTTCCCTCATTAAGAAAGTTGCCTAGAACTCTTAAAAAATATCCCCGGTGAACCACACATGGATTTATTTATATATTGATATGTCCCCTCAAAATCCCCAACAACACTTCATTAACTTTATTTTATCAACAGTGAATAAATCACGAAAAACAAAATCATGTTGAAAAACAGCTGTGCAAAACCTAAGCAACTTTTATAATATTCTGCTTTGCACCCAATATTTTTTATAATATCAGCATATTTACGAGACGTTAACTCAATAATATTGGATTTTGAAGTTTGTGTTATGTTTTCCTGATATAACTTCCCCCCTTTTGCCAATTTTCAATCGTACTTACACCGTATTATCCATCCTATTTCACGAAAAGGACCAACAAAATCACGATACAAGCATGTCGTTATGATAACAATTCCTCCTCCATTCACCTGGACACTTTTACAGATACCTCGATTTATTTCTTTATTAGTTACAGACCTAAACTTTTGTATGCCCTTAAAATACAAGTTCTAAGTAATTAATAACTTAATTATAAACTTCAATTAAAATATTTTTTACCAAAATTTTACCATGAACATGTTTATTGATCACTTAACAAGTGGAAACGTGTAATTTTTAATGGTAATACCAAGTTTAACTTTTACTTAAAACTTGTAACTTATGGTAATAGCATACAAAAGTTTAGGTCTGTAAGTAATAGAGAAATAAATCGAGGTATCTGTAAAAGTGTCCAGGTGAATGGAGGAGGAATTGTTATCATAACGACATGCTTGTATCGTGATTTTGTTGGTCCTTTTCGTGAAATAGGATGGATAATACGGTGTAAGTACGATTGAAAATTGGCAAAAGGGGGGAAGTTATATCAGGAAAACATAACACAAACTTCAAAATCCAATATTATTGAGTTAACGTCTCGTAAATATGCTGATATTATAAAAAATATTGGGTGCAAAGCAGAATATTATAAAAGTTGCTTAGGTTTTGCACAGCTGTTTTTCAACATGATTTTGTTTTTCGTGATTTATTCACTGTTGATAAAATAAAGTTAATGAAGTGTTGTTGGGGATTTTGAGGGGACATATCAATATATAAATAAATCCATGTGTGGTTCACCGGGGATATTTTTTAAGAGTTCTAGGCAACTTTCTTAATGAGGGAAAATAAAGTTGCTTAGGTTTTGCACAGTACTGTATATATATAAATTGGTTGGGTTCGAACCCGAACCTAAGTTCGAACGAACGGTATGATTGGTTGGAACGACCAACCTATCATACATATTTTGATCGAACCACTCGCATTTGTCGCGGCCATCGCTGTGTAAAATTCATTATGGTTGGATGAAACGGATGCGACATCCTCGCATACAATAATGCCGCATTTTACCAATGAAAATGCGCATGAAATTTTTGCTGGGTTTACATTACTATATTAGGTGGTATGTGTGAGATTCGTTATGTTATCTTTTGTGGGATTGGCAAGTGCTTGTTTAGGATTACTATTTTTGAAAATCTTGTGTATAATGTTAGAAAGTGAAGGGCATGAATTAAATGATCTAAATTAACATCAGTAGTTGCTTGGCAGTGAGGGCAGGAAAGCGTCACACTGGGGTCAAGGTAATGTTGGTGGGAGATTATAGTGTGTCCTAACCTTAGTCTGATTATTTTAATTTGATCATTTCTATTGATATTTTCTTGATTTAATGTTTGAATGTAGTTGGATACACAAACTGAGTTTTTGTTGATATTTTGGTACCACGTATTGCAGTTCGCAATATTGTTCTGTATATTATCAAAGAGGATGGTTTTAAGGAATTTGTTTATATCTGTAGGACTTATATTATGAGTGAGGATTAGAGGTCGGTTAAGGGAGGCTTTGGCAGTCTTGTCAGCTAATTCATTGCCTTTTATATTTGCATGTCCTGGGACCCAGAGGATTTTGATTTTTGGGGCGATTTTTATAAGGAGAGATCTGATTGTGTGGGGGTAAATATTGTAGTTGTCGATGTTGGAAATTGAGTCGATTGCAGCTAATGAGTCGGAACATATTACGAAATTGCCGTTTTTGTTTTTGAGAATTTTAATTGCTTCAAGAATGGCTATTGATTCAGCGGAAAAGATTGATGAATAATGTGGTAGGGTGCCATATTTTATTATATCAGTTTCAGAAGTGATGGCGTAGGTTGCAATTTTGTTTTGGTATGATACATCCGTGTAAATGAAGGTGTGATTATTAAACTTTTCTTTTAACCTAAGGAAATGTTGTTTATAAATATCGTTTGGTGTTTTTGTTTTATGATGTGATCTAAGTGATGTATTTATTAAGGATTGAGGGAACAGCCAGGGAGGTCTTGGCTGAGGTTGTTTTTGGGGGAGGAATGGTATGTTATTGGTTTTGCAGGAATTTATTATTCTAGCTACAGATGAAATCAGTTTAGATGTTCTAGAGTATTTTTCTTGTTTTTTTTTATGTATTTGTAAATAGAGGTGTCATCGCAGTACATAAGTGTTTTGAACATTTTTGATAAAAGATAGTCTCTTTTCATTTCAACTGATGGTGTGCGGGATTCAAACAGCAGATTGTGGATGGGTGTGGAGCGAAACGCCCCTAGGGATAGTCGGATTGCAGAGTTGAATGTAGATTTTAATTTATTCAAAGAAGATTTAGGAGAATATCCGTATGTAAATAACGCATAGTCTATTTTTGAGATCAATATAGATTTTGTTATAGTTAATAATGTGTCAGTGTTGCAGTTGAATTTCCGGCTTGCTAAACATTTTATTATGTCGAGTTTTTGCATTAAAGAAGGTATGAGTGCTTCTATGTGTGAGTCCCATCTATATTTATTATTAATGGTTAATCCTAGAATTTTAACTGAAGTCACTGTTGGTATTTGTATGTTATTACAAGAGATGTGGCATATGCAATTATGCTTTCGGCATATGTGCAAGTGTTTGCATTTTTGTGGTGACAGAGATGCGCCGGAATAAACGCACCATCTATGAATATTTTGGAAGAGAGTGTTTAAATTTAAGTTGGTGTTTTTATTTTTCTTGAAATTAATGATAAGAAAAAAATCGTCAGCATAAGCGCTGAAATTGATTTCTTTTTGTATACTAATGATGTTAGCCTGTTTATTATAGGTAATAAGGAAAATTATTACCGATAGTGAGGAGCCTTGTGGGATGCCATTATTAAAGGGATATACGTCGGAGGTTTGGTTGCCAACTCGTACTATGATTTTCCGGTTTGTCATAAAATTGTTGATATATTTGATAATTTTTGGTCCTGTGTTTCAGATTTGCAGTTGGTCAACAACTGCATATATACCGACTCTGTCAAACGCCCTTAAAAAATCAAGGGTGGTGATAGAAGTATGTTTTTTCGCGGAGAGTGATTCGGTTATCAGAAGGTCTGCGAAAAGCAGACCTTCTGCAACCGATTTCCCTCGCTTGAATCCAAACTGATTGGGGTGTAATAATTTATTTGCTGTTACGAACCACCATAAACGTTTTGAGATAATTTTGTCTAGTGTTTTTGCTAGGCAGCAGTTTAACGAAATAGGTCTGTACGAAGTTGGGTCTGTCTTGTTGGATTTTGGTTTTAAAATTGGAATAATGAGACTTGTTTTGTACGACTGTGGTATAACATTGTTGAAGATGTTATTGAAAAATTGAAGAATTCTAGTTTTAACTGCTAGATAGATTTTAAAACCTTTGAGCGAGTGTAAAGTGGAGCTGAGTTCTAATTGGGTTATTTCTTTTTCTATTATTTGCGCTGCAGGTGAAGTTGAGTGTGGGTTCTGTGTTAGTGAGTATTTGTTGGATGTAAATTCTGTGTGAAAATTTTCGTCTTTTGACAAGTCCGACCAGTGTTGTGCAAATAAGTTTGCTATTGGCTTTTTTTGGTTGGTAGCTATGTTGGACGTGGCATCCTTGATGCTGTGGATATTCTTTACGGGGTTTAGTCCGCAAAACCGTCAAATATTTGCCCAGATTATGTTAGTAGGTGTGTTTGGGTGAATTGATGATGATGGTGGCACGTTGCTTGGACATCCTAAGTTCCCTTTGAAACAAGGCGTTAGCACGTTTATAGTTAATAATATTGTCAAGCGTTGATCTACGTTTGAGTAAGCTCCAAGTTTTGAATTTGCTAAGACGGAGTTCTTCTAATTTTTTGTTCCACCATGGAACTCTATGGGTGACATTTTAAGGTGTTATTTGAGGAATAGACTTGTGTGCACTTTGAAGGATGATTTTGTTTAAGTTGGCTGCCTCTTTGTTGATGTTAGAGCAACAAGGTATTTTGTTGTTTAATTCAGTTAAAAACTTTTCATAAAGAGGCCAATTGGCTTCCTTAGTCTTGAAGTAGGGTAGGCTGGGTCTATTTGTAGCAGAGTGGGGAAAGACTGAGATTATAATTGGGAAGTGGTCACTTCCACAAAGGTCATCCAGAATTTTCCATTTCGTGTAGGGTACGAGTTGAGGGGAACAGAGGGATAAATCAATATTTGTTAGGGTGTTGTGGGTAGTAAAGTGTGTGGGTGACATGTCATTTAGTATGGTTAGGTTAGATTTTTGGATATATGTTGCGACTATTTTGCCTTTTCTGTTGGCATGTGGAGAGCCCCAGCTGGGGTGCCAGCTGTTGAAGTCTCCTAAGATGATCAATGAGGTGTTGGGGTTTTGTAATTTGAAGGTATCTTTGAGGTTGGTAAGTGAAGACGGTTTATTAGGTGGGATATATACAGAAAAAATTGATATTGTTTGTTTAGATTGGAGTTCGATGGCAATAGTTTCGAGGTGGCTTGTGGTCTTGATTTTATTGTATTGAATGGACTTATGTACCAAGATGGCTGCTCCACCGTATCTGTTTGGTGTTTCTTTGCTGTAAATTATTGTGTAGTTGGTTGGTGTGGGAATGGAGGGAATTCTTGTGTTAGAGATGTGTGTTTCTTGAAGTGCTATAATATGGGGTGATTGTTGTTTAATAATAATTAGGACTTCTCTGTAGTTGTTAACGTAACCTTTGATGTTCCATTGTATCATTCTTAACGACATTTTATAAATTAGAGGGGTTTTAGATTGAATGTAGATATTAATATGGACGATGGAAGATGTAACTACAGTGAGTTAAACTTAGTGGAAAAGTGTTGAGGTGGGGCATGTGTTGGCAAGCCACCTACCCAACCCCAAGTGTATGAACTGTATCTTGACGGGCGGCAGTCCAATTTGGAAACTCTAACCTGTAACGCATGTGACAGACAGTATTGCCATTAATCTGTCACATGTATGATAAGTATGAGTTGTTGCGTTAGTCTGCTGCCCGGCCAGTATGTATTACTAATGTAGTTATAGTTTTATATTGTTAGTTTTGGTTCTATTCGTCTGTTTAGGTTTAAGGGGTGTTTTTAGTGACTTGCTGTTTTTCGGATATATTTTAATTTTTGTCTCATTTAAAAGTAAAGATTGCAGATGATCATCTGCTAAGTCTGTGTTAGTAGATGTATCCATATCAAAGTTGATTTCGCTTTGGTGTTGAATTGCTTTGGTTGTGGTGTTGTTGCTGAGGTGACTTGGTAAAGATGTATGTATTAACTTGTGTTTTGGATGTGGAGGGCGATGGTGGTTGAAGGTCGGAGTAGTCACAAAGAAGTCTAAAGCTCTTGTTGTTGCCAGAGGCTTGTGCATTTTGGTGGTTAGAATTAAGTACGGTTGAGTATGATGTTGCAAGCTGATGACGTTCGTTGTAGATTGCAATGGCGTTTTTCATTATAGTTTTCTCCAGAGTTCTAATAGCTAATATTTCTTTGTTTTTGATGAGAGATGGGCAGCTGTGATCATATGGGTTGTGCTGGTAATTGGTTATGCCGCTCTCTTTGCAGTTTATGCAACAGTGTAGATTCTTGCATGGTTCCGGATCTTCAGGGTCAATGTGAGCTGGATTACCGCAGTGAAGACATAGTTGGCTGCTCCTGCATACTTTTGGGGGGTGGCCGAACCTGCCACAGTTTTTGCATCTCATTGGTTGAGGAATATAAGGTCTTACCGTGATTATTTGGTAGCCGACTGATAAATCAGTTGGTAGATTGGGGGTATTAAACGTGAGGACAATTAAGCCAGATTCTTTTAGAGTGTTTGTGTCTTTATCTTTTTTAAGTATTTTTTTGCACTCAATGACGTTCTGTTTTTCCAATTCGATGGTAATTTCTTCTTCAGGTATGTCTCTAAGGTTGTTACAATAGATTACGCCTTTCGAGCAGTTGCGTGTGTTATGTTCAGTGAGCTCTACTTTTATGGAGTTATTAAATGAGGTTAATGTTATCAATTTATTTGCTTGTGCAAGGTTTGAGTTTCGACTAATAGGGTGCCATTGTAGTGAATGAGATCGACATTTTTAACTTTTCCTGAGCATACGTTATCAATTACTTTTTCGATTAGGAATGGGGAGACGTTGGATAGAGTATCATTGCTGTCTTTCCTTGTTATTACTAAGAATTTAGGTCCGTTGGAAGTGAATTTTAGTTTTCTGCTGTTATCGGTCGTGACGTATAACTGCTTTGCATGTTTGCGGTCGGGAGGGTCTGCCATGATTGTTGGTGTAATTGCGGCGATAGCCGCTAAGCTGTTGTTGGTTTGCTTGTCTGATTACAGTTATTCAAGTGTGCGATGTTATTGTAAAGTTTTCAAGTTCTTCTTTGTTATTCTGATTTGTTTACAACTTATTTTTACACTTGATAATTTTGTATTGATTGACGCGAAACGAAGGCACGACTGATCTCAATGAGAGTAGGATTGTGACTGAACCCAAAATTAAATTTTTTATAATCAAAAGTATTATCAGCATTTTAACATATCAATATCAACTAATTTATCATGAAGTCTGAATATAGGCAAACAATTCGAATTTTATAATGATGGTATCAGGATAACATGAAATTAAGCAGCAAAAAAAAAAAATTTGCATTTGCAAAATTGTTAGCTTATGGTTGAGACGGGTAAAGGGGTACATGTGTGTGACATGGTCACGCATAAGAATCAAATGTAAGTGTCAATATGTAGTTGCGAAGTGCGAAGAGGTCTCACGAAGAAATACACAAGACTGTGTGTTGACAATACTTGCTGATCAGAAGGGCGAAGAGGCACACCAGTAACGCGCAGTTTGTGTGGATGCAAAGGACGAAGAGAGCAAATAAGGAACGAAAGCAAAGAAAATTGTGTACATTTTCGGCTGTTCACACATTCACACTTATTTGCCAACATATGCATGGGTTGTCGTTGTATGTGTGCGATCAGAGCGACAGCAAAAACAATACGCGCACACTTATTGCTCCACTACACCCTTTTCCCACATATGCATTGACTTTGGTTGTGGAGCAGAGGGAGTAAGTGTTTGTGGGTAACTTGCTTTTGCTATGATTTTTTGATATTTTGTGTATAATTTGCTTTTGCCTTGATTTTTTTATATTTTGCGTGTAACTTGTTATTTCTTTGACTTTTTGATATTATTGTCCTTCCTGATATTTATGTTTGCCTGGTATCCAGAATCAAATTTGACAAATTATTTAGTACTTCTTATTAACAAAGTATGTTCATGATAATAAACATGTTCATTTCAAATTGAGTTAAGAAAATGTAAACATTGCCTCAGCTTAAATAGAATGTAATTTATTCGCAATAAGCATGAATAACTAAATACATATATGTACATATTAAGCCGACGCACAGAGGGGCCTTAGATACATTCAGCTTGCAAAAATCAAAAATTTCATGAATGCTTTCGACAAAACAAATGAATGTGTCCGATAGAGAATTTTCCACAGATTAAGGAAATGTTAACTTTGAAAAAATCGGAATTATAGTTTGGAAGATAAACGCACTCAAAGTTGACCTTTCATTCAACTTTCAATAACATACTCATTTTTTTGAAAATTTGGCATCTTTGAGTTGGAATAAAAACAAAATTATAACTCGAATCATTATCGAATTGATTTCTATTCTTAGGTAGCCATATTATATCTACACATCAGACATCCCAACAAGCAGACGCCTAACAACATCCACCTTTGCTGACGATACAGCTATTCTCAGCCGTTCCAGATGCCCTATGCAAGCAACAGCGCAGTTAGCTCTTCACCTGGTCGACATAGAAAAATGGCTAGCTGACTGGCGAATAAAAGTCAACGAACAAAAATGCAAACACGTTACGTTCACTCTAAACAGGCAAAATTGCCCACCGCTGATGTTAAACAACACTACGCTTCCGCAAACAAACGAAGTGACATACCTCGGAGTACACCTCGATAGAAGACTCACATGGCGCAGGCACATCGAGGCCAAGAGAACGCATTTAAAACTAAAAGCAATTAGCCTCCATTGGCTTATCAACGCTCGCTCTTCCCTTAGTCTTGACTACAAAGTCCTGCTCTACAATTCTGTTCTCAAACCTATCTGGACCTACGGCTCCCAGTTATGGGGAAACGCTAGCAGTAGCAACATTGAAATCATTCAGAGAACCCAGTCAAAGATATTGAGAACCATCACCGGGGCACCGTGGTATGTTCGAAACGAAAACATACAAAAAGATTTAAATATTCAACCAGTCAGAGATGTAATAGCAGAACTCAAGGAACAATACTACAGCAAGCTTTCTACGCACCCTGACCATCTCGCCAGAAGATTAACAAGGTTGAGCAGCCAATCCCGTCTTCGTCGAAATGACCTTCCAACCCAGCGATAGACCCTAGGGCCCCGCAACCTATCTGCAGTTCAAAAGAACTGCTAGTTAATATATAGGCATAAGATCTGCAAACTTATTGTTAGTCTCATAAAGAGAAGATTCAATAAATAAAGCAAAGTTTTAATAAAAAAAAAAAAAAAAAATATTATAGTGTTATACTATAAATACCAAGTCTTTAGCATGTGTAGTTTTCTAGATGGAGCTGTTTTTCGAACTATCTATTTTTAAGGTGTTTTTCAACTTTAGTGGACAAACACAAAAAATGCACAAAATTCCATTCTGCCACGTCTTTATATTTATCTTTATTACATATTCATTTACCAAACTGTAAAATATTACAACTCTATCGAACCCTTTTTGGCTTTTATAGCGAAAAAACGATCGCGACCTCGCACAAAAATATGCAAAAAACTCGCTGCCGCAGCTATAAGAAGAAGAATGCAAAGTAAATAGTTTCTCTGTAACAGCTTTAAAATGTTTCTAAAGTCAACAAATGTTGTCATAGGAAGCAACCTGTTGTATTTTACAATGCTGCTGGTGCGTAAAATTGATCGAAGACGGTGTAAAGGGGGGGTAAAATGTCTTAATTTCCTACATTTTGTATGGCATGTGCCAGTTCCAGTGGTTCGATTACATGATACTTATAGACAATTGGCCTGAGTACGTAGGAAGACTACCTTTTAAATTTCAGCCCTCTACGTTGAAAATCAAAAAAGTTTTCCATACAACGACTTAAATCTGCTTCTCTTCCTCTTCTTCATTTTGTATTGCAGGTACCAGTTCCAGTTGTCCAATCTCAATGAAACGTTCAGACATTTGGTCTGGTTAAGTTAAACTTCTAGTTGCGAAATTTCAGCCGTCTATCTTCAAAAACAAAAAAGTTTTCCATGCAAGGATTCAAGTTTTGTTCGTTTTTCTTCTTCATTTCGTATGGGGGCTACCAGTTTCAATAGTCCGATAATGCGATTCCGACATATGAGTTGATCGCACAGAAAAGAAGACTCTGTGCGAAATTTCAGGTCGATAACTTAAAAATTGTGAGAGATATTGCATAAGTACTGATAGACATACAGACGGTCGGACAGACATGGATATTTCAACTCGTCTTGTCATACTGATCAAGAATATATATACTGTGTACAGTTGCAAATTTCTAAGTTTATAAAAAATGGAAAACTAGCCATTTTCTGACGGTAAGCTGCACCGGAAACAAATTCTGAATTTGACAACCTACTATGCCGCTCCGAGATATCGTAGCGTATTGAACGGTGGCTTGTTTTAAAGCTTAAGGGAATTCCCTTTCAAACAAAACTTATTTTATGCAATTATCTTTATTCGTTCAGAAGATATGATTTTTGCAATGCAAAAACTCAGAAGGCCCCACTGTGCGACGCACGAATAAAGATAATTGCATGAAATAAGTTTTGTTTGAAAGGGAATTCCTTAAGCTTTAAAACGAGCCATCGCTCAATACGCTACGATATATGGGAGCGGCGTAGTAGGTTGTCAAAGTCAGAATTTGTTTCCGGTGCAGCTTTAGCGCCAGAAAATGGCTAGTTTTCCATTTTTTATAAACTTAGAAATTTGCGACTGTACACAGTATATATATTCTTGATCAGTGTGACAAGACGAGTTGATATAGCCATGTCCGTCCGTCCGTGTGTATGTCTATCAGTATTTATACAATATCTCCCACAATTTTGAAGTTATCGACCTGAAATTTTGCACAGAGTCTTCTTTTCTATGCGATCAACTCATATGTCAGAATCGCCCTGATCGGACTATTGGAACTGGTAGCCCCCATACGAAAAGAAGAAGAAAAATGAACAAAACTTTATTTGTTGTATGGAAAACTTTCCTATTTTTTAAGATAGAGGGCTGAAATTTTACAACTAGAAGTTTAAGGTACCCAGACTAAATGTCTGAAAGTTTCATTGAGATTTGACTACTGGAACTGGTACCTGCCATACGAAATGAAGAAGAGGAAGAGAAACAAATTTAAGTCGTTGTATGAAAAATTTCTTTCTTTCTCAACATAGAAGGCTGAAATTTAAAATGTAATCTTTTTACGTACCCAAGTAATATGCACATTAGTATCATTGAGATCGGACCACTGAAACTGCCACCTGCCATACAAAATGAAGAAAATTAAGCCATTTTAACCCCCTTTGTGCCGCCCCCAGTTCATTTTACAACCACCTGATTTGCATAATATAACTAGTTGCTTCCTATAACAAAATATGTTCATTTTATTAACATGTTAAAGCTGTAACAGCGAATCTACATACTGTGCATTCTTCTTCTTATACCTGCGGCAGCGCTTCTTTCGCTGATTTTTTGTGCGAGGTTGCGACCGATTTATTGCTATAAAAATCAAACACGGACGAAGTAGGTTGTAAAATTTTAAACTTAAGTTAAGGAATATATAAATAAGATATTTAGAAAATTTGAGACAGGTCATATTGGGTCTTTTTTTTTTTTATTGTCCACCAAAGTTGAAAAATAGCCAAAAAATAGGTAGTTCGAAAAACAACTGCCACTACAAAACTACAAATGCTAAAGTCTTGATATTTATAATATAACACAATAATATAGCTATCTAAGAATAGAAATTAATTTGATAATGATTCATGATATAATTGCGCTGTTATTCGAACTCAAAGATGCCAAATTCTCAAAAAATGTAGTGTGTTATTGAAAGTTGAAAAAAAGGTCAACTTTGAGCGCGCATATCTGCCAAACTATAATTCCGATTTCTTTAATGTTAATATTTCCTTAATCTCTGGAAAATTCTCTGTCAGACACATATATTTGTTTTATCGAAAGCGTTCATGAAATTTTTGATTTTTGCAAGCTGAATGTATCTGAGGCCCCTCTGTGCGACGGCTCTTGATCAGTCCAATTATTTTATTTTCATTCTTAAAATTCAAATTCACAACATGTACATGCCCGCACAACTTCTTTCGATCGTTTTATCGTTCTTAGCAATCACGCATACATGCCACATGCCACTTCACCTCTTGCCATCACTTTTCGTCAACAAAATTTGTTAATGAAATTCGGCAACAAGGCTGGAAGCTCATTCATAAACTCCACTAAATTCCGAATTATAGTAATTGTCTGTTAGTCGTCGTTAGAGCGAGCCAAACATACATTCGTTTTGCTGTCTCTGTCGCGACAAAACTTTTCCGCTGATTATTAGTAAAAATTATTTTTTGAAAGCTTAGCGTGAGAGGCCTTCGGTCTCTTGTTACATTTTAATACTCTCTGGGTAAATACACAATTGTTTTAAATTGATGAGAAAAACAATGAAATAAGCATAAATAAATTACGACATTCTTATTTTTGAATGTATGCAACTCTACCATGGGATACCGAAGACAAATGTTTGAAAAATAATACCCAGGAGATTTTCTGTGACACCTAATAGAGAAATTGAAAAATTCGTCTTCAAAAAAAACCTAGCGATTTCTGAGATTCCCCCGATTAAAACCAGTAAGGGAGTTATTTTCAGCTGTTGAAACTTATATACTCTTGCAAGCACTTTTTCAATTATTCTTATTTGAAAGTCCGGCTTATAGTTTTTCCAATAAGAATCATATATGTAAGTTTATAAAAATAAAGGGGCGTGTCTATTATTCTCTTCAACAATATACACTATGTTGAGCACGCTCAAGTTTTTGAGTTGTACTGCTCGTCCGTGATCGGACGCATCTTTATTCAAAGCAATTTCTGCGCTGAGTTACAGCGCAGCAGGAAGTTTAATCTTAACTTCTAATTTTAGAGTTATACTTAGTTTTAGTTATCTTGTGCTAACACTGCGTTTGTCGAACGGCTGTGTAAACTAACCCTTGTGACCTGCTGTAGCGGCCGCACAAGCAACCGCTGCTTACACCCGTTCGTCTTATCTGCCGCCTGCTGCGTAGGTCGCATGAATCACTATCTGCGACCTTCGACCCGTTGATTTTGTCAAACAGTTGCAGCTGTCGATCATAACGCGTTTATTTGTTTCTTATTGCTAAATATAAGATTACTTATCTACTAAACTCGCTGTTCCATGTTCATCCATGAACATTCTGCGGGCGGCCAGTCAGGTTGACTCGAATCATTTCTCGAGACTTGCATTGTCGGTATGCACACATCACCAGAAGTACCACGATAGTTATCATGCAAAGCATCAGAGACAGGTAGCCGCTAAAGTGGTGAAACTGCAACTTCTTCAATGGCAGCATTTCGTTGCGCAGACCAGCTAGCTTGTCTTCCAGCTGCTTGAAGTCCTGGTCGTAACTTGGCTGGGTGATATTGATCCGGGCTATCCTGTCCTCTGAAGTATTCTTGATGATAGCCACAATTGGATCTGGTAGGTCGCTGATCCTTTCTTCGGCCTCAAATTTCTGAAGACTGGTCCGTATTACGCCCTTGGCTTGTGGTTTTTCACGCCATTTTCTCCAAAGTTTATACCTCAGCGTTTCGCATCTGTCCATCTGATTGAAGATGGATTCGTTTTCCTCGATTTGTTTTGGTGGACTGTAGTTGTCATTGATTCGCTTTTTATTTTTCATTCCTGATTTCGATATATCTTCCTCAAGAGATCTTCCCAGGGGGAAATGCTGGCAATTGTCAGCGTACTCCGTTCTTATTTTAACGGTATTTAATAACTCGTCCATGCTTTTTGCTTCTTCTTTTTCGACGACAGCATCCTTCGCATCAACTTCCGCAATGCCTGTTTCAACTGTGGATAGATTCACTGCCTCAACTTCTTCTAATTTGGCTTTTACTTCGCCCTCGTCATGTTGATTTACATCATGCTCATTTGCATCCTCTTGAAAACCAGATTCTTCGTCGGTTATTTCTTCGTTCAGCTGTTTCGTTTGCAACTGAACTTTGTTTCTATGATTGAAGACTTCTCCAGACTCCAATAATGTAACGCTCTTCTCAAAAAAACGACTTCTTTGCCTGGATGCCTCCACACTCCGTCTAGCCTTAATGTGATAAACCCATCCCGTCTATACACCTCGGCTTCTAAACCTTCATACTTTTCCCTGATCTCGTCAACCAAATCGTAGCCTTTGTTGCATTCGTTGTCCACTTCTCTGGTGAGTATGTAGTTGCCGTAGGTACTTTCCAACCTACGGATCAAGGTTCTCCTCAGTGTCCTTCAGCATCATGCTCAATTCAGCTTTGCACCGAACAACTTTTGCACTAACACCATGTGCCATGTGTTCGCGGACTTCCGTGATTTGTTGCTCTACTCGCATTGTCAATCTCAATGTCTTCTCCAATGTCTTTTGATGACAACATATTCGCTGGATTCGCACTCATCTCCATGTAAACTCAATGTTTGATTTGCAATTCTGTACTCTTTTTTATACAGAACCACTGTTTATCTGTTGTTAAAAGCCACAGATAACGCTTTTCTCCGTTCTACACTTTACTTGTGTAATTCTAAGAGCCTAAAGAACCTTGTGTTCTTTATCCGGCTCGAAGACCCAAAAATGTATATTATTCTCTTTAACAATATACACTATGTTGAGCACGCTCAAGTTTTTGAGTTGTACTGCTCGTCCGTGATCGGACGCATCTTTATTTAAAGCAATTTCTGCGCTGAGTTACAGCGCAGCAGGAAGTTTAATCTTAACTTCTACACAGAGAAAAAAATTCAAGTACATTGTACTTAAATTGACACAATTCGGTGTTGAAAGTCCGTCAAGCACAAATGTTGTCAAATCAAGTAAAATGTTCTCAATTCAAGCACTATTTTTAAGTACAAAAAATCTTGAATTGAGTAAATTTTGTTACATTTTCAAGAACAGTTTAAGCTTAATATGATACCAACAAAACTTAATCCGAGTCAATGTTGTTTTAGAAATAAGTTTACATTTTACTTGAATCAAGAACCAACCATACTTAAACTGTAACAAAAAAAAACTTATACTGAGACCTTTTTGTTCTTAAAACAAGTGAATATTATACTGGAATCAAGAACCGACTAAACTTAAATTATAAGTAAAAAAAATTTTTGCGAGACCACGACCACTTTTTCGTTCAAGTAAGTTTACATTGTTCTTGAATCAAGGCCCAGTAGTTTTGCAAATTACATATTTCGGTTATTATCTCAATTTGATTGATTTTATTTAATATAAGTAATTTTTACAGTTAATTAAATAAACATTTAATCAACATATAAATATTATAATTAAATGGTAATTGGTAATTATTTATATAATAAACAGTAAGACTTTGGTGTACCAGGGGATTTGAACATCTTACCTTCCGTTTCGTAGGACAACACACTAAGCTCTGAGCCACAGGAAGCGACATAAGAACACTTGATATTTCATAAATTTTATTTATTGAAAACAGTTTTGTTCCAAGAGAAAAAAAAATATTTAGTATACAAAAAAAATCTGGTCTTGCTGGGGATTGAACCTCATACCTTTGGTATCATAGTTAAACACACTAAACTCTGAGCTACAGCAAACAACATAGAAACATATGATATTTGATAAATTTGAATTGTTTTAACATTTTCGTTAAAAGGAGTAAGAGAGAAAGAATGTATAAGAAGAAAGCGTTGTCATTTCAAGTTTGTTTGGTTTCGGTTCAAATTTTTGTGTTCTTGTTTTGTTTTCAAGTATAAAACGTGTATGAATTGACATTTTGTAGTTGATTCAAATCCATTTTGGTGTCGATTTTGATGTTAAGTACAAATCTTACTTATTTCGAGAACATTTAGACCAATTACAACTTAATTTGGTCTGTTGTTGATTCAAGTACAATCTGTGCTGTTCTCAGACCGGACTTTTTTCTCTGTGTAATTTTAGATTTACACTTAGTTTTAGTTATCTTATGCTAACACTGCGTTTGTCGAACGGCTGTGTAAACTAACCCTTGTGACCTGCTGTAGCGGCCGCACAAGCAACCGCTGCTTACACCCGTTCGTCTTATCTGCCGCCTGCTGCGTAGGTCGCATGAATCACTATCTGCGACCTTCGACCCGTTGATTTTGTCAAACGGTTGCAGCTGTCGATCATAACGCGTTTATTTGTTTCTTATTGCTAAATATAAGATTACTTATCTACTAAACTCGCTGTTCCATGTTCATCCATGAACAGGCGTAACCCTCAAATTTTCTAACTTTTTTTTTAAGAATCCAATGAAATCATTCTTCACTTAATTTTGCGATCTTCTATCTCGTCGGCTTACCACATTTTTAAGTTTTTCTCTTTATGGGCGGTGCCACTTTGGAATATGGTCAAGGATGTGTAAAAACGCGTACCTGCAAAGTTTCATCTGTTTATAGTTAAGAACAAAAAAGTTTTTCGAACAAAAACCTCATTTTTAATCGATCGTTCCCATGGCAGCTATATGCTATAGTATTTCGATCAAGCTGATTTCTACATATAAACTGCCTGCAAGGAAAATAAAATTTTCTGCGTTTAAATATTTTTGCTAACTTCAAAACTCTGGGAGGAGTTCGCATTGCAAAAGACAGACGGACAGACGATTCGGAAATGTCTCGTTCTTTGCGTTACAAACTTCATGACAAAGTTAGTATTTATACTCTTGCATTATAAAATTTATAATGAACCAGTAAGGACGCTAACTTCACCAAGGCTGAAGCTTAGATACTCTTCACGCCCCTTGTTGTGACACGCCCATTTTTTTGACTGAATCTATTTTCTATTCATCTTATTAGCATATATACCAATTTTCATTGTGTAAATTATGGATTTTTGCCATAAGAGGGCGTAACCATGCCCATTTTTTTGTCAAAATAGTTTTCATGCCTCCCTAAGAACAGAAGTGTGAAGTTTTAAGTCAATTGATTAACAAAGAAAACAGTTTTTCATGCAACGACGTGAATCTTGCTTCGCTTCCTCTTCTTAATTTTGTATGGTAGGTACCAGTTCCAGTTGTCTGATCTCAATGAGACTTTCGGACTACGTAAAACTACTATGTTTGAAATTTCAGCCCATTATCTTCCAAAACATTTTTTCATACAACGATTTAAGTTTTGTTAATTTTTCTTCTTCATTTCGTATGCAGGCTACCAGTTCCAGAGATCCGATAATGCCCATTACGACAAATGAGTTGATCACACAAAAAAGAAGAGTGTGTGCAAAATTTCAGCTCGATAGCTTCAAAACTGTGGGAGGAGATAGTATATTTACAGACAGACGGACGGACAGACGGACATGGCTCAATCAACTCGTGTTGTCGTCCTGATTAAGAATATATATACTTTATATCGTTGCAAGTGAATATTTCTATGCGTTACAAAATTCAGCACAAACTTATAATCTATTCACTGCGTGAAGAGTATAAAAATGGGAATGGTAACGTCGTAAAACATCTGTTGACAATTGAACGTACAGTATATTTCTAAATCGAGCTGTCTAGACTAACTTTTCTTTCTAGTTACTTTCTTTTCTCTTTTTTTTTAAAAGGTTTTCGTGATTTCATTGCCAAGACGTTTAGCTGAATTTTGGTTCGGTCCGAATAAGGTACAATATGCTAACTATGTCTGTAACTTTGGCAATCAGGTAAGTGTTAAATGAAATCGCTTACAACAATATTATTTACTATATAGTACTACAATAATGCTCAATTATCCAGAAAGTATTAAATATAACAAGAAACCGAAGCCCGCTCACGCTAAGCTTTTACGTTTTTGAGATGCTGAATAGATAATTGTCGGAAAATAAAATGAGTGTATCTTATTCACTCGGCTTGGAATTGTTGACATTTTTCCTATTTTGTTTACTTTTGGGATGTTGCCACGTTTCATTTGCTTGTGCGGCGTGGACCTTTGTCTTTATTTTGATTTTTATATTTTGCAAGTCCGGACGGACATTTTATATTCAATTATTTCAGCAATTTTTATAATTTATGAAAATAATGAGTTTTTCAACATATGAACATTTTGTATTTTTCATCATATATTTATTTTTTTACCATCAAAAGTATTATCAGTATTTTAACATATCAATATCAACTAATTTATCATGAAGTCTGAATATAGGCAAACAATTCGAATTTTATAATGATGGAACAGGATAACATGAAATTAAGTAGCAAAACAATACAATTTGCATTTGCAAAATAGTTAGATTATGGTTGAGACGGGAAAAGGGGTATATGTGTGTGCCAAGGCCACGCACAGGAATCAAATATATAATTGTTAGTATGTTGAATTGAAGGGCAAAGAGGTACATACGAAGAAACACAAAAAACTGTGCGTTGACATAGGTTGTGGATGAGAAGGAAAAAGAAACACATTGGCAAAGTATACTTTGTGTGTGCCGTGGCCACGCAAAGAATCAAATGTCAATTTCTCGATAAGCAGCGAAAGTGTGTAAAGCACAAAACCTACACAATGTCCACATTTGCATTGACTGCATTGAAGTTTTTGTCAAAACTTTACTTTAACTCATATTGTTTTAATTTTTCGGCATCTTTGCCTAAAAATTCTGATCGCCTTGTTGCCTGAATCAATTTGCTTAGTAAAATTGAATAACGGTAATACTTTTGATCTGCAAAGAAATTTTATTTCGCTTAGAAATTATTTAATTCAATTCAAAATAAAATTAAACGCAATTTTTTTTCTATCCTTTTCATCGCTAAACAATATAATCAAATTGTGTTCAGTCAATCAAACTCAAACTAAAATCAATCTAATACCTATTTTACACCAGAGCCTAAGGCAAAGTGCCGCAGACTACAGCAAAAACATGTTTACACTGCTTGCCGCAACGAAAACTGCCACTACTTTACAGCTTACGTCAGAAATTCGACAAAAATAAAAATTAACTTTTTGTCGATTCGAAGTTTGAATTTAAAATTCTGCAAAATATCATTCAAATTTCAATTCGAAACAACCATTGAATTAAATGGATTAAGCACAACTAATTTTTGTAAATCAAGTGGCTATGGATGTCATCAATTGCTGGGTACGACGACGAAGATGAACGAGCGGTAACAGCTTATAAGCGATGCCGGCTGAAAGCTGATGCTTGGAACCGACTGTTACTAAGGTCCGTATGGTACATATCATCATTATCAAGAAATGCAAACACTAAACATATAATCATTGTGGAGCCGCTCGATCGCCTCTTTCATCAACCTCGAATTCCAAACATCTAACCCCATCCATTAAAGTAAACGTCCCAGTCATGGATCAGCTAAGGAAAAATGTAATTTCAGTTCGTCACTTTAACCTGAAAAAACATTCATTCACCATGTTTGTTTTTTTTTATTTGGACATTTAGACTTTTAAGAACAAGATACACATTCCACTATATTAATTATTATCCGTTTAATAAACAAATTTCGATTATCAATAATTCATTACTCTTTGTCCTAGTGATGGATCATTTGTCCCAGTAATGAATCGTCTTGTCCTAGTAATGGATCAGGTTGACAAAGTAACGTTATTATTGCTTGATTATCAATTATTGATAAGTTGATATTTAATGATTCAATATTAAAAAGTGCGGTATCAAGACGATAGTCACTGAAAATCTTTATGAAAAACAATTATCGAAGTGTTTTTTCTTCTATTAACTCAAATCAAACTCCGCAGTGAAACAAATTATAACAAAATGACACCATGACTCAGAGTGACACATATGTGTCAAAAAGATCCCGTTTGTGAAAGAATATGAAACTTGTTATTGTTCGATGTACTGATTCATAACTGGGACATGATCCATTACTGGGACGTTTACCTTACTCTTTATATTATCGTTCAAGCCGATGTGCCTGCCACTACTGCCGCAACAGCCAGTGTGGTCAATGTCACTGGTACTAGAGCAGTGGCAAATGATACACTACATACGATGTGTAACCATGCATCCCCTTTTAAATAATGGACAAGATCCTACATGAATAAATATGTCTTTTTTTTACATTCGCAAATGAATAATATTTGTTGTTTATTAAATATTGTTCAAAGATTATGCATAAAATTGGTTCATATAGATTTGTCAAGTGCCGTCACTTCCAACGAACTAGAAGCTCCATCAATAATTTGATATAATGCATGGGAAACGAAGTATTACGCTTTATTGCCAGATTACCGAGAATGAATTGCGGGACCATTCGGAATTCCTGTTCATTTTTTAAATTTCAGAATTATTCACTGTTTGTTTTTGTTTACATGTCATAATTTTTACAAAAAGGCAGAAATAAACAAGAGTACTTGATCTAATTTTTGGAAACAAGCAGGGCAACTCTGGCATTTTTTTTGCCGCAAAGAGCCTCAAGCCAACAAAATTTTAAACGTAACGGACAGATTATGTATGGATACGGCCTAGGTCTGCGGCAATTTTTGTTGCGGCTTCGGTGTAAAATCGGTATAATCTCTGTGTAATAAAAGTTATATTGCCTTAGCTTAAGTAAAATGTATTTTTTTCGAAATAAGCATGAATAACTAAATATGTTAAGCCGACGGCACTTGATCAGTTTATTAATTTTTTTATGCCCGCACAACTTCTTCTTTTGTCCACACTTTCATTGAACACAATGAAGATCGTTTCTTACCAACCACGCGTACATGCTACGTGCCACTTCACCTCTTTCCATCACTTTTCATAAACAACAGTTGTTTATGAAATTCGGCAATAAAGCTGTAAGTTCATTCGTAATTTCCACTAAATTCCCAATGTGTAGTATTCGGCTGACCGTCGTCTTTAGAGCGAGCAAGACATACACTCGTTTTGCTGTCTCTGTCTGACAAGACTTTTCCGCCAATTATTAGTATAAATTATTTTTTGAAAGCTTAGCGTGAGCGGGCTTCGGTCTCTTGTTATTATTTAAAACTCTCTGATATTTTATTACTCTCTGCTTAAATCTTGATTTCTCTTCCTCTTCTTCATTTTGTATGGCAGCTACCAGTTCCAGTTGTCCAATCTCAATGAAACTTTCAGGCATTGTAAAACTACTATGTTTGACATTTCAGCCCTCCAACTTCCAAAACAAAAAAGTTTTCCGTACAGCGACTCCAATTTGTTTTTATACTTTTCACGTACGTGAAACAGTATAATAACTTTGTGCTGAAGTTTGTAACAGATCGAAATATTCATTTCCGACTATATAAAGTATATATATTCTTGATCAGGACGACAAGACGAGTTGATTTAGCCATGTCCGTCTGTCCGTCTGTCTGTATATATACAATCTCCTCCCACAGTTTTTAAGATATCGAGCTGAAATTTTGCACGGAGACTTCTTATTCGTGCAGTCAACTCATTTGTCGGATCCAGCCATATCGGACCACTGGAACTGGTAGCCCCCATACAAAAAGAAGAAGAAAAATGAACAAAACTTGAATCGTTGTATGGAAAACTTTTTTAATTTTCAACATAGAGGGCTTAAATTTGAAAGGTAGTCTTCCTACGTACCCAGGCCAATTTCCTATAAGTATCATTGAGATCGAACCACTGGAACTGTCACCTGCCATACAAAATGTAGGCAATAAAGATATTTTACCCCCCCTTTCACCGCCTACGATCAATTTTACACATCACCTGCATTGCAAAATACAACAGGTTGCTTCCTATGACAACATTTGTTCACTTTATTAACATTTTAAAGCTGTCACAGCGAATCTACCTATCATGCATTCTTCTTCTTATACCTGCAGCAGCGCCTTTTTCGCTGATTTTTGTGCGAGGTTGCAATCGTTTTTGCGCTATAACAGCCAAAGGGAAGCAAGGGGAACATAATATTTTACAGATAGGTAAAGGAATATGTAATAAACAGATAGTCAAAATTTGGCGGGTAGCATATTTTAGCATTTTTTTTTTTGTCCACCAAAGTTGAAAAACACCTTAAAAATAGATAGTTCGAAGAACAGCTCCATCTCGAAGACTACACATGCAAATGTCTTGATATTTATAATATAACACTATAATATGGCTACCTAAAAATATAAATCAATTCGATAATGATTCCTGTTATAATTGCGTTGCTATTCAAACTCAAAGTGCCGAATTTTCAAAAAATTGAGCATGTTATTGAAAGTTGAAAAAAAGGTTAACTTTGAGTGCGTATATCTCCCAAACTATAATTCCGATTTCCCTAATGTTAATATTTTCTTAATCTTTGGAAAATTCTCTATCAGACACATATATTTGTTTTATCGAAAGCGATCATGAAATTTTTGATTTTTGCAAGCTGAATGTATCTAAGGCCCCTCTGTGCAACGTTAGCATTATAGTCCCACACATACATACACAAAAAATTCATTTCGTTACGTGACGATTTTGAAATTTTCTCTCATTTCAGTCTACATGTAATCTCCGTAAAGGAACTTCGTTCCAAAAATTTTGGTCTCCAAATGTCTTAAATTGTTCTTTAAGCACATTATCACCAGCTTCCAAAACTTCTCTATTCCTGTGCGTTCATTCATTGCTGAGATATCGATGGTTAAAGTCAAAAATATCTTTTTGGGTTCAATCTCGGATATCTTCGCGAACAAAAATCATAGCAACGATCGGGAAAATGCAAATTAACGTTGAATCAACAGGCTATTTGGTCGATATAATCGTTTTTCTAAAAAATATGATCAAAGCCAATGGAGCAAAACAAAAAAGACAAAAAATTTTGAATTTTTTTCTTCCAATTTTATAGATTACATCAAAACCGTCACTCCTAAATTTTTTCGGGCAAAAGATTCAAAAACTTGAAGGCTACAAAATCTTCTTACATGGTTTTTCGATACGACCAATACTTACAAACTTACGGATAATCAAAAATAGGTCAAAAACTAGATTTTTTTTGTTGCCTTAATTGTTTGGTTTATAGTCGGGGAGCCGACGCGTCGCGACGATGCTAAAACGTGATTTACTCCTGTGTCGTTGGAAGTGGCTGCATTTTAAAGATTAAATAATTTAAAGAAAGAAAGGTTCTATGAATTTTTTAGATTTAGCGGTGGGTTCGACCGCTATAAGACGTTTTATATTGTATACCGCGGAACAAAAAATGTTCCTCCATATAACTGTTAGATTATGGAACAGTACGACTAGGAGATCATGCTGAGCCAACTGTATGAAAAACTGACGCACAGGACTAACTAAATTTGACGGTTTTATATATACGGATATATACTCCTCCCCTCGTTCTGTGCGATACATACATTTCGCTTTTGCACAAACACAATGTACCCTAATATACTATGTGTACAGGGTATAAAATGAAATGTTTTGTGGGCAGACACCGTAGTAGAAATATTCACTTTAGTCTTCTTAAAATCGGATCGAGATGGGCAAGCAGTCAAAGCAGATACCAAAGTGTTTGGGTGACTCTTGAGCCGATACCGGGGAGTATGGCGATTAATTTGTTATAAAATAGAAGTCAGGACGAATAATAAACATCCCCAAGTGCCAAGGAACTTCAACATATTTTCTTAAATCCAGATTTTGGATGGGTTGTAGCCCATTTATCTTCAAGTTAGAGGTAGTACCCCAAACATTCATACCGTACAGCCTACCTAAAACAATTACTGTCGCAGTCGATAATGCTCGCCTTCCGCATACCCTGTACCTTCAATTTTAAAGACTGTTTGAGACCACTCCTCCTCCCACTTTTCAAAAAACAGCAAAATCTCACCTAGGTGGAGGGGGTTCACCGGAAATCTCATGTTAACTTTTGAGTGCATTAATTAAAAAGTTTTTTTTTTAATTTTAAGCAAAATCTCACTAAATCTCACCAAGAGGGAGGGAGGGGTCGAAATTTCTAGAAAAAAATGTCACGTTTATGGACGTCCCCTTTAGTAAAGATTACAATGCCACACCGTAACAGAAACAAATCATTCAACCAAATCTTGACATTTTTGAGAATATTAAGTACCAACACATTTATTCCAAAAACTTCACAGTTTTTTTTTATTTTTCCCATAACTATGTATGTATATGTTCATTTCTGTAGGTTTTTATTGTATGACTTATGCTATATTTCTTTATTTTTATAATTTTTACAGTTGGGTCTCATTATCCGCATCTTGGTGACACCTAGTTTGATTAATCATTGGGATTATTTACCAGCGATTGCTCGTGATCTTCAATGGTTGCATTATTATGTCGCTGCAATTTCATCTGCTATGTTAATGTCGATGATATGTACGTGGAATTAAACAGGAATTGAATTAAATTTATACCCTATTTTTTATTCCATTATGTTTTTTTTTTATAAATTATTCGCAGTTTTCCCAGATAAGCCACCAGCACAGACCCCAGTTAATCAAACGGATGACCATCGTTATGCAGAAGAGGTAGCACGTGACAGATCAAACAACCAAACAACAAATTTACAATCAGTCTAAATTCATTCATTAATTTGCTTTGTTACAAATTGCGGTGTTTTGTTTTTCATCTCAACACATTTCATTCCAGAGGGTATTTTGTTTCTATTTTGAATTGAGTGTACTGAAAAATATTCTTACCCACTAAGTTGATTCTGGTCAAATTAGATTCAAAATTGTGTTTACTGGAATATTGGGCTTTTTTTTACCTGCAACTACTAAGGCTAGGTAGGCTGTGCTACACCCCAAATCTACAAAAACATATTGAGCTCACATTGGCCGTCCAAATATTGTTAAAAATATCAAGAACATCGGTCAAAAAATTTGGATTTTACGAAAAATTTGAGTTTGTGGGTCACTGAGGGGTAACCATCAAAATGAGGGGAAAATTGTGGTAAGCAGTTTTCTATACATACTGAGTCTACATACCGGCTTTCATTTTTGTATCTTTTATAGTTTAGGAGATGTACTAATTTAAAAAAAAATAAAGAGGAATACTTTGTAAATTTCAGTTTGTTGGTCTCTGAGGGGTAACTATCAAAAAGAGGAAGGAAGTTTGTACCGTATATATTTTTGGAGATATAGCGTTTTTAGAAAACAATTGGGGGAGGGGAAATGAAGGGGTGGGGGGGGGGTTAAATGTGGTATACATACTGAGTCTACATACCGTCTTTCATGTTTCTATCTTATCGGGTGTTCAAGTTATAGCACTTTAAAAAAGTGGGTGGTGATACACAGTATGTGTACAGGGTATAAAAACAAGGAGCTATTTTCGGATTTGGCGAAACTTATATACTCTTAAAAGCATAGGGCTTGTAAGAGTATATAATTATTATTATTGGAAAATCCGTCTCATAGTTTTTCCAATAAGAATCATATATGTAAGTTTATAAAGATAAATTTACCGTTTCAACTTTAAAATTTTTTCGATATCTGTATTCTGGCAAAAGCCGATATTTGACCACTCAAAATACTGAGTTAATAAATTAGACGAAATTAAAGTGATGCGGAAATCAATCAAGTTAATAAAGTTTTAGTTGTCTAGTTACGATGTTTCCCAAAAAAAAACATGACCAGAAGTGAAAACAGATAATAAAATGATTTGGAGGAAGATTAAGATAAGCATATATTTTCTGTGAACCGTTATAAGCGGTCTCAGATAAATATTAAAAATTTGCAAAAACAAATTTGTCTTACAGACAATTTTTAAAATTTTACTGAAATAAATTTAAAAAAGATACTTTATAAAATTAAATTAGTGCTGTTCACTATGTGAGGCAAAAATGTAAAAATGAAACTTTTCTTGACTGTTATCGTGAACAGACTTTTGTACTTGTAAGAGTGTAAGAGTGTAAGATTGTGACAATTTAAACTAAGTAAGCTGTTCTTAACTTTGACACATTGCTTGTTTTGTTTATTATTATTGTGAAGCCAAATTGAAAAAAAAAACCAAAACAATAATAATTTTTGCAGAATGGCATTTAAAAGCTTTAAAGACGTTCTTTTGGAGTGGAAAGCATACGAAACAATTCGTGAAATAGATTTGATTGAAGGTGTGTAAACTGCAATGAAATATTTGCATAATTTAATTTGTTTCATGTTGTAGATAGTATCGGTAGTCAAGTAGACAAAGTTGATTCAGCAATTGATGAACTGATGGATAACTTCATAGAGGATGTTATTATGATTTATTCTAGCCGTCGAGGACACTGCGTTGAAGTGCCCAAATCTATAATTTGGCGGAATAATATTTTAAGCTCATTCGATGATCAACGATTTAAGCAAATGTTGCGCGTCTCTAAAAGACAATTTGGCAAATTGCTCGACTTAATAAGAGAGGACGAGGTTTTCAAAACTGATTTCAATAGGCAAATACCTATTGACTTGCAACTTGCAACAGTTTTGTTTAGATTGGGGTCCTCTGGAAGCAGTGCATCAGTTAGAAAAATTTGCACGATGTTTGGAATCGGTGATGGTGGCACTTTGTATAAAATAAATAGAAGGGTGTTTACCGCATTTTTGCGTCTAATGCCACGGTATATATATTGGCCTGACGTAGCAGAGCGTAAACAAATTGTGGAACGCACGTTCAATGAGTTGCCGTATTGTTTTGGATACATTGATGCCACCGAATTGAAGCTTTTTGAAAAACCATTTAAAAAGCACGAAGTATATTTTTCTCGCCATCGAATATACTCGGTAAAGCTTCAAATTGTATGTGATTATAAACTACGCATACGAGATGTCGTAGTAGGAAACCCAGGCAGTTACCATGATTCAAAAATCTTTAAAAACTCCACAATTGGGAAGCACTGTGAACGTTTTTTTACTGGGGAGGAGTGGATTGCAGGCGATTCTGCTTACCCGCAGTCAATGTTTGTAATTACGCCGTTTCGTAGCAATTCTCGTATAATGAACTTAGAAAGGCAGCTACAATTTAACAAAAGACACAGTAAATACCGTGTAAGAGTTGAGAATTGCTTCGGAATCCTCAAAGGAAAGTTTCCTAGTCTCAGAGAGTTGCGAATTCGTCTGAAAGATGTAAACAGCCAATCATTTCTTTGTAATTGGGTTCTTGTGTGCTGTATACTTCACAACATTTTGTTGGAAGAGAGTGATATGGAACAAGGATTGGAAACAAACTGCACTGGAGATACTGAGGTTGAACTGAGTCATATTGATGCTATTGCATCTGAAAATAAGAGAGAATTTCTTTACAACCTAATGTTCCAATAAAAGTCTCATCTAAATGACAAAATAAATTAATTTAATATTTTTTAAGTACTTTTATTATATTTTAACTCAATTTCAAGTTTTAAAAGTCGCTCCTTTTGCTCCAATTCCATTTGCTTTATTTTGAACTCGTTCTCCATACGTGTTTCCTCCAATGCCAATTTCCGCTCCTCCATCTTCAATTTTCGTTCCTCAACTTCCTTCGTCCACAAAAACTTTTCGTTCTCCAATTTAAGAATGCTTTCACGATGATGACTTCTTCTCTCATCCATCGCGACCAGTTTGGAAATAGAGTTGTTTCCTGCCTTTCTAGTTATTTTTTCAGCAAAAGAAACGTCAGAAGAATCATCATTCACCGATCCTGTTGAAACTGGTGTCTGCTCCTGTCTCTCCTCTGTCTCTTCCATATTAGCAGGGGCTACCTGCGACTCACACACAACAGCATCCATTTCTTTTTCTACAGCAAAAATTTCGCTAAGTTGCTCGTAGTGTGGGCACATTTTTATCATTTTTGCTGTAATATATTGACATATCAATACCACTATGCATTTAAATATATTACTATACCTTGGATGGTTGTTTCAACATCGCCTTCCTCGATTCCAGCACCAGTTGAATTAACCATCTCTTCCGCCTTTTTATATAATTTCTTTAAATATCGCACTTTAAACTTTACCATACTCCAGTTGGCCTCTATTTTCGTCTCCTCCAACAACTTTTTATAATACAGCTGGGCAGTTGGCTTCTATAAGTTAATTAATATCCAAATCAAAAAATAAAAATATAACGACGTTTCTTACCTCTATATTTCTGTGCACTTGCATGTAAGTTAAAATTTCAACAACTTCCCTATCAGACCATTTCTTCTGCTCTCCACAACATTTTCGCTTGTGAATCTGATTCTGGGCCACTGCAATCAAATAAAAATTAAATAATTTTACCAAATCTTTTCCTATTTACTTACTTTTGCTGGTTGAAATATTTTTCAACTGACAACTAGCCGTTTAACTTTCTGTTTCACTCACACTCCACACTTATATCACTTAATATTACCAAAAATACCATAAAAGTTATGGTCACCTAACGGTATTTTCTGTTATGTTAATAAAACTGTTAGTGAAAAATTACTCTGAATTTTGTATACAAGGGTCGGGGTAGAGTAAGTTGTGTAACTTTTGTTCAGAGTATTTTGTTGTTGTTTACTTTACACAAAAGTAAAATTTCATTTTTGCCTCACATAGTGAACAGCACTATTATATTTTTAAATTATAAATTTTAAAATCAAATATTGATGTGAAAATAAAACTAACGTTTTTCATGGCTAAACTGGTAACGTTGGCATACAAAGATTCAAGTACGCATATTGACTGCCTGAAGAGTATAAAAATGTATATCAATATATGTGTATGTATTAGAGGTCTGCATGAATGCATTCAAAACGGCAAATGAGTCATTCATCCTGAAAACGAATGTTTGTTTCGCTGTATTTTTTTGACTAAATGTGAATGAATATTGTAATTAAGCTTATAATGTTAAGTACTGTACAATATACACACAGAGAATGTACAGCAAATTTTAGTACAATAGTGCTGTTCACTATGTGAGGCAAAAATGAAATTTTACTTTTGTGTAAAGTAAACAACAACAAAATACTCTGAACAAAAGTTACACAACTTACTCTACCCCGACCCTTGTATACAAAATTCAGAGTAATTTTTCACTAACAGTTTTATTAACATAACAGAAAATACCGTTAGGTGACCATAACTTTTATGGTATTTTTGGTAATATTAAGTGATATAAGTGTGGAGTGTGAGTGAAACAGAAAGTTAAACGGCTAGTTGTCAGTTGAAAAATATTTCAACCAGCAAAAGTAAGTAAATAGGAAAAGATTTGGTAAAATTATTTAATTTTTATTTGATTGCAGTGGCCCAGAATCAGATTCACAAGCGAAAATGTTGTGGAGAGCAGAAGAAATGGTCTGATAGGGAAGTTGTTGAAATTTTAACTTACATGCAAGTGCACAGAAATATAGAGGTAAGAAACGTCGTTATATTTTTATTTTTTGATTTGGATATTAATTAACTTATAGAAGCCAACTGCCCAGCTGTATTATAAAAAGTTGTTGGAGGAGACGAAAATAGAGGCCAACTGGAGTATGGTAAAGTTTAAAGTGCGATATTTAAAGAAATTATATAAAAAGGCGGAAGAGATGGTTAATTCAACTGGTGCTGGAATCGAGGAAGGCGATGTTGAAACAACCATCCAAGGTATAGTAATATATTTAAATGCATAGTGGTATTGATATGTCAATATATTACAGCAAAAATGATAAAAATGTGCCCACACTACGAGCAACTTAGCGAAATTTTTGCTGTAGAAAAAGAAATGGATGCTGTTGTGTGTGAGTCGCAGGTAGCCCCTGCTAATATGGAAGAGACAGAGGAGAGACAGGAGCAGACACCAGTTTCAACAGGATCGGTGAATGATGATTCTTCTGACGTTTCTTTTGCTGAAAAAATAACTAGAAAGGCAGGAAACAACTCTATTTCCAAACTGGTCGCGATGGATGAGAGAAGAAGTCATCATCGTGAAAGCATTCTTAAATTGGAGAACGAAAAGTTTTTGTGGACGAAGGAAGTTGAGGAACGAAAATTGAAGATGGAGGAGCGGAAATTGGCATTGGAGGAAACACGTATGGAGAACGAGTTCAAAATAAAGCAAATGGAATTGGAGCAAAAGGAGCGACTTTTAAAACTTGAAATTGAGTTAAAATATAATAAAAGTACTTAAAAAATATTAAATTAATTTATTTTGTCATTTAGATGAGACTTTTATTGGAACATTAGGTTGTAAAGAAATTCTCTCTTATTTTCAGATGCAATAGCATCAATATGACTCAGTTCAACCTCAGTATCTCCAGTGCAGTTTGTTTCCAATCCTTGTTCCATATCACTCTCTTCCAACAAAATGTTGTGAAGTATACAGCACACAAGAACCCAATTACAAAGAAATGATTGGCTGTTTACATCTTTCAGACGAATTCGCAACTCTCTGAGACTAGGAAACTTTCCTTTGAGGATTCCGAAGCAATTCTCAACTCTTACACGGTATTTACTGTGTCTTTTGTTAAATTGTAGCTGCCTTTCTAAGTTCATTATACGAGAATTGCTACGAAACGGCGTAATTACAAACATTGACTGCGGGTAAGCAGAATCGCCTGCAATCCACTCCTCCCCAGTAAAAAAACGTTCACAGTGCTTCCCAATTGTGGAGTTTTTAAAGATTTTTGAATCATGGTAACTGCCTGGGTTTCCTACTACGACATCTCGTATGCGTAGTTTATAATCACATACAATTTGAAGCTTTACCGAGTATATTCGATGGCGAGAAAAATATACTTCGTGCTTTTTAAATGGTTTTTCAAAAAGCTTCAATTCGGTGGCATCAATGTATCCAAAACAATACGGCAACTCATTGAACGTGCGTTCCACAATTTGTTTACGCTCTGCTACGTCAGGCCAATATATATACCGTGGCATTAGACGCAAAAATGCGGTAAACACCCTTCTATTTATTTTATACAAAGTGCCACCATCACCGATTCCAAACATCGTGCAAATTTTTCTAACTGATGCACTGCTTCCAGAGGACCCCAATCTAAACAAAACTGTTGCAAGTTGCAAGTCAATAGGTATTTGCCTATTGAAATCAGTTTTGAAAACCTCGTCCTCTCTTATTAAGTCGAGCAATTTGCCAAATTGTCTTTTAGAGACGCGCAACATTTGCTTAAATCGTTGATCATCGAATGAGCTTAAAATATTATTCCGCCAAATTATAGATTTGGGCACTTCAACGCAGTGTCCTCGACGGCTAGAATAAATCATAATAACATCCTCTATGAAGTTATCCATCAGTTCATCAATTGCTGAATCAACTTTGTCTACTTGACTACCGATACTATCTACAACATGAAACAAATTAAATTATGCAAATATTTCATTGCAGTTTACACACCTTCAATCAAATCTATTTCACGAATTGTTTCGTATGCTTTCCACTCCAAAAGAACGTCTTTAAAGCTTTTAAATGCCATTCTGCAAAAATTATTATTGTTTTGGTTTTTTTTTTCAATTTGGCTTCACAATAATAATAAACAAAACAAGCAATGTGTCAAAGTTAAGAACAGCTTACTTAGTTTAAATTGTCACAATCTTACACTCTTACACTCTTACAAGTACAAAAGTCTGTTCACGATAACAGTCAAGAAAAGTTTCATTTTTACATTTTTGCCTCACATAGTGAACAGCACTAATGTTTTTGAGTATAGTTTACTCATGATTTGATAAATTGAGAGGAAAAAATGATTAATAATTATAATTAATTGATAATTAACTTGCCAATATACAACACTTGTGCTTAACAAGATTTTAAGTGATTATGTCAAACCTGTAAATGTTAAAACACGTTTTACAACCAACAACATCACTTTTTTTCAAACCCAAACTTTGTTTTCGTCTTTAAAAAGTTTGGCTTTAGTAACTGCGGTTTCTCTCTTCTGAGTAGAATCTTCGATACGATATTCAAACGATGAATTCTGATTTCAACATTACACTTCTATCACTGTACTAGAAATATTATCTTTATTTGGAAATTAACTTTTCTGCCATTGATATCTAGTGCTGTACACTGCTGAACCTGAGTTACTCGTTTAATTTTTACTGTTCACATTATTTTATTTGATATATGTACATACTTTGAAAGAACAAAGATAATTTGTACTTTCTCTCTTAGGCTTTTTTGAAAACTCTGTACAGAGATAGAAGAGTACACTAAATTCGAGTACCGCATAGGACTATACAGTACTGTTAAGTTTGAAAAAAATGTATTAATGCAGACCTCTTGTATGTATAGTGACTCCAACGCATAACCGGACAAGAGTTTGCTTAGTATAAATGTCCTCTAAAATTGGAAAACTTATATGCAAGGTATATCTTTTTTTCGCTTATATTTAAAGTTCATACAATTGTCTGTCTGAAACAAAAAAAATATATATACTTCTTCATGATAAATGTTAATTTAAAACAAAAATAACTAATTTTTTTGCACTCAACGAATAACCGGGCAAAGCAAACTGACAATGCAAAAAGTTAATAATCAATATTTAGTCGCATATCCTTTGTTATCCAGAATAGCCTGCAAGCTCTCTGGAACAGATTCTACTAAGTTTTGGCATATTTCGGGCTCTATGGAGTTCCATGCTTCTTGTAAAGCTTCTTTTAATTGGTCTAACGTGTTGCATTTCTTTTGGTACACTCTCGTTGCCAATTCTTCCCAAAAATGCTCAATAACGTTAAGATTGGGGCTCTGTACAGGCGTCTGTATAAGTTTAGAACAATTGTGTATCAACCAAAGCTTTGCAACGCCAGATGTGTGCTTTGGGTCGTTGTCTTGGTAAAAGGCAAAGTTGTTTGTGATACCCAGTTTCTCTGCAGTTTGCTTAACATTTTGCTTTAAAATATAGAGGTATACAAACTTGTCCATTTTACCATCAATAAAATGAAAATTTCCTACTCCAGTACTCGACATACAGCCCCAAACCACAACAGAACCTCATCCATGCTTTACAATAGCGATGGTATTTTTAGGATCAAACTCGGCATTTGGTTTTCGCCATACAAACATTTTACCATCTGATCCTTGTAAATTAAATTTACTTTCGTCAGTAAAACCTTAAAATAATGAATTGTAATCAGGGTTTAAAGAAAACATACTACTTTAATGTATGATATTAGCTTGTTCCAAAACGCTTCTGTTTTTAATAAATACTTTTTTGTTTTTAGGGCTTATAAATGGCTTTTTTCTGGCAACTCTTTCATGATAGTCATACCTACATATGTAATGTGTTACGCACAGTGTTTAGGCAAACTTCTTTTCCGGTTCGATTTTTCAGAGAGATTTTATGTTCTTCAGCAGTTTTGAAAGGGTCTCGTTATATTTCCTTAACTATTGAACGCTCTTTTCGCTCATTTAATATTTTTCCTGGGCCTTCTCTACTTTTATTTGACAGCCTAAACTCATCGCGAAACTTCTTTATTACATCCTGGACAGTAGATTTACCTCTTCCAACCAACTCGGCGATTTCTCGTATAGTTTTACCCCCCAAATTCAATTTTATTATTAACTGCCTAAGTTCACCTGAGGTTTGCATTCTTTTTGGAGCCATAATAGAATTATTTAAATTAATTTTAGTGCGTCAGTTCACAAAATCTATTTACGAATGAATGTGATGAAAAAAACACAGAACTTTAAAGTTCATGCTAGAAAAATAACGGCGTTTTATATTGGTACTTTGCTTTGTCCGGTTAGTCGTTGAGCGCAAAAAAATGAGTTATTTTTGTTTTAAATTAACATTCATCATGATGAAGTATATATATATTTGTTTTTTGTTTCAAAGAGACAATTGTATGAACTTTAAACATAAGCAAAAAAAAAAAAGATACATATACCTTGTATATAAGTTTTACAATTTTAGAGGGCATTTATACTAAGTAAACTATTGTCCGATTATGCGTTGGAGTCACTGTATATCAAAACATAAGAAAATTTAAATAAAATGTTGCAATGAAAATAAATAAAATATTATGAAACATACTTAAAATATTTTGTTTTGGTATACATCTTCATTCGGGTTATTTTGACCGTTTTTTCTTTTTTAGTTAAAAGTAAAAAAACATTTTCTTGGCTGTTTCTAACTCTTTTTTATTCTCATATGCATTTCGGCGTTTTCCCGCCTTCATCAGGGAGTCTGAAAATAACCTAAAATTTTTACATACATACTTACATCGTATAGTCGAGTACACTCGAAAGTATAATTCCCTGCACACATGGTAGGCGATGCCACACCCTCATGCTACAAAAATATGTTGATCTGACGTCGCCTATTCAAATAGTGTTTCAAATATCAAGAAAATCGGTAAAAAAATGTGGATTTTACGAAAAATTTAAGTTTGTAGGCCTCTGAGGGGTAGCCGTCGAAGAGGGGGGAAGTTTGTGGTACGCAGTTTTTAAAATGTATTATCACTGAGCTTGTATACAAATTTTCAGGGTCGTACCTTTGTTAATTTTGGAGATATAGCAATTTACAGAAAATAACTTGATGACGGGAAATGAAAAGGAGGGGGGAATTTTGTAGTAAGCATACTGAGTCTTCAATGTTTCTATCTCTTTGAATGTTTGAGTTACAGCGATTTAAAAAAGTGGGTGGGGCTGAATGAGCGGGAAGGAGAGGGCGTGGCAAAAAACCGTTTAAACTTGATCTGCTGCCGAGCATCACCAGTCTACCTTCCAAATTTCAAGTCTCTAGCTCTTATAGTTTCCGAGGACTGTTGGTGAGGACAGACGGACGGACATGGCTTAATCAATTCCTCTTGTCGTCCTGATCAAGAATATATACACCTTATGGGGTCCCCCTCCCTCCTTCTGTGCGTTAGGCTGATGTTAGGCTGATGTCAGAGTGCGCGCGAGAAGCGAAGCGAAGCGATGCGAGAAGCTAAGAGCAAAGCGAGAAGATGGCAGAGTGAGAGCTTTGCGAGAAGCGAGCAACATTGCTCTTTTTTAGTTATTTGTTTCCACCAATATGCTATTATGATAGTTTTTGCTCTTTTGGTCCCATAGCGGTGGGCGTAAAAAGACTTCAGTAATTATATTTTCGATGTTTATATCCATTTTGTTCGGGCTTTCTTTCACAAATGACACCAATTGTATAGTTTACCATTACAAAGGGGCGGGCAGTTACTCTGCACAACGAAAGTAAACCGCACTCTTCAAATGGTACAATAGTATGTAGTTATATTAGTTTCGTATAAACCACAATATGGGTGCAATACACATAGCAATCACACAAGGAAACTTTGTATAAATGATGCATATCTTCTCCCAATGAAAAGTAAACGACTTCCGATGTCAGTAATTCCTTATGATGTGAGACTACCTGGTTGAATGCTGCTATACAAGCTCATTTATCAAATTCATTTCTATTGATTGGGACATTTTTAATTTTTATTTTTTTGACAGACAAATTTAGTTCTGTTTTGACATTAAAAAACATAAATAGAAAAAGTTAAAACAAAGTAGTTAACTCGGGGTTAACCCTTGAATGTAGTAGGGTTAACTACTAAGTGTGAAACTGAAAAATTGTTACTCGGAGTTAACCCTGGGTTAACTTTGACTGTGAAACTGGGCCTTAATATTACCAAAAATACCATAAAAGTTATGGTCACCTAACGGTATTTTCTGTTATGTTAATAAAACTGTTAGTGAAAATTTACTCTGAATTTTGTAAGCAAGGGTCGGGGTAGAGTAAGTTGTGTAACTTTTGTTCAGAGTATTTTGATGTTGTTTACTTTACACAAAAGTAAAATTTCATTTTTGCCTCACATAGTGAACAGCACTAGTATGATGAGTACAGGGTATAAAAAGAGTTAAAAACAGTAAAACAGTTTTAACTAAAAAAGAAAAATCGGACAAAATAACCCAAATGCAGAGGCATACCAAAACAAAATATAACCACGAAGCACAACAATAAAGATATATACTTTAAATATTTATGTAAATCTTGAACTTTCAATAAATGTAAATTTATAAAAATATTTATTGTTTTTTTTTAATTAAATGTGGCGCAACCAGAGAGTATTAAAATATAACAAAAGACCGAAGGCTTCCCACGCTAAGCTTTCAGGTTTTCGAGATCCCGAATAGATATCTGGCGGAAAACTATGCGACAGAGACCGAATGATTAAATGTGTATTTCTTTCTCACTCGGCTGGGAATTGTTAACAGTTTTCCTATTTTGTTTACTTTTGAGATGTTGCCACGTTTCATTTGCTTGTCTTGATTTTGATTTTTATATTTTGCCAGTCCGGACGGACAGTTTATATTCAATTATTTCAGCAATTTTTATAATTTATGAAAATAATGAGTTTTTCAACATATTCTAATTATTAATATGAACATTTTGTATTTTTCATCATATTTTTACTAACATGCCAATATAATTAATTTTTAAAAATCCCAAAATTGAATTTTTTACAATCAAAAGTATTATCAGTATTTTAACATATCAATATCAACTAATTTATCATGAAGTCTGAATATAGGCAAACAATTCGAATTTTATAATGATGGAACAGGATAACATGAAATTAAGTAGCAAAACAATACAATTTGCATTTGCAAAATAGTTAGATTATGGTTGAGACGGGAAAAGGGGTATATGTGTGTGCCGTGGCCACGCAAGAAACAAAAGTCAATTTCTGGATAAGCAGGGAAAGTGTGTAAAGAGCTGCGTGAAGTTAGCAACACATGTTCCATCAACACAAAAGTTCCATCGTTCCGCTGGAACGGTGAAATTTTGGTTTATAGTGTGTCGCTATTATTAGTATTATTTTATTATTTTAAACTATTTTTGCATGATTGTTTTTATAAAATGCAAATAATAACATGTATTTAAGTTACTGTATAGATTTGAGTTGGAAAAATAAAAAATAAAAGATTTTATAAGCCTATAAAAATTGAGTATTATGTGTTTCATTATTTTTGTAGTAAAATATAGGGAAAACGAAAAAATCGGAAATATGCCATTATATACATTGCGTAGGTGGACCCTGAGGCAATATACTGTAAAAATTTGAGCAAGATTACACGACTCGTTATTGAGAAAATTGAATAAATGTATCAAAAATGACCATTTTTTGCACATTTTCTTTAATAACGTGAAAACAAAAAAAATCGGAAATATCACACTATGCACATTTTAAAGGCATATACTTCACGAAGATCGTGCAAAAATATCCGGAAGTTTAACAACTAGTTTTGGAGAAAATCGACAAAATGTATTAATATGGGCATTTTTTCTTTTTTATCATTAAATAACATAAAAATGTCAACGCTGACCTCAAATCCATTAAATACAACTTTTAGAGGTACATTTTAGCAATACTTAGAAGGTCATATCATCTTGATCAGATACACCGATCAATAGAAAATTGAAAAAATGTATTCACATTTGCTAACATTTTGATTGCGCGCGCAAATGCATATTCAAATATATGTAAACAAATGAGAGAAGAAACAAAAATTTGAAACGATACACATCTGTCTCATAGCAAATTAATATCCACAACTAACAAACGAAGCCCACTACCCAACGTAGTGTTGTGGTAAAGACATTGGTACATAAATTTAAAATCCAAGGTTCGAATCCAGCCGACGACAGATGCTTAATTTTGTTTTTTTTTTTGTTACTTATTATAATTTTACTAAAAAAAAATTTTTTTTTTGTATATAATAAACTAATTTAATGAAAATTTAAAAAACAATAGTTTTCTTTTCATCAAATGAATATAATAATTTTTTGTACTGCATCACAAAACTTTACCGATTTGGTTTGTAGCAGCATGGCTCATACTCAAAGCTGTTGCTGGAAGAGCGGAGAAAAATCGGAAACATGAGACCTATTTTTTCTTAATCTATGATGAATTACGAAGATTCTATAAAAATTTCAGATCAATTAAACGAGTAGTTTAGGAGAAAATCAATCAAAACTATAACACTACTCTTTTCACACAACAAAGCAGCAGCACACAAAGCAGCTACATAGGCAAGATTAAAAGCTGTTGCTGGAAGAGTGGAGAAAAATCGGAAACATGAGACCTATTTTTTCTTAATCTATGATGAATTAAGAACATCGTATTAAAATTTCAGATCGATTAAACGAGTAGTTTAGGAGAAAATCAATAAAAACTATGGGTCTATAAATTATTTATGAACCACGTGGCATCTGCTGGCAAACAATTTAGTAAAATCAGCCTGTTCTTATGTTCGGTATATACAATTATAACGAAGCTACATGAAATTGTTAAATGGTTCATGCAGTAAATGGGTGGTGTAAAATTATACTTTGTTTTGAGTGCACGCGGTTTAAATACCGCTTTTGGCATTTTTTATTTATTTATTCTATAATTATTATTTTATTTTTTTATTTAAACAATAAAATTCCTTATCATATAGTAATGCTAAACTCGCAGCCAAAGAAAAATGGTTACGAATGCCTTGCTTAAAGTGCAAGCTCAGCAGCAGCATGACGCATATTCAAAGCTGTTGCTGGAAGAGAGGAGAAAAATCGGAAACATGAAACCTATTTTTTCTTAATCTATGATGCATTACGAAGATTCTATAAAAATTTCAGATCGATTTAACGACTAGTTTAGGAGAAAATTGATCAAAACTAAAGGTCTATTAATTATTTATGAACCACGTGGCATCTGCTGGCAAACAATTTAGTAAAATCAGCCTGTTCTTATGTTCGGTATATACAATTATAACGAAGCTACATGAAATTGTTAAATGGTTCATGCAGTAAATGGGTGGTGTAAAATTATACTTTGTTTTGAGTGCACGCGGTTTAAATACCGCTTTTGGCATTTTTTATTTATTTATTCTATAATTATTATTTTATTTTTTTATTTAAACAATAAAATTCCTTATCATATAGTAATGCTAAACTCGCAGCCAAAGAAAAATGGTTACGAATGCCTTGCTTAAAGTGCAAGCTCAGCAGCAGCATGACGCATATTCAAAGCTGTTGCTGGAAGAGAGGAGAAAAATCGGAAACATGAAACCTATTTTTTCTTAATCTATGATGCATTACGAAGATTCTATAAAAATTTCAGATCGATTTAACGACTAGTTTAGGAGAAAATTGATCAAAACTAAAGGTCTATTAATTATTTATGAACCACGTGGCATCTGCTGGCAAACAATTTAGTAAAATCAGCCTGTTCTTATGTTCGGTATATACAATTATAACGAAGCTACATGAAATTGTTAAATGGTTCATGCAGTAAATGGGTGGTGTAAAATTATACTATGTTTTGAGAGCACGCGGTTCAAATACCGCTATTGCCATTTTTTTTTTATTTATAAATGATGAATTAGTTTTGTTACATTAATTAATTTTGTTATATTAAATAAAAATGTTGTTTAAAATCCCTAATACCATTAATTGATATTATGCGAACCATAAGGCATGTATGTAAGTTAACGTATGCCGCAAGTGCGCCAAAGTTGACACATTTCTTTGTCACTTCGGTGCCACACTTTCAGTGCCACCCTCTTGGTGCCGCACCGTATCTCAAACACTTCAAGCTTAAATCATGAGTTCAAGAGCTAAAGCTAATTGATTCAAATTATTGGTCACTCCTCTGCCCAACGGGTAATCAGTTCTTGTTTATGAATCTAAGCAAATGCGATCCGCGTAGCTGACACATTGCTTTAACACTTTTCTAGAGCTCGAGCTAATTAAGTCTTTCTATGGGACATTTCTTCGCCAACAAAAGGTAAACAGTTTCTCTTGTTTACAAATCTGAGCAATGCGATCCGCGTAGCTGACACATTGCTCTCACACTTTCCTATTAGCGATCAGCGACCAAGCGATCTCTCAATCCTTCTTCTATTGTGTAAACTAACGCTTCCATCAAGTTAGAACTCAAGTGTGGTACAATTGATAACATTACATAATTCCTAAGAGCAAACTATTTGCTCATGCAAATCAGTATATAAACATAAGCCCAAATAATTTGGGAGTAGGCTTATCTCTAACCGCGACGCGGTCGGTTGTAATGTCCGCATACAAAAATATCAAACTTAAATAAAAATAAATGTATTAACCAAATTCTTCAACGAATTTATTTAATTTGTATGTATACACATACATACTTCTATATTGGTCAGCGTTGCCAGATTTTTATGTATATACATACATACTAGAGGACTGCATGAATGCATTCAAAACGGCAAATGAATCATTCACCCTGAAAACGAATGTTTGTGAATGAATATTGTAATTGAGCTTTTAATGTTAAGTACTGTACAGTATTCACACAGAGAATGTACAGAAAATTTTTAGTACAATGATTTGGTCTACAGTTTACTCACTGTACAGTGAATGTTAGTTTGATAAGACGCTTTGCATATTATTCAATTAAAACATTTTCATTCATATCTTCTATGTTTGAATTCAAAAACATTATATTGTTGACCATATCTTCGGTTGTAGCAATTTTGTATCGTTTTTCTGATATAAGAGTTTTAGCTATTGCACTACTTGCCGGAACTGCTAAGATTTTGCAACTTATTTTGTAAAAAAAAAATAACTGCGGTTTCTCTCTTTCGAGTAGAATCTACGATGGTAGCATGTAACGACAAATCCTGACTGCAACATTACACTAGATGAACTAAGTCACTAACTACCACAAAAAAACGAAACGAATGTATTCATGCAGACCTCTATTACATACTTCTATATTGGTCATCGTTGCCAGATTTTTTGCCAAGCCGTGTCGGTCATGCTAAAATGAGAACGGCTGGCAACGCTGATTTTGATATACGGTTATTCCCAGAAATTTTCTTTTCAATCGTCGAAACGAATTGATGCGAACAACAACTTTGAAGGTAATGTTGTGTTTTATTGTTTTTTTTTGTAATTTTATTAATAATTATCCATTTCAGATGAATCGCCCTATTAATTTTATTAATTGCAATTTTGGCGTCCAAGACGGCTCGGTGAAAGGGACATATGGAGTAGTACCTGGCGGCGGACGTGGCGGTGGACGAGGCGGTGGACGAGGTGGTGGACGAGGCGGTGGACGTGGCGGTGGACGTGGCAGTGGACGTGGCAGTGTCAGTGGACGTGGCGATGGTCACGGTGGTGGACGTGGTCGTGGAAGTGGCAATGCGCCAAACATACCACTTCCACCTATTCCTAAAAAGAAAAGGGATAGGAAGCGACCACGATCACGCAAATCGAAAAACCAACCAACGGCAGAATAGCCGCCGTCGACAACGAGCCAGCCACTGCCGATGGATCAACCAACGACTTCGGCCCGTGAGCAGCCATTAATAATATTAGAATAAAAAACAATGGCTGCTTAAAATTATATAAATAATAACATTTTTTTTTTAGAATTTATTACTTTTTTTGTTTTTTTTTTATAATAATAATTATAATTTTGTTTGGATACCACGTCCAATAGACCACGTTTTGATTCCAGGAGCAGTTCAATGTTGGCCGGTCATCATTGAGGACCTGTAAATAAGGAGCATTATTAGTTTTTGTTATTTAAAAATAGATTTACATATTGACTTACATGTCCGTTGTCATACCACGTCCAATAGACCACGTTTTGATTCCAGGAGAAGTCCAATGTTGGCCAGTCATCATTGAGGACCTGTAAAGAAAAAGTATTATAAGTTTTTGGTCATTTAAAAATAAATGCGCATATATACTTACATGTGTGTTTGCGTACCACGTCCAATAGGCCATTGTTTAGTTCCAGGAGCAGTTCAATGTTGTCCAGACATCATTGAGGACCTGTAAATAAGGAGTATTATTAGTTTTTGGTCATTTAAAAAAAAAAAAATGCGCATATATACTTACATGTGTATTTTCGTACCACGTCCAATAGGCCATTGTTTAGTTCCAGGAGCAGTCCAATGTTGGCCAGTCATCATTTAGGACCTGTAAATAAGGAGTATTATTAGTTTTTGGTCATTTAAAAAAAAGTGCGCATATATACTTACATGTGTGTTTGCGTACCACGTCCATTAGGCCACATTTTTATTGCAGGAACAGTTCAATGTTGTCCAGGCATTATTGAGGACCTGTAAAAAGAATTACATTAGTACATTGGTCATTTCAAATAAAATGTGTAAATTGACTCACATGTGTAAATATTACCAAAATGAAATGTAGTTTTCCACACTACCCAAGAGGTACTACACATAGCGCATTACCCATTTTTTTGGCTGGGTTCCCCAATAGGCATATTCATCATTTTTTGCATTATTTGCATTTATTTTCTTCTGAGCATAAAGAACAAAAGAATGTTTGGAATTCATCTTTTATTCTTCGAAGGCTATCAGAATTTAATTTGTATTTTTTATGGCATCTTTCACAAATGTAGCGTTCACAATAATCACATTGCAGTTGTTTCTTTAAGTTCGTCAAAGTGCTAGTGCAATGTATGCATACATTTGCCAATGAGTCACCATACTTCAACAATTTGTTTAGAAGGTACTTTCGATAAGAGTCTTGATTTTTAAGATTTATGAAACTCTTTCCCTGCAAGTACCTCTCCACAAATTGGGTGATGAAAACACCACAATTATATGGATCTTGTTGAATGTCATGATCAACTTCGCCAAAAGACATATTCAAATTACGATAAACTTTTTTTACTATTCCTAAATAATAGTTTGCAAGTTCATCTCTTGTTTTAATATGTCCGAGTGGATCAATTACGTGAATAATTTGTTCATTCACGTTAATGAAAACCACGTAAAAATGATTATTGATGCAATGTGGTATTACGAGATTTGTATAACCATTCATTAAGGCATCTTTAATCTGTGGCATATTGTTATAAGTATATTTATCAATTTGGCATATGATATTTATACTTTTTTGAACTTTGGCTTCATAAATAAATATTGTGACTACTGCGTCAATAATAAAATTGCTGAGCCATTGGTCTTTGAATAAAGTGACTATATCAGCAATTGAAATATTTACAAGAATCCTGGTATTATTTTTATGAACTGCCTTAAAAAGGCTATCCAATTTTACACCATTGTAATTATCAAATTTGTTTGAAGGTTTTTGAACCTCTCGGAAACTTAATACTTTTTTGAAACGACTTTCCATTTTTGGCTTAAATTTTTTTAAACCACTTATTTCTAAATTTGAAATAGATGAATTTGTTTCAAAAGAGTGTTCCACCAATGACTGACTCGTACAAGGTGAATGATCAATCGACTCGATTAAGTCTGACTCATTGTCTAATTCATTTTTATTAGACATTTCCTTGACTGTTTCATCAATTACGTCATATGGCTTTAGCAGAGTATCGAAAGTAGACAAAAAAAGACCGTGGCTCAGTCTTTTATTTTTTTTATTCCAACTTTCTTTAAACTCTGTTATTTTTTTTGTAGGATTTAATCCCATAGTTGTGTTTGTAACACGTTTTTTATATTTTTTATTGGTTTGAGCTTTTATAATTGTGCCTGGCAAAATTTCTTCCTCAAACTTAAAATTGTATATATTTTTTACTGTTGTAATGTTAGACCTGGAAAATTGTTCGAGTTCACGAACAACTCGTCCTAATTTTTCAAGCAAACATTTATCTTTAAAAACATTATTTTTAATAATGTTAAAGTATAATTCAACAGGTCCGTTACTGACTCTTACATTTGAATCATCAATATAAATAATGATTATGTTTGACCATAATGATAAAAATGGAATTAGTTTTTTCAAAACATAATTTACCATTTTTGGGCAGTAAAAAATATTTTTTAGATATTTCGATGCATTGCTATTATGAATTTGAAGATTAGTTAAAATTCTTTCATATCTTTCACGAAAAGGACTGGCATCCGAAATTTCGTTAAGAGTTAATAAATCTTTTGAATTTTCTTCAAACGATTTATTATATGAAAGAAATTATTTTTCAAATGCATCAAAATTGTTCTTATTTAAATTATTAAAAACTCCAAAAGCATCATTAACCTGCGGTGTAAAATTCTTGCTTTTAAGTATAAGAACAAGATTTTTAAACCAGTTCTCGCAATCTTGAATTCTGTACAAATTGAAGGGGATGCCTAATGCTTGACGAAGAAATTGTCGGAGTTTGATGTCATCAAACCCAACAACATTGTCAATGTCTTTGCAAATTATTTTAGAATAATGACTGACACAAAATTGCACACAGACAAAAGGCAATTTTTTGCCAGTATTTCCTTTTCGATAATGGAAATCAAAGCATTTTTCTAAATACACTGGTAAATGGGACATGTCATTGAATGTTTGCAAAACCGCATTGATTATTGCAAAGCTTACATTAGTCACAATACGTCCGCAAATTGGCCATTTTAAATGCCGTTCTTTACAAAATGACCTAATCTTATCAAGGAAGGCAGCAATACTTTTTTGGGAATGATTCGATAATATTCCATCTGCCACAGAAAATACCACTTTAGATTATGGTAAATGACCTACTACTGAGTACAAAAAAATTCTTTTCGTGACCTTTTGAATAGGTCTTACCACATTTCCCGTTGCATCAATTCTTAATGTATTTTTAATTTCATTAAGAATGAAGTTATTCTGATTGAATAGAAGGGAAAGTTGCTCAGAGCTCCACAAGAAAACTTCCAAGTCAGTGGAGAGATTTTGAACGTAGTGTCCATAATTAGATATATACATTTTATATACATCTATAAAAGGATCTGAGTCTTTGTCATTCACTGCAACCGCTTCTGATTTTAATTTGCGGCAATATGGCAGTGACCTGACATTTTGGTGGCGACCTATTTGTTTTAAAGTTTGGTCTTGTTTGTTTGTTTTCGTTTTTTTGTACATTAGGGCTGATTGACCAGCAATTGAACTTTTTTCAATTTGCCTTTCAATGCCTCTACATTGTGCATTTTTTTTTAATACCAATGGTATGGGAAATGATACTGCTTGATGAAAATATTGAAATATTTCCATTAGCAGATCCTTTGAAAACATATGTATTGCAAGAGGGATCATTGCAATAACCATATGCCGTAAATATGGATTTTTTTTCATTAATTCTTACATTTCTAAAATTTATATCGCAGGCATTATTTTTACTGCGATAATATGTTTTTAAAAGAAATGAAAGTTTTTGTTTTTTGGAAAATTGCGACTTGACTAATAACTCATTAAAAATGTTTGGAACATACATTTCAGAATCTCGAACAAGCCCGCAAAATTTGAGATTTCTAATGGTTTCTTTTTGAAAAGCAACCATTTGTACATCTCGATTTAAAGTTACGTTATTTTCGTTAACTTTGTCTTGGTGGTGTTTGATTGTCTTAATTGGGTCTTTTAGGACATTTCCTCTAGCTTTCAAAACAGCATTCCCCATTCCTGTATCTCTATTCTTTGCGAAAATATGGATGGTTAAAGTCAAAAGGACCTTTTTGGGTTCAACTTCGAATATCTGAGCGAAAAAAAATCGTTGCAAGGATCGGAAAAATGCAAATTAAAGCTGAATTAACAGGCTATCTGATCAATACAATGGTTTATCTAAAACAAAATCACGAAAACCCATGGAACAAGTCAAAAAAGACAAAAAATGTTGCAATTTTTTTTTTCTTGCAATTTCAAAGATTACATCAAAACCGTTACTTTTAAATTTTTTTTGGAAAAAGATTCAAAAACTAGAAGTTACAAGCTATAAAATCTTCTTTCAGAGTTTTTCGATACGACCAATACCTACAAAGTTACAGAAGGCCAAAAAGAGGTCCAAAATCGAAATTTTTTAAGTGGTCCGTTAATTTTTTTGCTTAGTGTAGTTCCAAAAATATTTCCCTTTTTTCAGTTGGGTCTCAGGAACATAGCTTCCGAGTGGCTCAATTCAAACACCACCAAGACAAAGTTGACGAAAATAACGTAACTTTAAATCGAGATGTACAAATGGTTGCTTTTCAAAAAGAAACCATTAGAAATCTCAAATTTTGCGGGCTTGTTCGAGATTCTGAAATGTATGTTCCAAACATTTTTAATGAGTTATTAGTCAAGTCGCAATTTTCCAAAAAACAAAAACTTTCATTTCTTTTAAAAACATATTATCGCAGTAAAAATAATGCCTGCGATATAAATTTTAGAAATGTAAGAATTAATGAGAAAAAATCCATATTTACGGCATATGGTTATTGCAATGATCCCTCTTGCAATACATATGTTTTCAAAGGATCTCCTAATGGAAATATTTCAATATTTTCATCAAGCAGTATCATTTCCCATACCATTGGTATTAAAAAAAAATGCACAATGTAGAGGCATTGAAAGGCAAATTGAAAAAAGTTCAATTGCTGGTCAATCAGCCCTAATGTACAAAAAAACGAAAACAAACAAACAAGTCCAAACTTTAAAACAAATAGGTCGCCACCAAAATGTCAGGTCACTGCCATATTGCCGCAAATTAAAATCAGAAGCGGTTGCAGTGAATGACAAAGACTCAGATCCTTTTATAGTATATAAAATGTATATATCTAATTATGGACACTACGTTCAAAATCTCTCCACTGACTTGGAAGTTTTCTTGTGGAGCTCTGAGCAACTTTCCCTTCTATTCAATCAGAATAACTTCATTCTTAATGAAATTAAAAATACATTAAGAATTGATGCAACGGGAAATGTGGTAAGACCTATTCAAAAGGTCACGAAAAGAATTTTTTTGTACTCAATAGTAGGTCATTTACCACAATCTAAAGTGGTATTTTCTGTGGCAGATGGAATATTATCGAATCATTCCCAAAAAAGTATTGCTGCCTTCCTTGATAAGATTAGGTCATTTTGTAAAGAACGGCATTTAAAATGGCCAATTTGCGGACGTATTGTGACTAATGTAAGCTTTGCAATAATCAATGCGGTTTTGCAAACATTCAATGACATGTCCCATTTACCAGTGTATTTAGAAAAATGCTTTGATTTCCATTATCGAAAAGGAAATACTGGCAAAAAATTGCCTTTTGTCTGTGTGCAATTTTGTGTCAGTCATTATTCTAAAATAATTTGCAAAGACATTGACAATGTTGTTGGGTTTGATGACATCAAACTCCGACAATTTCTTCGTCAAGCATTAGGCATCCCCTTCAGTTTGTGCAGAATTGAAGATTGCGAGAACTGGTTTAAAAATCTTGTTCTTATACTTAAAAGCAAGAATTTTACACCGCAGGTGAATGATGCTTTTGGAGTTTTTAAATATTTAAATAAGAACAATTTTGATGCATTTGAAAAATAATTTCTTTCATATAATAAATCGTTTGAAGAAAATTCAAAAGATTTAGTAACTCTTAACGAAATTTCGGATGCCAGTCCTTTTCGTGAAAGATATGAAAGAATTTTAACTAATCTTCAAATTCATAATAGCAATGCATCGAAATATACAAAAAATATTTTTTACTGCCCAAAAATCGTAAATTATGTTTTGAAAAAACTAATTAAATTTTTATCATTATGGTCAAACATAATCATTATTTATTTTGATGATTCAAATGTAAGAGTCAGTAACGGACCTGTTGAATTATACTTTAACATTATTAAAAATAATGTTTTTAAAGATAAATGTTTGCTTGAAAAATTAGGACGAGTTGTTCGTGAACTCGAACAATTTTCCAGGTCTAACATTACAACAGTAAAAAATATATACAATTTTAAGTTTGAGGAAGAAATTGTGCCAGGCACAATTATAAAAGCTCAAACCAATAAAAAATATAAAAAACGTGTTACAAACACAACTATGGGATTAAATCCTACAAAAAAAATAACAGAGTTTAAAGAAAGTTGGAATAAAAAAAATAAAAGACTGAGCCACGGTCTTTTTTTGTCCACTTTCGATACTCTGCTAAAGCCATATGACGTAATTGATGAAACAGTCAAGGAAATGTCTAATAAAAATGAATTAGACAATGAGTCAGACTTAATCGAGTCGATTGATCATTCACCTTGTACGAGTCAGTCATTGGTGGAACACTCTTTTGAAACAAATTCATCTATTTCAAATTTAGAAATAAGTGGTTTAAAAAAATTTAAGCCAAAAATGGAAAGTCGTTTCAAAAAAGTATTAAGTTTCCGAGAGGTTCAAAAACCTTCAAACAAATTTGATAATTACAATGGTGTAAAATTGGATAGCCTTTTTAAGGCAGTTCATAAAAATAATACCAGGATTCTTGTAAATATTTCAATTGCTGATATAGTCACTTTATTCAAAGACCAATGGCTCAGCAATTTTATTATTGACGCAGTAGTCACAATATTTATTTATGAAGCCAAAGTTCAAAAAAGTATAAATATCATATGCCAAATTGATAAATATACTTATAACAATATGCCACAGATTAAAGATGCCTTAATGAATGGTTATACAAATCTCGTAATACCACATTGCATCAATAATCATTTTTACGTGGTTTTCATTAACGTGAATGAACAAATTATTCACGTAATTGATCCACTCGGACATATTAAAACAAGAGATGAACTTGCAAACTATTATTTAGGAATAGTAAAAAAAGTTTATCGTAATTTGAATATGTCTTTTGGCGAAGTTGATCATGACATTCAACAAGATCCATATAATTGTGGTGTTTTCATCACCCAATTTGTGGAGAGGTACTTGCAGGGAAAGAGTTTCATAAATCTTAAAAATCAAGACTCTTATCGAAAGTACCTTCTAAACAAATTGTTGAAGTATGGTGACTCATTGGCAAATGTATGCATACATTGCACTAGCACTTTGACGAACTTAAAGAAACAACTGCAATGTGATTATTGTGAACGCTACATTTGTGAAAGATGCCATAAAAAATACAAATTAAATTCTGATAGCCTTCGAAGAATAAAAGATGAATTCCAAACATTCTTTTGTTCTTTATGCTCAGAAGAAAATAAATGCAAATAATGCAAAAAATGATGAATATGCCTATTGGGGAACCCAGCCAAAAAAATGGGTAATGCGCTATGTGTAGTACCTCTTGGGTAGTGTGGAAAACTACATTTCATTTTGGTAATATTTACACATGTGAGTCAATTTACACATTTTATTTGAAATGACCAATGTACTAATGTAATTCTTTTTACAGGTCCTCAATAATGCCTGGACAACATTGAACTGTTCCTGCAATAAAAATGTGGCCTAATGGACGTGGTACGCAAACACACATGTAAGTATATATGCGCACTTTTTTTTAAATGACCAAAAACTAATAATACTCCTTATTTACAGGTCCTAAATGATGACTGGCCAACATTGGACTGCTCCTGGAACTAAACAATGGCCTATTGGACGTGGTACGAAAATACACATGTAAGTATATATGCGCATATTTTTTTTAAATGACCAAAAACTAATAATACTTCTTATTTACAGGTCCTCAATGATGTCTGGACAACATTGAACTGCTCCTGGAACTAAACAATGGCCTATTGGACGTGGTACGCAAACACACATGTAAGTATATATGCGCATTTATTTTTAAATGACCAAAAACTTATAATACTTTTTCTTTACAGGTCCTCAATGATGACTGGCCAACATTGGACTTCTCCTGGAATCAAAACGTGGTCTATTGGACGTGGTATGACAACGGACATGTAAGTCAATATGTAAATCTATTTTTAAATAACAAAAACTAATAATGCTCCTTATTTACAGGTCCTCAATGATGACCGGCCAACATTGAACTGCTCCTGGAATCAAAACGTGGTCTATTGGACGTGGTATCCAAACAAAATTATAATTATTATTATAAAAAAAAAACAAAAAAAGTAATAAATTCTAAAAAAAAAATGTTATTATTTATATAATTTTAAGCAGCCATTGTTTTTTATTCTAATATTATTAATGGCTGCTCACGGGCCGAAGTCGTTGGTTGATCCATCGGCAGTGGCTGGCTCGTTGTCGACGGCGGCTGTTCTGCCGTTGGTTGGTTTTTCGATTTGCGTGATCGTGGTCGCTTCCTATCCCTTTTCTTTTTAGGAATAGGTGGAAGTGGTATGTTTGGCGCATTGCCACTTCCACGACCACGTCCACCACCGTGACCATCGCCACGTCCACTGACACTGCCACGTCCACTGCCACGTCCACCGCCACGTCCACCGCCACGTCCACCGCCTCGTCCACCACCTCGTCCACCGCCTCGTCCACCGCCACGTCCGCCGCCAGGTACTACTCCATATGTCCCTTTCACCGAGCCGTGTTGGACGCCAAAATTGCAATTAATAAAATTAATAGGGCGATTCATCTGAAATGGATAATTATTAATAAAATTACAAAAAAAACAATAAAACACAACATTACCTTCAAAGTTGTTGTTCGCATCAATTCGTTTCGACGATTGAAAAGAAAATTTCTGGGAATAACCGTATATCAAAATCAGCGTTGCCAGCCGTTCTCATTTTAGCATGACCGACACGGCTTGGCAAAAAATCTGGCAACGATGACCAATATAGAAGTATGTAATAGAGGTCTGCATGAATACATTCGTTTCGTTTTTTTGTGGTAGTTAGTGACTTAGTTCATCTAGTGTAATGTTGCAATCAGGATTTGTCGTTACATGCTACCATCGTAGATTCTACTCGAAAGAGAGAAACCGCAGTTATTTTTTTTTTACAAAATAAGTTGCAAAATCTTAGCAGTTCCGGCAAGTAGTGCAATAGCTAAAACTCTTATATCAGAAAAACGATACAAAATAGCTACAACCGAAGATATGGTCAACAATATAATGTTTTTGAATTCAAACATAGAAGATATGAATGAAAATGTTTTAATTGAATAATATGCAAAGCGTCTTATCAAACTAACATTCACTGTACAGTGAGTAAACTGTAGACCAAATCATTGTACTAAAAATTTTCTGTACATTCTCTGTGTGAATACTGTACAGTACTTAACATTAAAAGCTCAATTACAATATTCATTCACAAACATTCGTTTTCAGGGTGAATGATTCATTTGCCGTTTTGAATGCATTCATGCAGTCCTCTAGTATGTATGTATATACATAAAAATCTGGCAACGCTGACCAATATAGAAGTATGTATGTGTATACATACAAATTAAATAAATTCGTTGAAGAATTTGGTTAATACATTTATTTTTATTTAAGTTTGATATTTTTGTATGCGGACATTACAACCGACCGCGTCGCGGTTAGAGATAAGCCTACTCCCAAATTATTTGGGCTTATGTTTATATACTGATTTGCATGAGCAAATAGTTTGCTCTTAGGAATTATGTAATGTTATCAATTGTACCACACTTGAGTTCTAACTTGATGGAAGCGTTAGTTTACACAATAGAAGAAGGATTGAGAGATCGCTTGGTCGCTGATCGCTAATAGGAAAGTGTGAGAGCAATGTGTCAGCTACGCGGATCGCATTGCTCAGATTTGTAAACAAGAGAAACTGTTTACCTTTTGTTGGCGAAGAAATGTCCCATAGAAAGACTTAATTAGGTCGAGCTCTAGAAAAGTGTTAAAGCAATGTGTCAGCTACGCGGATCGCATTTGCTTAGATTCATAAACAAGAACTGATTACCCGTTGGGCAGAGGAGTGACCAATAATTTGAATCAATTAGCTTTAGCTCTTGAACTCATGATTTAAGCTTGAAGTGTTTGAGATACGGTGCGGCACCAAGAGGGTGGCACTGAAAGTGTGGCACCGAAGTGACAAAGAAATGTGTCAACTTTGGCGCACTTGCGGCATACGTTAACTTACATACATGCCTTATGGTTCGCATAATATCAATTAATGGTATTAGGGATTTTAAACAACATTTTTATTTAATATAACAAAATTAATTAATGTAACAAAACTAATTCATCATTTATAAATAAAAAAAAAAAATGGCAATAGCGGTATTTGAACCGCGTGCTCTCAAAACATAGTATAATTTTACACCACCCATTTACTGCATGAACCATTTAACAATTTCATGTAGCTTCGTTATAATTGTATATACCGAACATAAGAACAGACTGATTTTACTAAATTGTTTGCCAGCAGATGCCACGTGGTTCATAAATAATTAATAGACCTTTAGTTTTGATCGATTTTCTCCTAAACTAGTCGTTAAATCGATCTGAAATTTTTATAGAATCTTCGTAATGCATCATAGATTAAGAAAAAATAGGTCTCATGTTTCCGATTTTTCTCCTCTCTTCCAGCAACAGCTTTGAATATGAGTCATGCTGCTGCTGAGCTTGCACTTTAAGCAAGGCATTTTTAACCATTTTTCTTTGGCTGCGAGTTTAGCATTACTATATGATAAGGAATTTTATTGTTTAAATAAAAAAATAAAATAATAATTATAGAATAAATAAATAAAAAATGCCAAAAGCGGTATTTAAACCGCGTGCACTCAAAACAAAGTATAATTTTACACCACCCATTTACTGCATGAACCATTTAACAATTTCATGTAGCTTCGTTATAATTGTATATACCGAACATAAGAACAGGCTGATTTTACTAAATTGTTTGCCAGCAGATGCCACGTGGTTCATAAATAATTTATAGACCCATAGTTTTTATTGATTTTCTCCTAAACTACTCGTTTAATCGATCTGAAATTTTAATACGATGTTCTTAATTCATCATAGATTAAGAAAAAATAGGTCTCATGTTTCCGATTTTTCTCCACTCTTCCAGCAACAGCTTTTAATCTTGCCTATGTAGCTGCTTTGTGTGCTGCTGCTTTGTTGTGTGAAAAGAGTAGTGTTATAGTTTTGATTGATTTTCTCCTAAACTACTCGTTTAATTGATCTGAAATTTTTATAGAATCTTCGTAATTCATCATAGATTAAGAAAAAATAGGTCTCATGTTTCCGATTTTTCTCCGCTCTTCCAGCAACAGCTTTGAGTATGAGCCATGCTGCTACAAACCAAATCGGTAAAGTTTTGTGATGCAGTACAAAAAATTATTATATTCATTTGATGAAAAGAAAACTATTGTTTTTTAAATTTTCATTAAATTAGTTTATTATATATAAAAAAAAAATTTTTTTTTAGTAAAATTATAATAAGTAACAAAAAAAAAAACAAAATTAAGCATCTGTCGTCGGCTGGATTCGAACCATGGATTTTAAATTTATGTACCAATGTCTTTACCACAACACTACGTTGGGTAGTGGGCTTCGTTTGTTAGTTGTGGATATTAATTTGCTATGAGACAGATGTGTATCGTTTCAAATTTTTGTTTCTTCTCTCATTTGTTTACATATATTTGAATATGCATTTGCGCGCGCAATCAAAATGTTAGCAAATGTGAATACATTTTTTCAATTTTCTATTGATCGGTGTATCTGATCAAGATGATATGACCTTCTAAGTATTGCTAAAATGTACCTCTAAAAGTTGTATTTAATGGATTTGAGGTCAGCGTTGACATTTTTATGTTATTTAATGATAAAAAAGAAAAAATGCCCATATTAATACATTTTGTCGATTTTCTCCAAAACTAGTTGTTAAACTTCTGGATATTTTTGCACGATCTTCGTGAAGTATATGCCTTTAAAATGTGCATAGTGTGATATTTCCGATTTTTTTTGATTTCACGTCATTAAAGAAAATATGCAAAAAATGGCCATTTTTGATACATTTATTCAATTTTCTCAATAACGAGTCGTGTAATCTTGCTCAAATTTTTACAGTATATTGCCTCAGGGTCCACCTACGCAATGTATATAATGGCATATTTCCGATTTTTTTCGTTTTCCCTATATTTTACTACAAAAATTATGTAACACATAATACTCAATTTTTATAGGCTTATAAAAGCTTTATTTCTTTATTTTTGCAACTAAAATCTATACAGTAACTTAAATACATGTTATTATTTGCATTTTATAGAAAAAATCATGCAAAAATAGGTTAAAATAATAAAATAATAGTAATAATAGCAACACACTATAAACCAAAATTTCACCGTTTCAGCGGAACGATGGAACTTTTGTGTTGCTGGAACTGTGTTGCTAACTTCACGCAGCTCGGTCTCTTGTTATATTTAATACTCTCTGATTAAGACGTGTCGAGTTCTATAAATTAAACATTTTAAGGAACTGTCACAGAGTCTAAGATTCCCAAGAAGGAAGCAGGAAAAAGTTAATTTTTCATCGGAGTTTGTATCCCGCATCGTTGCTCGTTATAATTAAATTTGAGATTCACCGTCGACATTATTAGCAGCTTTTGTGGCCTTGCTAGGTCGTTTTGTGAACAAAAGTCTCAGTTGGTGACACGATCGTTCCTAACCTCGCTTTGGGGAACGAACCGTGTCGCCAATTTAAGCGCGACTCGCGTAGAGTCCAATCGCGCTTTATTACACAAAATTTCTAATGGTAAATATGCAAAGATGAAGAAAACCCTTAGCTAAGCCCGATTTCTTTTATATATACAGTGAATTAACGACGTCGTCGTTCTATTATTTTACACGAGAATTAAACTGCACCGTTCAGTTATCAACGCAGAGCCTGCGTTTGGATTGCTAGTTACTTGATGTTATAGCGTTGCTTGAAATTGTAAGCCCAGTAGCTACTTGAACTCGCCTCTGAGGCTACACATAACTCCCACGTCAGCTACATAGAGTGCCAGGAGCCAGCAGGAAGACAAAGGAAAAATCATAATCATCAGTCACCAGTAGCCGCCAAAAGAAAAACTAATAGTGTCGGAGTAATGCCGTCCACGTAATTTTTATACTTTTCACGTATGTGGAATAGTATATTAACTTTGTCCTGAAGGAGGGGAGGGGGACCCCATAAAGTATATATATTCTTGATCAGCTCGACAAGACTAGTTGATATAGCTATGTCCGTCTGTCTGTCAATATGCTATCTCCTCCTACAGTTTTGAAGATATCGAGCTGAAATTTTGCAGGGAGTCTTCTCTAATGTGTGGTCAAATCATTGGTCGGAACCGGCCATATCGGATTATTGGAACTGGGAGCCCCCTTACGAAATGAAGAAGAAAAACGAATTTGAATGGTTGTATGGAAAACTTTTTTGTTTTGTAAGATAAAGGGCTGAAATTTCAAACATAGTACTTTCATATAGACATATATAACATAGTCCGACATAATGCCTGAAAGTTTCATTGAGATCGGGCAACTAGAACTGGTAGCTGCCATACAAAATGAAGAAGAGGAAGAGAAATTAAGATTTAACGTCGTTGTATGGAAAACTTTTTTATTTTGTATGAAATGGGGCTGAAATTTTAAACATAGTAGTTTCACAGGGTTCGATTAAATGCCTGAACGTTTCATTGAGAACGGGCAACTGGAACTGGTACCTGCCATACAAAATAAAGAAAAGGAAGAGAAGCAATATTCACGTCGTTGTATGGAAAACTTTTTTGTTTCTTAACCAATTGACATGAAACTTCACAGTACGCGAACTGCACAGCATTTTATGCACAGCCGGCTAGTATCGCCGATTTATAAAAAACTTTGCAGCTATTGCCGTCCCACTCACCGATTTACTAATAATTCGTCCTGAAAAGCTATTTCAATTAGTTCCTTAGGTCCTATTCCAGTTCGACGATGACAAAACAAGAACGTCCAGTGGCATATTTTGCTAGTAAATTAAATAAACATCAAATTAATTACTCTGTTACGGAAATAGAGTGTCTGGTAGCAGTACTAGCTATACAAAGGCTGAGACCATATGTTAAGATGATGCCCTTCACTGTTATCACCGATCGCGAGAGCTTGAAGTGGCTAATGTCGTTGAAAGATTTGAGTGTGCGGTTGACGCCGTGGTATCTGCTTTTGCAGGCGTTCTATTTTCAGATCGAACATCGAAAGGGTGCTGACAACGTGGTTGCCGATAAACTTTCACAAACAGTCGAGTTGCTGGAACTAGATCCTACCACCATTCTTGGTTTCGAAACCGTCGAATTTGCTACCGACGCTTATCTCGAGTTAGTCGACGAGATTTAGGAACATCAAGATAGACTGCCAGACTTGAAAATAAAAAACGGTGTAATTTTCAAACGCGTTAAATTTGCTAGGCCAAATGACTCCATGACTCCGTTGCTAAGAAATTTCAACGAATGATTGACATATTCGGCATCATCCACGTTATTCTCTACAGAGCAATGCTGCCGAACGCGTCAATCAAACGGTGCTTAATGCAATACGTTCGTATTTGGGAAATAACCGCTGAGATTGGAATTTATACCTACCAGAGATCGAAGTGGTCCTGCGCAATTCCGTCCATTCTGCTACAGGCGGCACTCTGTTTTTCGCTCTATTTGGGCATCACAAGCACCTGGACGGTGCCGATTACAAACTGGCAAGATCCCTTTTGTCCATCCATGACCACAATATCGAAAACCTAGGTTGGATGGACAGAATAGGACTGATTCGGGATGAAATCAAAATAAACATATACACAGCTTACCTGCGTAGTAGTCAGCGTTATAATATACGCTCCAGGAAGCTGTGTTTGTCGCCAGACCAGGACATTTACCGACGCAATTTCACGATGAGTGACTTCAAAGACGTGAAGATCTAAAAATACAAGGAAACACTAAGTAACACCCCAGCAAAACCAAAAACCATTCCAAAACCGGTTTGCAAACCATTTCATCATCATGTGTTTGGGCACAACAATCCACCCAAGGTTCCCATGCTATTTACACAGGCGTGGCCGCGAAACATTTGGGATACAGCAACTGATACTTCCAGTTTGTCTTTCAAACTCCATCAATTGCTACCCAAAACCCTCCAAATCAATGTGTTTTGATGCTGAGAACGAAATGAAAATGAAACGTTTTTGTAACACCGACGGAATAGTTTTTGCTGCGCAGGCTGATAATGGACTGCTATTGTTTTACGTTTGCATTACAATTTATGCTTTTGTGTGCGCAGGTTCGAGTCCTGTCGAGGGCAAAAATAAATAAAATGATTAAAAAAAAAAAGATTTTTATTTTTGAAATGTTTCCTCTTTATACTCTTCACGCAAGTGACTAGTATTATATCTTTGCCCTGAAGTTTGTAACAGCAAGAAGGAGGAGAGGGGGACCCCATAAAGTATATATATTCTTGATCAGCTCGACAAGACGAGTTGATATAGCCATGTCCGTCTGTCCGTCTGTCTGTGAATATGCAATCTCCTCCCACAGTTTTGAAGATATCGAGCTGAAATTTTGCAGGGAGTCTTCACTAATGTGTGGTCAAATCATTGGTCGGAACCGGCATGATCGGATTATTGGAACTGGTAGCCCCCATATGAAATGAAGAAGAAAAACAAATTTGAATCGTTGTATGGAAAACTTTTTTGTTTTGTAAGATAGAAGGCTGAAATTTCAAACATAGTAGTTTTACATAATCCCATATAATGCCTGAAAGTTTCATTGAGATCGGGCAACTAGAACTGGGCTGCCATACAAAATGAAGAAGAGGAAGAGAAATTAAGATTTAACGTCGTTGTATGGAAAACTTTTTTGTTTTGTATGATAGAGGCCTGAAATTTTAAACATAGTAGTTTTACATGCTTTGATTAAATGCCTTGAAGTTTCATTAAGATCGCACAACTGGAGCTGGTCCTGCCATATAAAATGAAGAAGAGGAAGAGAAGCAATATTCACGTCGTTGTATGGAAAGCTTTTTTGTTTCTTAACCAATTGACTTGAAACTTCACAGTTATGTTCTTGGGGAGGCATTTAAAAGTACGCAAAGAGCAAGAACAATGAAAATTTATATATAGGCTAATTAGATGAAAAAAAATATATTCAGTCAAAAAAATAGGCGTGGCAGAAGAAATAAGCGTGAAGAGTATTTAAGCTTCAGACTTGCTGAAGTTAGAGTCCTTACTGGTTTTTATTTAGGTTTGATATTTTGTATGCGGACATTACAACCGACCGCGTCGCGGTTAGAGATAAGCCTACTCCCAAATTATTTGGGCTTATGTTTATATACTGATTTGCATGAGCAAATAGTTTGGTCTTAGGAATTATGTAATGTTATCAATTGTACCACACTTGAGTTCTAACTTGATGAAAGCGTTAGTTTACACAATAGAAAGAAGGATTGAGAGAGCGCTTGATCGCGACTCAGCATATTTGAGAGAGCGCTTGCCCGCGACACGCTAATGGTTAAGTGTCAAAGCAATGTGTCAGCTACGCGGATCGCATTGCTTTGTTTTGTAAACAAAGCGTGAGCTGGAATAGCCCTTTGATATCGGATCGGATGTGTCAGCTACGCGGATCGCATTGCTCAGATTTGTAAACAAGAGAAACTGTTTACCTTTTGTTGGCGAAGAAGTGTCCTATAGAAAGACTTAATTAGCTCGAGCTCTAGAAAAGTGTTAAAGCAATGTGTCAGCTACGCGGATTGCATTTGCTTAGATTCATAAACAAGAACTGTTTACCGGTTGGGCAGAGGAGTGACCAATAGTTTGAATCAATTAGCTCTAGCTCTTGAACTCATGATTTGAGCTTAAAGTGTTTGAGATACGGTGCGGCAACAAAAGGGTGGCACTGAAAGTTTGGCACCGAAGTGACAAAGAAATGTGTCAACTTTGGCGCGCTTGCGGCATACGTTAACTTGCATGCATATATGTATGTATGCGCGTGTGTGTGTGGGTGTCTGTAAGCCTGCTTTTGTCAAGGCTGTCCTTTATTGAATGCAACGACTTCCTTTTCGATTGCCTTTTTCGTGTAAAACGATTTTTGTTTTTTTTTTTCCTTGCATAGTTTTGCATAGTTTATGGCAAATGAACTTCTAAATTTGAGGCCAGAAAAAGTATTCTTTAATTATGCACATCTTTTCATTTTTGGTTTTTCAATAGCATATTTTTTATTTACACTGTTTTCAGCTCATGACAAGTCTGTATTTACACATACGAGTACATTTGAATAATGATTGAATTGTGAATTATCATACAGTTTTATAGTCTGTTTTGTATAAAGTGTTAATAAATTATTTTACGCTTGTTTTGGTCTCAAAAATTATGATTACTATAGCAGTACTTATTTAGTGCAATGTTACAAAAAAATCGGCATGAACAAATTAACAGAGATTTTGATTTATTTACACATTTAGAACACTTTAAATTGATGTACATATGTACGTCTACTTAGACTTTATGCCATGTATTCTTAGTGAATATCATATATGTATGTCGGCAGAGATAAAATAGTCAATCGGCTGGAAAAGGCTTAACAAGCAATCGAGCGAACAAAAAACAGATTAATAAGTATGTATTTTCATACAAAAACCAGTAAGGACGCTATCTTCAGCAAGGCTGAAGCTATAATACTTTTCACGTTGTGTCGCTATAAAAAAAAAGTAAATGAATAGTTTTCAAGCCTCCCTAACAACATAAATGTAATGTTTCAAGTCAATTGGTTTAAAAACAAAAAAGTTTTCCATACAACCGTTCAAGTTTAGCTATAAGTGGGCGTAGCCATGCCCACTTTTGATCAAAATAGTTTTCATTCCTCCCTAAGAACATAACTGTAAAGTTTCAAGTCAATTGGTTAAAAAACAAAAAAAATTTTCCATACAACGGGTGAATTTTCGCTATAAGTGTGCGTAGCCATGCCCACTTTTGGTCAAAATAGTTTTCATTCCTCCCTAAGAACATAACTGTAATGTTTCAAGTCATTTGGTTAAAAAACAAAAAATTTGTCCATACAACGACGTGAATATTGCTTCTCTTCCTCTTCTTCATTTTGTATGGGAGCTACCAGTTCCAGTTTCCTGATCTCAATGAAACTTTCATGCATTTAGTCGGACTATGTAGAACTACTATGTTTAAAATTTCAGTACTCTATCGTACAAAACAAAAAAGTTTTCCATTCAACGATTCAAGTTTTGTTCACTTCTTTTCTTCTTTTCGTATGGGAGCTACTTGTTCCAATAATCCGATCATGCTGGATCCGACGAATGATTCATCGTTCATTCTAAGATTCTGTGCAAAATTTCAGCTCGTAGCTTCAAAACTGAGGGGCTAGTTTGCATACAGACAGACAGACAGACGGACATGGCTAAATCAACTCGTCTTGTCGTCCTGATCAAGATTATATATACTTTATATAGTCGGAATTTAATATTTCGATCTGTTACAAACTCCGTGACAATGTTAATATACGATTTCACATACGTGAAAAGTATAAAAATTTAAATAAGACAAGTAAGTAAGGACATTAAATTATTTTAAATATTTGTGAATAAAGGTTTTAACTTTGGAAGCAATCTGTATGACTAGACTTACTTTAAAAACAAGCCTTATTTGGACAGTGTGAAATTTAACCAGTAAGGGAGCTATTTTCAGCTTTGCTGAAACTTATATACTCTTGCGAGCATTTGGAAAATCCTTTTTATAGTTTTTCCAATAAGAATCTTATAAGTTTATAAAGATAAAGGGGCGTCACCCCGCCCATTTTCTAATTTTTTTTTCAAGAACACAATGCAATCATTCTACACTTCATTTTACCACTTTCTATCTCGTCTGCTTATAGATAAATCACATTTTTAAGTTTTTCTCTATATGGGCGGTGCCACGCCCTTATGTCCGATTCTTATGAAACCTTGTAATATGGTCAAGGATTCCTAAAAACGCGTAACTGCAAGGTTTCATCTGTTTATAGTTGAGAACAAAAAAATTTGTGCGGTCACGGGACCCCAACCAGGAACGAAGTTCCTTTCGGTGTAGCAACATTGTAAATTGCCGAATCAAACTCGTTTTTTTTTTTTTTTTGGATATAACGGAATTTTTGTTGTCGTTGAATATTTGTTTTTGGCTTTTTGTTTAAACCATTAATTTCTTTTTTTTTATTATTTTTCCGTTTTTGAGATTCCATTTTGATAAACTAATTTCCAATCACTTAACTCAATGTGAGAAAAAATGGATAACAATTTCTATTCAGTTCTTGACTACTTAGATTGATAATAATTTCTATTTAGTTCTGGCCTATTTGCTTTATATAGACATGTCACAATCTATTAATCGGTCCCCAAAAGTTATCAATATTTTATTTTTTGTCGTTATTTTCAATTATGAAATGAAAAACGAAACAAATATGAAACGTTTCATTTGTGCCGGCATCAAACCGCCAATTCGGTATCATGACTCTCCTCGCAAATCATTACACTACGGAAACTTTAAGCAAATTCTACGCTAAGTTATTATATGTATTACCACCCCATAGTTGATAGGTAACCGTTTCACCGTTCCAGCAGAACGATGGAAATATCGCGTTGCTGAAACCGTGTTGCTAACTTCGCGTATAGGTTTCGAACCAAATTATTTTCATTCTAACATTTAAAAAAAACTGGTGCATGGAGTCTCACCGCGCGGATGAAGTAAAACTTCCACTTTAAAAATAAAAGCGGAGGTTGTTTCGATTTTTTATGGTAATACCATAACCCTGAATCGGCAGCGTTTTCTTTAAGACCATTGTCACTCTTTTTGATCATTCATTCTAGATCAGAAACGATTAAAATGTTCTTAAAAATAATTTAAAACACACAAAACAATAAAAATATTATACAATAAATGAAAAAAATATATTTAAAAAAAAAAAAAAAATGATTGCATCGAACCTGGAACATCTCGATTACTAGCCTTGTGCTCTTCCACTGGGTAGAAGAAAAATAGTGTTCAATTTGTAATGAATATTTATTTTAAAAATTCTAGATCAGAAACTATTAAAATATTTTTTAAAATAATTAAAAACACACAAAATTATAAAAATGATATAAAAATAAAAAATTAACAAATAATATTAAAAAAAAATACCATTGCCTCGACCGGGTATCGAACACCGGACTTCTCGATTGCCGGCCTTGTACTTTACCACTGGACCATTGACTTGATAATTTTCTGGGACAATATCGCAGTTTTGACTCTCACAATATAATAAAAGAGTTTAATACTAAAAAGAAATTATAAAAAAAAAACAAAAAAAGATTTTTCTGCATCGACCGGTCGTCGAACCTGAACATCTACCCAACAAGCCACAGAATCACTATGTATGTATAATTTTATCATTTATTGTATTATTGTATTGTATTTACTATGTATCAGAGATCTGCACCAGTGCTTGTTTACGACACTAGTAATGTACTCACCTTTTTTACGTTGGCGGTGATACAAGCACCGCCTAGCATGCGGTTGCGGTGTTCAAACACCGCTTAAGAAACGAATATGTGGATGAAGCGACAAGAAAATACGCGGTGCCTGAACGCAAGCACAAATATTGACTGGCTCAAATTTTTACGACTCAAGTTCCGTTATTCTGTATTGCTTCATTTTTTGACTGCGATGTTTTGACACAGGATAGCAGAATGAAGTAGACAAAATTTTATGAATATTGGGAGTGCGGTTATTTTACAGCAATATTTTTTTTTTCTTTTAAAGATACCTTACTATTTATACCCTGTACCTTATAGTACAAGGGTATATTAGTTTTGTCAGCATCGACAATGTATGTAACACCCAGAAGGAGACATCTCCGACTATACAAAGTATATATATTCTTGATCAGCTCAATGAGACGAGTTGATATAGTCATGTCCATCTGTATGAACGCCTAGATCTCGGAAACTATAATCGATAGAACCAAAAGCTCTTCGCACATCGATTCTGTCACTTCTTAAGCAGATCAAGTTTGTTTTGTTTTCCCCCTTTTTAACTTCGTTTAGTTGTGAGGGGCAAATGACTGGAGTAACCTCGGGTAAAAACTTACAAAAGTCGTATTTTCTGGGTTGTCTTTTGAGATAGGAACACCAAATTTGGAGTATATATAGCTGACTCAGACCCCAAGAGGATAGAATAAAAAAATGGGCGTGGCCACGCCCCTCATATAGTAAAAATTTGAAACGCTTATATCTCAAGAACCATACAACCTACAAGAATGAAACTTTGCATGTATGCTATTGGGTTGGAGAATAATAAGATTCAATCATAAAATGGGCGTAATAAACATTTCAAACGCTTATATCTCTAGTAACATAAGACCTACAAGAATGAAATTTTGCATGTATGCTATTTTGATTGAATATAACAAGATTCAATTACAAAATGGGCGTTGCCACGCCCATATATAGAAAAACGTTGTATCTCTGGAACCAATTAGTCTAAAAGTATAAAAAAAGGTATGTGTAATATTAAATCGAAATTAAATCTATTTTGATTAAAAAGTGGGCGGGGACACGCCTTCAAACAGTCGTTACTAATTGAAGGTACAGGGTATGTCGAAGTCGATTACTGTCGACTCCAATCCTTACTGGTTTTTCATTCATTTTATAAAAATCAAAATGAAAATAAATAATTTAAATAACAATTTTTGTTCCTTCTACTTATGTTAATTTAAGTCGTTATGAAGTTATTGTTTTATTTTAAAGTTACAACAGCCAGAATGTGAATCTATCTTTTTTTTAATTAATTTTTATAATCATTATTATTATTACATATTAAATAAACATACAAATTTCATTAAAGATTTCTTATTACTTATTTTTATAAAGTCAATATCTATGAAACGATCGCATCAACAGCAAATGCATATGAAACAAATCAAAAAAAGCACAAACAAAAAATTAGTTAGTCACTCAGTCACCAAGTACCAACAACATTACATCAATTTAGGAATTATTTTTCTGCACACAATTTTTGTGCGGTGGCTGGTTGTATGTCGAAAATATACCCATACAGAATGTGACGCACACTTCAGGCACCGCATACGAAAGAGCAGAAAAAGGAACGTGTAAAAAAACACCGCATCAATTTTTGTTGCGGTGCTACAATACTCATGTGTGAAAATGATATTGTACGAATGCGGTGCACTAGTAGTTGCGGTGGATCGCTGCAGATCTCTGATATGTATATAGTGAAACAATATTCTACTGTTACCCTTCGATATGGCGAGCAAATTAACAATCTCCAAATTTAAATTTAACACAACGCGATCAATTTCATCTTTTAAAATTTCAGTGCCAGAATCCTTCTTCAACGTTTTAGTTGACTCAAATTTCTGGCCTGATGGTTGCGTTGTGCACGAGTTCAAATTTAAAGACCGTTCTAATTCAGTAAACACGGTCAAGCCTTCGGGGTCAAAAAACTAATTAATTCTTCTAGTACCCCTTCAGTTTTGACGGTAAATTTTCAAAATGTCAGAGGGTTAAACTCAAAACTAACTTCGCTTTACTTGAATAGTTTTTCATTATCTTCTGATATCATTGTCTTTGTCGAAACTTGGCTTCGCCCTGATGTTTTAAATTCGGAACTACTTTCTGACAGCTTTATTAATTTTCGTAAAGATTGTCTTGGCAAAATTGGTGGTGGAGTCTTAATCTCTGTCGCTGTTCAACACACATCGGAACAAATTAGTTTGAAAGGTACTGACGATATTGAGCTGATATGCGTTAAAATAACTCTTGCAAAGACTCGCGTTTTCATTACGTGCTCCTACATTCCACCACAATCAGAAGCATCAGTATATTCAGCCCATATAAACGCTATTCAATCTATTCGAGACTTGGTTAAGGACTCAGATATGATGCTGGTCTGTAGAGACTTCAACCTCCCTCATATTTCTTGGATTGCATCTGACAATTCAAATATAGTAACTCCCTTGTCTAGTAATGAATTTATTGATTCTTTACTTGAATCATCGTTTAACCAAATAAACAGCATACAAAATTCTAAGAATCGTATTCTAGATTTTGTTTTCATAAATAACATTGAGGGTGCATCACTTTGCAGATCCCCTCCAATTTCACAACCTGAAGACTCTTACCACCCAACGTTGGAGCTTACAATTACACCAAACTTACTAACACATCCTCGTCAAAATCCTACTGGTTCCAAACCTAATCGTGTATTTTGCTTTAGAAAAACCGATTTTGAACGTCTTGGTCATTTGCTTTCTAACACTGATTGGTCATACATTCATAACACGTCCAACATTGAAAGGGCAGTAGAGTTTTTTTACGCGACTATGTATAAACTTCTTAAATTGTGTGTACCAAGAGTTAAGATTGTTACAGAACAAAATAAACCGCCGTGGTTTTCAAAAGAATTATCTCGTCTGAAGAACTTAAAAAATAGATTATTTAAAAAATATAAGAGCACCGGTTCTCTTGTTGATTATGCAAACTATACGACAGTTCGCTATAGATTCACTTTATGTACAAAAGAAATTTTGATTTATATTTAGTTAAATTAAAATCCAATATATACCGTGATCCAAAAAATTTTTTTAATATCATCAAATACAAGTCTAATTCCAATTCATTTCCTTCATGTATGAAACTCAATGGTGTGAAAGGAAGTGATGATGCAACGATATCCGACCTCTTTGCTGAATTTTTCCAAAGCACCTATAATGACTATTCATACCAAAACGGTACTTACCCATACTTAATCAATGATTGAAATAATATTAATGTGCCGGTTATTGAAAATGAAACTGTTCTTAGACACTTAAAATTAATTAAACCATCTTTTACGGCTGGTCCAGATAGTATTCCTAGTTGCGTTTTGAAGCACTGTGTTTGTTGTTTATTCTATTATGTAAGCTTTTTAACATGTCGTTAAATTCTTCTATTGTACCCAAAATTTGGAAAGAGTCTTACATTATACCCCTTTATAAAAAAGGCAGTAAGGTAGACATCTCGAATTACAGAGGCATTGCAAAGCTATGTGCTATTCCAAAACTGTTTGAACAGATCATTACGGAACAGCTACAGCACTTTGTGCCATCACTTCTAAATTTGTCTCAGCATGGCTTTCTCAAGAAACGGTCAACGGTAACTAACTTATTAGAATTCACTTCAATTGTCAATCGAAATTTCTCGTCCGGCTGCCAAACCGATGTTGTGTACACAGATTTCAGTAAAGCATTTGAATGGGTTTGTCACTCTCTGCTTTTAGCAAAACTCGAAACTTATGGTTTTCCACCATCATTAGTCCGTTGGCTGTCGTCGTATCTTGAATCTCGAACACAATGTGTTCTTTTTAAAACATCGGTTTCGAGACGAATTTTCGTTACTTCAGGGGTTCCTCAAGGTAGTCACCTTGGCCCCTTATTGTTTAATATATTTATTAATGACTTGCCTACTGTGATCAAACACTGCCATGTTTTAATGTATGCTGATGACGGGAAATTATGTCTAACCGTTAATTCTATAGATCAGCAGAATCTGCTTCAGTCTGATCTTGACTCTCTCTCACAATGGTGTGCTGTAAACAATTTATTGTTAAACAGTGATAAATGCAAGCTAATGTCTTTTTATAGAAAAAAACTAATTGTTTGCTCGTACAAGTTAAATAATTTGTACCTTGAACGTGTCTCTCAGTTCAATGACCTTGGTGTTTTGATGGACCCAAAACTTCGCTTCACATATTTCGCTGTCTGTTAATAAGGCTAAAGGCGTACTGGGTTTCATCAAAAGATGGTCCAAAGAATTTAATGACCCGTACACAACTAAATTGCTTTACACTTCTTTAGTACGGCCCATTTTGGAATATGCATCGTGTGTTTGGGATCCTCAGTGCGAAAAGTATAAGAACCAAATTGAGTCTGTTCAGAAACAGTTCCTTCTGTTTGCACTTAGGAATCTACACCCCTGTGTTCACCTTCCTCCCTATAGTAGTCGGTTGAAGCTTATTAATTTACCATCATTGTCTTGTCGTAGAACTATGCTTGGTACTTTGTTTTTGCATAACCTAATAAATGGCTCTATATTCTCCCCTACATTGTTGGCGTATATACAGTTCAGTGTCCCCGCTAGAGTAACTGTTGGTTAAAGTAAAGCGACTGTTGGCTTGTCTGTAGTCGCGGAACAGGCTGACCTGGTGTCGCAAGTCCACTTGAGGGTAGTGCGCTACCACAACGTCTTGCGCAAAAAAATAAAAAAAAAAAACAACTCTACCTTTCTGGGGGTTTGAACCTTGGTATCTTCAAACAAACATATAAAAAATAAAATAAAAATTTCAAAATTTTAATTTATTAAACTGGGCATTGAACCCAAGTTCGTCGACTTGAAGAGAAACACCTCTATCCACTAAGCCACTGAGTCACTTGACAGTAGTGAAGAAATCTTTTTATTTAATAGCATTATAGTCGTGCACATACATACACAAAAAACTCATTTCGTTACGTGACGATTTTGAAATTTTCTCTCATTTCAGTCTATGGGCTATGCTCCGGTTTTCACTTTCACGAGAATTTTACGTTTTCGACTTAAATTCGTAAAAGTAAGTGCTCCGAAATTCGTAAAATGAACTTTTTTTTACGATTTCAAAATAATGTGGCATGCTTCGGTTAACAATTTTGTAAGAATTTCACGAATTTGATTGAAATAAGTAAAAGTCAGTGCTCCGAAATTCGTAAAACGACAATTTTTTACGATTTAAAAACGGGACCTTTTGATTTTACGGATTGAAAAGTAAAATTTCATCGATATGAATGCAAACGACCCAGTCGTAAACTGTCATTTAAAATTAATGTCAGTGTTCGTAAATAATTATTGGAAACAGTTGTCAAACAATTGCCTTCTTTCGTCTAAAGCCATTCTCTAAATGAAGTTTATGCAACGCACCGTAGCTAGAATAGCTAAAGAGGAACAAATAGAGGAAGGATTGGCCATGTATTCCAAAGAAATTAACGATGGTATAGTCAACAGCACCTCAAATTTTATAGTAGAGCTTTGTTTTATGAAGTGCGAATGCCTCATAGAAGGTAGACTCATGAATGCAGATTGCTTGACTTATCAACCAAAAGAGATTTCCGACAGAGATATGGCAAATATAAGAAGCTGAAACACCACGGGCATATGAGGATGACAAAGACATTTAGCCATTTAAATAAACAAATGAAATGTTCATAAGTTTAAAGATATTTTTACAAGTTGATTTTCAATAAAACATAAAGGTCTCTTGGCCAATTTAACTCCGCGTTGGTTGGTTTTGACAATAGAAAAATTTAGTGCTCTGCCAAATTTTTATACCCTGTACCTTATGGTACAAGGGTATATTAGTTTTGTGCACGTCGACAATGTATGTAACACCTTAAAGGAGTCATCTCCGACTATACAAAGTATATATATTCTTGATCAGTATCGAAAGAGAAGTCGATTTAGCCATGTCCGTCTGTCCGTCCGTTCGTCTGTGATTCATTACGCAGATCAAGTTTATTTTGTTTTCCCCCTTTTTGAGTTAGTTTGGGGGTGAGGGGCAAATGACTGAAGCTACCTTGGGTAAAATAGTACAAAAGTCGTATTTTCTGCGTTGTCTTTTGTGATAGGAACACCAAATTTGGTGTGTATATAGCTGACTCAACTCTCAATAAGAAAAAACAAAAAAATGGGCGTGACCACGCCCCTATATAGTAAAAATTTCAAACGCTCATATCTCAAGAACGATACAACCTACAAGAATGAAACTTTGCGTGTATGCTATTGGGATGGAATATAGTAAGATTCAAATATAAAATGGGCGTAACCACGCCCACATATAGCCGAAATAGAAAACCGTTATATCTCTGTAACGAATTGGTCTAGAAAAGCAAAAATTAGTAGGTACGATATTGAATAGAAAGGAAATATGTTTCGATTAAAAAGTGGGCGGGGCAACGCCCTACAACAGACGTTACTAATTGAAGGTACAGGGTATGTCGAAGTCGAGTACTGTCGACTCCAATCCTTACTGGTTTCCATTAATGTTGTTTATTTTTTGAATGTCACAACTGCTTTACAATAAATATTTGACATATAACCAGAGACTTACATTTTTCGATAACTCAAAAGTTACGGATTTCGGAGCACACAGAATTGAAATCACGTGAATTTCTTGAAAACGTAAAACGCAAAAGTAAATGGAAACCGGAGCATAGCCCTATATGTAAGCTCCGTAAAGGAACTTTTTTCCAAAAGTTTTTCTAACAAAAACCGAATTTTTGACCGATTGTTCCTATGGGAGCTGTATGCTATATTTATTCGATCTTCACCAATTTTGCAGTGTGCTTTAATTTAAGTCCAAGATGTTCTTGTGCAAAAAATCGAGGCGATAGCTTAAAAATCAAAGAGTTTATTGAGCAAAAACCTAATTTTTAACCGATCGTTCCTATGGCAGCTATATGCTATAGTATTCCGACCAGGCTGGTTTTTACATATAAACTGCCTGCAAGGAAAAGAAAATTTTCTGCGTTTAAATTTTTTGCTAACTTCAAAACTCTGGTAGGAGTTCGCATTGAAACAGACATAGTCGGAGATGTCTCCTTCTCTGCGTTGCAAACTTCACGACAAAGTTAATATACTCTTGCAAGAGTATAAAAAAACCAGTAACGGCGGTATAGTCGAGTATACTCGACAATATAATACCCTGCACACATGGTAGGCGGTGCCCCACCCTCAATCTACAGAAACATATTGATCTGACGTCGCCTATTCAAATAGTGTTCAAAATATCAAGAAAATCGGTCAAAAAATGTGGATTTTACGAAAAATTTTAGTTTGTTTGCCTCTGCGGGGTAGTCATCAAAGAGAGGGGAAATTTGTATGCAGTTTTTAAGATGTAATATCAATGAGCTTGTATACGAAATTTCAGGTTCATACCTTTGTTAGTTTTGGAGATATAGCTTTTTTTAGAAAACTACTAGGGGAGGGGAAATTAAGGGGAGGGGGTAAAATTGTGGTATGCAGTTTTGTAGAGTTACTCATATTGAGTCTACATACCGATTTTTATGTTTCTATCTCTTTGGATGTTCGAGTGGGCGGGAAGGAGTGAGTGTGGCACAAAACCATTCAAACTTGATCTGCTGCCGAGCATCACGAGTCTACCCACCTAATTTGAAGTCTCTAGCTCTTATAGTTTCCGAGAACCATTGGTGAGAACGGACGGACGGACAGACGGACGGACATGGCTTAATCAATTTCTCTCGTCGTCCCGATCAAGAATATATGTACTTTATAGGGTCCCCCTCCCCTCCTTTACTGCGTTACATACATTTGGCTTTTGCACAAACACAATATACCCTGATACACAGTATGTGTACAGGGTATAATAAGCCCAATGAAAACCAATAAAATACAATTTTACTTTCAGGTTTGTTGTCGCTTTCATCGACTAATACTCTACTAACAACAAAAATAATTCAATAAAAACCGAATATAATAGAAATAACGGTTTATATTTAAAAACCTATAAGAAGCTTGTGGTCTCATTAAAATTTTCCACCTTAAATTGTATTTGTTGTTTGTTTTCATCAGTTGTTGAGTTGTTACATGCTAACTAAATATAATAATGAAAAATAACTGCAAAGATATTTCGAAAGATTTCGAGCGACTTAACGAAAAATTTAAGTCGTTTGATAAGTCTCTTTCCAGCTTTAAGTCAGTTGAACCTTTCCCTAAGCGAAAAATGCCTCATCCGCCGCTCAAGATTTCTATACTGACAACCTTAAATCTTCCGGATGAGACCACGAATTTCTTTTCGCCGCTTCCGTCACCTAATGTTCCGACAGTTGTCACAGCGTCAGAAGGTTCATATGCTTCCGTTGCCAAAAACAACAATTCGGTTCCTTCCGAAGTTATTCAAACCGCTTCTGGAAGTAATCTCATTCATGGTGATCAAGAGCCAAAAAAACTTGTTGTACCACACGCGCCCCGTGATGTAAACCACTTTATCAGCTCCAAGATGAAATCTGTCACAAATTTGACAATCTCCAAATTTAAATTTAACACAACGCGATCAATTTCATCCTTCAAAATTTCAGTGCCAGAATCCTTCTTCAACGTTTTAGTTGACTCAAATTTCTGGCCTGATGGTTGCGTTGTGCATGAGTTCAAATTTAAAAACCGTACTAATACGGGAAATACGGTCAAGCCTTCTTCGTCAAAAAACTGATTACTTCCATAACACCCTTCAGTTTTGACGGTAAGTTTTCAAAATGTCAGAGGATTAAACTCGCCCTGATGTTTTAAACTCGGAACTTTTCTGTGTCAGCTTTATTACTTTTCGTAAAGATCGTCTTGGCAAAATTGGTGGTGGAGTTCTAATCTCTGTTGCTGTTCAACACACATCGGAACAAATTTGTGTGATAGGTACTGACGATATTGAGCTAATATGCGTTAAAATATCTCTTGCTAAGAATGACGTTTTCAGAACAATCAGAACCATCAGTATATTCTGCTCATATAAAGGCTATTCAATCTGTACTAGACTTGGTTAAGGATTCATATATGATGCTGATCTTGGAGACTTTAACCTCCCTCACATTTCTTGGATTGCATCTGACAATTCAAATATAGCATCTCCTTTGTCTAGTACTGAATTTATTGATTATTTTCTTGAATCATCTTTAAACCAAATAAACAGCATACAAAATTCTAAGGATCGTATTTTAGATCTTGTTTTTATAAACAACATTGAGGGTGCATCGCTTTGCAGATTCCTTCGAATATCACAACCTGAAGACTCTTACCACCCAACGTTGGAGCTTACGATTACACTAAACTTACTAACACATCATTGTCAAAATCCTCTAGATACCAAACCAAACCGTATATTTTGCTTAAGAAAAACCGATTTTGAACGTTTTGGTCATTTTCTTTCTAACACTGATTGGTCATACATTCATAACACGTCCAACATTGAAAGGGCAGTAGAGTTTTTTAACGCAACTATTTATAAACTATTTAAATTGTGCGTATCAAGAGTTAAGATTGTTTCACAACAAATTAAATTTTTTTTTGCAACAACGATGCATACATTAAACGATTTAATAAGCTCGAGTCTGCGTTCGTTTTCGAGAAAGAGGGAGACAGAAGTGATTGACAGCGACTACGGGAATTTTCGGGATTTGACTTCGCCGAAACTGACGAAAAATTTGCAGCAAAGAAGCGATTCGTGGAAGCAAATTTAACACAAGCAGACTTAGTGTCGATATGTGGTGTATTACGCATAGCGTATAATGTACAAAATTTGATGGCACACATTTTTAATAATTTACAAAAGCAGACGCTGCTGGCGTCGAATACAGAAGCCTCAGACGACGAAGTAGACGACGAATCAAACGACGAATTCGAAGAAATAGAACAACGAAGTTTGCACAATTCAACTGTGGCAACAACCACAACGAGAGTTAGAACTCAAAACAGAAGTGACGTGAATATTCATAGCGACAATAGCAGAAACAACAACATTGGTGTCTACAACGAAGTTAATGGAGCCGTTACTCCACGATTCGATATGAATTTTCGAGACATTGAAGACAGCATACGCAAATTCAACGGAACAAACGTTATTTCGGTGGAAAAATGGATAGAAGAATTTGAAGAACAGGCGACACTTATGTATTGGAGCGAGTTACAAAAATTGGTGTTTGCAAAGAAGTCATTATTAGGAATCGCGAAACTGTTCGTGCAAAGCGAAAGAGGTATAACGTCGTGGATCATTCTGAAGAAAGCATTGCTTAACGAATTTGAAGCAAAAGTGAGCAGCAAGCAAATACATGAAGAACTTTCTCGAAGCAAACGCGATAGAAACGAGTGTGTGTTTGAATATTTTGCATTGCCACGCGAGGACAAATTTCAGATGACGCATTGATGTTACTAAAAAGCATTGCCACGCGAGGACAAATTTCAGATGACGCATTGATGAATACGTTATAGACGGCGTAGATGACAAAATTTCAAACAAAACGATTTTATACAACGCAAAAGATTTGAGTGAGTTTAAAGAGAAATTAAAATGCTACAAAACAATGAGTGAGAAAGAAAAACGAAGTGAGAACGGCAAAAAAAAAGGCGCTGAAATAAGTTCAAAAGACAAAAAAGTGACTGTGAACAAAAATGCCAAAAAAGAAGTAAACTGTTATAACTGTGGTGAAAAAGGGCATTTGTCGAACAATTGTCAGAATAAAGATAAAGGCAGAAAGTGTTATAAGTGTCATCGATTTGGACACATCTCTAAATATTGTCAGACCAACGAGAAAACCGAAGAACTAAAAACGAATACGCGTAATGTGAAGTCGGGAAATGATTTAACAAACAAAGAAGTGTGCATCAGAGACAAAAAGTGCTTAGCTTTGTTTGACACGGGAAGCAAATACTGCCTAATTCGAAAAGATTTGTATTGTGAAATGAACAACCCGAAGTTAAAAAAAAAACAGCAATATAACACTTATTGGTTTTGGAAATGATCGCAACGCGAATAAAATAAAACCATACGGGCATTTCGAAGAACACGTTTGCATTGACGACGACGAATTCTTATTGGATTTTCATGTAGTTCCAGTTAGATGCCTTGATGTAAAGTTGGTAATCGGTGAAGAATTGGGTACGCAGGCCGAAATTATATTTAATGCAAAAGGTGTGAAAGTGCGTAAAGCAGTAAATGACGCGAACGAAGAAAATAATATGATGAAAATTGAAGCTGTTGATGGCGACGTAAAGTTTCATATAAACGAAACAGCGAGTGTACAAGCCAAAAACGAGGTGTATAAACTTATTTCACAATATGAACCAATGAAAGTTAAGACGACGAATGTTGAAATGCGTATAATACTAACAGACGAAACTCCAGTATTTTCGCGACCGCGAAGACTAGCATTCACAGAAGCAAACATCGTTGAACAACAAATCGAGGAATGGCTTCAAAACGGCATAATTGAAGAATCAACATCAGAATTTACAAGTCACGTTAATGCGATATTTAGACAACTACAGCGAAGAGGCGTTGCCTTACCTTACGTCGACGATATAATCATACCAGCAAAAGACGAAAATGAAGCTGTCCACAACTTGAAAGAAGTCATCCAAACTTGCAAAGACTACGGATTGGAGCTCAACATGAAGAAATGCTACTTTTTGAATACTCGAATACAATTTCTGGGCCACATTATAGAAAACGAAAAGATATACCCTTCGCCAGAAAAAATTGAAGCGGTATCCAAATTCAAGATGCCACAAACGCTGAAGCAAATGGAAAGTTTTCTGGGTTTAACAGGATATTTTAGGAAATTTATTCAAAATTACGCATGCATCGCAAGACCGCTTACTGAGTTAACTAAGAAGAAGGCGAAGTTTAAAATCACTCTAGAGGAAGAATGTGCGGTGAGTAATCTAAAGAAGATATTGACGGAAGACCCTGTATTGAGCATATACAACCAATCATACGAGACTGAAGTACACACAGATGCGTCGATCGATGGATTTGGAGCCATTTTAATGCAAAAATCGCCTGATGATAATCAACTACACCCAGTATACTTCATGTCCAGAAAGACGTCCGATGCGCAGCGTAAATTTACCAGCTACGAACTTGAGATATTGGCAGTCATCGAAGCTTTAACTAAATTTAGAGTCTATCTTTTAGGGATCCAGTTTAAGCTCGTGACAGATTGCAACGCTTTTGCCAAAACGTTAGAAAAGCAAAGTCAGTGCACGCGAGTAGCTCGTTGGATTTTATTCCTCCAAGACTACCACTATACAGTAGAGCATCGCTCTGGCACACGAATGAGGCATGTTGACGCACTTAGCAGATACCCTGTTATGATGATAACTGATGACAGTGTAAGAATTGGCATACAAAACGCACAGAACCACGATGAGAAAATAAAAGCTATCAAGGAAGTCATCAGCGTTAGCGAATCGATGTACGACGGCTACTTTCTTAAAGCGGGTATCCTGCACAAGTTGGTGAATGATGCTAACTAATTGTCGTTCCGGCCGGCATGCAGAAACAAATTATCAGCAGCGCACATGAGAAAGGGCATTTCGCAGAGAAAAAGACGAAAGAATTGATTTGCAAGGAATACTTCATACCACAAATTGAAGACAAGATTCGAAAGCATATTGAATGTTGTATTCCGTGTATTATGAGTAGTCGTAAAAAAGGTAAACACGAGGGTTGGCTGCACCCACTGCAGAAAAGAGATGTACCTTTACACACATACCATGTGGACTTTTTGAGACCGTTAGAATCGACGCATAAAGACTACAAACATATTTTTGCCGTAATCGACTCATTTACGAAGTTTTGTTGGCTGTATCCGACAAAATCTACAACTGCAAACGAAGTCATCGCAAAACTGAGTAGCCAAAGCGCAGTATTTGGTAATCCGGCTATTTTAATATCCGACAGAGGTTCTGCGTTTACTGCTCGAGAGTTTGTTAAATACTGCGACAACGAAAAAATTAAATTGGTGAAAACAACGACTTGGCTACCGAGAGTAAATGGACAAGTTGAAAGGCTGAACGCGATCACCATTTCAGTACTTTCGAAATTGAGCACTGATGACCCTTCAAAATGGTATAAGCATGTAAACAAAGTGCAACAAGCAATCAACTCAATCAACGTTTACACGAAGCATTGATTCAACCCCTTTTGAGTTGATGATAGGTGTAAGAATGCGCACGCCAGAAAATCACCAACTGCAAGAAATAATCGACAAAGAGATGAAGACCGCATTTGACAATGACCAAATTGATCTACGTACAAAGGCAAAATCACAGATTGCGAAAGTACAAGACGAAAACAGAAAGACGTACAACCTACGGCGCAAAGCAGCTAGACGGTATGATGTTGGAGATTTGGTGGCTGTGAAGCGAACTCAGTTTGGTAGCGGTCTAAAACTTAAGCCTAAGTTTTTAGGACCATATCAAATCGTAAAAGTTAAACACAACAACGCATACGATGTGCAAAAAGTAGGCAACAACGAGGGACCGAAAAAACATCAACATGTGCCGAGTATTTAAAGCCTTGGTCAACGTACTCACAGGATGACGATGACAACAACCAGGCCGAAACATTCGAGGCGAATGTTTAGTCAGTATGGCCGAATGTGGGATTGGTGCGTTCAGTGCACAGTAAATGGTCACCTTGACCATAAGTAGAAGAAGAAGATGACAAAGACGAAGAACCTAGACAACTTTCAAAAAGAGAACAGTTGACATTCGATGGTCAACGCAGAAGCATCGACGATCAGGAGTTGATACTTGACGATCAACCAAGAGGGAGTTGAAATTTGGCGATCAACCGAGAAGCAGTTGATATTTGACGAGAAAGCAATTGCGTAGTTCCGCGAACGACGACCGCGGCTAAAACATTCGACATAGGACAGACGGTCCGCTATCGGCGTCAAAGGACAGACGGTCCACTTAACTTAACTTGTTTTAATCTACATATTTGTATTACTTAATCAAACTTTAACATTAAACAACTATTATTATAAACAAACCAAACCTTAAACCACACATATATTATTTAAAAAATATAAGGGAACCGGTTCTCTTGTCGATTATGCAAACTATGCGAAAGTTCGCTATAAATTCACTTTATGTAATAAACGAGATTACGATTTTTACTTAATTAAATTAAAATCCAACATATATCGCAATCCTAAAAATTTTTTTAATATAATTAAATACAAGTCTAATTCTAATTCATTTCCTTCATGTATGAAATTCAATGGTGTGGAAGCAAACGATGATGCAACGATATCCAACCTCTTTGCTGAATTTTTCCAAAGCACCTATAATGACTATTCATACCAAAACGTTACTTACCCATATTTCATCAAAGATAGAAATAATATAAATGTGCCGGTTATTGAAAATGAAACTGTTCACAGATTTTTTTAATTAATTAGACCATCTTTTACCGCCGGTCCAGATAGTATTCCTGGTTGCGTTCTAAGGCACTGTGTCGAGATGTTGTTTATTCCATTATGCAGGCTTTTTAACATGTCATTAAGTTCTTCTCTTGTCCCCAAAATTTTGAAAGAGTCTTACACTATTCCCCTTTATAAAAAAGGCAGTAAGGTAGACATCTCGAATTATAGATGCATTGCTAAGCTATGTGCTATTCCAAAACTGTTTGAACAGATCATTACGGAACAGCTACAGCACTTTGTGCCATCACTTCTAAATTTGTCTCAGCATGGCTTTCTCAAGAAACGGTCAACGGTAACTAACTTATTAGAATTCACTTCAATTGTCAATCGAAATTTTTCTTCCGTCTGCCAAACAGATGTTGTGTACACTGATTTCAGTAAAGCATTTGATTGTGTTTGCCATTCTCTGCCTTTAACAAAACTCGAAACCTATGGTTTTCCACCATCGTTAGTCCGTTGGCTGTCGTCTTATCTTGAATCTCGAACACAATGTGTTCTATTTAAAACATCTGTTTCGAAACGAATTTTTGTTACTTCAGGGGTTCCTCAAGGTAGTCACCTTGGCCCCTTATTGTTTAATATATTTATTAATGACTTGCCTACTGTGATCAAACACTGCCATGTTTTAATGTATGCTGATGACGGGAAATTATGTCTAACCGTTAATTCTATAGATCAGCAGAATCTGCTTCAGTCTGATCTTGACTCTCTCTCACAATGGTGTGCTGTAAACAATTTATTGTTAAATAGTGATAAATGCAAGCTAATGTCATTTTATAGAAAAAAACTAATTGTTTGCTCATACAAGTTAAATAATTTGTACCTTGAACGTATCTCTCAGTTCAATGACCTTGGTGCTTTGATGGATCCAAAACTTCATTTCGCTTCACATATTTCGTTGTCTGTTAATAAGGCTAGAGGCGTACTGGGTTTCATCAAAACATGGACAAAGGAATTTAATGTCCCGTACACAACTAAAATGCTTTACACTTCTTTAGTACGGCCCATTTTGGAATATGCATCGTGTGTTTGGGATCATCAGTGTGTCAGAAACAGTTCCTCCTGTTTGCTCTTACGAATCTACAATGGGACCCCTGTGATCACCTTTTTCCCTATAATAGTCGGCTGAAGCTTATTAATTTGCCAACATTGTCTACTCGTAGAACTATGCTTGGTACTTTGTTTTTACATAACCTAATTAATGGTTTAATATTCTCTCCGACATTGTTGGCATATATACAGTTCAATGTCCCCGCTAGAGTAACCAGAAAATTTAGTCCGATCTGCCTGTAGATCGACATATTTAGAGCATGACTCGTTTCGTGTTTTATGTAGGTATTATAACAGATATTTTAGTTTAATGGAGAACTGCTCCTCTACTAACCTTAAACATTTTGTTTATCGAACGCAGTATGTAAAATGTTATGTTAATTGCTTGACTTAGTCGTTTTACGGAATTGTTTAAAAATTTGTTTATTAGTATTTATACCCTGTACACATACTGTGTATCAGGGTATATTGTGTTTGTGCAAAAGCCAAATGTATGTAACGCTGAGAAGGAGGGTCGGGGGACCCCATAAAGTATATATATTCTTGATCGGGACGACAAGAGAAGTTGATTAAGCCATGTCCGTCCGTTTGTCCGTCCGTCCTCACCAATGGTTCTCGGAAACTATAAGAGCTAGAGACTTGAAATTTGGTGGGTAGACTCGTGATGCTCGGCAGCAGATCAAGTTTGAATGGTTTTGTGCCACGCAGACTCCTTCCCGCCCATCCAGTATCGCCCACTTTTTGAAAACGCTATAACTCGAACATCCAAAGAGATAGAAACATGAAAGTCGGTATGTAGACTCAGTATTAGTAACTCTACAAAACTGCATACCACAATTTTACCCCCTCCCCTTAATTTCCCCTCCCCTAGTATTTTTCTTAAAAAAGCTATATCTCCAAAACTAACAAAGGTATGAATTTTGTATACAAGCTCAGTGATAATACATCTTAAAAACTGCTTACCACAAATTTCCCCTCTCTTTGATGGCTACCCCTCAGAGGCCGACAAACTTAAATTTTTCGTAAAATCCACATTTTTTGACCGAATTTCTTGATATTTTGAACACTATTTGAATATGCGACGTCAGATCAATATGTTTTTGTAGATTGAGGGTGTGGCACCGCCGACCATGTGTGCAGGGTATAATATTGTCGAGTATACTCGACTATAGCGCCCTTACTGGTTTTTATTGTGTGTAGTGTAAGTAGTAAAGCGATTGTTGACTTCACAGAAGAAAATTTTTGAACTCCTTGCCGAAGAAGGCTTTCCATAGTGCCTTCCCAGAGAGAAAATGGGAATACCTTGACGAAGAAGGCTTTCTATAAAGCCTTTTTTTAAAGCAAAGGTGAACCGTTTGCCCTGGAAGGTGACTTGAAACAAGCTTGGAAGGATTTTGACGTCATCAAGTTTTACCTAAATTGAACCAAACCCTTCTCAAACACGTATTTTAATGACGAACTTTCAGCACCTTCCCTTCAGCTTTTTAGCAGCGAGATTGGAAGGGCAGCGTGATTTTGGAAGGTTTTAGAAGCGAGATGAAAAGGAGTCTCCGAAGTCTGAAAGACACGAAGTTAGACTCGGTATTTGGAAAATATTGTTGAAAACCTGTTCATTCCCTACGGCTTTTTTAGAAGCTAGAAGGGAAGGGCCACCTGATTTTGGAAGGTTTGAGAAGCGAGAGGGGAAGAAGTAGCCGATGACTGAAAGACACGAAGTTAGACTTGATATTCGGAATTTTTATTTACAACCAGATCATTTCACAACCCTTCATTTAGAAGCGAGAAGGGAAGGGCCACCTGATTTTGGAAGGCTTGAGAAGCGAGATGGGAAGAAGTAGCCGATGACTGACAGACACGAAGTTAGACTCGATATTCGGAATTTTTATTTACAACCAAAACATTCCACAACTCTTCACTTAGAAGCGAGAAGGGAAGGGCCACCTGATTTTGGAAGGTTTGAGAAGCGAGATAGGAAGAAGTAGCCGATGACTGAAAGACACGAAGTTAGAGTAAAACACAAAGTAGGAAGGAGTAAAACACAAAGTAACTTTGTTTTTCGGCTTAAGTTTTTAGGAAACTAAAATATTATTTTCTAGCAAAATAAAAAAAAATTGTAGTTTATATAATATTGAATTTACAAAGCTTCAATGATACCTATAGTCAAGTTGGTTGAGTGCCGGCTTTCAATCCAACGACGCTAGGTTCGAATCCCACTAAGGCCGGTCTATATCTCATAAAATTAATTTGTAGTTTTAAATTTAAAAGTAAAATAAGAAAGAGTTAGATGAAGACAGAATAGAATTAATGGTGCAATGGTACTGAAAATGACTCAGGAATATTCCGCTGGTTCTCCCACCTCACATCCTTCTCTTTTGACTATTTTTTATTTTTGTATTCTTCCTTGAGTGGGATTTGAACCCTCGACGTCTGGCTGATAACGTTTAAGTTAACATATTAACAGAATTTTATTTAAAGAACAGTACAGATTTTGCACAGTACACCATGTATGAAAAAACTAAAATGTTCGTTCGCACTTCGTGTTACAACAAAGACGTTCCCAACAACATTTTCGGGAAACGAAGCTAGCATGCTTTAGGCCTTCAAAAAGCGGCCACCCCTGTGTAAAAGGAAATTAGACAGGTATGGTTTGGGCAAGGCCTGAAACATTCCTAAAAAGTTTTACGAAACGCCTTGTGAAGCGGTACAATTTCATTCTTGGTTGTCTGTAGTCGCGGAACAGGCAGACCTGGTGTCGCAAGTCCACTTGAGGGTTATGCGCTACCACAACGTCTTGCGCCTGTAGTTAGTTAAAAAAAAACCAGTAAGGACGCTATCTTCAGCAAGGTTGAAGCTATAATACTTTTCACGTTGTGTCACTATAAAAAAACCAGTAAGGGCGGTATAGTTGAGTATTCTCAACTATATAATACCCTGTACACACACCTATGTTGATAACACGTTAAACATTCGCCGACAGCAAAAGCAGTGTACCACGATATGGTTTGTGTATTTGCTAATAGTGAGGCAGGGCTCACAGTGCAATGTTGCCATTAGATGGCGCTTTAGTACGGGTTTTGTTACAAAGCATTGCTGCAAAATTTTAGTGTGTTGGTCTTTGCGGGGAAAGTGGTAGTTTGTTGTATGCAGTTTTAAAAATGTATGTTATCTGAGTTTGCACACAAAATTTCAGCATTGTATTCTTTATACTTTAGGAGATACAGCAATTTTAAGAAAAAAATTACCTTTTGTTGTGCTCGACCACACGAGACTATCTTCCAAATTTCAAGTCTCTAGCTTTAATAGTTTTCGCAGTGTTAAGTATGGTTTTTGTTACAAATAGGATAAAGCAGTGTTCAAAGCGCAATTTATGCCAAATTTCAACTTGTTTGTCTTTGCGTTGTCACACAGCGTTAAAAAGTTTGTGGCATGCAGTTTTATAAAGGTATGTTTACTGAGTTTGCATACAAAATTTCAGCATTGTATCTATTATAGTTTAGGAGATACAGCAATTTTAAGAAAACAACTTTTTGAGGGGAAACGAAGGGGAGGGGGAAAAAATGTGGTATGCAGTTTTATAGAGCTATACATACTGAGTCTACATACTCATTTTCATGTTTCTAACTCATCAGGTTTTCGAGCTACAGCCTTTTGAAAAAATTGGTGGTGCTCGATGGGCGGGAAGGAGTGGGCGTGGCAAAAAATCCTTCAAACATGATCTAGCGTTTGACCTCACGAGTCTATCCACCAAATTTCAAGTCTCTAGCTCTTATAGTTTTCGAGAACCATTGGTGAGGACAGACAGGGCTATATCAATTCGTCTTGTCATCCTGATCAAGAATATATATACTTTATAGGGCCCCCCTCCCCTCCTTCTATGCGTTACATACAAACCGTCTCAAACAAACTTAATATACCCTGATACACAGTGTGTGTACAGGGTATAAAAAGTAAATGAAAAGTTTTCATGCCTCCCTAACAACATAACTGTGAGACTTCAAGTCAATTCGGTAAAAAACAAAAAAGTTTTCCATACAACGGGTCAAGTTTAGCTATAAGTGGACGTGGCCATGCCCACTTTTGGTCAAAATAGTTTTCATTCCTCCCTAAGAACGTAACTGTAAAGTTTCACGTCAATTGGTTAAAAAACAAAAAAGTTCTCCATACAACGACGTGAATATTGCTTCTCTTCCTCTTCTTCATTTTGTATGGGAGCTACCAGTTCCAGTTGTCCAATCTCAATGAAACTTTCAGGCATGTAGTCGGACTATGTAGAACTACTATGTTTAAAATTTCAGCACTCTATCATACAAAACAAAAAAGTTTTCCATAAAACGATTCAAGTTTTGTTCACTTTTCTTCTTCTTTTCGTATGGGGGCTACCAGTTCCAGCGGTCCGATATGACTGGATCCGACAAATGAGTTGATCGCACAAATAAGAATATTTGTGCAAAATTTCAGCTCGATATCTTCCAAACTGTGGGAGGAGATTGTATATATACAGACAGACGGACGGACTAACGGACATGGCTAAATCAACTCGTCTTGTCGTCCTGATCAAGAATATATATACTTTATATAGTCGGAAATGAATATTTCGATCTGTTACAAACTTCAGCACAAAGTTATTATACTATTTCTGAAATAAATTTCACATACGTGAAAAGTATAAAAAAAAAAAAAAATGGTCAAATGTACGCGCATAGTTTATTGATTACTTATGCAAATGAAATCAGTAACGGAAGTACTGACGTAATGAATTTATATTATTAGTGCTTACCTGAGAGAGCGCGACCATAGATTGACCAATGAAGCCGACATAAAAAAGTTCAGGCCTGACAGAAACAACCTTTATCCAAGCACCAATGCAAGTGCCAATTACTCCGACGAGCGCAGTTACACGTAGACCCTGCGAAAATTATTTAGTGATAAGAATAAAAATATATTAATATTATAAGAATATTCAAGTTATAGTCAATTTTTTTTCAATCTTGTTGTAAAGCTGTATTTTCTGCAATTTTTGTATATGTTGATACACAGTATAAAAATAGTATACTCTATAGATATGTGATTAATATCAAAATTGTATACAACTCATTACATATACCCGAAAAATTGCTTACGATGTGTTATTGTTACTCCATAAAGACCATAAAAATTGGTTTATGTATACATATATGACATTGATGGAAATTAAATCTGAAATGTTTGAAGGTGTGGAGGACGAGCACTCTCAATTGCAATTCCTTACTGAACATACCCTGTACACATACTGTGTATCAGAGTATATTGTGTTTGTGCAAAAGCCAAATGTATGTAACGCACAGAAGGAGGGGCGGGAAACCCCATAAGGTATATATATTCTAGATCGGGACGACAAGAAAAATTGATTAAGTCATGTCTGTCCGTCCGTCCTCACCAATGGTTCTCGGAAACTATAAGAGCTAGTGATTTGAAATTTGGAGGGTAGACTCGTGATGCTCGGCAGCAATCAAGTTTGGACGGTTTTTGCCACGCCAACTCCTTCCCGCCCAACCAGCACCGGCCACTTTTTCAAATCGCTATAACTCGAACATAGAAAGAGATAGAAACATTAAAGTCGGTATGTTGACTCAGTATAAGTACCTCTACAAAACTGCATACAACAATTTTTCCCCTTTCCTCTTATTTCCCCTCCCCCGATTGTTTTCTATAAAACGCTATATCTCCAAAACTAATAAAGTTATGAACCTGAAATTTTGTATACAAGCTCAGTAAATATGTATCTTTGAATCTGCATACCACGAAATTCCCTTCTCTCTTTTATAGGTTCCCCTCAATGACCAACAAACTCAAATTTTTCGTAAATTCCACTTTTTTTTGACCAATTTACTTGATATTTTGAACACTATTTGATCGGGCGCTATCAAATCAAAGTTTTTTTTGGAGATTTGGGGCGTGGCACGCCTACTGAGTGTGCAGGGTACTATATTATCGAGTATACTCGACTATACCGCCCTTACTAATTAAACCCTGTACCTTATGGTACAAGGGTATATTAGTTTTGTGCACGTCGACAATGTATGTAACACCTTAAAGGAGACATCTCCGACTATACAAAGTATATATATTCTTGATCAGTATCGAAAGAGAAGTCGATTTAGACATGTCCGTCTGTCCGTCCGTCATTCTGTCTGTATGAACGCGTCGATCTCGGAAACTATAATAGATAGGACCAAAAGCTCTTCGCAGTTCGATTTTGTGATTCATTACGCAGATCAAGTTTATTTTGGCTTCCCCCTTTTTGAGTTAGTTAAGGGGTGAGGGGCAAATAACTGAAGCTACCTCGGGTAAAATAGTACAAAAGTCGTATTTTCTGCGTTGTCTTTTGTGATAGGAACACCAAATTTGGTGTGTATATAGCTGACTCAAACCTTAAGAAAAAAAAAAAAAAAAATGGGCGTGACCACGCCCCTATATAGTAAAAATTTCAAACGCTCATATCTCAAGAACCACACAACCTACAAGAATGAAACTTTGCATGTATGCTTTTGGGGTGGAGTATAGTAAGATTCAAATATAAAATGGGCGCCCACATATAGCCAAAATAGAAAACCGTTATATCTCTGTAACGAATTGGTCTAGAAGAGCAAAAATTAGTATGTATGATATTGAATGGAAAGGAAATCTGTTTCGATTAAAAAGTGGGCGGGGCAACGCCCTACAACAGACGTTACTAATTGAAGGTACAGGGTATGTCGAAGTCGAGTACTGTCGACTCCAATCCTTACTGGTTTTTAGATTGGATTTGTTTTATATTTTGTGCATCTATTACACGAGGAAATTATACCGATTTAAAGTATGTGTTTACACATTAATACGTGCGTAAACTTTAGTGATGTAGGTTGTTCTGACATGCAGCTCTTGCGATATTCAATTATTTTGACACTTAATACTATGCTGCGGTCGTAAAGCACAGCGTTATCTTAATTCTATTTATAACTAGCTGACCCGGCGCGCTTTGCTACGCCCTCAAAGTATGATGAACTGTTGCATATAGCCCAGGATTGAATCTTTTAACACTCTATCACAATTAGTTCCTTAATTTTCTTCTTGTCAGACTTATAGATACAGGTACATAGGCGTTTTAAATTTTTATTATATGTTGCAGCAGCCACGTTCATTTATCAATTCTTGTTGGGTTCGAAGTCATCAATATTATTTCCAGATTTTGTTTTCGTAGTTTAATTAAATTTAAAAAAAAAAATATTCCAGCGTTTTGAAACTCTAATTACCGTTAATGCGTTTCAGAATTCTTAATGCCTTGTAATTATGGCAAATTTCTTACTTTGCAGTGATATATAATTACCTTTACAAACATGTGATTGCAAAATTCCATCTGTTTATATTTAAGAACAACAAAACCATATATTTGACTAATTGTTCCTTTGTTCCATTTTAGCAAAATGAAAAATACTCTCCACTTTACAGCCTTCTGGCGATTATGCTTACAGCAAAATGTTATTTTGAAGATGTTTCTCTATATGGTCGGGGCCACGCCTTTATGTTCGATTCTAATAAAATTTTGGAAAATAGTTAAAAATTAATAAAACATTTTTCTAACAAAAATCTTGTTTTGACCGATTGTTTCTTTCGCAAAGTGCCTTTTTTGACGTCTTAAACGTTTTTGTACAAAAAACTAAGGTGGTAGTTTTAAAAAACCTAATTTTTAACCGGTAGCTAAATGTAATAGCAATCCAATCATGCAGATTTTTTACATACAAACTGCCTGAAAGGATAAGATAATTTTCTGCGTTTTATTTTTTTTGAAATCGTTAAAACTGAGCTCGCAGTTGGTATTGAAGCAGACATATGGACATGACTGTATTAACTCGTCTTGTGAAGATAATATATGCTTTATGTGGTCGGCGATATCTCCTTCTCTGCGTAGCGAACTTCATTGCATCGCAAATATATATTATTTTTGCAGGAGTATAAAAAACGCTATTCAGCCTTGCTGAAGACTATTTACTTTTCACGCTCTTTTTATGCCACGCCAATTTTTTGGATTGAATCTGCTTTCTCTTTACTTTAATAGCCTATATACCAATTTTCATTGTTGAAGCTAATATGGAAACTTGCAATTTATTGAAATTAGCTTGTGAAGTTGTAAGTCAATTAATTAAGAAAAAAAAAGTTTTCCTTTCAACGCCGTAAATTTTCTGTCTTTTCCTCTTCATCACTTTGTATGATAAGTACCAGTTTCAGTGGTCCGATCTTAATGACAATTCCAGAAATTTAGTCTGCGTACGTAAAGTTACTATGTTTGTTTATGTTTTTTTCATCCCTCTATCTTCCAAAACGAAAAAGTTTTCCATTCAACGATTTAAGTTCTGTTCATTTTTCTTCTTCATTCTGTATGGGTGCTACCAGTTCTAATGGTCTGATCATTGCAGTTCCGACAAATGATTTATGGTGGTAAAGCTGTAAAATTTCAGGTCAATAGTCGGAGGTTTCTCCTTCTGGGGGTTACAAACTCCGTGACAAAGTCATAATAATATTTACATACGTGAAGAGTATAAAAACACTAATATGTGTACATATGAGGCTGTATGTAAAAGATGAAGAAGAAGTGAAGCACAATTTCGAAAGTAATGCTCCTCCGTTTTCTCACCGTTCTCTTTGCAAACAACACACTCATACCAATACAAAAGTGTAAGAAGAAGCAAAGAATGGTCCGTGCTTGCGTCCACAAAATCTTAATATTGTTTATTCTTCTTCTTCTGTCCGTATGGAGGCTACCAGTTAAAATGGTCGGATTGATACCAAAACATTATAACAACCTTCAGGAGGTCAATCTAAAGATTAACTGAAAATTTCATTGAATCGGAAGGTGTTTTTGAGTTGTGCGCTTATCAACATATTTTTCGATTCATTTTTATTATACTATAGATTATTGTCTCACATTCAATAATAAGTGATCATAGGTAACTAAACACTGCACTAAACACGATATACATAGCTACGGTTTGTTTTGTGTATCAGTTGACAAAAGCAAACTCAGTAGTGAAAATCCAAGAAAAACAACACTGACATTGACAGTTTGTTGTTGTTTCAACTTTTTTTTAATTTGACATGACTTGGAGTCAAATCCTTCAAGCCGTACATACCTGCATTGTTTACACATTAGTGCGTGTAATTTGCAAAGAGTATTAATTAATTTTAATACTCTCTGGCTTGTACGTTCTCTCAAAGTTTTCTTGTTCTCTTTCAATCAACAAACACATAACAATACTGACGTATAAGAAGAAGCATAGCATGTTACGTTTAATGCTTGCGACGTCGCAAGTTTGTATGGGAAAAAGAAAAGGTCTGTTTTTAGGGTTTTTCCGGCAATTATTTGAATTTTTCTCGCCGTAAAAACCATCTTTGAACTTCAACGAACATTTAAAAAAAAGAATTGGCCAAATTGGTCCAGGCGTTGTTGAGTTATGCGCTTACCAACACATTTTGCGATTCATTTTTATATTATAGATATTATCTATCGCTGAGTTTGTAAAACTCCGCGTTGTTCTTAAATCTAGCTTTGCTATCGCTGAGTTTGTAAGACTCAGCGCTATCTTAAAAATAGTTTTATCGCTCGCCGTCGCACTGTGGGGCCTTCTGAGTTTTTCCGTTGCAAAAATCATATCTTCTGAACGAATAAAGATAATTGCATGAAACAAGTTTTGTTTGAAAGGGAATTAAGCTTTAAAACGAGCCATCGCTCAATACGCTACGATATATGGGCGCGGCGTAGTAGGTTGTCAAAGTCAGAATTTGTTTCCGGTGCAGCTTTAGCGCCAGAAAATGGCTAGTTTTCCATTTTTTATAAACTTAGAAATTTGCGACTGTACACAGTATATATATTCTTGATCAGTGTGACAAGACGAGTTGATATAGCCATGTCCGTCCGTCTATCAGTATTTATACAATATCTCCCACAATTTTGAAGTTATCGACCTGAAATTTTGCACAGAGTCTTCTTTTCTATGCGATCAACTCATATGTCGGAATCGGCCTGATCGGACTATTGGAACTGGTAGCCCCCATACGAAAAGAAGAAGAAAAATGAACAAAACTTTATTTGTTGTATGGAAAACTTTCCTATTTTTTAAGATAGAGGGCTGAAATTTTACAACTAGAAGTTTAAGGTACCCAGACTAAATGTCTGAAAGTTTCATTGAGATTTGACTACTGGAACTGCTACCTGCCATACGAAATGAAGACGAGGAAGAGAAACAAATTTAAGTCGTTGTATGAAAAATTTCTTTCTTTCTCAACATAGAAGGCTGAATTTAAAATGTAATCTTTTTACGTACCCAAGTAATATGCACATTAGTATCATTGAGATCGGACCACTGAAACTGCCACCTGCCATACAAAATGAAGAAAATTAAGCCATTTTAACCCCCTTTGTGCCGCCCCCAGTTCATTTTACAACCACCTGATTTGCATAATATAACTAGTTGCTTCCTATAACAAAATATGTTCATTTTATTAACATGTTAAAGCTGTAACAGCGAATCTACCTACTGTGCATTCTTTTTCTTATACCTGCGGCAGCGCTTTTTTCGCTGATTTTTTGTGCGAGGTTGCGACCGATTTATTGCTATAAAAATCAAACACGGACGAAGTAGGTTGTAAAATTTTAAACTTAAGTTAAGGAATATATAAATAAGATATTTAGAAAATTTGAGACAGGTCATATTGGGTCTTTTTTTTTTATTGTCCACCAAAGTTGAAAAATAGCCAAAAAATAAGTAGTTCGAAAAACAACTGCCACTACAAAACTAAAAATGCTAAAGTCTTGATATTTATAATATAACACAATAATATAGCCATCTAAGAATAGAAATCAATTTGATAACGATTCATGATGTAATTGCGCTATTATTCGAACTCAAAGATGCCAAATTCTCAAAAAATGTAGTGTGTTATTGAAAGTTGAAAAAAAGGTCAACTTTGAGTGCGCATATCTTCCAAACTATAATTCCGATTTTTTCAATGTTAATATTTCCTTAATCTCTGGAAAATTCTCTGTCAGACACATATATTTGTTGTATCGAAAGCGTTCATGAAATTTTTGATTTTTGCAAGCTGAATGTATCTGAGGCCCCTCTGTGCGTCGTAGTATCTTTATATGTTCATTCTTGAACATTCTCCGGGGGCCCAGAAAATGTCATGGCTAATAATTTCTTCTTATTGTGTTTCTTACGTGTTTTGCTGTTCTTTTTGAGTTTCCTTTCCTTTTCTACGACCTCCGTATCCGTTGCACTGACATTGTCGTTGGATCGTTTCGAAGCTGACTTCTTTGATTGCATGGATCTCTTAACCAGGGGACGATCGTCTGAATTGGACTCTACGCTATTGCGACTCGGCTTCATCGGTTGTGATGAAAATGAATTATGTCGTATACGTTTCTTTAGTTTATCGTCAGGCGCCAATGTCCTTTCCACAGTTTCCTCACGTTCCGATTTCTTGGCGCTCTCCGCTGCTGGTTGTCGGCACTTTTTAGCTTCCAAGACCGCTTTTGACAGTCCAGTTTGACTATTGTCGACGCAGTGATCACCTTTTTATGTGATTTTCTCGCTATGTTGCCAGAAATTATCCATCCGAACTTGGTTTTTTGTCCCAGCATACCTTTTACTGTTTTGATACGGCTCATCTTTATTGCTGGAAACAAGTCCGCACCGATAATCATGTCGACTCTGCTGGGCTGGTTGAAATTGGGGTCCGCCAACGTGCAGTTCTTCCAATCTTTCTCCATGTCGACCTCAATACCTCTGCTTGGAAGCGCTTTGTATAAGTTTGGTAGAACAAGCGCCTCCGACTCTATTTTAAAGCTACTGGCTTATCTCGGCTTTATTTGAAGGTGGACACTGGTCTTTGCCACCTCGACGCCTGTCGAGGAAATTCCCTGCAACTCAACCTTTTGTTTTGTCCTCTTGAGTCTTAAAAGTTGTGCAGCTTCCTCCGAAATTAAGGCTCTTTGCGAGCCACCATCCATCAAGGCTCTCAGCAGTTTATATACACCGCTCGCAGTTTTCACATGCACAACTGCTGTAGCCAGAAATGTATCCTGGTCTTTATTTTTTACGAAGTACGAAGAAATTGTTATGCGATTTGTTGCATCGATGGCACCTCCAGTTCTTTTCACAGTCTTCAAAACTGTGACTGCCAAGGCAATGGAAGCATAGATCGTGTGCTATCACAAATTCTCTTCTATGGACGACCGGCGCTGCTTTAAATTTCTGGCACTTTACCATATCGTGCCCGGTTATGGAGCAGTAACGGCATGCCTTCTGATGCGACTCCACCTTGACACTTTTTTGCACTGAGTTTATTGAGTTGTAAAGCTGCTCAATAAATTCCAGCACATCAGTCAGTCTTTGGATTTCTCTTGCCTTTTTCACGTGCTGTTCGTACAGCGTCAAAACTTCTGGTGAAAACTGCCGCAATAGAATATGGGCGAAAATGACATCAGCCTCATGTCCTATTTTCGCTTTTTCTTTAATAATGTGAATGCTCTCTCTTGAAACATCCAGGAATTTGCGGACGCTTTCTTCGCAGTTTAACTTCAGGGTCTCAATGCCCAACAATCTATTTAGGTGGTCAGCAAATATTTTACGATTATTTTGATATCGTTTTTTAATTAGCTCCCATGCTGCTTCGGCTCAGCTTTATCAATGCCGTCGTGATGTCCATCTCAAGCCGGTTAATTTCTCTTCTGTTGAAAGCCTGGTTGTGATATCGGCTTTTCAGCGTCTCGACCATAACATTTATCTTGCTCATGATAAATTCTAGTCGACGATGACAGACCATTACCGTTGATACATCTGCCATCTCTTTGTACGCGTCGGCCTCTCGCATGGCTTCTCTCGCCATCTCCGCCATATCGTCCAAATCTTCAACCAAACTGTCAACTGGACTCGGTGATCGGGCCAAGCTGCCAGCATTCGATTGGCTGTCGATAGGTCTTGTTAGACGCGGCATACTTTCTGCCTTTAATTGGCTTCCGATATGCCTAGCTTTAGGGTTAGGTGCCGAAGTTGCACCGCTAGTCCCGGGCTTATCTTGGTCGACAACTTCGACCTTCATAAGCGACTGTTTATACGCTTTAACCGCTACTACCGTTTTCTCGTATACCCTGTCGTTGAAATATGGATGATCGATGAATCCACATTTCAGCAGTATCGAGTGAGTCGCATTAAACTCAGATGTCTTCTTTTCGACGCTTTCAATCGACGCATTCTGCTGAATTAGCGCAAACAGCTCTTTCTGAAGCCGTGATTGTCGCTCCAAAAGCTGCGCATCCTTAACTGGCACCATATTCGCTTTTTTTTTTTTTTAGACGCTTTAAAAAGAATTTATATTTCTTTCTTTTTTGCAAATTTGTTGGTATAAACCTTTAAGAGGTGATTGTTTTGGTCGCCTAGTTGACCTTGCTGTGCCTCGACTCACAGCTGGTTTACACCAACGATTGCTTCTTAGGAAGTTCTATTTGCGCTTTTCTACACGCAAAACAATTTTTAGTCTGCTGTTATAGCCACAGACACGCTTATTCAATGCACAACACTTAGTGCGATACTCAAGCCTACACAGCGTTTAGTGTATTTTACTTGGTTTGAGTTGTATTTTTTAACTGAGGAACTTATCTGTTCTTCAATCCGGCTCGAAGGACCAAAAAATGTAAATACTTTACACTTTAAGGCCCAGTTTCACAGTCAAAGTTAACCCAGGGTTAACTCCGAGTAACAATTTTTCAGTTTCACACTTAGTAGTTAACCCCTGAGTTAACCCTACTATGTTCTAGGGTTAACCCCGAGTTAACTACTCTGTTTTAACTTTTTCTATTTATGTTTTTTAATGTCAAAACAGAACAAAATTTGTCTGTCAAAAAAATAAAAATTAAATATGTCCCAATCAATAGAAATGAATTTGATAAATGAGCTTGTATAGCAGCATTCAACCAGGTAGTCTCACATCATATGGAATTACTGACATCGGAAGTCGTTTACTTTTCATTGGGAGAAGATATGCATCATTTATACAAAGTTTCCTTGTGTGATTTCTATGTGTATTGCACCCATGTTGTGTTTTACACAAAACTAAAATAACTACGTACTATTGTACCATTTAAAGAGTACGGTTTACTTTCGTTGTGCAGAGTAACTGCCCGCCCCTTTGTAATGGTAAAATATACAATTAGTCATAATCGAGTCAACATTTCACCGCTTTTTATATTGGATTCTCTTCTCCTATCCATTACTAATTGAAGGTGATTTTTAAAATAACTGAAAAAATAAACAGTGTTTGGTAAGTAGATGTTCAATGTTGTAAAACATTATTCTCAAAAAATAGAATGTTGCCATACTTATATAACTAGAGTTAACTCGTCACTGTGGAACTGAAAGTCAGAGTTAACTCCGGGTAAGGGTTAAATTCGAGTTAACTTTACTCTGGGTTAACCCTAGACTGTGAAACTGGGCCTAAATGAGCACTCGTCAGCGTTTAGATTTGTACTAGTTCGTCCAAGGCGGACGTCGCTTTATTTATACTAAATTTCCTTAATACTAACGCCGTGTTTGTAAGGCACTGCGTGTGGTCCTTAATTTCTATTGGTTAATTTCACTAATTACTATATTATCCTAACACTGTGTTTGTAAGACAACAGTGTGATCTTAAATCTATATTGGTCGCTTATCCTAATTACCATTTATGGCTGCCATATACTAATTACTATTTATGGCCGCCGGATGTTTAGGCGTCTTGCGACCCTTCTGCTGGAAATACCTGATATATCATTAGGAATTTCCTAAGAAGCGATATGATACACGCGTGTCTCGCAGACTGTCCACACGTCGTAGTATCTTTATATGTTCATTCTTGAACAAATTTTTGATTTTTGCAAGCTGAATGTATCTGAGGCCCCTCTGTGCGTCGTTAATCTATGTGATCTATGTAAAATTAAATGCCAACGACAGATGATTCCCAATCATGTCATCAACATCATTATTTGCTTGCTATTCGTCGTAAACTCGGCTTGTTGTGCGGCCTTAACATTAGCCAGTTCTGTTCGGCGTTCCGACGTCTAAGTATCTACAATAGCCATATCTTTTGCATATCTCATTGAATCCCTGTTTAGCTCTTCTATTTGTAGCTGAGCATTATTGTTGAGGATGAGCAAATTCCTGGACTTAACTTGCTCTTCTTTGAGTTTTTTGAAGTGAAACTTCTTTAGCATGGGTGTGATTTGAAACTCGATGAAACGACATGAAAAAGAGACAGACTATACATTTATATGATTTAGCCTGCGAGAGAATGAAACAGAATATAGAATGACGGTCTGTAGTCATAAAGTGAGTAGTCATAAAAAAAAGTAACAACAAAAACATGCTTTGATTTAATTTTGGCATTCCTCTTCAACCGTCACTTTCGCCATCTCGCGCATATGCAACAACAACTAACCTGGCAAATTTACTCCAAATATTACAACAACTTGTTATTTTCGTCATAAGCATTCTCCGTTAGGTCGGACAGTGTGGTTGTTGCTACCTATGACACTGTCTGAGCGTATGCATTGTGCTTGTTGTTGCCCGCTACTTAACGTTGCTAATCAACGTCGCTAATCGGCTTCATAATATACATACATATGAGCCGCGAAATCATCTGCAGTTAATAATGTTGAAGCGCGTTCAATTTTGCAATTGACAATAATACCCTTTCCATTGCTGTGATTAGCAATTAAAAACAATTAATTTACAAATTCAAAAAATTCCGAAAGTGAACACTAATAATAAATTATATATGCAATGAATAAAGTCAAGTAGATTCCACATATTGGAGCATTGGTAGTTAACTTGACTCTGTTCTTCGGGAGATACTCTGCACATTTGAATTAATTCTTCTTCTTCGCATTTATGCATTCAAAAATGTACACATTCCAAATTGTGCATGGTTGGTACATACCTATGTACATATGTATATATTTTCATAAAATGTACTATTTTTACGAGCAGATTTATTAATGAAAATATGTAAAATATTGAATTGTTTAAATGCAGATTAATGAGGAAACGATAAGGTTTATTTCTTGGTTCATAATTATTTATAACAACTTCAAATAAGGCTGAATTTAATAAAATCTTCGAGAAAATTGTCAGAGATTTTCCAACGGTGTGAAAATATCTGTAAAATATTTCCCAGATAAGTAAATAAACCTTTTGATTATTTTGAAATCATCGACCTGAAATGTTGCACAGATCCTCCAATTTTATTACCATAAATCATTAATAAGAGGATAAAAAGCAAATTTACGTCGTTGTATGGAAAACTTTTTTGTTTCTTGATCAATTGACTTGAAACTTCACACTTATTGTCTTAGAGAGCCATAAAAAATATTTTTATCAAAAATTGGGTATGGCAACGCCCACTTATAGTAAAAATTTATAATTTGCATATCTCAGGTACGCAATGAGATAAAATAATGAAAATTGGTGTATAGGATACTAAGATAAAGAGAAATTATATCCAGAAAATGGACGTGGCAAGGCCGATGATAGCGTCCTTACTGGTTTTTTGGTTCTTTTAAAGAAAGTTTCACTTCGAACACGTGTACTGTGTTGCACGCGATTTTTTTTTTGTAATACTGCAGTCCGCTCTTCAAGGTGACGCCTCTCATTGGCTATCAATGAGTCCTTACAAGCCATCTCTTCTAACAGCTTAACTCGCTCAGATTCTGCAACTTGGCGCATGTTTTCTGTGTTAGCTAATTGCTTGGTTAGTTTTCTAACCTCTGCTTGCAGTTGATTACTCGCAGCAATCGCTGTCGTACGATTTGTGCGCTCTTCATTGAGCTTGAGTGTTATTTCTTTCAATTGCTTTCTAGAATAGCGTTGCATTTCTAAGGTTTCAATTTTCTTAGCCAGCAAGTCTCTTTTTACTTGTGAGCGAACGACTCGCATCTCCGACTCCAGCTGCAAGTTGCCACACTCTTCGACTTTCAGACTATCTCTGACTTCATCCTCAGTTCTACTACGTTCGCTAAGATCTTTAGTGAGCTGCATCACTCTACCCTCTAACGTCTTTATATATATATATTTTTTTTTTAACTTTGCTTTTATTTATTGAATCTTCTCTTTAGTATGAGACTAACAATAAGTTTGCAGATCTTACGCCTATACATTGACTAGCAGTTGTTTTGGACTGCAGTAGGGTTGCGGGGCCCTAGGGTCTATCACTGGGCTGGAAGGTCATTTCGCCAAGGCGGGATCGGCTGCACAACCTTGTTAAATCTCTGGCGAGGTGGTTAGGGTGCGTAGAAAGCTTGCTGTAGTATTGTTCCTTTAGTTCTGCTATTACATCTCTGACTGGTTGAACATTTAAATCTTTTTGTATGTTTTCGGTTCGAACATACCACGGTGCCCCGGTGATGGTTCTCAATATCTTTGACTGGGTTCTTTGGATAATTTCAATGTTGCTACTGCTAGCATTTCCCCATAACTCGGAGCCGTAGGTCCAGATAGGTTTGAGAACAGAATTGTAGAGCAGGACTTTGTAGTCAAGACTAAGGGTAGAGCGAGCGTCGATAATCCAATGGAGGCTATTTGCTTTTAGTTTTAAATGCGTTCTCTTGGCCTCGATGTGCCTACGCCATGTGAGTCTTCTATCGAGGTGTACTCCTAAGTATGTCACTTCGTTTGCTTGCGGGAGCGTAGTGTTGTTTAACATGAGTGGTGGGCAATCTTGCCTGTTTAGAGTGAACGTAACGTGTTTGCATTTTTGTTCATTGACTTTTATTCGCCAACCAGCTAGCTATTTTTCTATGTCGACCATGTGAAGTGCTAACTGTGCTGTTGCTTGTATTGGGCATCTGGAACGGCTGAGAATAGCTGTATCGTCAGCAAAGGTGGATGTTGTTAGTCGTCTGCTTGTTGGAATGTCTGATGTGTAGAGAACGTATAATATGGGACCGAGTACGCTACCTTGAGGAACTCCAGCTCTAATGTTGTGGTCGTCTGACATATCACTGTTACATCTCACTGTAAATCTCCTGTCGTAGAGGTATGACTTTAGTAGTTTGTGGGTATTATTTGGAAGTATTGTTTTAATCTTGTGCATTAAACCGTCCAACCAAACTCTATCGAATGCTTGTGAGACATCCAAAAATATTGCTGTGCAGTATTCTCGATGTTCGAACGCACTACGTATTTCTGATGTTATGCGATTAACCTGCTCAATAGTTCCGTGTTTTTCACGAAAGCCGAACTGGTGTGAAGGTATTTTGTTGTGTGCTCTTAGGAATGAGTTTATCCGAGTTAGCACGCATTTTTCGAAGAGTTTTGATAGACACGACAACAAACTTATAGGTCTGTATGACGAGGAAATCGTGAGATCTTTTCCTGGCTTTGGTATCATTATAATGATAGACTTTTTCCAACTCTCTGGAAAATAGCCGAGCTTAGTGATGGCATTGAAGAGCTGGGCGATAGTGCAAACAGCACAGTATGGGAGCTCAATGATCATTTTTGGAGTTATTAGATCGCAGCCCGGTGATTTTTTCGGGTTCAGTTCCTTTTCTATGATGTTAGCGATTTCGTTTGGGCGAAACTCGATTGAATCACTTTGAAGCTCACCGTCATTTGTTAATGCTGGTAGTGTAGTCGCATTTGTGGAAGGATTTGGTTGAAACACCTTTTCAAGGTGGGCGGCAAATGTTTTTGCTCTATCTTCATCGCTGCGGGCCCAACCGCCTGCAGAATTTCTTATAGGCATCACGGTTTCTGTCGGTGAGCTTAGGGTTGGGTTAGCTCTCCACAGTGAGTTTCTTGTACTGGATGTGGATAGTTGTTCTATGTACCGGCGTTGGGTATATGCTTCTTCTTGCTTTAACGCTTTAGAGAGGTTGCGTGCGGCGCTCTTAAGCCTCTGTCGTGCAGATGGCGATCTGGTTGATTGCCATTCTCGACGTAAGCGTCGCTTTTCGATAACGAGCTGCTCGATTTGTAGATTCGTCTTCTTTTGGTTACGTGGAGCTTGCGCCGTTTGAGGTGTTGAGATACGAGCTGCGGTGACGAAGACGGATTCCAGTTTGTTTACAAAGCTGTCGATCTCAGTTTCATTGGTTAGGGCAGGATCTAGCTCAATGTGTGAGCTAATGTATTTTTTGTATCTGACCCAGTTGGTTTTATGCGAAGTCAATCTACTCGGTTGGTCTACGGTTTTTGGATGTCGAAGTAGGTTAATTAATACAGGCGAGTGATCAGACGAGAGATCTGAAAGACTTTCGGCGCTTAGCAGGGTTCGGGGAATATTTTTTGTTATTGCAAAGTCAATTAGGTCGGGAAGTTTATTGGGGTCAGCCGGCCAGTATGTTGGTCTGCCGGGAGAGAGATGGTCGAGCTTATTGCTGGCTTTTGTAATTGCATTGTACAGCTGCTTTCCTTTTGGGGTCACGAGACGAGATCCCCAGTGAGTGTGCTTAGCATTGTAGTCTCCTGCTGCTATAAAATGTTCTCTGAGTGAGTTAAAGAACTGCATGAACTCAGATTCAGATATGTTGAAGCGAGGGGGGCAGTATACGGCAGCTAGAGTTAGTTGGTTACCACTAGCTAGCTGAATGTTTATCGATGTGGCCTGTAAATAATTTTGAGCAAATTGTTTATGGCAGTGGTGTTTAAGGCGGTTTCTTATTAGAATACCAGTCCCACCATGTGCTTTACCATCAGGATGATTTGTTCCATAGAATAAGTAACCTCGTATGTTCAAGTTATATTTGTTGGTAAGGTGTGTTTCTGAGAGTAGCATTACGTCAATATGTTTGTCGAGGAGAAATTGAGCTAGCTCAAGTTTGTGCTGTGAAACGCCATTAGCATTCCACGTAGATATGCGTAGGGAAGCCATTGATTATTTGGACTGCTGAGATATCAGCATTTGGATAAGCAGATTTTGGTTTCGCATTAGATCCTGCATTGTTGTCCGCATAAATGACATAAACTCCATAAGGCTTTGCTGCATAGTTGATAACATTACTTCGAAGCTGCTTTGTTGCTGCACCGATGGTTGGTATTGTTGGGCAGCGTTCAGCTCTACATTTGTTGGTTGTGAGTGAAGCGTGTTTGAGGTAGGGGGGCCAATCCTGATTTAATCCAGAAGAGAGAGAGATTTCAAGTGAGTCAGACGTGTTGTCTTTGCTCCGCGTTTAAATAACATTTTTTCACATTATTTCTATTATTAAATTATCTATATATCAATATTTTACTCAAGTTTTTGTGCATTACAGTGAAGTGTTGGTTATTTGTGCATACTAGCGTTAATTTTTATTATATTTGGTTATTTTCTATTTTAGTGAAATATTTGTTGTGTTGGCGTTAGCGGGCACTCAATAATTTTTTGTTGTTCTGGTACGCCGCTCTTTTACTTTCTCTTCGCCTTGTTGTTAGTACGTTAAGCATTGCTCGCTTGCTCACTCTCTTTGTTGTTCGTGTATTCTCATACGCTTTTTGCCCTTTCTTTTTTTGCAAAATTTTGAACATCTGGTGTGCTTCTTTTCAGTAAGTATTTGTTTTTTTGTCAACTTTTGCTCGGTAACAAGTGTATTTGTTGTATTTACATACATCTACGCTTGTCTTTCCTTGCTATCTGCATACCTAGTTGAACTTTTATTTTGCATACCCAGTTGAACTTTTATTTTGCAGTACTGCACATTCTTGCTTTGTCTTCTTATTTTTGATTTTAATTTGTTTATTTTTGTCATCCACAATGAGTTGTTGCAACATTTCTTGCAAGGATAAACTTTTATTTGATGGTGACAAAAAACGCGCCATTCACTGTTGGTTGTGCGAGAACATTTGCCACTTTAATTGTGCGGGCATCACCGGACGTGATTTCGATAGGCTTTATAATGACTCTAAGTCAGCCTGTGGCGGTTACAAATGGTCATGCCCGGTCTGTTTTAAGCGGCAAACTGACTTCTCGGCAATGTATCGACGTGTGCGTAACAAATATATCAAATTGAAGAAATTGGTTAAGGAATTGGATGCTGAGTTCGAGTCGGGTTCCGATTTACTTGGGAATTACGACTTTGAACCGCCTTTATTATCCTTATCGCCGTCTCCCTTTTCCAATCTTGCTCTTCCTCAGCTCTCACTTCCTCCTCCTCTTGCTCCCGTTAATTCCCTTATCACCCCACCTCTCTCTATCCCCGAACCACCTACTACCTCATCGGTGGATTTAATTCCACCCAATGAAGGATGTCAGTCTGTCGTTGCCGTAACGCGATCCAAGACTACTTCCTCTCCATCCTCCAAACGTAAGAAGTCGAAGGCGAAGATTTTATCTCGCCCTCCGACTTCTCCGGTACAGGAACCTCCCACTCCTGCACCCACACTTTCACCGCCTATACCTTCCTCCTCACTTTCGTCATCCCATACTGTGAGATCCACCTCTGAAACAGTGTTTGCAGTAATGCAACCCACTGTTAATATTGAGGTTCCCCCTCCTCAACCCCTTATTGTTGTTGCTCCTCGGAGACATATTTTTATTTCTCGACTGTCCGCTAACACAACTTGTGATGCTATTAGCGAATATCTGAGATCCAAGACGATACTCGGGGCTCAAATTCACAAGTTCTCCTTCTTTCAGCCGAGAGAGATTGCATCATTCAAATTGACTGTACCAAATGATGCATTCAGCCTAGTGTGTAACCCATCATTTTGGCCTGCTCACATGATCGTCCATGAGTTCAAGCCAAAAATAAGGTCCAGTCCTACGGCTTCAGTTACTGGCTCGTCTTTGTCCACTTCAATTACGGCCCCAAAAAACTAGGTCTGGGTTCTGAACGCCTTACTTTTGTTTATCAAAATGTAAGGGGTCTTTTGTCGAAGCTAAGCAGTTTACATAGGGACAGTTTTTTTTTCGATGTGGATATTATCATCTTTTCTGAAACCTGGGTAAATCCAACTGTTCTAAGCAATGAAGTGTTATGTAATAAATTCGTTTGTTACAGACGTGACCGTCCTTCTCGTCGGGGGGGAGGGGTTCTCATTGCAATAGGTTTATCCCTTCGTTCTGATCTTGTTCAATTGAATATAGCCGACGATATTGAATTTATCTGTGTAAAGATTACTTTGGCTCAGATGGCTGTGTTTGTTACGTGTTCATATATTCCACCTGGTTCTGAACAAGAGGTCTATATGAAGCACTCTGACGCTATAAAACTGACCTGTGATCTTACACATGATCGTGATTTTCTTATCGTTCTTGGTGACTTCAACCTTCCCCATATTTCTTGGTCTTATTTCGATAACCCAAATTTTTTAGTACCCTCCGGTGATCATGAATTTCTTGATAATCTCCTGGATATTCCTTTATTTCAGAAAAATTCGGTCGTGAACTCAATTAACAGAACTCTTGATCTTGTATTGGCAAACGATTCGAATGGCATAGTTGTATTTCGATGTGACCCTCTATCGGTGCCGGAAGATTCTTTTCATCCTACGTTGGAAATTATCCTTTCTCTTCCCTTTCGTTCCTCCATCTCGCGTAACACCTCTCCTCAGCGTCGTCTTTGTTTTCGTAAAACTAATTTTGATCGACTAAATTCCTTAATTGATCAGATTGACTGGTCTATTTTATATCGTTGTAATGACATATCATATGCCACCACCTTCTTTTATGAGTCAATATATGGTATTCTGAATACGTGTGTCCCAGCTTGTACCTCACCTTTGATGTCTCTAAAACCGCCGTGGTTTTCCCGCCAGTTGTCGAACCTAAAAAATATAAAGTCTAGACTCTACAAAAAATTTAAATTTTCGGGTTCGTTGTCTGACTTTTCCAGATACTCAGTTGCTCGATCTAATTTTCTTTCACTTAATAATATCTGTTATAATCATTACCTGAGTCGATGTAAAAGTCAATTCTCGCGTGACCCCAAAACGTTTTTTAGATTTGTCAATTCAAAGCGCAGAACGGATTTGTACCCTTCGTCATTTTTCCTTGATGGTGTTGAGGCTTGTGATGATTCTGGAGTTGCAAATCTTTTCGCTAGGTTCTTCAAAACGACATATTCTACAACAACATTTTCGGGTTCCTCATATCCATATCCGATTAATTCAATCAATGGCTTTGTTTCTCCTGTATTGACTGAAGATTCTGTTCTAAATAATTTGCTTGCTCTAAAAAATTCTTTTTCTCCAGGTCCTGATAATGTTCCTAGCTGTGTGCTTATAGGGTGTGCAAATTCTCTGTGCAAGCCTTTATTGAAGCTTTTTAAGTTATCACTTCTCACTTCATCATTTCCCCCTATTTGGAAGGAATCATTTATTATTCCTCTGCATAAAAAAGAAAATAAGTCAGATGTCACCAATTATAGGGGCATAGCTAAACTATCAGCGATTCCAAAGCTCTTTGAGAAAATTATTATTGCAAGCATGCACCATTTTTGTAGATCAATTTTGGCACCTTCTCAGCATGGATTTTTAAAAAAGAGATCAGCTTGTACTAATCTTCTAGAATTTACTTGCTTAGTTAATCATGGTTTTGTGAAACACTCTCAAACCGATGTCATTTATACTGACTTTAGTAAAGCCTTTGACTCGGTTAACCACAATCTGCTCTTGTTCAAATTGAATCTAATGGGTTTTCCGACGAGTCTTCTTCTTTGGATTAAGTCGTATTTAACAGATAGAACTCAGCGGGTCTTGTTTAAATCTTCTAGGTCCGATCTTATTCAAGTTTCTTCTGGTGTCCCCCAAGGCAGTCGTATTGGTCCTCTTTTGTTCATTCTTTTCATTAATGATCTCCCCTCATCGATTTCATACTCTCGGGTACTTATGTACGCCGATGATGTTAAATTGTGTCTTTCTTATAATGAGCCTACCTGTCATGACCTATTACAGGCTGATCTGAACTCACTACAGTCTTGGTGTTTGCTGAATTTGCTTTTGCTCAATTGTTCTAAATGTAAGTTTATGACTTTTCATCGTAGTAAACCTCATTTGTTTACTTACTCGATTGATAACGTCCAATTAGAACGTGTCTCACTTTTTAACGACCTAGGTGTTCTTTTCGATCCTAAACTCTGTTTCATTCAACATATCTCTACTGTCGTTAATAAGGCGAAAGGTGTTTTTGGATTCATTAAACGCTGGTCTAAAGAATTCAATGACCCTTATATCACCAAACTTCTTTTCACGTCACTTGTACGTCCTCTTCTTGAATACTGCTGTTGCGTATGGTCTCCACAATACAAGAAATATCAAGATCGCATTGAATCAGTTCAGAAGCAATTTCTCCTCTTTGCGCTTCGTGGCCTGAATTGGAATCGTAATGTCAGACTACCGTCATACTATGATAGGCTCGCACTTATTGACCTTCCATCTCTGTCCCAACGCAGGATTGTTTTAGGGACGGTTTTTCTTCATAAGCTTGTTGTTGGTTTAATTGACTCTTCAGACCTACTCAATCGGATTTGTTTTAGTGTACCGCGACGTACTACTAGAAACTATGTCCCTATAACTTTGCATAGATGCACAACTAACTATGCACTTCATGATCCGTTTCGTGTATTATGTACTTATTATAATAATCTTTATCACGTCCTCTCACCTGAAATTTCTCTCTCGACACTTAACTCAAACATTCTGCACTACCTACATGGAACTGAGAACGTACATCGGCTTGGATAGTCGTTCTGGATGGTCGGATTGCGCTCTTCAGAATTTAAGTCTCTGACCACAAATGGCTGTGAGCAGGAGCACAGCCTGCATTATGCAAATAAATTTCCCCCACCGGGTCAGAGACTTCTTAGAATTAAATTATCATTTTGCTTTTTTTTTATCTTCTTATTAATGAAGTTTTTTTTTTCAATTAATTATTTTGTATTTGTTATATTATATGTATTTTTCTTTATTTTATATTATTATTTTGCTTTTTTTTTCTCTTCTCCATTAATGAAGTTTTTTTTTCCAATTTTATATTTATTTTGTAATTTTTATATTATTTTTATATTTTATTGATATATATTATTTTATTATTTTTTGTGTTTTTTATAAATTTTTTTTTTTGTATTTTGATCTAATTATTACTTAAATAACAGATATTTGTTATTAAATAAATAAATAAATAAATAAAATAAATAAATAAATAAGAGCGCTCGCAAATGATACGCTTTTGGATGAGATTTCAGGGCCAAGTGAAGATCTGGCTGCAGTCGAGAAGTACACATCTGGATTGGATTTGGTTGGTGTGATGTTAGTCGGTACGTTTCGGGAGCGTGCAGTGGTCACTCGCTGCTGAATTCGGCTTTTCAGTTCCTTATATATTGGGCAACCTTTGTAATTAGCAGTGTGGTTACCACCGCAGTTGGCGCACTTTTTTATGCTTGCGTCGTGTTTGCTCGCTGGACAGTTTATGGTATCATGTAGCTCACCACAAGCTACACATACCGGACGTAGGGTACAGTATGACCTTGTATGGCCATATTATTGGCAGTTCGTACATTGTACCGGACCGTTGCGTTTGTGTGGCTCTTCTACAGTAATTCTGCGGTGCAGTAGAAACTGTAGTTTGGAAATCGGGTGCACTTCGTTTTTCTTAAGGGGCTTGCTTCCTGAATCAAGTTCTACCTTGAAGAGTGGTTGCGGCTTCCTATCCTTATTTAAGATGTTGAAAACAGTTCTAACACTGAATCCTTTCTCGTTTAGCGCATTGACTATTTCTGTAGGAGATACTTCAGGCTCTATGCCCTTTAGTACGACTTGCAGGAAGCATTACTTGATGGCTCTTGCATAACGGGAGTTATTATCGAGCAGGCAGTTGACACAGTTGAAGTTGTCGTTGTGTTTACTGTTGCAGTAGTTAGAGAGATTGTTGTCCTGGTCCCAGTTGATAAGCACAGGTCTCTCTGGCCAGTGCATACCTGCGTAGAAGCGCTTACGGCGCTCTGTTGCTTTTGATGCGTGGACGGTAGCGACGGAGAGCAAGAACGCGCTCTCTCGTTTGCTGTGTGCAAGAGCCTTTATATAGCGTCCGACATTTTTTCTTAATTCTGCAAATTCCTCTCTCAACGCCACAGCATCATTAGGTTCCACTGGATAGAACCTTATTGCTAGCATTCGAGCGTAGAGTTTTTGTTGTTCGGCATCCTCGACTCGTTGAAGCTCCTCTCTGAACTCTTTATTTATTGTTTCCAACTGAGATGTCAAGATTGTTTTGAAATTTTCCATTTCAATCATATATTTGGGCAGTTCGTCGGATTCGATTTTTAACTCCCCATATTTTTATACTTTTCACGTGTGTGAAATAGTATATTAACTTTGTGCTGAAGTTTGTAACACCCAGAAATATTCACTTGTGACTATATAAAGAATATATATTCTGGATCAGGACGACAAGACAAGTTGATTAAGCCATGTCCGTCTTTCACGTCGTTGTATGGAGAACTTTTTTGTTTTTTAACCAATTGACTTGAAACTTTACAGTTATGTTCTTAGGGAGGAATGAAAACTATTTTGACCAAAACTGGGCGTAGCCACGCCCACTTATAGTGAAACTTGACCCTTTGTATGGAAAACTTTTTTGTTTTTTAACCAATTGACTTGAAACTTTACAGTTATGTTCTTAGGGAGGAATGAAAACTATTTTGAACAAAAGTGGGCGTAGCCACACCCACTTATAGCGAAACGTGAACCGTTGTATGGAAAACTTTTTGTTTTTTAACCAATTGACTTGAAACCTTACAGTTATGTTGTTAGGGAGGCTTGAAAACTATTCATTTACTTTTCTTTTATAGTGACACAACGTGAAAAGTATTATAGCTTCAGCCTTGCTGAAGATAGCGTCCTTACTGGTTTTTCGTGACTTCGATAAACAATCTATGTGCTTCGTTGATTACGTCATCAATTCGTGCATGCGACATGATTGTTTCTTTGATTTTTGTCTCGAAATAAACATTTAATTATAGCAACACGTTTAGTTAAACCTTTAGAGGAAATTGTTTCGGTCACCCAGTTGACCTTGCTGTGCCTCGACTCACAGCTGGATTAACCAAAATGTTTTATTTGCGTTCTAATCCTCACAAATATTAAATTCTGTTGTTGAAGCAACAGATACGCTTGTTTGCTGCACAGCACTTTGTGCAATATTCAAACCTATACAGAAATTTGTATATTACTGGCTTGAATTATAATTTCCTTAAGTTTGACACTGTATTTCGTGTAAACCTAAAGTATGAAGTGTTTTTTATCTGGTTTAAAGACACAACTGTGTGAGCATCCTCACTTTACACACAACTTGTGTGATGATTCCTAGTTCTCGAAGGACCAAAAAATGTATACACATTAATACGTGCGTACACTTTAGTGATGTAAGTTGTTATGACATGCAGCTCTTGCGAGCTGCCTCTTTTTATTCAATTATTTTGACACTTAATACTATGCTGCGGTCGTAAAGCGCAGCGTTATCTTAATTCTATTTATAATATTATGTATCGCTGAGTTTGTAAAACTCCGTGTTGTTCTTAAATCTAGCTCAGCTCTTTAAAATAGTTTTATCGCTCGCCGTCGTTAATCTATGTTGCCCTTGGTGTAAACAAAATATCGCCGCATGTGACAATCTATCTACCAGTAGCCGGTCCGCGATTATAAATTTTTATGTTCATTCTAGTTCCACTACTTGGTTTACTTCTAATCACATGTTCAATTCTGAACAGTATGACAATGTTTTCACTTACCATTTGATCTAAAAACCAGCTGCCTGGGAATATGAGTAGAATGTACAGTATCATAAAAATTATTGATGTCCAGTTAACCTATTCGTCACTGATGCCATAGTATCTATGAAAAAAACAATATATATATATATATTAGTTTTTTATTGTTTGATAAGAATGTACTTGTGATTTCATTTAAAGCACACAAACATTCGGAACTTGTTGAATTAAACCCTTTTAAAACACTCGTTCGAACGTTTCATTAGATAATATTAGTTAATATTAGAGTGTAAGCTTTGTTAGTTAATCTGTTGATTTAATTCGAATCTTTAATAATGTAAACCCCCCTATGACCTTTAAGGCCTTCGAATTATTCTGTCATTTTTAAAATTTTTTATAACGATGTTTTATAGCCTCATCGCTGATAAATGTTTTATGTACAATTACAAAAAAAAATAAATATATAATTATCCCAGCAAAACTTTTATGCTTATCAAATGACCATTTGACGACCATTTTCAGGGTATAGGATTCACATGAATCTAACTCCTTTTCTATAATAAAACACGTATCGGGCGCCGATTTTTTCATCGTTTTTGTTGTTAAACAAACACGTTGAACGTTCGATTTGTTCGGATATACAAATGATCGACTGTTATTACACGGCTGTTATTTTTCTGTTATTTGCAGTATTTTTAGCAAAAAAATAGTGCAAGAAGTCACTCCTAACGAGCCGGAGTGACTTCTTCCATACGTGCGATGTGACTCAACCAACGAAGTCTCTGAAGTTTCATCCCATTGACTACGTCAGCATCATTGAATTCTTTATTATTTATTTAAAATGACATCTAACTCCTGGGTTATTATTATTATTCCTAATATTCAAATTAAAGCAAAGCAGAAATATTTCGCCCGTCCACTTTTGCTTTTCTGTTATAACAAATACGAAGTCTTGAAATTGGTTGCTCTGACTTCGTGTGTTTTTCGTTTTAACACAAAAGCATTCAATCAGCCTTCAGACTAGCATCTAGTTCATGTCTAAGTTAGGAACAAAATTTGTTATTTTTCGGTTTTAAACAAAAACATTCAATTAGCCTGCAGACTAGCATCCAGTTCATGCCTAAGTTGGGAACAAAATTTGTTGATTTTCGTTTACACACAAAAGCATTCAATCTGCCTTCAGACAAGCATCCAGTTCATGTCTATGTTTCCAACATAATATGTAATTTTTCGATAAACATCCAGTTCAAATGTCGATATTAATCTGAATATTAATCTGACGTCGCCTAGTCAAATAGGGTTAATAATATCACTGAAATCCATCAAAAAATATGGAATTTATGGAAAATTTGAGTTTGTTCGTCTTCGAGGGGTAACCATCAAGTAGTGGAGAATTTTGTGGTGTATATTTACTGAGTTCGTATACAAAATTTGAGGGTTTTACCTTCAATAGTTTTTTCATATTCTTATCTCTTTCGATGTTCGAATTATAGCGTTTCGAAAAAGTGGGTGTTGCTGGATGGGCGGGAAGGAGGGCGTCGCACAAAACCGTTTAAACTTGATCTGCTGCAGAGCATCACGCGTCTACCCACCGAATTTGTATTGTTTCCGAGAACCATTGGTGAATACGGACAGACAGACGGACGGACATAGCTTAATAAATTTCTCTTGTCGTCCTGATCCAGAATATATTTACTTTATAGGGTCCCCCTGCCCTCCTTCTGTGCGTTACATACATTTCGCTCAAACAAACAGATTACAGTTTGACGTTTAAATATGGTTGTACATATGTTCGTATCCTTTAGCGTACAAGTGTGCATGCTTGTAAATTCACGAAACTCGTTTAAAATGCTTAAATTTAAAGACTTATGCTAATGACAGTCGCACATTGAGAAACTATTTTCATTGTTTTTGCTCATTGTGTAACGGAGACTTGCAAATTATTGATTTTGCTAGAAGTGGGCGTAACCATGCCCAATTTTTGGTCAAAATAGTTTTCATTTCTTCCTAACAACATAAGTGCGAAGTTTCAAGTCAATTGATTAAGAAACAAAAAAGTTTTCCATACAATGACGTGAATCTTGCTTCTCTACCCCTTCTTCAATTTGTATGGCGGCTACCAGTTCCAAATGTCCAATCTCAATGAAACTTTCAGGCATTTAGCCGGACCATGTAAAACTACTATGTTTAAAATTGTTTATCATACAAAACAAAAAAGTTTTCCATACAACGACTCAAATTTATTTTCTTCTTCATTTCGTTTGGGGGCTACCAGTTCCAGTAATCTGATATGGCCGGTTCCGACAAATGAGTTCATGGCACAAAAAATAAGACTTAGAAACAAATTTACGCACTTTTGCATTTGAAATGTTACATTCATGTGCTTCTTTTGTCAATGCTTTTTTGTCTGTCTGTCTGTCTATATATCTGTGTGTGCGTGTGAGAGAGTGACCAAGTGCCTGCTTGAATCAGATTTTAATACTCTCTGGCTTGAATGACTATGTATGATTGTGAGTGAGGTCTGTTTATATATGTACATACATGTTCGTCTACTTTTGGCTTATTCATTTATCTGTTTCTTTTCGGCATATTTGATACACATAGTTGAAAGGCATAAGAATGTTACTAAAGGGTACAGATAGATACGACTATAAAAGCATGCGAAGTCACACAATGTATGGACACACATTTCGTCATATCGCTTGCTTACTGCAAGACCGGCATAACTCAAAATTTGCCGTTTCGAGAAAAACGCGTTTAAAGTTTTCAAGTTGCACTTACTTCCTTAAAGAATGAAAAACTTAAAATTGCATAACTCAGAAACTATTAACAATAGAAACATGAAACTTTGACACAATATAAAGCTTTAGTTAATGATCATTTCTGCATAATTAACTCAAAAATCGCATTTTTCGAGTTATGACAGTCTTGCAGTAAGCAAGCGATATGTACAATTATTAGTTTGAAAAAAAAAAAAAAATCTACACGTATTGAGCCATAACGCCATCCCAGAGCAAGGTCAACTACAGTTTCTAATTTTATTAACACATGGATTTCGTATTTTCGCTTTTTGTTTATATCTTTCCACTTGAATTTTAAGGTACTTTTTTCATATTTTTATTGTTCTTTAACCGTGTATACTTGCACGAACACCTACATACACAAACATAGAATCAACAAACATACAACAATGGTTGTTACATGTAGACAATTTTGTTGTAAGCATGTTACAAACAAAATGGTTGAAAAAAAGGCTGCCAAAGGCTGTTGCCTTTGTTCATTCAGTAGCGGCTTTTGCCACCTCACCTCATTTTACTTGTGCCAATGTTAGACTGTTTCGGCGTCGCAGACACTGTAGACGCCGTCTGTGATTATGATGTTGACGACAGCATTTGCAACCGTGTTGAATTTGTTGGTCGAGTCCTGCAAAAGGACGCAACAACAAGCTGCTTTCTGCAAGGGGCATACAAGTCAACATAACTTGTAACTAAGCTTGGATGCTGCATGTACATACATATACATATGTACATGTTGAAAAATGTTGCTGAAGGGTTAACAATTTGGTTATGTATGCCTGTGACATATATTTATGTACGATGATTGATCTGATCTTATTGAAATGAATGCGCCGAAAGGATTTTTACTTATATTTTCTGGTTATAATGCTTTTGGTTTAGGGAGATGGCTAATTGGCGTAATTAACCGTATTATTTGGGCTTACCTTTTGGTTGCTTCTCGCCACTGGCAGCAGCAGCAAACGCATCTTTGTTGGCAATTGGCTCTGTTGTTAGCTCAGTTGAATTGCTGGTTGATGTTTTTTTGTCGGCAGAGCCAATTATGCTGCCACTGGGTTTTAAATCCTTTACTTTAAAATACAGTTTAATAAAGGCCATAACAAATAATAAATTCTATTACTTACCCTCTTGTGTTTGGTTGGTTTGGATTCGGTTTGTTTGCTTGTTGGTTTTTTATATATTTGAAGCAGCGTTGCCAGTTTTTTTTTTTTTGCTAAGTCGGGATTTTGCAACTTTTTGAGTGAAAAAAGCGGGATTCTTTCGTCGAAAGCGGGACATAGTCAAAAAACGTATATAATCGAAAGTTTTTAAATATTTATCTGTTTTAGTTTAAGTTTACGAGACAAAATATAGCAAAACTAGCCATAGGAAATCTATTTTTAATATTATATTTTATAATTTCTTTTTCTCTTTAATAAAAATGAAGGACTATTCGCAGAATAGTTGTAGATTCAACTGGATGAATAATTCTGCTTTCATTAAATTTACGGAGCATTTATTTCTGGCAATTGACCATTCTAAATTATCTATGAAAAAACCTTATCGTTGTTGCAAATGTATCAGGGAAGACATCAACTTTTCGTATTTTAGGCAGCAATGTCTTAAATCGAAAACTTGGCTTTACTGCATAGTTGTTTTTGATATAACAGTGTCCACAATTTATGTTAAGCATACATTAAGTTTGACACAGAATAGTGAAATGGATTGTATTCAGAGCTCGCAAACAACCGTCAACCATTTCAAAGTGTCCGAAAAATACCAATCATCTACGGCAGAGGCGGGCAAAATCTCATTTTCCATAACACGCGTGGATAGGGCAAAATATTCTGACGCAGCGCAGTCGGCTCACGCATAGTGTAAGCAAATTCGCGAACCGCCCGAACATGATACTTCGGGTCATGTGTCGCTCACGATTGTGCTTCGTCGGCGTGTTTGCGCTCTTGCTTAGAGATCTTTTGAGCGAAAAAATTAAATCAGTCGCTATTCAGAACTCAATGAAGCAGGGCTATCTTGCGAATGACTGCAAAAATACACTTAACGAAAATGTTTTAAGGAATATGAGAGCATGGATTATATTTTCATTGAAAATGTGTGTGGCCCGTTTTGTGAGCGCGCTGTTGCTCACAATTTTTCACAGTGCATAGGCAATCAACTTCGTTTTTCGCTGCTTACTCACACAACGAAACGTTTGATTGTATATGTTTTGCCCGCCTCTGATCTACGGACACTTTGAGTATGGAGAGAGAGCAAACACACTCAAAAGTGTTTTCGCTCAACAACTGTTTTTGTCAGAGCAAAACACTTTTTTGTGTGTTCTCTTTGGTTTGCTTTCTCAGTGACTACTTTGATCGGACACTTTCGGCAAAACAGTCTTTGTGTATGTATGCGTGCTTCTGAGTCAACAGCAAACGTACGCTACCCCAAAGGGAAAAAATAGAAAGCATGCTAAATCGCCATGCGAACGGAAGGTGTTTTTGTTGTAAAAAATTTGAGAGAAAAAGAGAGTCGTTTCTGAGTATTCGTTTTTGTTCACGACACAACTAACAGACGAACGAAGTTTCATTTGTCGTTGAGCTGTTACTTAACAGGCTCGTTTAAGTACCCGAGCAGCAAAATTTGTTGTTTATATAGTGTTATTAAAAATAAAAATTAAAGTAGGCTTAGAAAAGTTTGTTTACAAGCACCACAAAACTTTAAGAAATTTATCAAATTTATCGACGATAGTACTGGTGTTACTGACGAGCCATATTCTTGGGGTCGCACAGAGCATATTCGGTATCAAAAGATTTTGACAAATAAGAGGAGGCAAAACATGGCGATAGCATGTAGAAGAATTGGCGTCTAAGATAAATAGGACCCGTAAACGACGCTAATAGTAACGTATCAAAGCCAGTGACCGTTTGATTGGCATCTTTATTAACGACAAGATTAATTTAATTTTTTCATATATAAATTAATGTACCAATCATTATGTTCATAATATTATATAATCAAAATATAGCTAATAAAAAATGCATATGTAATGTAAAAATTATAAGTTTTTCCTGCTTATGCAGTCAATAGAACAATATTAACAGTAGCTTAATAACAGATATGTAACAGCATCAGAACAGTAACAGTCATTTTAACAGCTGAGCATAACAGAAAACAGTCGTTTAACAGTCGTGTGTTTTACAACAAAAACCCATGCTCTGTCGATTCTTTTGAGGCGATTGTAAGCCTTTTTGGAAGCGGGCGTACGGCTTTTTTAGAAGCGAGAGAGGAAGGTTCTAAGCATGGCGAAAAGCGGCAAGAGCCATATAAAACGCCATTTGAAAATGGAAGATATCGGAAGGGCAGGTCCATGCAAAAGAATTCACCCATAAGGCAGTTGGAAGACATTCGATTTCCCGCTGGGACGCTTAAGTCGCAATTTGTTCTGCATAGAGGTTTAACCATTGCAGTTAAAATGGGTCGTAAGGAAAACAAAAAAATTATATTTGTTTTTCAAATTTGAAGATGGAAAATCTATTTGCAATGTGTGTGGTCTGAAGCTGAGCGGAAAGCACATAACAAATCTGAGGCGCCATTTGAAATCACAGCATTCAGAAGCATTGGAAAATTTGGAATGCGATACAAACGACCAAAATGCAAAACATGTAGACAAAAAACGAAAAGTTTGCATTGAGACAAATGAGGAAATAATAACTTCATCGCTAGTGAAAATTGTCACCACAGACGGCAGACCGTTTCTGTTATTGGATAGTGAAGGTTTCCGCAACATAGTGAATCCTATTTATGATGCGCTTGCCATGAACTACATAACATCGCGAAACATAATGGAACACGTTAAGGAGAAAGAGCTATCCATCAGGCGGGAAATAAAGTCCTTGGCAAAGGGAAAGTTGATCTCATTAAAAATAGATGTTGCCACTAGGATGGACAAAGCCATTTTAGGAGTCAACCTGCAATTGATCAATTCCTGTATGGAAAAATGTGAAGTCATCATCAAAACACTTGGAATGATTCAATTATATGAGTCCCATACCGGTCGCTACATTAAGGAACGTATAACAGAGATTTTACAAGAATATGAAATTGATTTAGAAAACGTTTATAGGTATGTACTACTTTCAAAACAACGAATTATAGTTATTTTCAATACAAAATTTAAAAAATAATTAAAAAATATATCAGCATAACTTCAGACAATGGCAAAAATATGATAAAGGCTATTGAAATTTTGAATGATGAGGCTACAGAGCAATCCCTGTTTGAAGATGATTGCAGCAGCGATGTATTCATGGAAAAGTTGGATTCCATAAACGGATCAAATGTACATCTTGTGCGATGCGCTGTACATACACTTCAATTGTGCGTTTACGATGTCAACAAGCAAAGTGATATCAGCGATAATATTAGTAATTGCCGTAAATTGTGCAAAGCTTTGCGTACAGAAACCAATAGGTGAGTAAAAATGTAAAATAAGAAAATAGAAATAAGTTTACAAATCAATAAAAATCAATGCCACTACACTATTCAACTTGTACAGACGTACGCTAATGGAGCACAAACAGAATATTCCAACACTTGATGTTGCCACAAGATGGAATTCGACATTTTCAATGTTAAAAACATTGTTGAAACTAAGAGAGTTCCTTGCTGCAGAGTCGATTCCAACCTCGACTATCGACTGGGATTGGATCGAGCTTTATATTGATGCATTTAAGGATACATTCGAGGCAACTGTAAGGTTACAACATGAACAGCTCGTGTATAGTGACTTTTTCATCTTATGGATGGAACTTAGATTAAAGTGTGAAAAAAGCCAAAATTATATAGCAAAAATGTTATTCGATCAGCTTAAGGTGAGGGAAGTAAAACTTTTAGAAAATGAAGCTTTGTTGGCTGCCATTTATATGGATCCACGCATAAGCCTGGTTTTAACCAACATGCAAAAAATGTTAGCGAAGCAGAATTTAAAACAAACTGCATTCCGCATTTACGAATTGAAGCAAGTAAGCAAGCGCCAACTAAGCCTGTATGTTTGAAGAGTCCCGTCCATTGTGGTTATATTAGTGTATTTTGTGTGTTGTTTGTAGTAAGTGTTTTAAAGATATTGAATTGTGTCTGTCATTAACTAATACAAATAATACAAATACAAAACTAAAATTCAAAGATCCTAAATAATGTTTATGCTAATTTAAAAATTGTTTTGGAAATAATAGAATTTGGCATCGCAATCTGGAGAAGAATTGGCAATTCGCTCAGAAGATCCACCATCTGTCGCTACAACTAGCTTTGGGAAAAAGTCGCTGTTCGCTACATATTTGGATGGAGTTCAATCGGTGTCCCAAACCCAAGCAGAGCCAATAAAAGTCAAGTTGTCAAAATTATATACTGACATAGAAAATTTTGATGTGGCAAATGGCCGTTTGCCATTAAATGCGAATATTTTAAATTTTTTTAAGAATTTAAAATTTAAAATACCACTTTTGGCAGATCTCGCGCATGAGGTACTTGCTACTCCGGCCACTCAAGTATCCGTGGAAAGAGTATTCTCCGCCCTGCATTTTATTTTAAATGAGAGGCGCAGCTCTCTAAGTGCAGAAAACATTAATTCTTTATTCTGACTAGTTTTGGTTCTACGGGAGACACGCACTTTTGAATTGACTCTTCTTCTTCGTATTTGTTCATTCAAAAATGTTCACATGCCAACTGGCTCCAACAACACTGTTGGTACCTATTTTAAGTAAATTTACTATATTTACGAGTTTGTTTAAACATTTCAAATGCATCAGCATATTAATTATATATCTTAGATTATTTTGAAAGTTTGTTTAGTTCAATTCGAATATACTTTTCAATTTTCGAAAATGATGCAAGCAGATTGGCGAGGCATGAAACTGATTGTTTTTGCTGCTCAAAAAAAATTGGTTGATTTGAGGAAGCTTTTTTTAAAATGCAAATTTATTAATGAAAACATGTAAAATAACGAATTGTTTGAATGCAGATTTATGAGGAAAACCATAAAGTTTATTTCTTCCTTCATAATTTTTTATAAGAACTTAAAATAAGGCTGATTTTAAGCAAATCCCTGAGGGTATAGTCAGAGATTATGCTAGAGAAAAAATTTCCTTGATAGAGATTTTCTGTGACACCAAAAATTCCCTTTTGGTTGTTTTTGGCATCAAATCTCTAGTAAGCGATTTTTGTGACACCCCCGAATATGTTTTTATTCTTTTTATACTTTTCACGTATGTGAAATAGTATATTAACTTTGTGCTGAAGTTTGTAACACACAGAAATATTCACTTGCGACTATATAAAGTATATATATTCTTGATCAGGACGACAAGACGAGTTGATTTAGCCATGCCCGTCTGTCCGTCTGTCTGTATATATACAATCTCCTCCCACAGTTTTGAAGATATCGAGCTGAAATTTGGCGCAGAGACTTCTTATTTGTGCGATCAACTAATTTGTCGGATCCAGCCATATCGGACCACTGGAACTGGTAGCCCCCATACGAAAAGAAGTAGAAAAGTGAACAAAACTTGAATCGTTGTATGGAAAACTTTTTTGTTTTGTATGATAGAGTGCTGAAATTATACATACATAGTAGTTCTACATAGTCCGACTACATGCCTAAAAGTTTCATTGAGATCGGGAAACTGGAACTGGTAGCTCCCATACAAAATGAAGAAGAGGAAGAGAAGCAATATTCACGTCGTTGTATGGAAAACTTTTTTGTTTTTTAACCAATTGACTTGAAACTTTACAGTTATGTTCTCAGGGAGGAATGAAAACTATTTTGCCCAAAAGTGGGGGTAACCACGCCCACTTGTAGCTAAACTTGACCCGTTGTTTGGAAAACTTTTTTGTTTTTCAACCAATTGACTTCAAACTTTACAGTTGCGGTGTTCGCGCATTTGTCGTTAACCTATGAATGTATGGAAATATAAAAGTTGACGACGAAAATGCGTGAACACTTTTTTTGACCGTCTCGTTAAAGTTGTGAGTTCTCTTCTTCTTATATAAGCAAACGAAAAACATGAAAGATTAATGATTGGAATATAGAATTAATCAAGTTATGCTTGTAATTGAGTTTTTGGGAGGTAAAAATGTTAATATATGCATGGATAAAGAAAGAATTAATGATTGTGTTGACATTGTGCATAAATGTAAGTCTTGAGGGAGAAATTGAGTAAAAATTGGATGAATTTATGGACGAAACCTATACAAATTTATCATCGATTGACAAAGTCGAAGACCCAAAATCTGCATTTTGATGCCAAAATTGTATGTGTTGTGTAATTGTTCTTAACATAAGAGTATTCGTTACAAAGGTAGTAATATGAAGTGAAATTGGCAATGTAATAGTCTATGTTAAGTAAGGTGACCGAACAACGTACGTCATCTTAAAATTAAATTCTTCCGAAAGTACAGCCACTTTTTCATAGAAAATAACTAAAAATTGCCATTTTCATGTTTTCATACTTCCATACGTTAACTAACAACATACCTCGGGGTCTATGAAACTCTATGAAAATTTGGCCTTAGTATTTTGTTGTTTGCAATTTAACTTTTCATAGACTTATAGGTTAACGGCAAATGCGTGAACACCACCAGTTATATTCTTAGGGAGGAATGAAAACTATTTTGACCAAAAGTGGGCATGGCCACGCCCACTTATAGCTAAACTTGACCCGTTGTATGAAAAACTTTTTTGTTTTTTAACCAATTGACTTGAAACCTTACAGTTATTTTGTTAGGGAGGCTTGAAAACTATTCATGTACTTTTTTTTATAGTGACACAACGTGAAAAGTATTATAGCTTCAGCATTGCTGAAGATAGCGTCCTTACTGGTTTTATTTATTTATCTTTTTTTTGTTTTTATCCTGTTACTAGGTGGAGCTGTGCTTAGTACTGGGTGCTTTAGTTTAGCAGCTCTACTTCAGGCAATCGCTGGTTGTTCTTGTAGTTGTGGTCTTCGTTGTTAAGTCAAACGTAGTACATTGCAAATCGGATTTGGCACAAATGTTGTTGTTGTTTGCCTTGTTGCACGCAACGTATCCTGCAAGTAAAAGTTAATGATTGTTAAGTTGTGTACTTATCATTAGCGGGTATAGAATATTCCACAGTCGTTTATTGTAATGCTAACAAAAAAAGGAAAACAAAGCAGCTCAGTCGAGTTGCCAATGTTAACCAATTTTTTTTTATTTAACAATTAAAGTTGCTGACAAATTCAAGCACGCGCTTAAGTGATTCAATGGCAAATTGCATACATGACTGCTGTTGTTGTTATTATTGTTGTTCACTTACTTAATCCAATTGTATAAACAATTTGGCATGTTAGCTACACGCATTCAGCTAAGCATCTTTTACAAAGTACAATGTTATTTCAAGTATTCACTAAAGCAATTTTAACGGTAAATATCTTCTTGTCATGCAATTAGCTAATTTGATAGAAAAACCAGTAAGGACGCTATCTTCAGCAAGGCTGAAGCTATAATACTTTTCACGTTGTGTCACTATAAAAAAAAAAGTAAATGAATAGTTTTCAAGCCCCCCTAACAACATAATTGTAAGGTTTCAAGACAATTGGTTAAAAAACAAAAAAGTTTTCCATACAACGGGTCAAGTTTAGCTACAAGTGGGCGGGGCTACGCCCACTTTTGGTCAAAATAGTTTTCATTCCTCCCTAAGAACATAACTGTAAGGTTTCAAGTCAATTGGTTAAAAACCAAAAAAGTTTTCCATACAACGGGTGAATTTTCGCTATAAGTGGGCGTGGCCACGCCCACTTTTGGTCAAAATAGTTTTCATTCCTCCCTAAGAACATAACTGTAAAGTTTCAAGTCAATTGGTTAAAAAACAAAAAAGTTCTCCATACAACGACGTGAATATTGCTTCTCTTCGTCTTCTTCATTTTGTATGGGAGCTACCAGTTCCAATTGTACAATCTCAACGAAACTTTCAGGCATTTAGTCGGACTATGTAAAACTACTATGTTTAAAATTTCAGTACTCTATCGTACAAAACAAAAAAGTTTTACATACAACGATCCAAGTTTTGTTCACTTTTCTTCTTCTTTTCGTTTCGGAGCTACCTGTTCCAATAATCCGATCATGCTGGTTCCGACGAATGATTCATCGTAATAAATTCTAAATCTCTGTGCAAAGTTTCAGCACGATAGCTTCAAAACTGAGGGACTAGTTTGCATACATACAGACAGACAGACAGACGGACATGGCTAAATCAACTCGTCTTGTCGTCCTGATCAAGAATGTATATACTTTATATAGTCGGAAATTAATATTTCGATCTGTTACAAACTCCGTGACAAATTTAATATACTATTTCACATACGTGACAAGTATAAAAAAACAACTAAACAAATCTTATTTGAATGCAAGGATGCATAATTGAACATTATTAAATGGAGAGAAATACATGCTATTGAAAATTTTACAGCTCAAAGCATAAAACACCCAGTAACTCACATTTTTTTGAGTGAATCTATTTTCTATTCATTTTATTAGCCTATATATGTACCAATTTTCATTGTTTTTGCTCAATGGGTACCGGAGATATGCAAATTATTGAATTTTCCTATAAGCGGACGTAACCACGCCAATTTTTTGGTCAAAATAGTTATCATGCCTCCAAAAGATTATATGTGTTAAGTTTCAAGTCAATTGATAAAGAAACAAAAAAGTTTTCATTACAACGACGTGAATTTGCTTCTCTTCCTCTTTTTCGAGGTGTCCAATCTCAATGAAACTTTAAGGCATTGTGTCGGACCATGTAAAACTACTATGTTTGAAATTTCCGCCCTCTATCAAAACAAAAAAAGTTTTCCATGCAACGAATCAAATTTGTTTTTCTTCTCCATTTCATATGGGGGCTACCAGTTCCAGTGGTCCGATATGGCCGGTTCCGACAAGTGGGATGATCGCACAAAAAAAAAGTCTCTCTGCAAAATTTCAGCCAGATATCTTCAAAACTGTGGGAGGAGATAGCATATACACATATACGGACGGACAGACAGACGGACGGACATGTCTATATCAACTCGTTCTGTTGAGCTGATCAAGAATATATATACTTTATGGGGTCCCCCTCCCCTCCTTCTTGCTGTTACAAACTTCAGGGCAAAGATATAATACTATTCACTTGCGTGAAGAGTATAAAGAGGAAACATTTCAAAAATAAAAATCTTTTTTTTTTAATCATTTTATTTATTTTTGCCCGCGACAGGACTCGAACCTGCGCACACAAAAGCATAAATTGTAATGCAAACGTAAAACAATAGCAGTCCATTATCAGCCTGCGCAGCAAAAACTATTCCGTCGGTGTTACAAAAACGTTTCATTTTCATTTCGTTCTCAGCATCAAAACACATTGATTTGGAGGGTTTTGGGTAGCAATTGATGGAGTTTGAAAGACAAACTGGAAGTATCAGTTGCTGTATCCCAAATGTTTCGCGGCCACGCCTGTGTAAATAGCATGGGAACCTTGGGTGGATTGTTGTGCCCAAACACATGATGATGAAATGGTTTGCAAACCGGTTTTGGAATGGTTTTTGGTTTTGCTGGGGTGTTACTTAGTGTTTCCTTGTATTTTTAGATCTTCACGTCTTTAAAGTCACTCATCGTGAAATTGGGTCGGTAAATGTCCTGGTCTGGCGACAAACACAGCTTCCTGGAGCGTATATTATAACGCTGACTACTACGCAGGTAAGCTGTGTATATGTTTATTTTGATTTCATCCCGAATCAGTCCTATTCTGTCCATCCAACCTAGGTTTTCGATATTGTGGTCATGGATGGACAAAAGGGATCTTGCCAGTTTGTAATCGGCACCGTCCAGGTGCTTGTGATGCCCAAATAGAGCGAAAAACAGAGTGCCGCCTGTAGCAGAATGGACGGAATTGCGCAGGACCACTTCGATCTCTGGTAGGTATAAATTCCAATCTCAGCGGTTATTTCCCAAATACGAACGTATTGCATTAAGCACCGTTTGATTGACGCGTTCGGCAGCATTGCTCTGTAGAGAATAACGTGGATGATGCCGAATATGTCAATCATTCGTTGAAATTTCTTAGCAACGGAGTCATGGAGTCATTTGGCCTAGCAAATTTAACGCGTTTGAAAATTACACCGTTTTTTATTTTCAAGTCTGGCAGTCTATCTTGATGTTCCTAAATCTCGTCGACTAACTCGAGATAAGCGTCGGTAGCAAATTCGACGGTTTCGAAACCAAGAATGGTGGTAGGATCTAGTTCCAGCAACTCGACTGTTTGTGAAAGTTTATCGGCAACCACGTTGTCAGCACCCTTTCGATGTTCGATCTGAAAATAGAACGCCTGCAAAAGCAGATACCACGGCGTCAACCGCACACTCAAATCTTTCAACGACATTAGCCACTTCAAGCTCTCGCGATCGGTGATAACAGTGAAGGGCATCATCTTAACATGTGGTCTCAGCCTTTGTATAGCTAGTACTGCTACCAGACACTCTATTTCCGTAACAGAGTAATTAATTTGATGTTTATTTAATTTACTAGCAAAATATGCCACTGGACGTTCTTGTTTTGTCATCGTCGAACTGGAATAGGACCGCACATATCCCGAAATGCGAAGCGTCGCATTGGACAAAAAATCGTTTTCGAAAATCAGCATGAACCGGAAGTGATGCAGACGTAACTGCTAATTTTAATTTCTCGAACGATTCGGTAGCTCCAGGAACTAATTGAAATCGCTTTCCAGGTCGAATTATTAGTAAATCGGTGAGTGGGACGGCAATAGCTGCAAAGTTTTTTATAAATCGGCGATACCAGCCGGCTGTGCATAAAAAGCTGTGCACTTCGCGTGCCGAACGCGGTACAGGTATTCGCTGTATGGCTTCTACGAGGCTAACGTCAGTTCTATCTGTTCCGCCCCTACGATAAATCCAAGGTATTTTAATTTTTTAAAACAAAATTTGTTGAATGTTATCAAATCAAGTAAATTATTCTCAATTGAAGCACTATTAAGTACGACAAATTTTGAATTGAGATTTTTTGAGTGAATTTTGTTATATTTTCAGCAACAGTTTAAGCTCATTATGACACCAAAAAAACTTAACCCGAGACGTTGTTTTGGAAATAAGCTTACATTTGACTTGAATCAACAAGCAACCAAACTTAAATTATAACCAGTAAGGATGCTATCTTCAGCGAGGCTGAAGCTTATATACTTTTCACGCACTTTCTTGTGCCACGCCCATTTTTTTGACTGAATATACTTTCTATTCATGTTATTAGCCTATTTACCAATTTTCATTGTTTTTGCTCATTGGGTACCGGAGATATGCAAATTATTGATTTTTGGTAAAAGTGGGCGTAACCATGCCCATTTTTTTCAAAATAGTTTTAATGGCTCCCCAAGAACATAAGTGTGAAGTTTCATGTCAATTGGTTAAGAAACAAAAAAGTTTTCCATACAACGACGTGAATATTGCTTCTCTTCCTCTTCTTTATTTTGTATGGCAGGTACCAGTTCCAGTTGCCCGATCTCAATGAAACTTTCAGGCATTTAATCGAACCCTGTGAAACTACTATGTTTAAAATGTCAGCCCCATTTCATACAAAATAAAAAAGTTTTCCATAAGACGACGTTAAATCTTTATTTCTCTTCCTCTTCTTCATTTTGTATGGCAGCTACCAGTTCTAGTTGCCCGATCTCAATGAAACTTTTAGGCATTATGTCGGACTATGTTAAACTACTATGTTTGAAATTTCAGCCCTCTATCTTACAAAACAAAAAAGTTTTCCATACAACGATTCAAATTCGTTTTTCTTCTTCATTTCGTATGGGGGCTCCCAGTTCCGATAATCCGATATTGCCGGTTCCGACCAATGATTTGACCACACATTAGAGAAGACTCCCTGCAAAATTTCAGCTCGATATCTTCAAAACTGTGGGAGGAGATAGCATATTCACAGACAGACGGACAGGCGGACATGGCTATATCAACTAGTCTTGTCGAGCTGATCAAGAATATATATACTTTATGGGGTCCCCCTCCCATCCTTCTTGCTGTTACAAACTTCAGGAAAAAGTTATAATACTATTCACTTGCGTGAAGAGTATAACAAATAAAATTTGTGCCGAGACTACAACCACTTTCTCGTTCAAGTATGTTATTGTTCTTGAATCAGGGCCCAGTAGTCTTGGAAACTATTTTTGTTATTATCAATTTGATTAATTTTATCTTATATAATTGTTACTGTACTGTAATTTAATAAACGTAAACATATAAATATTATTATTGAATTGGTGATTAGTTATATACAGTAATACACCGACTTACGCTACCCCGTTTTATGCGAATTTGGAGATACGCGGTTTTTCATTTTGATTGCCGCGTGCATCGGCTCTCTATCTGTGTCCATTTTTTTCACCACTGAAACCCAAGGAGAATCAGTTTCAGATCCTGAACAACTCGATAGCATAATATAAGAAGTGGTCGATATCGCCAAACAATTCAATTTAGGGGTCGATCATGATGACATTCAAGAAAAACTGATTCCCTAGGCACAGTTGAATCGATAAATCAAATGACAATTGCAAACTTAACAGAAGGACTCAACTCAATTGAAAAGGTGTTATAAATTTAAAAAAAAATAGATTCTAATGAAGTGCACGTTTCTACTACAAAACGCCACATACCAAATCTAGAAAAAAATAATATTGATCTGACGTCGCCTAGTCAAATTGGGTTAACAATATAACTGAAATCCGTCAAAAAATGTGGAATTTATGAAAAATTTGAGTTTGTAGGTCTTTGAGGGGTAACCATCAAGTAGTTGGGAGTTTTGTGGCATGCAGTTTTAAAGATACGAATTTACTGAGTTCGTTCATTTGAGGTTCGTACCTTCAATAGTTTTGGAGATATAGCAATTTAAAGAAAACAACTGTGGAAGGGGAAATGAAGAGGAAAGGGGAAAATTGATGTATGCAGTTTTGTAGGGCTACTCATACTGAGACTACGTACCAACTTTTATATTTGTAACTCTTTGCATGTTGGAGTTATAGCGTTTTGAAAAAGTGGGTGGTGCTGGATGGGCGAGAAGGAGTGGGTGTGGAACAAAACCGTTCAAACTTGATCTGCTGCCGAGCATCACGAGTCTACCCTCCAAATTTCAAGTCTCTGGCTCTTATAGTTTCCGAGAACCATTAGTGAATACGGACGGACAGACAGGCGGACGGACGGACATGGCTTAATCAATTTCTCATGTCGTCCTGATCAAGAATATATATACTTTATAGGGTCTTTATAGGGTATACCCCGATACACAGTATGTGTACAGGGTATAAAAATTAGTGGTGTGCTACGGAAAAATTTTGCATGAGAAGATGAAAAACATAATTCGTCAGGCAACATTGTTAGAATATATGATGCATTCGAATTCAAAATAGCTTCGGTAACCCATAATTTATTCATAACAATGTAAATTCTTTTCTTATCTTGAATATTATTAAAAATTTTCTTTAAAATTTTTGTTTTCTTCAAACTCTGGTCCCGACTTAACATACTTTATATGTACCTATTTGTATGCAAAGTTGAACCCTTACGCGAATTCGACGCGGCAATCGCTCAGTCCCACCAATTGCGTGAGTCCGGGGTATTACTGTATTAAACACTGAAATTTTAATGTCCCAGGGGACTTGAAGCTCTTACCTTCCATTTCATAAGACAACACACTAAACTCTGAGGCACAGAAGGCGACATAAGAACACTTGATATCTCATCAATTTTATTTATTGAAAGCATTTTTGTTTAAAGAGAACAAAAAATATTTAGTAAACAAAAAAACTCTGGTTTCACAGGGGATTGAACCTCATACCTTCTGTATCATAGTCAAACATACTAAACTCTGAGCCACACCAACCCAAATAGAAACTTGTGATTTTTGTTAAATTTTAATTAATTTAACATTTTTATCAAAGGAGTAAGAGAGAAAAAAGGTAGAAAAAGAGAGTGTTGTTATTTCAAGATTGTTTGGTTTCGGTTGAAATTTTTGTTGGTGCCGAAGTAACTTGGAAAAAGCTACTGCCTTCGCTGATGAGCTTTCGTCATTCATCATTCACGCCTTTTAATCTCGGAACTCCTGTTGACATGAATCGTACCTTGGTACGCCTTCAGGATGCCTGCGTTTCTTCAGAGTCAGTTAAATCGATTTCGCCAGAGGAGGTACGAATGGAAATTAGAGCATTAAAATTGAAAAAGTCGCCGGGGTATGATGGCATCGACGGGAAAGTAGCAAAGGCCCTCCCTCCTAAGGGTGTGATGCATCTTGTGCTACTTTTTAACGCGATTTTACGTCTGGGCCATTTCCCCACGCAATGGAAATGTGCCGAAATTATAATGTTTCCTAAACTTGGAAAGCCGGAGAACCTAGTCGCGTCTTATAGACCGATAAGCTTGCTGCCGGTCTTCTCCAAAATTGTCGAAAGAATATTTTCGGGTAGAATACTGGTAGTATTGGGCCCCCAGAGAGCCATTCCAGAACATCAATTTGGCTTTAGGAAACACCATGGTACCCCGGAACAGGTTCACCGAGTCGTTCACCACATACTTTCGGCATTCGAAAACAAAAAGTACTGTGTTGGTGCTTTTCTCGACATTGAACAAGCATTTGACAGAGTCTGGCATGAAGGTCTACTACACAAGCTAAAAAATTTGCTACCCATAGGACTCTATAACGCTTCGAAGTCTTTTCTAAACAACAGAACTTTCTTCGTAAAAGTAAAGGATGCCAAATCTTCTATCCGTCTTATTCAGGCAGGAGTTCCCCAAGGCAGTGTCTCGGCTCCCTTACTTTTCACAGTATTTACAGCTGATATTCCGTTACCGTTATCCAGTTGCATGATTTTACCAGTGTATGCTGATGGTACTGCAGTACTTTCGACGGATGAATCTCCAACCATAGCCGCTTTTAATTTACAACGTTATTTAAACAAGTTAGAGCATTGGTCAAGAAGATGGAACATCAAGGTGAACCCAGGTAAATCTCAACTGTGCACTTTCACCCTTCGTAGAAGCGCCACGCCTCCAGTCACTCTAGGCGGATTACCTTTTACTCAGTGCACAGTTGTGAAATACTTGGGTTTTCACCTTGACAAACTTCACATTAAAAATGTCGCCCGTACTTGCTCTGGAAAGCTTCGTAAATTAAACTGGCTGATTGGACCAGAAGTAAACTCAGTATTACAAACAAGCTTTTAATCTATAAGCAAGTCATAGCACCCTCCTGGAAATACGGAATTCAACTATGGGGAACTTCCTGTATTTCAAACCGAAAAAGAATACAAATTGTACAAAACAAAACACTCAGAGCAGTAACTGGAGCTCCTTGGTTCATAAGAAATAAAACATTACACGAAGATCTGAATATTTTTACTGTTCTGGAGGGAATAAATTTCCACAGTAGTAGATATAATAATCGACTCCTTGCGCATCCCAATAACCTCGCTAAACGTCTTAGACTATTGAGACAATTTAATTTGGTCTGTTGTTGATTCAAGTACAATCCGTGCTGTTCTCAGACCGGATTTTTTTTCCCTATGTATGGTGCAGATATCGTAAATGCGTGCTGAAATCCGGCGCGATAATCAGTAGGTCGTTGAGATAGACGAATACATTACAACGTATTTCAGCCGGGATGACTTTGTCCAAAAGTCGACATAGACGTTGTGCAGCACTGCATAACCCAAATGGCGTGACAACAAAATGGTACAAAGATCGTCCCGGTACCGTAAAGGCAGTACACGCTCCACTGCCTTCGTCTAGCTCGATTTGCCAAAACGCGAACGACAAATCTACGCTGGAGGTCTGATCAAGACAAGAAATTACACCCTCGATGTTTTGTAGTGGGTAGGCATCTTTTATGGTCAACGCATTCAGACAAAAATGATTTGACTGTTGTCTTTTACCGGAACGGCATTCTCTATCAAACAAGTCGTGTGCTTTTCAAGCGAGGTGCGTCCTAAAGCCTTTTCCTTAAATGCTATTACTTTTTCTTTTTCATAACAAATCATTTTTTTTCGCAGACAGCTCCCACGCATCTTGAGTAACTTCTACCTTTTCGTGATGAACGAAGTCATCGGTCGTTAACGCCTCGACCGAGATCTTCATTTCATCGACCTGTTGTGCACCAATCAGCTCGGGTGCAAGTGAGAAAAGACGCCAAAAATCGATCCCGAGGTATAAATTCGGTTCTAAATAGGGGCACAAATATAAAACTAATGCTATCTCTTTATCCTTATACTTTACAGGTACGCATATTTTTCCTACGATCGAATGTTCGCGTCCAGAGGCTGTTTTTACAATTGAAATAAAACGCTCTACAGTGAGCCCTAAACGTTCGACCAATTCCCTACAATTCCGCCCTAATAAGCTGACAGACGCGCCAGTATCGAGCAAATCTCGCACTACTTCTCCTGCGCTGAGGCCGAGGCAACTTCTCGGCGAGTCTGTCTACGTCGTCTAAAACGTTCGCGAGTTTTGCGAATCCGAGTGGTGAGTTTGCGAATACCTGTTTTTTATACTTTTTCACGTATGTGAAATAGTATATTAACTTTGTCACGAAGTTTGTAACAGATCGAAATATTCATTTGCGACTGTATAAAGTATATATATTCTTGATCAGGACGACAAGACGAGTTGATTCAGCCATGTCTGTCTATCTGTCTGTCTGTATATATACGATCTCCTCCCACAGTTTTGAAGGTATCGAGCTGAAATTTTGCACAGAGACTTTTTATTTGTGCGATCAACTCATTTGTCGGATCCAGCCATATCGGACCATTGGAACTGGTAGCTCCCATACGAAAAGAAGAAGAAACGTGAACAAAACTTGAATCGTTGTACGTTGAAATTTTAAACATAATAGTTTTAAGTAGTCCCAATAAATGCCTGAAAGTTTCATTTAGATCGGGCAACTGGAACTGGTACCCGCCATACAAAATGAAGAAGAGGAAGAGAAGCAAGATTCACGTCGTTGTATAGAAAACTTTTTTGTTTCTTAACCAATTGACTTGAAACTTGACAGTTATGTTCTTGGGGAGGCATTAAGACTATTTTGACAAAAATTGGCATGGTTACGCCCACTTTTCGCCCAAATCAATAATTTGCATATCTCCGGTACACAACGAGCAAAAACAGTGAAAATTGGTATATAAGCTAACAAGATGAAGATAAAATATATTCAGTGAAAAAAATGGGCGTGGCACAAGACAGAGCGTGAAAAGTATATAAGCTTCAGCCTTGCTGAAGATAGCGTCCTTTTTTTTTTTCAACTTCAACTATTTCACAGGACTCTGGCTCCGGTGTGGCTCTCCTGTTCTCGCCAACCCACCCTTCGAGTTTCACGGACTACAATTGGGACATTTCGGGGTGATCACCTCTGGCCTACCACATCGGAAACAGAAGATATGCCTCTCCCAAGCCATGCAATCACGGAAGTTGTGACCCGGTTCGCCGCATTTCCAACATTTGAATGGGTTGCGAACTGGAGGACGCACTTCTTCCACGGTAAGCTCCTGCTCAACCTCAAATGTTGATTTGACCTAATATTCTATTTCATCCACAGCTCGTCGGACTGTGGATTTGGCATCAAAAAATGGCTTATACTGGACATTGGAATTTTGCCGACTATCGCGAGATCAGAACGATTCAACCTGGTTACATTCATTCTGCAACTGGTCGACCAAATATATCCGCATTGGGTATATGTATCTGCTTATATCATTCTTTTTTATGACTTGAACCATTTCAGATTCTGGCATTTGCTGCTTCAAGCGGGACATTATTTTTCTCATGACGTGAAAGAAGTCATCAATTGACTCGCCTGGACGTTGCCTATGTTCCCGTCACGCAATAGTTCATATTGCGTGCGAGTGGATTGAAACCGTGCCAAAGAGCATACCTCAACGTCTGGCACCCAACGCTAGGATTCGTCTTCAGGTACCACCAATACCACTCATTTGCCCGCCTAGAAACTAACCTATGAAAATTTTTCAGTATTTCACGCCAAGGATATCTATACTGTTCCTGGAGGTACTCAAGGCGGAACAAAAAATCTTCGATGGACATACCGTCGCGTTCGCTATTAAGACAAATGTCTCACTTGTTTACGCGTATCGACGACGTGTGGATTTCTCGGTTGACCCCAGGAATGGCACGATCTTGTCTCGAAGGCACCTGAGCATTTGGATTTCTCCAAGAGCTCGCACGTGCATTCCTGGAACGAGCATCGTCTTCGCGGGCAGGTTAGCTTGAACTAACTGGCCTTTAACGACTCACCACGACTGTATTAACCGCTTGCGCTCTGTTTTCAGCGGCTGGACTACTCGTCTCCATAGCCGAACTAAGATGCGACATGTTGTCAAGTTGAGAATTAGGATGAGTAGGTTTTCGTACCACTTCTAAAATAGACTTGCAGAGTCTTAGGCGGTGTATGTCCCAGAAACATCGCTGGTGCTGGACTTTGAAACCAATATCGTAAGTCTCTGCTATTAAATTATTTTTTTCGTACTGCTGATTTCTGCTCTTTCCTTTTTGCAGAACTCATTCAGACAACAACCAAAAAAAAAAACAGTAAGGACGCTATCTTCAGCAAGGCTGAAGCTATAATACTTTTCACGTTGTGTCACTATAAAAAAAACGAAATGAATAGATTTCATGCCTCCCTAACAACATAACTGTAAAGTTTCAAGTCAATTGGTTAAAAACCAAAAAAGTTTTCCATACAACGGGTGAATTTTCGCTATAAGTGGGCGTGGCCACGCCCACTTTTGGTCAAAATAGTTTTCATTCCTCCCTAAGAACATAACTGTAAAGTTTCAAGTCAATTGGTTAAAAAACAAAAAAGTTCTCCATACAACGACGTGAATATTGCTTCTCTTCGTCTTCTTCATTTTGTATGGGAGCTACCAGTTCCAATTGTACAATCTCAACGAAACTTTCAGGCATTTAGTTGGACTATGTAAAACTACTATGTTTAAATTTTCAGCACTCTATCGTACAAAACAAAAAAGTTTTCCATACAACGATTCAAGTTTTGTTCACTTTTCTTCTTCTTTTCGTATGGGAGCTACCTATTCTAATAATACGATCATGCTGGTTCCAAAGAATGATTCATCGTAATAAATTCTAAGACTCTGTGCAAAGTTTCAGCTCGATAGCATCAAAACTGAGGGACTAGTTTGCATACATACAGACAGACAGACGGACAGACGGACATGGCTAAATCAACTCGTCTTGTCGTCCTGATCAAGAATGTATATACTTTATATAGTCGGAAATTAATATTTCGATCTGTTACAAACTCCGTGACAAAGTTAATTAACTAATTCACATACGTGAAAAGTATAAAAACTCTAACGCTTATTAACAACCAAATGGACTCCATCAAAAACTTAGTAGCAAAAGCCAAAGGCTACAAGCCGCTGAAATATTGTAATCAGTGCGGATCTACAGAACACACAGACAATAACTGTGTTGTAAACAAAAATAAAAACTGCTAAGTGAAGCAAAGGTGAAAAAAAAACACACCAAAGATCAACACAAAGACATGCTACCGAAGTCGGAAACTGAAGACATTGAAATAAAACTACGAAGTTCATCCACCTACCACAAGGAGGAAGGCGCCGATTACTACCGAGGCATTGAAGGACAACTACAAGGCAACCGGGAGAACAACCAGGAAGACAACGCTGAAGACAGAGAATTCTGGAGGGACATCAACAGACGTATTTAGGAAATTCTGGAGGATATTCGGAATCAGTGAGTCAGAATAAAAAATTATATTAAGACCCAGTTTCACAGTCTAGGGTTAACCCAGAGTAAAGTTAACTCGAATTTAACCCTTACCCGGAGTTAACTCTGACTTTCAGTTCCACAGTGACGAGTTAACTCTAGTTATATAAGTATGGCAACATTCTATTTTTTGAGAATAATGTTTTACAACATTGAACATCTACTTACCAAACACTGTTTATTTTTTCAGTTATTTTAAAAATCACCTTCAATTAGTAATGGATAGGAGAAGAGAATCCAATATAACAAGCGGTGATATGTTGACTCGATTACGTCTAATTGTATATTTTACCATTACAAAGGGGCGGGCAGTTACTCTGCACAACGAAAGTAAACCGCACTCTTCAAATGGTACAATAGTACGTAGTTATGTTAGTCTCGTGTAAAACACAACATGGGTGCAATACACATAGCAGTCACACAAGGAAACTTTGTATAAATGATGCATATCTTCTCCCAATGAAAAGTAAACGACTTCCGATGTCAGTAATTCCATATGATGTGAGACTACCTGGTTGAATGCTGCTATAGAAGCTCATTTATCAAATTCATTTCTATTGATTGGGACATATTTAATTTTTATTTTTTTGATTACAGTTACTCCACCAGTAACTGAATATAAAAAACAAACCATCGATATAACACTAGTCTGTTCAACGTCATTGGACATGATTAAATCACTGCCTGAATTTACAGGCAGAATAACCAGTTATGTCAGTTGGCGCGAGGCCGCCAATAATCTAGGCAGCAAGAATTATTTTTCTGCCCTAGTAATACTAAGGAACAAAATTGTGGGCGACGCGAATGATAGCCCGACTAACCACGGCACAGTCTTGAATCTTGAAGCCATACTGGCAAGACTCGACTTTGCCTATTCGGCAGACAAATAATCTAAATGAAAATCATTTTTTAGATTAGACAAGGTAGGGCTTCCCTACTTATACAAAACTGATCGGGAATCCGGTCAGAAATTAAAGTTGCTACTTGACACAGGAGCAACAGCTTCCTATATCAAGGAAGGCATCTATGACAATAAAAAACAACTTGTCATTCCAAAACGCGTCAAGACCATAATGGTTTTACTCGTATTACAAGTTATCAAGATATAACGTTATATCAAAGGAAGATACTACGAAATCAAGAATTTAGAAACCGACGGTTGTAATATTTAAAAAAAAATTAATGCGGTCATAGATCTAAAGAACATGAACCTAGCATATGAAGATAAGAAAGAAACCATATTTTTTAACAACCTAAGGGTTGACAATTGCGGAAACGATCCGCAAACCGAATCAAGAAAAGACTGCGAACGAAGCAGCACTTTTTGGGAAGAAAAACCCTTTAAAAAATCAAAAATTTCTTTGGGATTAAAATATCCTGAAAACGCCGCCGTTGATATTTCCGGCATATTAAAAACTAAACTAACTTTGGGACATAAAGCTCCTGAAGACGCCGCCATTCATATTTCCGGCACATTAAAAAATAAAACTTCTTTGGGACATAAAGCTCCTGAAAACGCCGCCGTTGATATTTCCGGAACATTAAAAAATAAAACATCTTTGGGACATAAAGTTCCTAAAGACGCCGCCGTCGATATTTCCGGCATATTAAACAATAAACTAACTTTGGGACATAAAGCTCCTGAAAACGCCGCCGTTGATATTTCCGGCACATTAAAAAATAAAACATCTTTGGAACATAAAGTTCCTAAAGACGCCGCCGTAGAAATGTCCGGCAAACCAAAAAATAGAAATTCTTGGAAAACCGAGAATGCCGAAACCATCGTCGACACATTAATCGACAATCAATTAATATTTTCATCAATGGAATCATTGCATTCCGACAAAATCAATGAAAGGGTTGGGAACAACCACGAACAAACTATAAAGGAAACAGACACGCTCAGAGAAGCGATTGTTTCCAAAATCAAAAAAGAACATTCTGATATAAATATGAACATTCCGTTTAGAACGGATATTGTAGCAATTATTCGAACAGATCCTGAAACTCCTATCTGGAGTAAACAGTATCCATATTCATTCGCATGCAATAAATTTGTAAACGAAGAAATAGAAGATATGCTGGAAAACGGCATAATAAGGAAAAGCCGAAGTCCCTACAATTCCCCAATATGGGTAGTCCCGAAAAAGGGATTAAACGAGGACGGGACAAAAAAATTTCGATTGGTAATAGACTACAAAAAATTAAATGAAAACACAATACCAGACGCCTATCCGATACCGGATCCAAGCATCATACTCAGTAACCTGGGAAACACAAAGGTATTCTCGACCCTAGACCTAGAATCTTCATTTCACCAGATATTAATGCATCCCAAGGATATCGAGAAAACTTCTTTTTCAGTAAACAACGGGAAGTACGAATTCTTGAGACTACCTTTCGGTCTCAAAAACGCGCCAAGAATATTTCAACGCGCCATGGACGATATTCTTCGTGACAAAATCGGGAAAACATGTCACGTTTATATGGATGATATAATAGTGTTCACCAACACTATTGAAGAACATTTTAAAGAATTAAATTCTATTATTGATTTACTGGCTGAAGCCCATATGAAGATTTCTCTTGAAAAGTCAAAATTCTTTTACAAAGAAATAGAATATCTAGGCTATATTGTGGCTCATAATGTCATAAAAACACATCCTAATAAGATTAAAGCTATAAAACATTTTCCTATTCCTCGAACTGTTTTCGAGTTAAGAAGCTTCCTGGGCATGACCAACTACTATCGCAAATTCGTTAAAAACTATGCGAATGTTGCAAAACCCCTTACCAAACATTTATCGGGAGCCAACGGGAAGATCTCGAAATATTTATCAAAAAAAACCATGGTACAACTTGACGATGAAGCGGTTGAGGCTACCAACGAACTAAAAGAAATCCTGGTAATGCAAATTGAATTAGCCCAACCGGATTATACGAAAAAATTCATATTAAATACAGATGCGTCAAGCTTTGCGATAGGTATTATCCCAGGAGGGAAAGCCGATCACATTCATTTCAAAGACGCTAAGCAGTACAGAAAAGAATTATACTACCAATGAAAGGGAACTATACGTTATAGTATGGGCCCTACAAAACCTCCGAAACTATATCTATGGTGTTTCTAATCTAGAAATTCATACTGATCATCAACCATTATCGTGCGCAATGTCGCCACGAAATCCAAATGCCAAAATGAAAGATGGCATGCTTTTATCGAAGAATTTTCACCCAAAATAATATATAAACCAGGCGCTACAAACGTAGTCGCCGACGCACTCTCAAGAATAGAGATCCACAATAATATAGAATCTGATGACGACTTATCCATCACAGAAACTCAACATTCGGCTGAAACCAGCTATAGGGAAGTTATTCCTATAACAAAAAAACCATTAAATCAGTTTAAACAACAGTTGATGTTGTTACATGTTCCAACAAACAAAGTAAAGATCCACGAAAAACTAAACTCCTTTGGCAACACTCGTCATTTAATCGAATTCAACAATATCGACAATCTATTCGAAATATTAAAACAGTACATTCTACCCAACATCATCACGGGCATTTATTGCACTGAGGAAGATCTCTTCCTTATACAAACTAAACTAAAAGAAACATTCACAAACAAGTTTCTTTTCACAAAAAATTTTCCAATGGACATCCATAATAAAGAAGACCAAACAAACATCATACAACAAACTCACGAACGAGCCCATAGAGGCTATGATGAAAACGCGAGTCAAATAAATCGACTTTACTACTGGCCCAACATGTCGGACCAAATAAAACAGTTTATTAGGAATTGTGAAATCTGTAACAAGAACAAATATAATCGACACCCACAAAAAATTCCTATAGGAGAAGCACCAATTCCACAAAAGGAAGGTGAGCAACTACACCTTAACGTATTTTACGCACAAAAATTGAAATTCATCAACTTACTACAAACAGACAAAAGAGAGGAATTAACGAAATAGGCACCATATGGAAATGGATATCTGGGACACCAGACCACGACGATTTCCTTACAGTAAGCAACAAAATAAACGACTTAATAGAAAAAAGTAATAAACAATTTGTTATGAATTCAAAAATTTGTCTGCATATTAAACAACTAACTGAATTATTAAACAACGCCGTTCAAAACAAAGGAAACACTGACTTGAACATATGAGGATACAGATTAAAACTAATCAGTACCGATTTACAGAACATACTTGACACATTTACTTTATCCAAAGCAAACATACTAAACCCCAGAATACTTAATAACAATGACAGAGAAGAAATACTAAAGAATGAAAAAATGAACATAAAACTGACGGACTTGCTGGACGTATCACGTTTCTTAATACTAAAAAACAATGACTTAATAGTCATCTATATCAACTATCCTATTATTACTAACACATGTCAATCTTATATAACACGTGCTATAGCCAAGAAAAACGGAAAACTCATAATAAATGATAGAATTTCAAAATGCAACACAGCATATTACCAAATGAGTAATTTCAAAAAAGAAATATACAACAGCTATGCCAAAATAAATAAAAACAAAAATTGCTTCACGATGTTGCTTAATAATGAAAAAGCCAATTGTACAATAATTAAGGAAAAAAAAAACAAAAAAATAGACGAAATTAAAGAAGGTGCTATTCTTATCGCAGGGAACAATATTGTAAATGAGACTAACTTAAACGGCACATTTCTGATATTATTCAACTACTCTGTAATAATTAACAATGAGTCTTTTGTAAACCGAAAAACCAAAGTATTAAACCATGTAAAACAAGGACAATACTTCATTGAAAATTACATAGAAACAAACATTACCGAATTAAAATTCGAAAACATAAATCTGTTACAAAAAAAATCACAGAAACTCCATCGGAAGCAAAGTATTATATATAATTGTAACTATTTTAATACTAATTTTTTTATTATACTACTTTGTCAATATTATCCATAGATTTAAGAAAAGACAAAAACACGTAGAAAATAAGAATCAGGAATTCTTGTACAACACACTTTCTCAACAAATCCAAAAGTTGATGAATCGGGACGATTCATCTTAAGAAGGGAGGAGTTAACGTATGCCGCAAGCGCGCCAAAGTTGACACATTTCTTTGTCACTTCGGTGCCACACTTTCAGTGCCACCCTTTTGGTGCCGCACCGTACCTCAAACACTTTAAGCTCAAATCATGAGTTCAAGAGCTAGAGCTAATTGATTCAAATTATTGGTCAATCCTTTTCCCAACGGGTAAACAGTTCTTGTTTATGAATCTAAGCAAATGCGATCCGCGTAGCTGACACATTGCTCTAACACTTTCCTATTAGCGATCAGCGACCAAGCGATCCGATATCAAAGGGCTATTCCAGCTCACGCTTTGTTTACAAAACAAAGCAATGCGATCCGCGTAGCTGACACATTGCTCTGACACTTAACCATTAGCGTGTCGCGGGCAAGCGCTCTCTCAAATATGCTGAGTCTCAATCCTTCTTTCTATTGTGTTGTTATGTCGAATAATTCAAACTTTAATATTTGTTTTGTTATCCTCTGCGGGCTTATATCGCAGAGGAGGGTTTTATTTGTTATTGACTTGCGCGTGCCTGTATCGCGCATGGACTGCTCTTAAACATGCTAAGTCTTATGCGGCAAAGCCGCTAGCTGTGCTTAGAGCTATCTTCTGCCGGTGACGAGCAACATTGTTGCTCGCCGTACAATATTCTGGCTCAGCATATTGTTGGCCGTTAGGAACATTCAAATCTACACAGTGGCGTAGCCTACTGTAATAATTAGACAGTGGCGTAGCCACACTACACCTCCCTTTTTGGGAGAATAGATTTACTTGCTAAATTTATTCTAAGTTTGTAGATTTGAAAAACTTGTAAACATCTATATATACTATCCCCTTTTTTTTTTTTTTTTTATTTGGGGTGATGTCTATTTCTAAGGGGCCCGTTTATGCTACTTAAATCGAAAAAGTTTACGTAAACAACAAAGTTTTTTTTTTTCGTCTGTCCATGTGTACTGTCCATGTCTTTTTATCCGTCGTCTAAAATGCTATAGTTTAATATACGTATACCGTATATACATATTGAAAGAATATTTGTGCATCGAAGAAAGTATGCATAAGCATATTTATTTGCTTTAGACCTTGGGGTCACTAACATATAAGCAGAAGTTATTATTATTACTTTTATTTTTTTTCTGTAATTTTTTTGAATTTCCAGTTTTTCGTCTTCACTGACTGTGTTATACTTTGTTTATACGGCAGAAAACCAGAGCCCTAAGGCTCTCGCATAAACAATGTAGTAGTCAGGCTAGGGAAATCGAAAGTCATAATTGGTTTCTTTTAATGCCTATTTTTTTTTATTAACTCGACGTCGGTTATATTATTATCGTCTTTTGATGATTGGAACCAATTTATTCTATTTATTGCCGGCTATATTTTCAAGCCTTAAAAGGAGTTGAATTAATTCAATCTTTTTATGAACAATAATGCGTTCCTTGTGCCTATTTTCCCTAGTTAAGTCTTATCATTTCTGAAAAGAACTTGGCACTTCTTTTATATATAGCATGCTTGCATATTTTATAGGCTGTTATTTTGGTCTTGTGACGAACTGGTTTCATTTTTATTATTATTATATTATTATCTTCGCTTATTGTCAGACCCCCTGTCTTTGTTGTTATTTGCACTCAATCATTTACGAATGTCATTGTTGGTATCAATGATACCTAAAAGAAGTTTTTTTTTTTTTTTCGTTTCATTTTTGTTTTCTTTTTATACCCTGTACACACACTGTGTATCAGGGTATATTAAGTTTGTTTGAGACGGTTTGTATGTAACGCATAGAAGGAGGGGAGGGGGACCCTATAAAGTATATATATTCTTGATCAGGATAACAAGACGAATTAATATAGCCCTGTCTGTCCGTCCGTCCGTCCGTCCTCACCCATGATTCTCGAAAACTATAAGAGCTAGAGACTTGAAATTTGGTGAATAGACTCGTGAGGTCAAACGCTAGATCAAGTTTAAAGGATTTTTTGCCACGCCCACTCCTTCCCGCCCATCGAGCACCACCCATTTTTTCAAAAGGCTGTAGCTCGAAAACCTGATGAGTTAGAAACATGAAAATGAGTATGTAGACTCTACAAAACTACATACCACATTTTTTCCCCTCCCCTTCGTTTCCCCTCAAAAAGTTGTTTTCTTAAAATTGCTGTATCTCCTAAACTTTAATAGATACAATGCTGAAATTTTGTATGCAAACTCAGTAAACATACCTTTTTAAAACTGCATACCACAAACTTTCATTTTTAACGTTGTGTGACAACGCAAAGACAAACAAGTTGAAATTTGGCATAAATTGCGCTTTGAACACTGCTTTATCCTATTTGTAACAAAAACCGTACTTAACACTGCGAAAACTATTAAAGCTAGAGGCTTGAAATTTGGAAGATAGACTCGTGTGGTCGAACACTAGATCAAGTTTGAAGGAATTTTTGCCACGCCCATTCCTTCCCGCCCATCGAGCACAACAAAAGGTAATTTTTATACCCTGCACATACAGTGTGTCAGGGTATATTTAGTTTGTTTGAACGAAATGTATGTAACGCACAGAAGGAAGGGAGGGGGACCCCATAAAGTATATATATTCTTGATCAGGACGACAAGAGAAATTGATTGAGCCATGTCCGTCCGTCTGTCCGTCCGTCTGTATTCACCAATGGATCTCGGAAACTGTAAGAGCTAGAGACTTGAAATTTGGAGGGTAGACTCGTGATGCTTGGCAGCAGATCAAGTTTATTTTTTTTTTGTGCCACGCCCACTCCTTCCCACCCATCCAGCCCTACCCACTTTTTTAAATCGCTATAACTCAAACATCCAAAGAGATAGAAACATGAAAGTCGGTATGTTGACTCAGTACGAGTGGCTCTACAAAACTGCATACCACAAAATCCCCCCCTAATTTTCATTTCCCCACCCCCAGTAATTTTCTCTAAATTGCTATATCTCCAAAATTAACAAAGGTATGAAATTTTGTATACAAGCTCAGTGATAATACATCTTAAAAACTGCATACCACAAATTTCCCCTCTCTTTGATGGCTACCCCTCAGAGACCAACAAACTTAAATTTTTCGTAAAATCCACATTTTTTCACCGATTTTCTTTGTATTTTGAACACTATTTGAAAAGGCGACGTCAGATCAATATGTTTTTGTAGATTGAGGGCGTGGCACCGCCTACCATGTGTGCAGGGTATTATATTGTCGAGTATACTCGACTATACCGCCCTTACTGGTTTTCTTTAAATTGCTGTATCTCCTAAAGTATAAAGAATACAATGCTGAAATTTTGTATGCAAACTCAGATAACATACCTTTTTAAAACTGCATACAACAAACTACCACTTTCCCCGCAAAGACCAACACACTAAAATTTTGCAGCAATGCTTTGTAACAAAATCCGTACTAAAGCGCCATCTAATGACAACATTGCACTGTGAGCCCTGCCTCACCTTAGCAAATACACAAACCATATCGTGGTACACTGCTTTTGCTGTCGGCGAATGTTTAACGTGTTATCAAAATAGGTGTGTGTACAGGGTATTATATAGTTGAGAATACTCAACTATACCGCACTTACTGGTTTTTTTCCTTATATTCAATACAAAATAATTTCTCTAAAGTCATTCAGCTAACTAGGCGCACAGAAATACCAGTAAGACAATGACATATAAGGTTACAAACAGTAAGTGTGCACAGGTATTGTCAAGAAAATACCACACTATTCAACTCAATATTTTGACATAATCAATACATACATTAGAGTGTCCCTTATTTTGTAAGGTTCTTATTTTTTAACGCATATGGGCTAGTTTTGTTCAATCTACTCTGAAACACTCTCATGATTTTTTTTTTTAGCACAGGAACACGTGCCGACTTGCGTTCAAAACATGTAAGTTACACCTGCGTCTTTAATGTAACATTTCTTAAGCAAGTTACACCGGTAACATACGAGTACTTCATTTTGTTGACATTTCGTTTCGAATTTGTTGGACAAACAATACGCACAATGTCTGTGGAAGTTAAAAGCAATACAAAAACTATATTTTTGATTGGTGAGATATATCACCAAATAACGGGTGTTAAGTTATCATCTATCCGCCAAAAAACAACTGGGGGAGGGGAAAAAAAGCGGTGAAGGAAAAAATGTGGTATGCCGTTTTGTAGTCTTAAACATACTGAGTCTACATACCGACTTTCGTGTTTCTATCTTATCAGGTGTTCAGCTTATAGCACTTTAGAAAAAAGGGAGGTGCTCGATGGGGGGGAAGGAGTGGGCGTGGCAAAAAATCCTTCAAACTTAAAGTAGCGCATGACCACATGAGTCTATCTTCCAAATTTCAAGTTTCTAGCTATTATAGTTTCCGAGAACCATTGGTGAGGTTCGACGGACAGACGGACGGACATGGCTATTTCGACTCGTCTTGTCGTCCTGATCAATAATATTTATACTTTGTAGGGTCCCCCTCCTCTCCTTCTTGATGTTACATACATTTGGTCTGAAACAAACTACAAACTACACAGTATGTGTACAGGGTATAAAAAATAAACTTGATCTGCTCAATGAATAACAAAATCGACCGGCGAAACAATTTTGGTTCTATCTATTATAGTTTCCGAAATCGACGCGTTCATAAAGACGGACGGACGGACGGACGGACAGACGGACATGGCTAAATCGACTTCTCTTTTGATACTGATCAAGAATATGTATACTTTGTATAGTCGGAAATGTCTCCTTTAAGGTGTTACATACATTGTCGATGCGCACAAAACTAATATACCCTTGTACCATAAGGTACAGGGTATAAAAAATGAATTTTTGATACTAGGTGTCGTTTTAGTACGGTTTTTGTTACAAAGCATTGCTGCAAAATTTTAGTTTGTTGGTCTTTGCGGGGAAAAATGTGGTAAGAAGTTTTGTAAAGCTACATATCCTGAGTTTACATACTCATTTTCATGATTCTAACTCATCAGGCTTTCGAGCTACAGCTTTACAGGTGCTGGTTGGGCGGGAAGGAGTGGTCGTGGCACAAAAAAAAATAAACTTGATCTGCTGCCAAGTATCACGATTCTACCCGCCAAATTTCAAGTCTCTAGCTCTTACAGTTTCCGAGAACCATTGGTGAATTGGACGGACGGTCGGACAGACGGACGTACATGGCTCAATCAATTTCTCTTGTCATCCTGATCAAGAAAATATATTCTTTATGGGGTCCCCCTCCCCTCCTTCTGTGCGTTACATACATTTCGTTCAAACAAACTAATATACCCTGACCCTGTATGTGCAGGGTATAAACAGTACTCGACTCCGACATACCCTGTACCTTCAATTTGTTACGGCTATTTGAATGCGTTGCCCTGCCCACTTTTTAATCAAAACAGATTTCATTTTCATTCAATTTCATATGTACCAAGTTTTGTTTTGTTGTTTGAACTAATCGACGCACAGAGGGGCCTTAGATACATTCAGCTTGCAAAAATCAAAAATTTCATGAACGCTTTCGACAAAACAAATGAATGTGTCCGATAGAGAATTTTCCACATATTAAGGAAATTTTAACTTTATAGTTTGGAAGATATACGCACTCAAAGTTGACCTTTCATTCAACTTTCAATAACATACTCAATTTTTTGAAAATTCAGCATCTTTGAGTTGGTATGGCAACGTAATTTTATCACGAATCATTACCGCATTAATATTTATTCTTAGGTAGCCATATTATAGTGTTATATCATCAATATCAAGTTTTTTGCATGTGTAGTTTTCTGGAGGGAGCTGTTTTTCCAAGTATCTATTTTTTGGGTATTTTTCAACTTTGGTGGACAAAAACAAAAAATGCTCAAAATTGCATTCTGCCACGTGTTCATATTTATCTTTATTATATATTCATTTACCAAACTGTAAAATATTATAACTCTATTGAACCCTTTTTGGCTTTTATAGCGACAAAACGATCGCAACCTCGCACAAAAATCAGCGAAAAAGGCGCTGCTGCAGGTATATGAAGAAGAATGCATAGTAGGTAGATTCGTTGTGACAGCTTTAAAATGTTAATAAAGTGAACAAATGTTGTCATAGGAAGCAACCTGTTGTATTTTGCAATGCAGGTGATGTGTAAAATTGATCGTAGGCGGTGTAAGGGGGAGTAAAATGTCTTTATTGCCTACATTTTATATGGCAGGTGCCAGTTCCAGTGGTTCGATCTCAATGATACTTATAGGCAATTGGCCTGAGTACGAAAGAAGACTACCTTTTAAATTTCTGCCTTCTATTTTGAAAACCAAAAAAGTTTTCCGTACAACGACTTAAATCTGCTTCTCTTCCTCTTCTTCATTTCGTATGGCAGCTACCAGTTCCAGTAGTTCGATCTCAATGAAACTTTCAGACATTTGGTCAGGGTACCTTAAACATCTAGTTGTGACACTCGACAATTCAAAGTTGCAGAAAGAAAGAGGCGGAAAGATTGTATGCAGAGCACCCTAACTAACGCAACTACGACGTGCTCAGGAACTAATATCCGGTTTGGGCGGAGAGCGAACGCGTTGGTCTGAAAGTGCGCGCAATTTAGCTGCCAGTTTTAAGTCCGTCACGGGTGATATGCTGATCTCATCAGGCGTGGTCGCTTACTTAGATCCCTTCACCATTGACTTTCGCTTGGAACAAATCAAGAAGTGGGTCACAAAATGTATCAACCATTTTTTTCTTTGATGTCTGCTCACGAGCAAGACACGAAAAAAAGAAATTTTGTCGCTCTCGCTCAGAACCGAACACTTATTTTTTGTTTCTGTCGGGTTTCTGTTTCATGGTTGAGAGAGAAAGAAACTCACGAAATTGTCTTACGAAGATGTCTTCAAGGGATACTGTTGATGAAAATGTCAGCAACTGAGCAAAACGAGCAAAAACTAATTTCAAAGTGTCTTTTTTGTTGTTGTTGTGTTACGTTGTTGTTGTTTTTGATATTGAATCGTTGCAAATCTCTGTCCTTTCATAGGTCTCTTTAGTTTTGGGAACAAGAAAAAGTCACATGGGGCCAAATCCGGTGAATATGGTGGCTGAGGCATGATTGTGGTGTTGTTTTTGACCAAAAAATCTCTCACAAGCAAAGATGAGTGAGCAGGGGCATTATCGTGACGCAAAAGCCATGAATTGTTTTTCCACAATTCTGGACGTTTGCGTTTGACACAGATGAAAATACATAACATAGGTGTGACCTTTAAGAAAGTGTTGATGTTGCATATGTACGAAAATAGTTCTCGTTACAAGTGCAAAATCGATTATTTTATTAAGTGTTAAATTTTGAGGGTGTTATGAGTTTTTTTTTTAACTAAAAACTTTTGTATTTATTTGACGTTCAATGAAGCAGTAAAAGAGAAATTTATTAAGCAAATGGAATTTTATAAGTTAAAGTAAATTGTTGTTTATACAAATTCAAATTTAGATTTCGTTGACCCTAAAATATTTGTTTTTATTGATAACTTATCAAATCAAAGGCTTCTTGCATAAATTCAAGGAAATTAAATCAATTAGAAGTCCTTAGCCGAATGACAACAACAATGCAACTATAATTTTTATGAGCTGAGTGGTCATAGCCAACAGTCCAGTGTAGCTTTCATCGTCTTTGTTTAAGACGTGCTATTGATTTGGAGTGTATATAGCTTGCAGCCCAAACAAATAGAATAAAAAATAGGCGTGGCCACGCCCACATATTGTACAAATTTGAAATGCTTATATCTCGTGAACCATATAACTTACCGTAATGTAATTTGGTGTGTATTGGGATATAGTGTTACAAGATTCAACCATAAATAGAAATGGGATCGGTTTCGATTAAAAAATTGGCGGGGCAACGCCCTATTACAGCCGTTGCTAATTGCAGGTACAGGGTATGTCGAAGTCGAGTACTGTCGACTACAATCCTTACTGGTTTTTTTAATGCTATTGCAGTGACTGCCTGACACACACACTCACACACACAGTTATTCCACTGACAAAACTGTGATGTGAGGCTGTCGGACATGAGTATACATGGAAACAAATATGCACAAGGAATGCGAGTGTGTGCCTCCGATAAAATCAGGTAGGTGTGAGTGAATGTAAGTGTTCGTCTGCGTGAGTGTGTGTGTCAATCTCTTTGGCAGGATATTTGTCATTCGCTTGATGGCATTTCAAAGAGGAACTTGGCATTTTTCAAAATTGTTTTTTTTTCGCTCAGTTCTTTATTTACAATGCAGAGCAAAGGTGAAAGCAACGCTTACAAGAGTCTGTCCATGTGAACTTAGTGCGACACAATATACATAAATGAAAGAGAAAGTGAGAGATAGTATGAAATAGCCGAGGTCCGTGATTGTACAAGAAGAGTGTGTTTCTACAGATTCATTCGTTGAGGCACTCATTAATGCAGCATCAAAATCAATAGCACGTCTTAAACAAAGTCGATGAAAGCTGCACTGGACTGTTGGCTATGACCACTCAGCTCATAAAAATTATAGTTGCATTGTTGTTGTCATTCGGCTAAGGACTTCTAATTGATTTAATTTCATTGAATTTATGCAAGAAGCCTTTGATTTGATAAGTTATCAATAAAAACAAATATTTTAGGGTCAACGAAATCTAAATTTGAATTTGTATAAACAACGATTTACTTTAACTTATAAAATTCCATTTACTTAATAAATTTCTATTTTACTGCTTCATTTAACGTCAAATAAATACAAATGTTTTTAGTGTAAAAAAAAACTCATAACACCCTCAAAATTTAACTCTTAATAAAATAATCGATTTTGCACTTGTAACGATAACTATTTTCGTACATATGAAACAGCAACACTTATTTAAAGGTCACACATATGTAATTTCAACTGTGTCTGTATTGAAGGTTAGACGGACCGAAACACGAGCAAAGAAACGTGATGAAATCATAAAAAAAGAAACTAAATAAAATTCTAATGCAGAGTAATAAAACGATTTCTATAATAATAATTATACCCTGTACACTCACTGTGTATCAGGGTATATTAAGTTTGTTTGAGACGGTTTGTATGTAACGCATAGAAGGAGGGGAGGGGGACCCTATAAAGTATATATAGTTATGTATCGATAATTACATTAATAACCAACACTGCTTATCGCACATACCTAATAGCTTGTAAGGCCCCCTAAGCTAGATTTAAGGAGAGTTGACTCACTTCTAATTTTGATGTACTGACAAGCGGTCGATTTTAATAATAATCTGAATTATAATTATTCTTAAATTCGATATTCGTTTATCATATAATTGGCGCAGCCGTCGCGAACTTATTTACGCAAATCCCAATGGTTAACAAACGTACTGAACGTTTTAAATTAATTTCGAAAGGAAATTTTTCTTAACGCTGTTGCTAGCGTTTGTAAAATTGATAACGCCAACAACTTAAGTGAACAAGATTAAACGCGTGGAATTCATTAGGAAGCAGACGTAATCTGGAAAATTCAAGGTTTCTTCTTAGACGCAATAACGACAACAACATCAGCGAACAAGATTCAGCGCGTGGAATTCTTCATTAGAAAGCAGACATAACCTGGAAAATTCAAAGCTCTTTAAAATCGAAGTCTTCATTCAGATGCAACAACACAAGCGATTCAGCACGTGGTATTATTCATACGATAGCAGACATAACCTAGAAAATTCCTCGTTCTTTATATTGGTGGTCTTCATTTGTTTGGAACAACACCAACAACACAAGTGAAAAGCACAACCTCAACAAAATGGAAGAATTAGACGTAAATAATAAATTTAAACTAATTTCAAGTAGCATTAGTAGTATTCCACCATTTGATGGGGAGAGAGATGCTTTACTGAATTTTTTACAACGAATCGATTCGATGTTAAATATTTTGGAATCATTTCCAGAAGAATTCAAGATATTACTGATAGGTAACATTAAAGACAAAATTGTAGGCAATGCCAGAAAAACACTATTGATTAACGGAAATCCCTCTACATGGGCCAATATAAGATCAGTTTTAATTCAATACCATGCACAGTGGCCGGTTTAGCAAAAGTTGGGCATAAAATAAAATACAGTTCCCAAGGACTTCAAATTTTGAACAGTTGATTATACTTACTTATAAAAAATGTATACAAATTTTGAGATTGATCGGACCACGCCCACTCTTACCTCCCATATTAACCATATTGAAATGCATTGAATTTGATTCTAATGTATGTTAATTATTTATCATTTTTTACATTGTTAAACGGAAAACGATATTTTTTATTAACTCTCTTCATCCTCTATCTCAAATGAAGAGGAATAAATGTTTTCATTATCAGAATCCGAATCAGATTCAATATTGTCCTCGTTTACTATAACGGCCGGCTCAGCGAAAAGGGCAATCACTTCTGACGGCATCTTGTTTTTATTTTTCTTGAGCTTTTTATTTAAATAAAGGCTCGATATTAAGGGATCCGAAGAATCCGTTGCTCGATGAAACATATCCTCTATATTATTAATACGACTATTTTTTCGTGCGTGGAATATTCTGTCGCGTTTGTAATATTTATTCCGAGCCTCGGATGCATTTTCGCCTAAGCATCCGACGGGAACTGCAGAAGCAGAAATAATTTGCGAACCATGGACCAAGATCTTGTGAATGGTCGGTGACATGGGATACCATGGATACTTTTCCATATATAAGGAAGCAGTTTCATTACAAAAGCTTTGAAACTTTTCCGGGCTTATTTCAAACTCGCAAGAAATGGCAATTAAAATTGTTTTGAAGCATTGAAGAATTTTAAAATCGAATTCTAATATAGAGGCAAACAATTCATTATTTGCGAACGCCCTCCTCGCAGTATTGCCATCATTTGTATTGCCGCTTCCATTTTGTTTTGGTCGATCTACATGCAATCCCATTTGTTTCCATAGTTCATCCTGAATATTTTTTTTCCGGCAATTTAACAAAACTTTGTCGTTTGCATCTCGTACTTGCCATTTATTCAGACCAATCCGATATGAAACATGCAATACGAATTCAAAAAATCTTATCCATGAATGTAATGGACTCACTCCATATTGAAGAGTATTAGGCTTAGGCTTAAAAATTTCTGCATTTGTGTCCTTCGTCATCAAAAAATTTTTTGGAGTTGCACCACATATTGGACATGACTGAGTGGAGTTCATCCCCGTTAAAACATTTAAAACTTTACCGTCAATGAGCGTTAAATTGAGATCAAATGAAACCGTAATATTTCTATCAGCAATTTCATTAAATATGTATGGTGATAAATTTTTAACTTCTTCCTTTACTCTATCGTTTTCTTTTAAAATGTGCTCTTTACTTTCCTGGATAAATTCTATTTTTAATGGTCTACAAAATTTCACTGACTGAGTTTTTGCATTTAGCCACAGAACTCTTCCTAAGGAATCGACTAATTTAATTGGTATGAAAGAAGTTACGAATAAGGATTGGTCAAATGTTTCCGGCTCCTTTCCCAGAAATCCCTGTTTGTATAAGCTTTGTCCGGTCGATCCGTCGAAGCCGTAGCTTGCAATCAAATTAACATTATTTATTTCTTGAAATTGATTAAAAACTTCTTTTTGAAATGTTAAGATCCTTTTTGCAGTGTGATTTACCATATTTTGCAATGAAACTTGGGCCATGGCTTCCGTTACTTCAATATCAATGGGTCTACATTGCAACTTAGCTTTGTAGACTTTATCATAGCTTGGCAATATATCACATCCTTGTTTCCGTATTAAAGTCCTAATGCTGTTGTACTGCCTTTTAGTAAAGGAATTCTCCAGTAAAAATGCTAAAGCTTCATCTTCGGAAATTGGAACCGGCTTTGGTACGTTATCAGTTTTTTTTGTGACTTTGGGCATATTTTCCTTTAATGTACAATCAATAATTTTATTTCCTTTACATTTTTTAGCAGATATTGCAGCTGCATGAGTGAGTAAATCAATATTATGATCTTGATTAGTGGCGAGTTCGGAAGCTAGTTTGCGCTTCAAACGTAAACCGCCTTCATCATAAGTTAAGCGTGGACGTCCTTTTGAATATCTTATCAAATCGTCTTTATCAATTTGCAATATCATTCGTCCAGCAAGCCACTTTGGATGTTCTTCTTTAAATCTTGTTATTTTCCTTTGGCATTTTGGCAAATATTTGTTAATGTATGAGATGAAATTGGATATTTGTCTCATAATATTCTTTTTCTTGTCTTGCTGTAAATTTGAAATAAGCTTTCCAAACACCCAATTGGAAATAACCTCAGTTTTGCGACCACCTTGAATCCAAATCTCAAGCATTTCCTCGCGACTTATTTCGAACGTGTCTGCAATATCATCAAATATTTAACAAACGCGCAAAAATGCGCAAAAATAATTAGTTTCATTATGTTAAGCACATATTACTGAACATAAATGCATTATTCGCCTCGAGAAAGAGCTAGAATAGTGCCAACTTTTACTCCACAGAACACGAGACTTATAGGTTAGGTTACTCAAAAAAAAAACAACACAACAATAACACATAAAAGCAAAGACAAAACGCAGCATAACACAAACATAGATCTACATTTAAAAATCAACATACCTTTATGGGTGTTTTCCATTTCAAAGATATGTTTGTTAACAAAGAAAAAAGGTTTACAATTTAATGCAAAAAAAAAGTTTAGTAGCTGCAAAATGACTTCAAAGTAACGGAGATTAAAATCAGCTGACTTTGATGGTTTCGCTAAAACACCAGGGTAGCTCAAAAAATTTTTCAAAAATGTATTTTTATACCTATGTCTATGTTCTATCATAATACTAAAATCTTTTTTCTGTATTCAAAACTCTATCTTTTTGTGTTTCTGCCCCAACTTTGGTAAATCCGGCCATTGTGCCATGGCGAAAAGGATTCCGTCGATGAACTAATCGACAAAATTAGAACTTGTCGTTGTGATTCAACTATAGAAAATTTTTATAACAAATTAAACTCTTATTTGTGTCGTTTGAATAATGCTTTGCACTTCTCTTCAAACCCGGACAAAAATGTTAATAGTAGCAGTAATGCTAGAATTGCCTTAAATTCATTTAAACATGGCTTATCAGAACCAGTAAAAAGTATTATTGTAAGTAGGGACCCAAAAAATTTAAAAGATGCTTTTGATATTATAAAATCGAATGGTTATCTGAAATTTACTAATCATCAAAAAATGTTCAATAAGCCTAAAAATAATACTGACAATCAACATATGAAACACACAAACAATAATTACAACAATCGTATTGGAAATATTTCTAATAATACACATGACGAAACGAGTATTTAGCATAATAAACCCAAACATTTGTAACCCAAAATGGAGAGTTAAGTCGGCAGCATTTAATTTAAAAGTCTTAGGCAAATATGTATCAACGGATATTCAATATAGCATACCTCATTTTAAAGAATTTAACTTAAACGAGAGTTTCGTAAATTTCCTCGAAGTGCCATTTCATTCATACTTTGACGGTATCTTAGGAAACAACATACTACTTAATTTAAACGTTACAGTTGATTATGGAAGTAGAAAACTAATAACACAAAATTCTATCTTACCAATATTTTTCAATGAAGAAGAAGAACAATCAATTGAAAATTACCAAACAAACAAAACATTTCAAATTTTCATGTGTGAGGAAATGTCAAAAACGAAGTCATTAAGAAAACTGTTTGCAGACCATTTAAATTCTCACGACAAATCTGTATTGGAATCTGTTTTGAACAAATTCAGTGATTTATTCTATAAAGATGGTGATACACTGTCATATACTAGTGAGGTAAAACATAGAATTACAACAAAAACCAACACTCCTATAAATAGTAAGCTTTATAGATACTCTGTAATTCATCGTTATTGTACCTAGCAACAGTCCTTATAATTCCCCTTTGTGGGTGGTTCCAAAGAAAATGGATAGTAGCGGCAAAGCTAAGTGACGAATAGTGATAGACTATCGAAAACTTAACGAACAGACCGTAGACGACAAGTTCCCCATACCCAATATGGAAGATATTTTTGATAAATTAGGAAAATGTTGCTATTTTAGCACAATTGATTTGGCAAAAGGTTTTCACCAAATTGAAGTGCACCCTGACGACAGAGCGAAAACTGCTTTCTCTACGGCCGATGGTCATTACGAGTTTAATCGAATGCCATTTGGTCTTAAAACAGCACCAGCCACATTTCAAAGGCTTATAAATTATGTATTAGCTGAATATATCAACAAGATTTGTGTCGTCTATCTTGACGATATTTTAATATTTTCAACTAGCTTTCAGGAACATATCGAATCTATAAAAAAAGTTTTTGCAAAATTGCGTCACGCAAACCTTAAAGTCCAATTTGACAAATGTCATTTTGCAGCACTCAGTACAAAGTGTTTGGGCCATCTAGTATCTAAAAATGGTACAAGGCCAGACCCAGCGAAAGTTGATGCAATTGAACGAATGCACCCGTCGTCTAAAGTAAAAGAAATAAAACAATTTTTGGGTTTAACTGGTTACTACCGCAAGTTCATTAGGGATTATGCAAAAGTTGCATACCCCATGGTAAAATATCTAAAAAAAGATGCTAGTTTAAATACCAGGGATACTGATTACCTTAATTCATTTTCCACGCTAAAAAAGTTATTAACTAGTGATCCTATTTTAATTCCACCAGATTTTTCAAAGACGTTTACTTTAACATCGGATGCATCTCAATTCGCTATTGGAGCTGTGTTGAGCCAGAATAATCATCCAGTATGTTTTGCTTCCCGAACTCTATCTGACCACGAGATTCGTTATTCTGCTATAGAAAAAGAACTTCTTGCTATAGTTTGGTCAGTAAAATATTTTAGAACATATCTGTACGGGCGAAAATTTATTATTCAGACTGATCACAAGCCATTAATTTGGTTACACAACATAAAAGAGCCAAACATGAAACTACAGCGTTGGAAGATTAGCCTAAATGAATACGATTTTCAAATAAATTATATTAAAGGTAGAGACAATACGGTGGCAGACGTGTTAAGTAGATATATACACACGAAAACTTCGGAAAACGAAAACGCATTCGTTTTTAATAACGAAGGCAATGAAGAAGATAATTCAGATATTCATTCCACCGAGACATAGTTCATATTGACATCTGGTTTCCAAATAGAAATGAAATGTTTCTAACAACCATTGATAAATTTTCAAAATATGCAACGTTCCATAAATTAAATGACACAAATTGGTTTGCTATTTTGGAAGCATTAAAACAGCGAATTCAATTCTTAGGAAAGATGAATAAATTAGTCTTTGACAATGAACGTTGCATAATTCATAGCGCTGTAGAATTATTTTTAAAAGAAAACAAAATTGAAGCTCACAAGACTACACCATATTTAAAAACTGGTAATTCTGACATTGAACGACTCCATGGTACCTTAAACGAGCATTTAAGACTTAAGGAAGTTGACAAGGACTATAAAAACCTTGACTTAAACGAAAAACTCTATAAAATATTTAATTTCTATAACGGCACAATTCATTCCACAACAAAAAAGAGACCAATCGATTTTATAATCAAAAACTTCGATAAGCAAGGAATAGAAGACTTAAGCAAAAAATATGAACAGGAAAAAATAACAAAAATAAATAAATGTAATCAAAATAGAGACCAAAATGTAATTCAAGGAGAATATTGTTAAAAACAGGGAAATTGCTAAAGGTAAACCGAAATATGAAAAACTTAAGAAGTATTTTAAAGAAGGCAACTATGTTACTGATATTTCCAACAAACGATATACGAAATATTATAATCCCAATTGAAGAGAAGGTATACACCAACTAATGTTTAAAAAAAAAAAAAAAAATAAATCAAAGATAATTATTAATTAATATATTATTAGATTAAATCGAGAAAAAAACATGTATGTAAAATGTTTGTAAAATAACGATCCCTTAACTTGTATGTAACATTAGCAGAGACGCAAATGTCTAAAAGGAGGGAGGAGTTATGTATCGATAATTACATTAATAACCAACACTGTTTATCGCACTTACCTAATAGCTTGTAAGGCCCCCTAAGCTAGATTTAAGGAGAGTTGACTCACTTCTAATTTTGATGTACTGACAAGCGGTCGATTTTAATAATAAACTGAATTATAATTATTCTTAAATTCGATATTCGTTTATCATATAATTATATATTCTTGATCAGGATGACAAGACGAATTGATATAGCCCTGTCTGTCCGCCGTCCGTCCGTCCTCACCAATGGTTCTCGAAAACTATAAGAGCTCCACTCCTTCCCGCCCATCGAGCACCACCCATTTTTCCAAAAGGCTGTAGCTCGAAAACCTGATGAGTTAGAAACGTGAAAATGAGTATGTAGACTCAGTATGTATAGCTATACAAAACTGCATACCACATTTTTTCCCCCTCCCCTTCGTTTCTCCTCAAAAAGTTGTTTTCTTAAAATTGCTGTATCTCCTAAACTATAATAGATACAAGTTTAAATTTGGCATAAATTGCGCTTTGAACACTGCTTTATCCTATTTGTAACAAAAACCGTACTTAACACTGCGAAAACTATTAAAGCTAGAGACTTGAAATTTGGAAGATAGACTCGTGTGGTCGAACACTAGATCAAGTTTGAAGGAATTTTTGCCACGCCCATTCCTTCCCGCCCATCGAGCACAACAAAAGGTCATTTTTTTCTTAAAATTGCTGTATCTCCTAAAGTATAAAGAATACAATGCTGAAAGTTTGTAGGCAAACTCAGATAACATACCTTTTTAAAACTGCATACAACAAACTACCACTTTCCCCGCAAAGACCAACACACTAAAATTTTGCAGCAATGCTTTGTAACAAAATCCGTACTAAAGCGCCATCTAATGACAACATTGCACTGTGAGCCCTGCCTCACCTTAGCAAATACACAAACCATATCGTGGTACACTGCTTTTGCTGTCGGCGAATGTTTAACGTGTTATCAAAATAGGTGTGTGTACAGGGTATTATATAGTTGAGAATACTCAACTATACCGCACTTACTGGTTTTTTTCCTTATATTCAATACAAAATAATTTCTCTAAAGTCATTCAGCTAACTAGGCGCACAGAAATACCAGTAAGACAATGACATATAAGGTTACAAACAGTAAGTGTGCACAGGTATTGTCAAGAAAATACCACACTATTCAACTCAATATTTTGACATAATCAATACATACATTAGAGTGTCCCTTATTTTGTAAGGTTCTTATTTTTTAACGCATATGGGCTAGTTTTGTTCAGTCTACTCTGAAACACTCTCATGATTTTTTTTTTTTAGCACAGGAACACGTGCCGACTTGCGTTCAAAACATGTAAGTTACACCTGCGTCTTTAATGTAACATTTCTCAAGCAAGTTACACCGGTAACATACGAGTACTTCATTTTGTTGACATTTCGTTTCGAATTTGTTGGACAAACAATACGCACAATGTCTGTGGAACTTAAAAGCAATACAAAAACTATATTTTTGATTGGTGAGATATATCACCAAATAACGGGTGTTAAGTTATCATCTATCCGCCAAAAAACAACTGGGGGAGGGGAAAAAAAGCGGTGAAGGAAAAAATGTGGTATGCCGTTTTGTAGTCTTAAACATACTGAGTCTACATACCGACTTTCGTGTTTCTATCTTATCGGGTGTTCAACTTATAGCACTTTAGAAAAAAGGGAGGTGCTCGATGGGGGGAAGGAGTGGGCGTGGCAAAAAATCCTTCAAACTTAAAGTAGCGCATGACCACATGAGTCTATCTTCCAAATTTCAAGTTTCTAGCTATTATAGTTTCCGAGAACCATTGGTGAGGTTCGACGGACAGACGGACGGACATGGCTATTTCGACTCGTCTTGTCGTCCTGATCAAGAATATTTATACTTTGTAGGGTCCCCCTCCTCTCCTTCTTGATGTTACATACATTTGGTCTGAAACAAACTACAAACTACACAGTATGTGTACAGGGTATAAAAAATAAACTTGATCTGCTCAATGAATAACAAAAACGACCGGCGAAACAATTTTGGTTCTATCTATTATAGTTTCCGAAATCGACGCGTTCATACAGACGGACGGACGGACGGACGGACAGACGGACATGGCTAAATCGACTTCTCTTTTGATACTGATCAAGAATATGTATACTTTGTATAGTCGGAAATGTCTCCTTTAAGGTGTTACATACATTGTCGATGCGCACAAAACTAATATACCCTTGTACCATAAGGTACAGGGTATAAAAAATGAATTTTTGATACTAGGTGTCGTTTTAGTACGGTTTTTGTTACAAAGCATTGCTGCAAAATTTTAGTTTGTTGGTCTTTGCGGGGAAAAATGTGGTAAGAAGTTTTGTAAAGCTACATATCCTGAGTTTACATACTCATTTTCATGATTCTAACTCATCAGGCTTTCGAGCTACAGCTTTACAGGTGCTGGTTGGGCGGGAAGGAGTGGTCGTGGCACAAAAAAAAATAAACTTGATCTGCTGCCAAGTATCACGATTCTACCCGCCAAATTTCAAGTCTCTAGCTCTTACAGTTTCCGAGAACCATTGGTGAATTGGACGGACGGTCGGACAGACGGACGTACATGGCTCAATCAATTTCTCTTGTCATCCTGATCAAGAAAATATATTCTTTATGGGGTCCCCCTCCCCTCCTTCTGTGCGTTACATACATTTCGTTCAAACAAACTAATATACCCTGACACACTGTATGTGCAGGGTATAAACAGTACTCGACTCCGACATACCCTGTACCTTCAATTTGTTACGGCTATTTGAATGCGTTGCCCTGCCCACTTTTTAATCAAAACAGATTTCATTTTCATTCAATTTCATATGTACCAAGTTTTGTTTTGTTGTTTGAACTAATCGACGCACAGAGGGGCCTTAGATACATTCAGCTTGCAAAAATCAAAAATTTCATGAACGCTTTCGACAAAACAAATGAATGTGTCCGATAGAGAATTTTCCACATATTAAGGAAATTTTAACTTTATAGTTTGGAAGATATACGCACTCAAAGTTGACCTTTCATTCAACTTTCAATAACATACTCAATTTTTTGAAAATTCAGCATCTTTGAGTTGGTATGGCAACGTAATTTTATCACGAATCATTACCGCATTAATATTTATTCTATGCTCAAAATTGCATTCTGCCACGTGTTCATATTTATCTTTATTATATATTCATTTACCAAACTGTAAAATATTATAACTCTATTGAACCCTTTTTGGCTTTTATAGCGACAAAACGATCGCAACCTCGCACAAAAATCAGCGAAAAAGGCGCTGCTGCAGGTATATGAAGAAGAATGCATAGTAGGTAGATTCGTTGTGACAGCTTTAAAATGTTAATAAAGTGAACAAATGTTGTCATAGGAAGCAACCTGTTGTATTTTGCAATGCAGGTGATGTGTAAAATTGATCGTAGGCGGTGTAAGGGGGAGTAAAATGTCTTTATTGCCTACATTTTATATGGCAGGTGCCAGTTCCAGTGGTTCGATCTCAATGATACTTATAGGCAATTGGCCTGAGTACGAAAGAAGACTACCTTTTAAATTTCTGCCTTCTATTTTGAAAACCAAAAAAGTTTTCCGTACAACGACTTAAATCTGCTTCTCTTCCTCTTCTTCATTTCGTATGGCAGCTACCAGTTCCAGTAGTTCGATCTCAATGAAACTTTCAGACATTTGGTCAGGGTACCTTAAACATCTAGTTGTGACACTCGACAATTCAAAGTTGCAGAAAGAAAGAGGCGGAAAGATTGTATGCAGAGCACCCTAACTAACGCAACTACGACGTGCTCAGGAACTAATATCCGGTTTGGGCGGAGAGCGAACGCGTTGGTCTGAAAGTGCGCGCAATTTAGCTGCCAGTTTTAAGTCCGTCACGGGTGATATGCTGATCTCATCAGGCGTGGTCGCTTACTTAGATCCCTTCACCATTGACTTTCGCTTGGAACAAATCAAGAAGTGGGTCACAAAATGTATGAACCATTTTTTTCTTTGATGTCTGCTCACGAGCAAGACACGAAAAAAAGAAATTTTGTCGCTCTCGCTCAGAACCGAACACTTATTTTTTGTTTCTGTCGGGTTTCTGTTTCGTGGTTGAGAGAGAAAGAAACTCACGAAATTGTCTTACGAAGATGTCTTCAAGGGATAGTGTTGGTGAAAATGTCAGCAACTGAGCAAAACGAGCAAAAACTCATTTCAAAGTGTCTTTTTTGTTGTTGTTGTGTTACGTTGTTGTTGTTTTTGATATTGAATCGTTGCAAATCTCTGTCCTTTCATAGGTCTCTTTAGTTTTGGGAACAAGAAAAAGTCACATGGGGCCAAATCCGGTGAATATGGTGGCTGAGGCATGATTGTGGTGTTGTTTTTGACCAAAAAATCTCTCACAAGCAAAGATGAGTGAGCAGGGGCATTATCGTGACGCAAAAGCCATGAATTGTTTTTCCACAATTCTGGACGTTTGCGTTTGACACAGAAGAAAATACATAACATAGGTGTGACCTTTAAGAAAGTGTTGATGTTGCATATGTACGAAAATAGTTCTCGTTACAAGTGCAAAATCGATTATTTTATTAAGTGTTAAATTTTGAGGGTGTTATGAGTTTTTTTTTTAACTAAAAACTTTTGTATTTATTTGACGTTCAATGAAGCAGTAAAAGAGAAATTTATTAAGCAAATGGAATTTTATAAGTTAAAGTAAATCGTTGTTTATACAAATTCAAATTTAGATTTCGTTGACCCTAAAATATTTGTTTTTATTGATAACTTATCAAATCAAAGGCTTCTTGCATAAATTCAATGAAATTAAATCAATTAGAAGTCCTTAGCCGAATGACAACAACAATGCAACTATAATTTTTATGAGCTGAGTGGTCATAGCCAACAGTCCAGTGCAGCTTTCATCGACTTTGTTTAAGACGTGCTATTGATTTTGATGCTGCATTAATGAGTGCCTCAACGAATGAATCTGTAGAAACACACTCTTCTTGTACAATCACGGACCTCGGCTATTTCATACTATCTCTCACTTTCTCTTTCATTTATGTATATTGTGTCGCACTAAGTTCACATGGACAGACTCTTGTAAGCGTTGCTTTCACCTTTGCTCTGCATTGTAAATAAAGAACTGAGCGAAAAAAAAACAATTTTGAAAAATGCCAAGTTCCTCTTTGAAATGCCATCAAGCGAATGACAAATATCCTGCCAAAGAGATTGACACACACACTCACGCAGACGAACACTTACATTCACTCACACCTACCTGATTTTATCGGAGGCACACACTCGCATTCCTTGTGCATATTTGTTTCCATGTATACTCATGTCCGACAGCCTCACATCACAGTTTTGTCAGTGGAATAACTGTGTGTGTGAGTGTGTGTGTCAGGCAGTCACTGCAATAGCATTAAAAAAACCAGTAAGGATTGTAGTCGACAGTACTCGACTTCGACATACCCTGTACCTGCAATTAGCAACGGCTGTAATAGGGCGTTGCCCCGCCAATTTTTTAATCGAAACCGATCCCATTTCTATTTATGGTTGAATCTTGTAACACTATATCCCAATACACACCAAATTACATTACGGTAAGTTATATGGTTCACGAGATATAAGCATTTCAAATTTGTACAATATGTGGGCGTGGCCACGCCTATTTTTTATTCTATTTCCTTGGGCTTCAAGCTATATACACTCTAAATTTGGTGTTCCTATTCCAGAAAATACGACTTTTGTACTATTTGATCGACGCGTTCGTACTGTCTGTCCGTCTGAACGCGTCGATCTCGAAAACTATAATAGATAGAACCAAAATCTTTTCGCAGTTCGATTCTGTGAATCATTGTGTCCCCTTTTGAATTAGTTTAGGGGTGAGGTGCTAATAAATGAAGCTACCTCGGGTAAAATAGTACAAAAGTCGTATTTTCTGGGTTGTCTTTTGAGATAGGAACACCAAATTTGGAGTGAATATAGCTTGCAGCCCAAACAAATAGAATAAAAAATAGGCGTGGCCACGCCCACATATAGTACAAATTTGAAATGCTTATATCTCGTGAACCATATAACTTACCGTAATGTAATTTGGTGTGTATTGGGATATAGTGTTACAAGATTCAACCATAAATAGAAATGGGATCGGTTTCGATTAAAAAATTGGCGGGGCAACGCCCTATTACAGCCGTTGCTAATTGCAGGTACAGGGTATGTCGAAGTCGAGTACTGTCGACTCCAATCCTTACTGGTTTTTTTAATGCTATTGCAGTGACTGCCTGACACACACACTCACACACACAGTTATTCCAATGACAAAACTGTGATGTGAGGCTGTCGGACATGAGTATACATGGAAACAAATATGCACAAGGAATGCGAGTGTGTGCTTCCGATCAAATCAGGTAGGTGTGAGTAAATTAAGTGTTCGTCTGCGTGAGTGTGTGTGTCAATCTCACTGGCAGGATATTTGTCATTCGCTTGATGGCATTTCAAAGAGGAACTAGGTATTTTTCAAAACTGTTTTTTTTTTGCTCAGTTCTTTATTTACAATGTAGAGCAAACGTGAAAGCAACGCTTACAAGAGTCTGTCCATATGAACTTAGTGCGACACAATATACATAAATGAAAGAGAAAGTGAGAGATAGTATGAAATAGCCGAGGTCCGTGATTGTACAAGAAGAGTGTGTGTCTACAGATTCATTCGTTGAGGCACTCATTAATGCAGCATCAAAATCAATAGCACGTCTTAAACAAAGACGATGAAAGCTGCACTGGACTGTTGGCTATGACCACTCAGCTCATAAAAATTATAGTTGCATTGTTGTTGTCATTCGACTAAGGACTTCTAATTGATTTAATTTCATTGAATTTATGCAAGAAGCCTTTGATTTGATAAGTTATCAATAAAAACAAATATTTTAGGGTCAACGAAATCTAAATTTGAATTTGTATAAACAACGATTTACTTTAACTTATAAAATTCCGTTTGCTTAATAAATTTCTATTTTACTGCTTCATTGAACGTCAAATAAATACAAATGTTTTTAGTGTAAAAAAAAACTCATAACACCCTCAAAATTTAACGCTTAATAAAATAATCGATTTTGCACTTGTAACGATAACTATTTTCGTACATATGCAACAGCAACACTTATTTAAAGGTCACACATATGTAATTTCAACTGTGTCTGCATTGAAGGTTAGACGGACCGAAACACGAGCAAAGGAACGTGATGAAATCATAAAAAAAGAAACTAAATAAAATTCTAATGCAGAGTAATAAAACGATTTCTATAATAATAACGAAAAAAGTCAAATATTTGTAAAAACAAAATATAAAGAAAACAAAAGCAGAAAATAATAAAATACTAACGAAAAAGTGAAAGTGCACGCTGCGAAGTGAATTGATATTGAATATTGTACCAAGGTTAATCATACCGCAGGTGGTGCCCGCTTAAATCATTTGCCTTATCTTGCAAGGACACGTAGCAGCATACAAACATCACTTATGAAACTAACGAAAACTCACAAACACACTCACACATTACATGATAACATGAACTGGCGCATATAATTCAAGCAGCAATCACTATACCAACGAGAACAACCACAAGAACAATAACAACAACAACCACTCAGTGTAAAAGTAAACTGCTTTTTAGCTGTGTTTAAAAGCCGTTAACTTGCCAGGGATGCATTTTTATGAAATTTATGGTATGCAGCATTAAGTATCGATATATTTATAACATATCAGTAACAAAATCGCGTTTTAAAAATTATGTTTGAAAATATAGTCTTTGCCATTAAAAGTAGTCAAATTTCCTATTGTGCATTGGACTGTAAGCCCTGTCTTACCTTACCAACGACTTTGAACAATAACAGCATTCATATCGTGTTAACATTGCTATTGCTGTTGACGAAAGTTTCAAATGTTATTAACATGGTTCTTTGAAGACGAAAAAAATGTTGAAAAAGGAAAACGTTTTCAAATTTAATTTGACTATTTTTATACTCTTGCAAGAGTATATTAACTTTGTCATGAAGTTTGCAACGCATAGAAGGAGACATCTCCGACTATATAAAGTATATATATTCTTGATCAGCACGACGAGACGAGTTCATATAGCCATGTCCGTCTGTCTGTTTCAATGTGAACTCCTCCCACAGTTTTGAAGTTAGCTAAAAAATTTAAACGCAGAAAATTTTCTTTTTCTTGCAGGCAGTTTATATGTAGAAACCAGCCTGATCGGAATACTATAGCATATAGCTGCCATAGGAACGATCGGTTAAAAATTATGTTTTTGCTCAGTAAACTCTTTGATTTTAAAGCTATCACCTCGATTTTTTGCACAAGAACATCTTAGACGTAAACTAAAGCACTCTGCAAAATTGGTGAAGATCGGATAAATATAGCAGATAGCTCCCATAGGAAGAATCGGTCAAAAACTCGGTTTTTGTTAGAAATACTTTTTTGTTCTTAAATATAAACAGATAAAACTTTGTAGTTACGCGTTTTTATGAATCCTTGACCATATTCCAAAGTTTCGTAAAAATCGGACATAAGGGTGTGGCACCGCCCATATATGTAAGTCGATGAGATATAAGATCGCAAAATAAAGTGTACAATGATTGCAATGTATTTGTTATCTTTGTATGTATAGTGATTGCCCCTTTATCGTTATAAAAGTATATGATTCTTATTGGAAAAACTATAAGACATATTTTCCAATAAGAGCACTTGAGAAAACGCTTGCAAGAGTATATAAGTTTCAGCAAAGCTGAAAATAGCTCCCTTACTGGTTTTTAGATTTTGTGTGTACAGGGTATTATATTGTCGAGAATATTCGACTATACCGCAGTTACTGGTTTAAATACTTGAACATAAGCCTAATAATGCTCAATCATACCTTTAACGGCCTCGATAACGAAATGCGAGTTTTAATTTCACTCAACACAAACGTTAATGAAAATATTTAATACAAAGAATGTAAAATGTACTTGTGCATTCAACAATGCTTCACATAATTCGTGTATCATTCAGGTAGCAGTGGGATAGCAACGACGAATTTTTCCTTGCTTGCTTGTCTGAGCTTAGGCGTCATTGTTGCTGGAAAGCAAAGTTCAATAGAAGAAAAGAGTTAGAAGAATACATTTTTAATCCGCTTTCATCGAATCATGAATAGCGCTCTCATAACGGAAAATGAATAAATGAAGTTTGACCATGTTGTATGAAGAAAATATTTACTGAATAGGATTTGCAAGCTATTGTTTTTGTTAAGCTTATCAGTGCCAATGAACATAACACACGTGCCCATAAATGAATGATAATAGTATTCATGATGCATTTATGTATCAAGTTCTGTTTTTTTTTTATTCTAAAGCAGTATCTGCCTGACACACACTCACACACACAGTTATTCCACTGACAAAACTGTGATGTGAGGCTGTCGGACATGAGTATACATGGAAACAAATATGCACAAGGAATGCGAGTGTGTGCCTCCGATAAAATCAGGTAGGTGTGAGTGAATGTAAGTGTTCGTCTGCGTGAGTGTGTGTGTCAATCTCACTGGCAGGATATTTGTCATTCGCTTGATGGCATTTCAAAGAGGAACTTGGCATTTTTCAAAATTGTTTTTTTTTCGCTCAGTTCTTTATTTACAATGCAGAGCAAAGGTGAAAGCAACGCTTACAAGAGTCTGTCCATGTGAACTTAGTGCGACACAATATACATAAATGAAAGAGAAAGTGAGAGATAGTATGAAATAGCCGAGGTCCGTGATTGTACAAGAAGAGTGTGTGTCTACAGATTCATTCGTTGAGGCACTCATTAATGCAGCATCAAAATCAATAGCACGTCTTAAACAAAGACGATGCAAGACGATGAAAGCTGCACTGGACTGTTGGCTATGACCACTCAGCTCATAAAAATTATAGTTGCATTGTTGTTGTCATTCGGCTAAGGACTTCTAATTGATTTAATTTCATTGAATTTATGCAAGAAGCCTTTGATTTGATAAGTTATCAATAAAAACAAATATTTTAGGGTCAACGAAATCTAAATTTGAATTTGTATAAACAACGATTTACTTTAACTTATAAAATTCCGTTTGCTTAATAAATTTCTATTTTACTGCTTCATTGAACGTCAAATAAATACAAATGTTTTTAGTGTAAAAAAAACTCATAACACCCTCAAAATTTAACGCTTAATAAAATAATCGATTTTGCACTTGTAACGATAACTATTTTCGTACATATGCAACAGCAACACTTATTTAAGGGTCACACATATGTAATTTCAACTGTGTCTGCATTGAAGGTTAGACGGACCGAAACACGAGCAAAGGAACGTGATGAAATCATAAAAAAAGAAACTAAATAAAATTCTAATGCAGAGTAATAAAACGATTTCTATAATAATAACGAAAAAAGTCAAATATTTGTAAAAACAAAATATAAAGAAAACAAAAGCAGAAAATAATAAAATACTAACGAAAAAGTGAAAGTGCACGCTGCGAAGTGAATTGATATTGAATATTGTACCAAGGTTAATCATACCGCAGGTGGTGCCCGCTTAAATCATTTGCCTTATCTTGCAAGGACACGTAGCAGCATACAAACATCACTTATGAAACTAACGAAAACTCACAAACACACACTCACACATTACATGATAACATGAACTGGCGCATATAATTCAAGCAGCAATCACTATACCAACGAGAACAACCACAAGAACAATAACAACAACAACCACTCAGTGTAAAAGTAAACTGCTTTTTAGCTGTGTTTAAAAGCCGTTAACTTGGTATGCAGCATTAAGTATCGATATATTTATAACATATCAGTAACAAAATCGCGTTTTAAAAATTATGTTTGAAAATATAGTCTTTGCCATTAAAAGTAGTCAAATTTCCTATTGTGCATTGGACTGTAAGCCCTGTCTTACCTTACCAACGACTTTGAACAATAACAGCATTCATATCGTGTTAACATTGCTATTGCTGTTGACGAAAGTTTCAAATGTTATTAACATGGTTCTTTGAAGACGAAAAAAATGTTGAAAAAGGAAAACGTTTTCAAATTTAATTTGACTATTTTTATACTCTTGCAAGAGTATATTAACTTTGTCATGAAGTTTGCAACGCATAGAAGGAGACATCTCCGACTATATAAAGTATATATATTCTTGATCAGCACGACGAGACGAGTTCATATAGCCATGTCCGTCTGTCTGTTTCAATGTGAACTCCTCCCACAGTTTTGAAGTTAGCTAAAAAATTTAAACGCAGAAAATTTTCTTTTTCTTGCAGGCAGTTTATATGTAGAAACCAGCCTGATCGGAATACTATAGCATATAGCTGCCATAGGTACGATCGGTTAAAAATTATGTTTTTGCTCAGTAAACTCTTTGATTTTAAAGCTATCACCTCGATTTTTTGCACAAGAACATCTTAGACGTAAACTAAAGCATTCTGCAAAATTGGTGAAGATCGGATAAATATAGCAGATAGCTCCCATAGGAAGAATCGGTCAAAAACTCGGTTTTTGTTAGAAATACTTTTTTGTTCTTAAATATAAACAGATAAAACTTTGTAGTTACGCGTTTTTATGAATCCTTGACCATATTCCAAAGTTTCGTAAAAATCGGACATAAGGGTGTGGCACCGCCCATATATGTAAGTCGATGAGATATAAGATCGCAAAATAAAGTGTACAATGATTGCAATGTATTTGTTATCTTTGTATGTATAGTGATTGCCCCTTTATCGTTATAAAAGTATATGATTCTTATTGGAAAAACTATGAGACATATTTTCCAATAAGAACACTTGAGAAAATGCTTGCAAGAGTATATAAGTTTCAGCAAAGCTGAAAATAGCTCCCTTACTGGTTTTTAGATTTTGTGTGTACAGGGTATTATATTGTCGAGAATACTCGACTATACCGCAGTTACTGGTTTAAATATAAATAAGTTTTGGAGAAAGAAACTTGAAAATAAGCATAATAATGCTCAATCATACCTTTAACGGCCTCGATAACGAAATGCGAGTTTTAATTTCACTCAACACAAACGTTAATGAAAATATTTAATAGAAGGAATGTAATCATTCAGGTAGCAGTGGGATAGCAACGACGAATTTTTCCTTGCTTGCTTGTCTGAGCTTAGGCGACATTGTTGCTGGAAAGCAAAGTTCAATTCAGACTCTTGACTGCAAATAGAAGAAAAGAGTCAGAAGAACAAATTTTTAATCCGCTTTCATCGAATCATGAATAGCGGTCTCATAACGGAAAATGAATAAATGAAGTTTGACCATGATGTATGAAGAAAATATTTACTGAATAGGATTTGCAAGCTATTGTTTTTGTTAAGCTTATCAGTGCCAATGAATATAACACACGTGCCCATAAATGAATGATAATAGTATTCATGATGCATTTATGTATCAAGTTCTGTTTTTTTTATACCCTGTACCTTGTGGTACAAGGGTATATTAGTTTTGTGCACGACGACAATGTATGTAACACCTTAAAGGAGACATCTCCGACTATACAAAGTATATATATTCTTGATCAGTATCGAAAGAGAAGTCGAATTAGCCATGTCCGTCTGTCCGTCCGTCTGTCCGTCCATCCGTCTGTCTGTATGAACGCGTCGATCTCGGAAACTATAATAGATAGGACCAAAAGCTCTTCGCAGTTCGATTCTGTGATTCATTACGCAGATCAAGTTTATTTTGTCTTCCCCCTTTTTGAGTTAGTTTAGGGGTGAGGGGCAAATAACTGAAGCTACCTCGGGAAAAAACTTACAAAAGGCGTATTTTCTGCATTGTCTTTTGTGATAGGAACACCAAATTTGGTGTGTATATAGCTGACTCAAACCTCAAGAAGATAAAACAAAAAAATGGGCGTAACCACGCCCATATATAGTAAAAGTTTCAAACGCTCATATCTTAAGAACCATGCAACCTACAAGAATGAAACTTTGCATGTATGCTATTGGGATGGAGTATAGTTAGATTCAAATATAAAATGGGCGTAACAACTCCCACATGCAGCCAAAATAGAAAACCGTTATATCTCTGTAACGAATTGGTCTAGAAGAGCAATAATTAGTATGTATGTTATTGAATGGAAAGGAAATCTGTTTCGATTAAAAAATGGGCGGGGCAACGCCCTACAACAGGCATTACTAATTGAAGGTACAGGGTATGTCGAAGTCGAGTACTGTCGACTCCAATCCTTACTGGTTTTAATTCTATAGCAGTGTCTGCCTGACACACACTCACACACACAGTTATTCCACTGACAAAACTGTGATGTGAGGCTGTCGGACATGAGTATACATGGAAACAAATATGCACAAGGAATGCGAGTGTGTGCCTCCGATAATATCAGGTAGGTGTGAGTAAATTAAGTGTTCGTCTGCGTGAGTGTGTGTGTCAATCTCACTGGCAGGATATTTGTCATTCGCTTGATGGCATTTCAAAGAGGAACTAGGTATTTTTCAAAATTGTTTTTTTTTTCGCTCAGTTCTTTATTTACAATGCAGAGCAAACGTGAAAGCAACGCTTACAAGAGTCTGTCCATATGAACTTAGTGCGACACAATATACATAAATGAAAGAGAAAGTGAGAGATAGTATGAAATAGCCGAGGTCCGTGATTGTACAAGAAGAGTGTGTGTCTACAGATTCATTCGTTGAGGCACTCATTAATGCAACATCAAAATCAATAGCACGTCTTAAACAAAGTCGATGAAAGCTGCACTGGACTGTTGGCTATGACCACTCAGCTCATAAAAATTATAGTTGCATTGTTGTTGTCATTCGGCTAAGGACTTCTAATTGATTTAATTTCATTGAATTTATGCAAGAAGCCTTTGATTTGATAAGTTATCAATAAAAACAAATATTTTAGGGTCAACGAAATCTAAATTTGAATTTGTATAAACAACGATTTACTTTAACTTATAAAATTCCGTTTGCTTAATAAATTTCTATTTTACTGCTTCATTGAACGTCAAATAAATACAAATGTTTTTAGTGTAAAAAAAACTCATAACACCCTCAAAATTTAACGCTTAATAAAATAATCGATTTTGCACTTGTAACGATAACTATTTTCGTACATATGCAACAGCAACACTTATTTAAAGGTCACACATATGTAATTTCAACTGTGTCTGCATTGAAGGTTAGACGGACCGAAACACGAGCAAAGGAACGTGATGAAATCATAAAAAAAGAAACTAAATAAAATTCTAATGCAGAGTAATAAAACGATTTCTATAATAATAACGAAAAAAGTCAAATATTTGTAAAAACAAAATATAAAGAAAACAAAAGCAGAAAATAATAAAATACTAACGAAAAAGTGAAAGTGCACGCTGCGAAGTGAATTGATATTGAATATTGTACCAAGGTTAATCATACCGCAGGTGGTGCCCGCTTAAATCATTTGCCTTATCTTGCAAGGACACGTAGCAGCATACAAACATCACTTATGAAACTAACGAAAACTCACAAACACACTCACACATTACATGATAACATGAACTGGCGCATATAATTCAAACAGCAATCACTATACCAACGAGAACAACCACAAGAACAATAACAACAACAACCACTCAGTGTAAAAGTAAACTGCTTTCTTAAAATTGCTGTATCTCCTAAACTATAATAGATACAAGTTTAAATTTGGCATAAATTGCGCTTTGAACACTGCTTTATCCTATTTGTAACAAAAACCGTACTTAACACTGCGAAAACTATTAAAGCTAGAGACTTGAAATTTGGAAGATAGACTCGTGTGGTCGAACACTAGATCAAGTTTGAAGGAATTTTTGCCACGCCCATTCCTTCCCGCCCATCGAGCACAACAAAAGGTCATTTTTTTCTTAAAATTGCTGTATCTCCTAAAGTATAAAGAATACAATACTGAAATTTGGTATGGAAACTCAGGTAACATACCTTTTTAAAACTGCATACAACAAACTACCACTTTCCCCGCAAAGACCAACACACTAAAATTTTGCAGCAATGCTTTGTAACAAAATCCGTACTAAAGCGCCATCTAATGACAACATTGCACTGTGAGCCCTGCCTCACCTTAGCAAATACACAAACCATATCGTGGTACACTGCTTTTGCTGTCGGCGAATGTTTAACGTGTTATCAAAATAGGTGTGTGTACAGGGTATTATATAGTTGAGAATACTCAACTATACCGCACTTACTGGTTTTTTTCCTTATATTCAATACAAAATAATTTCTCTAAAGTCATTCAGCTAACTAGGCGCACAGAAATACCAGTAAGACAATGACATATAAGGTTACAAACAGTAAGTGTGCACAGGTATTGTCAAGAAAATACCACACTATTCAACTCAATATTTTGACATAATCAATACATACATTAGAGTGTCCCTTATTTTGTAAGGTTCTTATTTTTTAACGCATATGGGCTAGTTTTGTTCAGTCTACTCTGAAACACTCTCATGATTTTTTTTTTTTAGCACAGGAACACGTGCCGACTTGCGTTCAAAACATGTAAGTTACACCTGCGTCTTTAATGTAACATTTCTCAAGCAAGTTACACCGGTAACATACGAGTACTTCATTTTGTTGACATTTCGTTTCGAATTTGTTGGACAAACAATACGCACAATGTCTGTGGAACTTAAAAGCAATACAAAAACTATATTTTTGATTGGTGAGATATATCACCAAATAACGGGTGTTAAGTTATCATCTATCCGCCAAAAAACAACTGGGGGAGGGGAAAAAAAGCGGTGAAGGAAAAAATGTGGTATGCCGTTTTGTAGTCTTAAACATACTGAGTCTACATACCGACTTTCGTGTTTCTATCTTATCGGGTGTTCAACTTATAGCACTTTAGAAAAAAGGGAGGTGCTCGATGGGGGGAAGGAGTGGGCGTGGCAAAAAATCCTTCAAACTTAAAGTAGCGCATGACCACATGAGTCTATCTTCCAAATTTCAAGTTTCTAGCTATTATAGTTTCCGAGAACCATTGGTGAGGTTCGACGGACAGACGGACGGACATGGCTATTTCGACTCGTCTTGTCGTCCTGATCAAGAATATTTATACTTTGTAGGGTCCCCCTCCTCTCCTTCTTGATGTTACATACATTTGGTCTGAAACAAACTACAAACTACACAGTATGTGTACAGGGTATAAAAAATAAACTTGATCTGCTCAATGAATAACAAAAACGACCGGCGAAACAATTTTGGTTCTATCTATTATAGTTTCCGAAATCGACGCGTTCATACAGACGGACGGACGGACGGACGGACAGACGGACATGGCTAAATCGACTTCTCTTTTGATACTGATCAAGAATATGTATACTTTGTATAGTCGGAAATGTCTCCTTTAAGGTGTTACATACATTGTCGATGCGCACAAAACTAATATACCCTTGTACCATAAGGTACAGGGTATAAAAAATGAATTTTTGATACTAGGTGTCGTTTTAGTACGGTTTTTGTTACAAAGCATTGCTGCAAAATTTTAGTTTGTTGGTCTTTGCGGGGAAAAATGTGGTAAGAAGTTTTGTAAAGCTACATATCCTGAGTTTACATACTCATTTTCATGATTCTAACTCATCAGGCTTTCGAGCTACAGCTTTACAGGTGCTGGTTGGGCGGGAAGGAGTGGTCGTGGCACAAAAAAAAATAAACTTGATCTGCTGCCAAGTATCACGATTCTACCCGCCAAATTTCAAGTCTCTAGCTCTTACAGTTTCCGAGAACCATTGGTGAATTGGACGGACGGTCGGACAGACGGACGTACATGGCTCAATCAATTTCTCTTGTCATCCTGATCAAGAAAATATATTCTTTATGGGGTCCCCCTCCCCTCCTTCTGTGCGTTACATACATTTCGTTCAAACAAACTAATATACCCTGACACACTGTATGTGCAGGGTATAAACAGTACTCGACTCCGACATACCCTGTACCTTCAATTTGTTACGGCTATTTGAATGCGTTGCCCTGCCCACTTTTTAATCAAAACAGATTTCATTTTCATTCAATTTCATATGTACCAAGTTTTGTTTTGTTGTTTGAACTAATCGACGCACAGAGGGGCCTTAGATACATTCAGCTTGCAAAAATCAAAAATTTCATGAACGCTTTCGACAAAACAAATGAATGTGTCCGATAGAGAATTTTCCACATATTAAGGAAATTTTAACTTTATAGTTTGGAAGATATACGCACTCAAAGTTGACCTTTCATTCAACTTTCAATAACATACTCAATTTTTTGAAAATTCAGCATCTTTGAGTTGGTATGGCAACGTAATTTTATCACGAATCATTACCGCATTAATATTTATTCTATGCTCAAAATTGCATTCTGCCACGTGTTCATATTTATCTTTATTATATATTCATTTACCAAACTGTAAAATATTATAACTCTATTGAACCCTTTTTGGCTTTTATAGCGACAAAACGATCGCAACCTCGCACAAAAATCAGCGAAAAAGGCGCTGCTGCAGGTATATGAAGAAGAATGCATAGTAGGTAGATTCGTTGTGACAGCTTTAAAATGTTAATAAAGTGAACAAATGTTGTCATAGGAAGCAACCTGTTGTATTTTGCAATGCAGGTGATGTGTAAAATTGATCGTAGGCGGTGTAAGGGGGAGTAAAATGTCTTTATTGCCTACATTTTATATGGCAGGTGCCAGTTCCAGTGGTTCGATCTCAATGATACTTATAGGCAATTGGCCTGAGTACGAAAGAAGACTACCTTTTAAATTTCTGCCTTCTATTTTGAAAACCAAAAAAGTTTTCCGTACAACGACTTAAATCTGCTTCTCTTCCTCTTCTTCATTTCGTATGGCAGCTACCAGTTCCAGTAGTTCGATCTCAATGAAACTTTCAGACATTTGGTCAGGGTACCTTAAACATCTAGTTGTGACACTCGACAATTCAAAGTTGCAGAAAGAAAGAGGCGGAAAGATTGTATGCAGAGCACCCTAACTAACGCAACTACGACGTGCTCAGGAACTAATATCCGGTTTGGGCGGAGAGCGAACGCGTTGGTCTGAAAGTGCGCGCAATTTAGCTGCCAGTTTTAAGTCCGTCACGGGTGATGTGCTGATCTCATCAGGCGTGGTCGCTTACTTAGATCCCTTCACCATTGACTTTCGCTTGGAACAAATCAAGAAGTGGGTCACAAAATGTATGAACCATTTTTTTCTTTGATGTCTGCTCACGAGCAAGACACGAAAAAAAGAAATTTTGTCGCTCTCGCTCAGAACCGAACACTTATTTTTTGTTTCTCTCGGGTTTCTGTTTCGTGGTTGAGAGAGAAAGAAACTCACGAAATTGTCTTACGAAGATGTCTTCAAGGGATACTGTTGGTGAAAATGTCAGCAACTGAGCAAAACGAGCAAAAACTCATTTCAAAGTGTCTTTTTTGTTGTTGTTGTGTTACGTTGTTGTTGTTTTTGATATTGAATCGTTGCAAATCTCTGTCCTTTCATAGGTCTCTTTAGTTTTGGGAACAAGAAAAAGTCACATGGGGCCAAATCCGGTGAATATGGTGGCTGAGGCATGATTGTGGTGTTGTTTTTGACCAAAAAATCTCTCACAAGCAAAGATGAGTGAGCAGGGGCATTATCGTGACGCAAAAGCCATGAATTGTTTTTCCACAATTCTGGACGTTTGCGTTTGACACAGAAGAAAATACATAACATAGGTGTGACCTTTAAGAAAGTGTTGATGTTGCATATGTACGAAAATAGTTCTCGTTACAAGTGCAAAATCGATTATTTTATTAAGTGTTAAATTTTGAGGGTGTTATGAGTTTTTTTTTACACTAAAAACATTTGTATTTATTTGACGTTCAATGAAGCAGTAAAATAGAATTTTATTAAGCAAATGGAATTTTATAAGTTAAAGTAAATCGTTGTTTATACAAATTCAAATTTAGATTTCGTTGACCCTAAAATATTTGTTTTTATTGATAACTTATCAAATCAAAGGCTTCTTGCATAAATTCAATGAAATTAAATCAATTAGAAGTCCTTAGCCGAATGACAACAACAATGCAACTATAATTTTTATGAGCTGAGTGGTCATAGCCAACAGTCCAGTGCAGCTTTCATCGACTTTGTTTAAGACGTGCTATTGATTTTGATGTTGCATTAATGAGTGCCTCAACGAATGAATCTGTAGACACACACTCTTCTTGTACAATCACGGACCTCGGCTATTTCATACTATCTCTCACTTTCTCTTTCATTTATGTATATTGTGTCGCACTAAGTTCATATGGACAGACTCTTGTAAGCGTTGCTTTCACGTTTGCTCTGCATTGTAAATAAAGAACTGAGCAAAAAAAAAACAATTTTGGAAAATACCTAGTTCCTCTTTGAAATGCCATCAAGCGAATGACAAATATCCTGCCAGTGAGATTGACACACACACTCACGCAGACGAACACTTAATTTACTCACACCTACCTGATATTATCGGAGGCACACACTCGCATTCCTTGTGCATATTTGTTTCCATGTATACTCATGTCCGACAGCCTCACATCACAGTTTTGTCAGTGGAATAACTGTGTGTGTGAGTGTGTGTCAGGCAGACACTGCTATAGAATTAAAACCAGTAAGGATTGGAGTCGACAGTACTCGACTTCGACATACCCTGTACCTTCAATTAGCAACGGCTGTAATAGGGCGTTGCCCCGCCCATTTTTTAATCGAAACCGATCCCATTTCTATTTATGGTTGAATCTTGTAACACTATATCCCAATACACACCAAATTACATTACTGTAAGTTATATGGTTCACGAGATATAAGCATTTCAAATTTGTACTACATGTGGGCGTGGCCACGCCTATTTTTTATTCTATTTCCTTGGGCTTCAAGCTATATACACTCTAAATTTGGTGTTCCTATTCCAGAAAATACGACTTTTGTACTATTTGATCGACGCGTTCGTACTGTCTGTCCGTCTGAACGCGTCGATCTCGAAAACTATAATAGATAGAACCAAAATCTTTTCGCAGTTCGATTCTGTGAATCATTGTGTCCCCTTTTGAATTAGTTTAGGGGTGAGGTGCTAATAAATGAAGCTACCTCGGGTAAAATAGTACAAAAGTCGTATTTTCTGGGTTGTCTTTTGAGATAGGAACACCAAATTTGGAGTGAATATAGCTTGCAGCCCAAACAAATAGAATAAAAAATAGGCGTGGCCACGCCCACATATAGTACAAATTTGAAATGCTTATATCTCGTGAACCATATAACTTACCGTAATGTAATTTGGTGTGTATTGGGATATAGTGTTACAAGATTCAACCATAAATAGAAATGGGATCGGTTTCGATTAAAAAATTGGCGGGGCAACGCCCTATTACAGCCGTTGCTAATTGCAGGTACAGGGTATGTCGAAGTCGAGTACTGTCGACTCCAATCCTTACTGGTTTTTTTAATGCTATTGCAGTGACTGCCTGACACACACACTCACACACACAGTTATTCCAATGACAAAACTGTGATGTGAGGCTGTCGGACATGAGTATACATGGAAACAAATATGCACAAGGAATGCGAGTGTGTGCTTCCGATCAAATCAGGTAGGTGTGAGTAAATTAAGTGTTCGTCTGCGTGAGTGTGTGTGTCAATCTCACTGGCAGGATATTTGTCATTCGCTTGATGGCATTTCAAAGAGGAACTAGGTATTTTTCAAAACTGTTTTTTTTTTGCTCAGTTCTTTATTTACAATGCAGAGCAAACGTGAAAGCAACGCTTACAAGAGTCTGTCCATATGAACTTAGTGCGACACAATATACATAAATGAAAGAGAAAGTGAGAGATAGTATGAAATAGCCGAGGTCCGTGATTGTACAAGAAGAGTGTGTGTCTACAGATTCATTCGTTGAGGCACTCATTAATGCAGCATCAAAATCAATAGCACGTCTTAAACAAAGACGATGCAAGACGATGAAAGCTGCACTGGACTGTTGGCTATGACCACTCAGCTCATAAAAATTATAGTTGCATTGTTGTTGTCATTCGGCTAAGGACTTCTAATTGATTTAATTTCATTGAATTTATGCAAGAAGCCTTTGATTTGATAAGTTATCAATAAAAACAAATATTTTAGGGTCAACGAAATCTAAATTTGAATTTGTATAAACAACGATTTACTTTAACTTATAAAATTCCGTTTGCTTAATAAATTTCTATTTTACTGCTTCATTGAACGTCAAATAAATACAAATGTTTTTAGTGTAAAAAAAAACTCATAACACCCTCAAAATTTAACGCTTAATAAAATAATCGATTTTGCACTTGTAACGATAACTATTTTCGTACATATGCAACAGCAACACTTATTTAAAGGTCACACATATGTAATTTCAACTGTGTCTGCATTGAAGGTTAGACGGACCGAAACACGAGCAAAGAAACGTGATGAAATCATAAAAAAAGAAACTAAATAAAATTCTAATGCAGAGTAATAAAACGATTTCTATAATAATAACGAAAAAAGTCAAATATTTGTAAAAACAAAATATAAAGAAAACAAAAGCAGAAAATAATAAAATACTAACGAAAAAGTGAAAGTGCACGCTGCGAAGTGAATTGATATTGAATATTGTACCAAGGTTAATCATACCGCAGGTGGTGCCCGCTTAAATCATTTGCCTTATCTTGCAAGGACACGTAGCAGCATACAAACATCACTTATGAAACTAACGAAAACTCACAAACACACACTCACACATTACATGATAACATGAACTGGCGCATATAATTCAAGCAGCAATCACTATACCAACGAGAACAACCACAAGAACAATAACAACAACAACCACTCAGTGTAAAAGTAAACTGCTTTTTAGCTGTGTTTAAAAGCCGTTAACTTGGTATGCAGCATTAAGTATCGATATATTTATAACATATCAGTAACAAAATCGCGTTTTAAAAATTATGTTTGAAAATATAGTCTTTGCCATTAAAAGTAGTCAAATTTCCTATTGTGCATTGGACTGTAAGCCCTGTCTTACCTTACCAACGACTTTGAACAATAACAGCATTCATATCGTGTTAACATTGCTATTGCTGTTGACGAAAGTTTCAAATGTTATTAACATGGTTCTTTGAAGACGAAAAAAATGTTGAAAAAGGAAAACGTTTTCAAATTTAATTTGACTATTTTTATACTCTTGCAAGAGTATATTAACTTTGTCATGAAGTTTGCAACGCATAGAAGGAGACATCTCCGACTATATAAAGTATATATATTCTTGATCAGCACGACGAGACGAGTTCATATAGCCATGTCCGTCTGTCTGTTTCAATGTGAACTCCTCCCACAGTTTTGAAGTTAGCTAAAAAATTTAAACGCAGAAAATTTTCTTTTTCTTGCAGGCAGTTTATATGTAGAAACCAGCCTGATCGGAATACTATAGCATATAGCTGCCATAGGAACGATCGGTTAAAAATTATGTTTTTGCTCAGTAAACTCTTTGATTTTAAAGCTATCACCTCGATTTTTTGCACAAGAACATCTTAGATGTAAACTAAAGCACTCTGCAAAATTGGTGAAGATCGGATAAATATAGCAGATAGCTCCCATAGGAAGAATCGGTCAAAAACTCGGTTTTTGTTAGAAATACTTTTTTGTTCTTAAATATAAACAGATAAAACTTTGTAGTTACGCGTTTTTATGAATCCTTGACCATATTCCAAAGTTTCGTAAAAATCGGACATAAGGGTGTGGCACCGCCCATATATGTAAGTCGATGAGATATAAGATCGCAAAATAAAGTGTACAATGATTGCAATGTATTTGTTATCTTTGTGTGTATAGTGATTGCCCCTTTATCGTTATAAAAGTATATGATTCTTATTGGAAAAACTATAAGACATATTTTCCAATAAGAGCACTTGAGAAAACGCTTGCAAGAGTATATAAGTTTCAGCAAAGCTGAAAATAGCTCCCTTACTGGTTTTTAGATTTTGTGTGTACAGGGTATTATATTGTCGAGAATATTCGACTATACCGCAGTTACTGGTTTAAATACTTGAACATAAGCCTAATAATGCTCAATCATACCTTTAACGGCCTCGATAACGAAATGCGAGTTTTAATTTCACTCAACACAAACGTTAATGAAAATATTTAATACAAAGAATGTAAAATGTACTTGTGCATTCAACAATGCTTCACATAATTCGTGTATCATTCAGGTAGCAGTGGGATAGCAACGACGAATTTTTCCTTGCTTGCTTGTCTGAGCTTAGGCGTCATTGTTGCTGGAAAGCAAAGTTCAATAGAAGAAAAGAGTTAGAAGAATACATTTTTAATCCGCTTTCATCGAATCATGAATAGCGCTCTCATAACGGAAAATGAATAAATGAAGTTTGACCATGTTGTATGAAGAAAATATTTACTGAATAGGATTTGCAAGCTATTGTTTTTGTTAAGCTTATCAGTGCCAATGAACATAACACACGTGCCCATAAATGAATGATAATAGTATTCATGATGCATTTATGTATCAAGTTCTGTTTTTTTTTGATTCTAAAGCAGTATCTGCCTGACACACACTCACACACACAGTTATTCCACTGACAAAACTGTGATGTGAGGCTGTCGGACATGAGTATACATGGAAACAAATATGCACAAGGAATGCGAGTGTGTGCCTCCGATAAAATCAGGTAGGTGTGAGTGAATGTAAGTGTTCGTCTGCGTGAGTGTGTGTGTCAATCTCACTGGCAGGATATTTGTCATTCGCTTGATGGCATTTCAAAGAGGAACTTGGCATTTTTCAAAATTGTTTTTTTTTCGCTCAGTTCTTTATTTACAATGCAGAGCAAAGGTGAAAGCAACGCTTACAAGAGTCTGTCCATGTGAACTTAGTGCGACACAATATACATAAATGAAAGAGAAAGTGAGAGATAGTATGAAATAGCCGAGGTCCGTGATTGTACAAGAAGAGTGTGTGTCTACAGATTCATTCGTTGAGGCACTCATTAATGCAGCATCAAAATCAATAGCACGTCTTAAACAAAGACGATGCAAGACGATGAAAGCTGCACTGGACTGTTGGCTATGACCACTCAGCTCATAAAAATTATAGTTGCATTGTTGTTGTCATTCGGCTAAGGACTTCTAATTGATTTAATTTCATTGAATTTATGCAAGAAGCCTTTGATTTGATAAGTTATCAATAAAAACAAATATTTTAGGGCCAACGAAATCTAAATTTGAATTTGTATAAACAACGATTTACTTTAACTTATAAAATTCCGTTTGCTTAATAAATTTCTATTTTACTGCTTCATTGAACGTCAAATAAATACAAATGTTTTTAGTGTAAAAAAAAACTCATAACACCCTCAAAATTTAACGCTTAATAAAATAATCGATTTTGCACTTGTAACGATAACTATTTTCGTACATATGCAACAGCAACACTTATTTAAAGGTCACACATATGTAATTTCAACTGTGTCTGCATTGAAGGTTAGACGGACCGAAACACGAGCAAAGAAACGTGATGAAATCATAAAAAAAGAAACTAAATAAAATTCTAATGCAGAGTAATAAAACGATTTCTATAATAATAACGAAAAAAGTCAAATATTTGTAAAAACAAAATATAAAGAAAACAAAAGCAGAAAATAATAAAATACTAACGAAAAAGTGAAAGTGCACGCTGCGAAGTGAATTGATATTGAATATTGTACCAAGGTTAATCATACCGCAGGTGGTGCCCGCTTAAATCATTTGCCTTATCTTGCAAGGACACGTAGCAGCATACAAACATCACTTATGAAACTAACGAAAACTCACAAACACACACTCACACATTACATGATAACATGAACTGGCGCATATAATTCAAGCAGCAATCACTATACCAACGAGAACAACCACAAGAACAATAACAACAACAACCACTCAGTGTAAAAGTAAACTGCTTTTTAGCTGTGTTTAAAAGCCGTTAACTTGCCAGGGATGCATTTTTATGAAATTTATGGTATGCAGCATTAAGTATCGATATATTTATAACATATCAGTAACAAAATCGCGTTTTAAAAATTATGTTTGAAAATATAGTCTTTGCCATTAAAAGTAGTCAAATTTCCTATTGTGCATTGGACTGTAAGCCCTGTCTTACCTTACCAACGACTTTGAACAATAACAGCATTCATATCGTGTTAACATTGCTATTGCTGTTGACGAAAGTTTCAAATGTTATTAACATGGTTCTTTGAAGACGAAAAAAATGTTGAAAAAGGAAAACGTTTTCAAATTTAATTTGACTATTTTTATACTCTTGCAAGAGTATATTAACTTTGTCATGAAGTTTGCAACGCATAGAAGGAGACATCTCCGACTATATAAAGTATATATATTCTTGATCAGCACGACGAGACGAGTTCATATAGCCATGTCCGTCTGTCTGTTTCAATGTGAACTCCTCCCACAGTTTTGAAGTTAGCTAAAAAATTTAAACGCAGAAAATTTTCTTTTTCTTGCAGGCAGTTTATATGTAGAAACCAGCCTGATCGGAATACTATAGCATATAGCTGCCATAGGTACGATCGGTTAAAAATTATGTTTTTGCTCAGTAAACTCTTTGATTTTAAAGCTATCACCTCGATTTTTTGCACAAGAACATCTTAGACGTAAACTAAAGCATTCTGCAAAATTGGTGAAGATCGGATAAATATAGCAGATAGCTCCCATAGGAAGAATCGGTCAAAAACTCGGTTTTTGTTAGAAATACTTTTTTGTTCTTAAATATAAACAGATAAAACTTTGTAGTTACGCGTTTTTATGAATCCTTGACCATATTCCAAAGTTTCGTAAAAATCGGACATAAGGGTGTGGCACCGCCCATATAGAGAAAAACTTAAAAATGTGATTTCTCTGTAAGTCGATGAGATATAAGATCGCAAAATAAAGTGTACAATGATTGCAATGTATTTGTTATCTTTGTGTGTATAGTGATTGCCCCTTTATCGTTATAAAAGTATATGATTCTTATTGGAAAAACTATAAGACATATTTTCCAATAAGAGCACTTGAGACAACGCTTGCAAGAGTATATAAGTTTCAGCAAAGCTGAAAATAGCTCCCTTACTGGTTTTTAGATTTTGTGTGTACAGGGTATTATATTGTCGAGAATACTCGACTATACCGCAGTTACTGGTTTAAATATAAATAAGTTTTGGAGAAAGAAACTTGAAAATAAGCATAATAATGCTCAATCATACCTTTAACGGCCTCGATAACGAATTGCGAGTTTTAATTTCACTCAACACAAACGTTAATGACCAGTAAGGATTGGAGTCGACAGTACTCGACTTCGACATACCCTGTACCTTCAATTAGTAACGTCTGTTGTTGGGCGTTGCCCCGCCCACTTTTTAATCGAAACAGATTTCCTTTCCATTCAATATCATACATACTAATTTTTGCTCTTCTAGACCAATTCGTTACAGAGATATAACGGTTTTCTATTTTGGCTATATGTGGGCGTGGTTACGCCCATTTCATATTTGAATCTAACTATACTCCATCCCAATAGCATACATGCAAAGTTTCATTCTTGTAGGTTGTATGGTTCTTGAGATATGAGCGTTTGAAATTTTAACTATATAGGGGCGTGGTCACGCCCATTTTTTTTGTTTTTTCTTCTTGAGGTTTGAGTCAGCTATATATACACCAAATTTGGTGTTCCTATCACAAAAGACAACAAAGAAAATACGACTTTTGTAAGTTTTTTCCCGATGTAGCTTCAGTTATTTGCCCCTCACCACTAAACTTACTCAAAAAGGGGGAAGAACAAATAAACTTGATCTGCGTAATGAATCACAGAATTGAACTGCGAAGAGCTTTTGGTCCTATCTATTATAGTTTCCGAGATCGACGCGTTCATACAGACGGACGGAGGGACGGACGGACGGACAGACGGACAGACGGACATGGCTAAATCGACTTCTCTTTCGATACTGATCAAGAATATATATACTTTGTATAGTCGGAAATGTCTCCTTTAAGGTGTTACATACATTGTCGACGTGCACAAAACTAATATACCCTTGTACCACAAGGTACAGGGTATAAAAATATTTAATAGAAGGAATGTAATCATTCAGGTAGCAGTGGGATAGCAACGACGAATTTTTCCTTGCTTGCTTGTCTGAGCTTAGGCGACATTGTTGCTGGAAAGCAAAGTTCAATTCAGACTCTTGACTGCAAATAGAAGAAAAGAGTCAGAAGAACAAATTTTTAATCCGCTTTCATCGAATCATGAATAGCGCTCTCATAACGGAAAATGAATAAATGAAGTTTGACCATGATGTATGAAGAAAATATTTACTGAATAGGATTTGCAAGCTATTGTTTTTGTTAAGCTTATCAGTGCCAATGAATATAACACACGTGCCCATAAATGAATGATAATAGTATTCATGATGCATTTATGTATCAAGTTCTGTTTTTTTTATACCCTGTACCTTGTGGTACAAGGGTATATTAGTTTTGTGCACGACGACAATGTATGTAACACCTTAAAGGAGACATCTCCGACTATACAAAGTATATATATTCTTGATCAGTATCGAAAGAGAAGTCGAATTAGCCATGTCCGTCTGTCCGTCCGTCTGTCCGTCCATCCGTCTGTCTGTATGAACGCGTCGATCTCGGAAACTATAATAGATAGGACCAAAAGCTCTTCGCAGTTCGATTCTGTGATTCATTACGCAGATCAAGTTTATTTTGTCTTCCCCCTTTTTGAGTTAGTTTAGGGGTGAGGGGCAAATAACTGAAGCTACCTCGGGAAAAAACTTACAAAAGGCGTATTTTCTGCATTGTCTTTTGTGATAGGAACACCAAATTTGGTGTGTATATAGCTGACTCAAACCTCAAGAAGATAAAACAAAAAAATGGGCGTAACCACGCCCATATATAGTAAAAGTTTCAAACGCTCATATCTTAAGAACCATGCAACCTATAAGAATGAAACTTTGCATGTATGCTATTGGGATGGAGTATAGTTAGATTCAAATATAAAATGGGCGTAACAACTCCCACATGCAGCCAAAATAGAAAACCGTTATATCTCTGTAACGAATTGGTCTAGAAGAGCAATAATTAGTATGTATGTTATTGAATGGAAAGGAAATCTGTTTCGATTAAAAAATGGGCGGGGCAACGCCCTACAACAGACATTACTAATTGAAGGTACAGGGTATGTCGAAGTCGAGTACTGTCGACTCCAATCCTTACTGGTTTTAATTCTATAGCAGTGTCTGCCTGACACACACTCACACACACAGTTATTCCACTGACAAAACTGTGATGTGAGGCTGTCGGACATGAGTATACATGGAAACAAATATGCACAAGGAATGCGAGTGTGTGCCTCCGATAATATCAGGTAGGTGTGAGTAAATTAACCGCCCTATTTTAGGAAATGTCTTAAAAATGTCTTCGTTGATACAAATGTATCAGTGAAGACATTTCTAAAGGAGATTTTAAGCATTTCCGTATTTTAGGCAGCAATCTCTTAAGTCGAAAGCTCTTCTTTACCCGAAAGCTGTTTTTAACAGAACAGTATGAAAAATTTATGTTAAGCGTATGTTAAGTTCGGCATGGAATATTGAAATTGCTTATGTTTTCTCGTATCTCAAATGAACATGAGTGCAGCTAGCACTTTTCTTCCGTCTCGTCTTCTTCTTCCATTTTGAGACACAAGTGCGCCACTTTTGACACTGATTCACTGACACAATTGACACAGCAATCGGTTAGCTGACACAATCGCATATGTGTCGTGTATCGTCATGGAACATAGACCTACCTAATATTCATTCATGTTTACAATTGCTTTTGTTTTTCTGGTTCGAAAAATATAAAATTGCAATAATATAAACAAATCAGTTATCAAATGCAATTATAGAGTTTTCATGATTATGTGGCTTCAATTGCTATATTATTTTTTGAAAACAAAATGTTTGCAAAATGAGTAAAAGTGGATATAATTGTTCAAAATAGTAATGAAAAATGAAAATTATTATTTATTTAATTATTAATATTGAAAAAAAGTCATACTTTTCCAATTTATATTAATTTCGCAAACATTTGCATTAAAATCTTTGTTAAGACGTCCTCGCGAGCAGGTATTAGAAAATGTCTTCGTTAAGACGAAAAGAGCTTTTTTTTCTGTTCCTAAAATACGAATTTTCTTAAAATGTTATCAACTGGCAGTTAAGAGAATGTTACGGCTTAACAGTGTCTTAACTTGCTTAAGACATTTCCTAAAATAGGGCGGTAAGTGTTCGTCTGCGTGAGTGTGTGTGTCAATCTCACTGGCAGGATATTTGTCATTCGCTTGATGGCATTTCAAAGAGGAACTAGGTATTTTTCAAAATTGTTTTTTTTTCGCTCAGTTCTTTATTTACAATGCAGAGCAAAGGTGAAAGCAACGCTTACAAGAGTCTGTCCATATGAACTTAGTGCGACACAATATACATAAATGAAAGAGAAAGTGAGAGATAGTATGAAATAGCCGAGGTCCGTGATTGTACAAGAAGAGTGTGTGTCTACAGATTCATTCGTTGAGGCACTCATTAATGCAACATCAAAATCAATAGCACGTCTTAAACAAAGTCGATGAAAGCTGCACTGGACTGTTGGCTATGACCACTCAGCTCATAAAAATTATAGTTGCATTGTTGTTGTCATTCGGCTAAGGACTTCTAATTGATTTAATTTCATTGAATTTATGCAAGAAGCCTTTGATTTGATAAGTTATCAATAAAAACAAATATTTTAGGGTCAACGAAATCTAAATTTGAATTTGTATAAACAACGATTTACTTTAACTTATAAAATTCCGTTTGCTTAATAAATTTCTATTTTACTGCTTCATTGAACGTCAAATAAATACAAATGTTTTTAGTGTAAAAAAAACTCATAACACCCTCAAAATTTAACGCTTAATAAAATAATCGATTTTGCACTTGTAACGATAACTATTTTCGTACATATGCAACAGCAACACTTATTTAAAGGTCACACATATGTAATTTCAACTGTGTCTGCATTGAAGGTTAGACGGACCGAAACACGAGCAAAGGAACGTGATGAAATCATAAAAAAAGAAACTAAATAAAATTCTAATGCAGAGTAATAAAACGATTTCTATAATAATAACGAAAAAAGTCAAATATTTGTAAAAACAAAATATAAAGAAAACAAAAGCAGAAAATAATAAAATACTAACGAAAAAGTGAAAGTGCACGCTGCGAAGTGAATTGATATTGAATATTGTACCAAGGTTAATCATACCGCAGGTGGTGCCCGCTTAAATCATTTGCCTTATCTTGCAAGGACACGTAGCAGCATACAAACATCACTTATGAAACTAACGAAAACTCACAAACACACACTCACACATTACATGATAACATGAACTGGCGCATATAATTCAAGCAGCAATCACTATACCAACGAGAACAACCACAAGAACAATAACAACAACAACCACTCAGTGTAAAAGTAAACTGCTTTTTAGCTGTGTTTAAAAGCCGTTAACTTGCCAGGGATGCATTTTTATGAAATTTATGGTATGCAGCATTAAGTATCGATATATTTATAACATATCAGTAACAAAATCGCGTTTTAAAAATTATGTTTGAAAATATAGTCTTTGCCATTAAAAGTAGTCAAATTTCCTATTGTGCATTGGACTGTAAGCCCTGTCTTACCTTACCAACGACTTTGAACAATAACAGCATTCATATCGTGTTAACATTGCTATTGCTGTTGACGAAAGTTTCAAATGTTATTAACATGGTTCTTTGAAGACGAAAAAAATGTTGAAAAAGGAAAACGTTTTCAAATTTAATTTGACTATTTTTATACTCTTGCAAGAGTATATTAACTTTGTCATGAAGTTTGCAACGCAGAGAAGGAGACATCTCCGACTATATAAAGTATATATATTCTTGATCAGCACGACGAGACGAGTTCATATAGCCATGTCCGTCTGTCTGTTTCAATGTGAACTCCTCCCACAGTTTTGAAGTTAGCTAAAAAATTTAAACGCAGAAAATTTTCTTTTTCTTGCAGGCAGTTTATATGTAGAAACCAGCCTGATCGGAATACTATAGCATATAGCTGCCATAGGAACGATCGGTTAAAAATTATGTATTTGCTCAGTAAACTCTTTGATTTTAAAGCTATCACCTCGATTTTTTGCACAAGAACATCTTAGACGTAAACTAAAGCACTCTGCAAAATTGGTGAAGATCGGATAAATATAGCAGATAGCTCCCATAGGAAGAATCGGTCAAAAACTCGGTTTTTGTTTGAAAAACTTTTTTGTTCTTAAATATAAACAGATAAAACTTTGCAGTTACGCGTTTCTATGAATCCTTCACCATATTCCAAAGTTTCGTAAAAATCGGACATAAGGGTGTGGCACCGCCCATATAGAGAAAATCTTAAAAATGTGATTTCTCTGTAAGTCGATGAGATATAAGATCGCAAAATAAAGTGTACAATGATTGCAATGTATTTGTTAAAAAAATTAGAAAATGGGCGTGGCTACGCCCCTTTATCTTTATAAAAGTATATGATTCTTATTGGAAAAACTATGAGACATATTTTCCAATAAGAACACTTGAGAAAATGCTTGCAAGAGTATATAAGTTTCAGCAAAGCTGAAAATAGCTCCCTTACTGGTTTTTAGATTTTGTGTGTACAGGGTATTATATTGTCGAGAATACTCGACTATACCGCAGTTACTGGTTTAAATATAAATAAGTTTTGGAGAAAGAAATTTGAACATAAGCCTAATAATGCTCAAACATACCTTTAACGGCCTCGAGAACGAAATGCGAGTTTTAATTTCACTCAACACAAACGTTAATGAAAATTATTAATAGAAGGAATGTAATCATTCAGGTAGCAGTGGGATAGCAAACGACGAATTTTTCCTTGCTTGCTTGTCTGAGCTTAGGCGTCATTGTTGCTGGAAAGCAAAGTTCAATTCAGACTCTTGACTGCAAATAGAAGAAAAGAGTCAGAAGAATAAATTTTTAATCCGCTTTCATCGAATCATGAATAGCGCTCTCATAACGGAAAATGAATAAATGAAGTTTGACCATGATGTATGAAGAAAATATTTACTGAATAGGATTTGCAAGCTATTGTTTTTGTTAAGCTTATCAGTGCCAATGAATATAACACACGTGCCCATAAATGAATGATAATAGTATTCATGATGCATTTATGTATCAAGTTCTGTTTTTTTTATACCCTGTACCTTGTGGTACAAGGGTATATTAGTTTTGTGCACGACGACAATGTATGTAACACCTTAAAGGAGACATCTCCGACTATACAAAGTATATATATTCTTGATCAGTATCGAAAGAGAAGTCGAATTAGCCATGTCCGTCTGTCCGTCCGTCTGTCCGTCCGTCTGTCTGTCTGTATGAACGCGTCGATCTCGGAAACTATAATAGATAGGACCAAAAGCTCTTCGCAGTTCGATTCTGTGATTCATTACGCAGATCAAGTTTATTTTGTCTTCCCCCTTTTTGAGTTAGTTTAGGGGTGAGGGGCAAATAACTGAAGCTACCTCGGGAAAAAAATTACAAAAGGCGTATTTTCTGCATTGTCTTTTGTGATAGGAACACCAAATTTGGTGTGTATATAGCTGACTCAAACCTCAAGAAGATAAAACAAAAAAATGGGCGTAACCACGCCCATATATAGTAAAAGTTTCAAACGCTCATATCTTAAGAACCATGCAACCTATAAGAATGAAACTTTGCATGTATGCTATTGGGATGGAGTATAGTTAGATTCAAATATAAAATGGGCGTAACAACTCCCACATGCAGCCAAAATAGAAAACCGTTATATCTCTGTAACGAATTGGTCTAGAAGAGCAATAATTAGTATGTATGTTATTGAATGGAAAGGAAATCTGTTTCGATTAAAAAATGGGCGGGGCAACGCCCTACAACAGGCATTACTAATTGAAGGTACAGGGTATGTCAAAGTCGAGTACTGTCGACTCCAATCCTTACTGGTTTTAATTCTATAGCAGTGTCTGCCTGACACACACTCACACACAGTTATTCCACTGACAAAACTGTGATGTGAGGCTGTCGGACATGAGTATACATGGAAACAAATATGCACAAGGAATGCGAGTGTGTGCCTCCGATAATATCAGGTAGGTGTGAGTAAATTAAGTGTTCGTCTGCGTGAGTGTGTGTGTCAATCTCACTGGCAGGATATTTGTCATTCGCTTGATGGCATTTCAAAGAGGAACTAGGTATTTTTCAAAATTGTTTTTTTTTCGCTCAGTTCTTTATTTACAATGCAGAGCAAAGGTGAAAGCAACGCTTACAAGAGTCTGTCCATATGAACTTAGTGCGACACAATATACATAAATGAAAGAGAAAGTGAGAGATAGTATGAAATAGCCGAGGTCCGTGATTGTACAAGAAGAGTGTGTGTCTACAGATTCATTCGTTGAGGCACTCATTAATGCAGCATCAAAATCAATAGCACGTCTTAAACAAAGACGATGAAAGCTGCACTGGACTGTTGACTATGACCACTCAGCTCATAAAAATTATAGTTGCATTGTTGTTGTCATTCGGCCAAGGACTTCTAATTGATTTAATTTCCTTGAATTTATGCAAGAAGCCTTTGATTTGATAAGTTATCAATAAAAACAAATATTTTAGGGCCAACGAAATCTAAATTTGAATTTGTATAAACAACGATTTACTTTAACTTATAAAATTCCATTTGCTTAATAAAATTATATTTTACTGCTTCATTGAACGTCAAATAAATACAAATGTTTTTAGTGTAAAAAAAAACTCATAACACCCTTAAAATTTAACACTTAATAAAATAATCGATTTTGCACTTGTAACGATAACTATTTTCGTACATATGCAACAGCAACACTTATTTAAAGGTCACACATATGTAATTTCAACTGTGTCTGCATTGAAGGTTAGACGGACCGAAACACGAGCAAAGAAACGTGATGAAATCATAAAAAAAGAAACTAAATAAAATTCTAATGCAGAGTAATAAAACGATTTCTATAATAATAACGAAAAAAGTCAAAAATTTGTAAAAACAAAATATAAAGAAAACAAAAGCAGAAAATAATAAAATACTAACGAAAAAGTGAAAGTGCACGCTGCGAAGTGAATTGATATTGAATATTGTACCAAGGCTGATCATACCACTCGTGGTGCCCGCTTAAATCATTTGCCTTATCTTGCAAGGACACGTAGCAGCATACAAACAACACTTAGCAAACTTACGCAAACTCACACACACACACTCACACATTACATGACAACATGAATTGGCGCATACAATTCAAGTAGCAATCACTATACCAACAAGAACAACCACAAGAATAATAACAACAACAACCACTCAGTGTAAAAGTAAACTGCGGAAAACTAAGACATACTATCAGGTGTGACATTAAAGAAGTGTCGAACAAACATTTATCTGTCCTCATGCTATGCACAAAAAATTGTAGTATGTATGCGAGTGCGCTCAGTATTAGTGTCCAATTGACATTTTCCTTTCTTTTCCTTTTTTGTGTAAAAATAAAATAAAGTGCTCTGAAACACCTGAAATGTTAAGAGTACGGTCAGTGAACAGTATTATCTTGAAGTTATGCGCCGTTTGCGAGGTAAAGACTGCATCGCTGGAAGAGCTCAAGGCTATACCGAAAAGTGCTTGTGAGAAGTGCTTTGAAGATTGGAAATACCGTTGGCATAAGTGTATTGTATCTGAGGGGATTACTTTGAAGGGGCAAAATAAATATTGATAAATAAATAAATATTTTTTCTTAAAAATACAAAGTCACCTTACTTTTTGAACACACCTCGTATGCTATTGTGATGGAGTATAACAAAGTTCAATTATAAAATGGCCGTGGCCACGCCCACATATAGCCAAAATAGAACCAATGGTTCTCGGAAACTGTAAGAGCTAGAGACTTGAAATTTGGCGGGTAGAATCGTGATACTTGGCAGCAGTTCAAGTTTATTTTTTTTTGTGCCACGCCCACTCCTTCCCGCCCAACCAGCACCTGTAAAGCTGTAGCTCGAAAGCCTGATGAGTTAGAATCATGAAAATGAGTATGTAAACTCAGGATATGTAGCTTTACAAAACTGCATACCACATTTTTCCCCGCAAAGACCAACAAACTAAAATTTTGCAGCAATGCTTTGTAACAAAAACCATACTAAAGCGACACCAAGAGTCAAAAGTTTTTTATACTGTTCACGTATGTGAAACAGTATAATAACTTTGTGCTGAAGTTTGTAACACACAGAAATATTCACTTGCGACTATATAAAGTATATATATTCTTGATCAGGACGACAAGACGAGTTGATTTAGCCATGTCCGTCTGTCCGTCTGTACGTCTGTCTGTATATATACAATCTCCTCCCACAGTTTTGAAGATATCGAGCTGAAATATTGCACAGAGACTTCTTATTCGTGCAGTCAACTCATTTGTCGGATCCAGCCATAACGGACCACTGGAACTGGTAGCCCCCATACGAAAAGAGGAAGAAAAGTGAACAAAACTTGAATCGTTGTGTGGAAAACTTTTTTGTTTTGTACGATAGAGTGCTGAAATTTTAAACATAGTAGTTTTACATAGTCCGACTACATGCCTGAAAGTTTCATTGAGATTGGACATCTGGAACTGGTAGCTCCCATACAAAATGAAGAAGAGGAAGAGAAGCAATATTCACGTCGTTGTATGGAAAACTTTTTTGTTTTTTAACCAATTGACTTGAAATTTTAAAGTTATGTTCTTAGGGAAGAATGAAAACCATTTTGACCAAAAATGGGCGTAGCCACGAGTAGCCACGCCCACTTCTAGCGAAAATTGACCCGTTGTATGGAAAACTTTTTTGTTTTTTAACCAATTGACTTGAAACTTTACAGTTATGTTCTTAGGAAGGAATGAAAACTATTTTGACCAAAAGTGGGCATGGCCACGCCCTTTTATAGCGAAAAATGACCCGATGTATGGAAAACTTTTTTGTTGTTTAACCAATTGACTTGAAACTTTACATTTATGTTTTTAGGGAGGAATGAAAACTATTTTGACCTAAAGTGGGCGTAGCCACGCCCTTTTTTAGCGAAAATTGACCCGTTGTATGGAAAACTGTTTTGTTTTTTAACCAATTGACTTGAAACTTTACAGTTATGTTCTTAGGGAGGAATGAAAACTATTTTGACCAAAAGTGGGCGTAGCCACGCGTAGCCACGCCCACTTATAGCTAAACTTGACCCGTTGTATGGAAAACTTTTTTGTTTTTTCACCAATTGACTTGAAACTTTACAGTTATGTTCTTACGGAGGAATGAAAACTATTTTGACCAAAAGTGGGCATGGCTACGCCCACTTATCGCAAAACTTGAACCGCTGTATGCAAAACTTATTTGTTTTTTAACCAATTGACTTGAAACCTTACAGTTATGTTGTTAGGGAGGCATGAAAACTATTCATTTACTTTTTTTTATAGTGACACAACGTGAAAAGTATTATAGCGTCAGCCTTGCTGAAGATAGCGTCCTTACTGTTTTTTTCTTAAAATTGCTGTATATTCTAAACTATAAAAGATACAATGCTGAAATTTTGTATGCAAGCTCAGTAAACATACCTTTTTAAAACTGCATACCACAAACTACCATTTTCCACGCTATGTGACTACGCAAAGAAAAACAAATTAAAATTTTGCATAAATTGCAATTGAACACTGCCTTATCTGATTTTATACAACAGCAGCAATGCTTTGTACCATAAACCGTACTTAATACTGCGAAAACTATAAGAGTTAGGGACTTGAAATTTGGAGGATAGTCTCGTGTGGTCAAGCGCTAGATCAAGTTTGGCGGAATTCTGGCCACGCCGACTCCTTCCCGCTCATCGAGCAAAACCCATTTTTTAAAAGCCTGTAACCCAAAAATCTGACGAGGTAGAAACATGAAATTGAGTATGTAGACTCAGGTTGTGTAGCTTTACAAAACTTCATACCACATTTCTCGCCGCAAAGACCAACAAACTAAAATTTTTCAGCAATGCTTTGTAACAAAAACCATGCTAAAACGACTTCTAGTATCAAAAGTTCATTTTTTATACCCTGTACCTTATGGTACAAGGGTATATTAGTTTTGTGCGCATCGACAATGTATGTAACACCTTAAAGGAGACATTTCCGACTATACAAAGTATACATATTCTTGAGCAGTATCAAAAGAGAAGTCGATTTAGCCATGTCCGTCTGTCCGACCGTCCGTCTGTATGAACGCGTCGATCTCGGAAACTATAATAGATAGAACCAAAATTGTTTCGCAGGTCGATTCTGTTATTCATTCAGCAGATCAAGTTTATTTTTTATACCCTGTACACTAGGGTGTCCCAAAAAAAATAAAAATATTTTTTTTCCAACGCATACCCTTTTATTTTGTTTCAATTTTGTCAAAACTATTATAAATAAAGTGTCACGCATTTAAAACCACGGCAACCCGTGCCGACTTACATCGAAACATGACGGTACTTGTTTACTAAGCCGCGCGTGAGCCAACGTATTGGTGCGTTTGTACTTGCTTGTTTGTTTGATTAGTAAACGCATTGTATTCATTCTGTCAACATGTCATTAGAGTTACGCAGTTCTAAAAAAGGGATATAGGAATAGGGGACGTAAAACATCAAATTACAGGTTCGAAACTTCGTTCCAATGGACAGGTATTAGCAGTTCTGTTCTATAATATTAGAGAGGTTAATTTAAGTGTCAATGAAAGCGCCAATCTTACTATTCGTGAGTGCATTATTTATTGGGAAAAGGCACGTATACCAACTAAATCTTTACCGAACTGTGTTAAAAAACTAGTTAACTTGTTCCAAATTTGGAGAGATTTACAAAAAAATGCAAATAAAACTCAAGGCGTGTTTGAGCAGCGTCGGCAAGACTTTATTTCAAACTTAAGTGATTTGTTTGATCTTGCACACACCGATGCGCTTGAACTAATGAAGATTAATGAAGATAAGATCTTCCTGCAGCGTCAGAGGGAGCCAGGTCGCCGTGGCCACTTAGCCGGAGTGGATAAAAAATTGTCGGAAAAGGAGGAAAAGGCAAACATTAGAAACATTAACGAGCAAAAGCGACGTGATAAATATCTGTTATCCTTAACTTCTTCAACCCCTTCTTATGAATCACTACAAGAAAATTCATCTTTTGAATCAGAAACAATAGATTTTCAAGAATACTTGCCCACCTCTGTCGAGAGCACACAGTCTAATACTTCTATGCGGAAAAGTTTCATAACTCCGAAATTAGTGGCAGCTTTAGATAGGTGTCAGTTAAGTATGCGAAATTCTGTTTTCATTATTGAAGCAACTATTGAAGCTCTTGGATATAACACTGACGATTATCCAATAAGTAAGTCTTCAATTCAGAGAATTCGTACAGAAAAGCGAAAAGAACGCGCAGAAGCTATAAAAGTTGATTTTCAAAACGAGGTATCGGATACTGTAACTGTACACTGGGATGGCAAACTCTTACCAGCTATAGATGCACGAAAATCTAAAGAAGAACGTCTACCGATAGTTATTTCGTACGATCATAAGGAACAACTCATCGCTGTGCCAAAATTAGAGAACTCTTCAGGAAGTGAACAGGCACAAGCAGTTTGGAACGCTATAATTGATTGGAATCTTGAAGATAAAGTCCAGATTCTTTGTTGTGATACTACAATACAATACAGGTCGTATAAATGGAGCTTGTGTGCATCTCGAACAGAAAATGGATAGAGAAATGATAGTTTTTGCTTGCCGCCATCACGTCTACGAGTTGGTATTAAAAGGTGTGTTTGAAGCCAAAATTAGCCAAGTCACTACGAGCGCTGACATTCCAATGTTTAAAACGTTCCGAGAAAACTGGAAAAATATTGATCCCGAGAAAATACAGAGCTATACAGAAAAGCTAACGTGCCTAAATGTTTCAGAAATCAACGAATTGCTAGACTTTTACAAATCTGAATTAACTAAAAGGATTTCTAGAGATGACTATCGTGAATTAATAGAGCTTTCAATAATATTTCTCGGCGGGGATACAAAGAAAATATATAAGATTCGGCCTCCAGGTACCATGCACCAAGCTCGATGGATGGCAAGAGCAATTTATTCATTAAAAATAACTTTACTTAACTCTCAATTCAGTATTTCGAACAAGGACAAGGTAGCTCTTTTAGACGTGTCCTTGTTCATCGCAACATCCTACAGGCGCCTTACCAGGACTTATGCTTTTTGAAGACAATGAAGGCTTACGAAAGAATCGACAAAGTCATCTCAAAAGCAGCTTTACAGAAGTTCTGCCAGCATTTATGTTATTTAATAGATGAAGTATCTGTCTTGTCTATATTTGATGACAACGTAGACGAGGAAACAAAAGTAAAAATGGTAGCAAACTTAGCCAAAGAAAACTCTTCAACCCACGGTAAACGCTACATCCCATCGAAGGAAGAACTATGTGGCCAACTTTTCGGTTAGTAGAACTAATACAAATATATGTTTTCTTTTTTCACTTAGCATGTATAACTTATTTACATGTTTTTCAATTTCAGAGAAAAGCATTGTTGATTTTGTTTCAATAAAAAGCAAGGCCGTATTCAATCGACTGAAAATTGATGACAGTTTCCTCAACGAGTGTCCTGCTTCATGGTCGAATAATACCTCGTACCAACATGCCAAGAAAAAGGTGCTGGCACTGAGAGCAGTTAACGATACGGCTGAAAGAGCGGTTAAATTAATGCAAGACTTCCATGGGCTTATTACTGTGGAAGAGGAACAAAAGCAATTCTTATTACGTTGCGTACAAGAACACAGACAGGTATATCCGGACTGCAAAAAGCAAACCTTAAAAAGAAAGTTTATTAAATAATGTTCTTTTAATGACAAATATGTTACTTAATGAATACTATATAATATTTAAAACAGTAAAACAGTGTTTTATTTACTGAAAAACATATTAAGTTCTAAAACCTCTCTATAGTTTCCATACTAACTCTTCATTCCAAAGTTTGACAACAAGTCGGCACGGGTTATCGTTATCCGATCGCCATAATATTTAATATATAAGCTATTAGGGTTAAATAGAAAAAAAATAATGGGTATGCGTAACTTCATTTGCAAAAACCCTACTGTACACAAACTGTGTATCAGGGTATATTAAGTTTGTTTCAGACCAAGAGTATGTAACATCAAGAAGGAGGGGAGGGGGACCCTACACAGTATAAATATTCTAGATCAGGGCGACAAGACGAGTTGATATAGTCATGTCCGTCCGTCCGTCTGTCCTCACCAATGGTTCTCGGAAACTATAATAGCTAGAAACTTGAAATTTGGAAGATAGACTCATGTGGTCATGAGCTACTTTAAGTTTGAAGGATTTTTTGCCACGCCCACTCCTTCCCGCCCATCGAGCACCTCCCATTTTTCTAAAGTGCTATAAGTTGAACACCCGATAAGATAGAAACACGAAAGTCGGTATGTAGACTCAGTATGTTTAAGACTACAAAACTGCATACCACATTTTTTCCCCCAGTTGTTTTTTAAAAAACGCCATATCTCCAAAAATATTGAAGGTACAAACCTGAAATTTTGTATACAAGCTCAATAAGTATACATCTTTAAAACTGCATACCACAAATGTTTCCTCTTTTTGATAGTTACCCCTCAGAGACCCACAAACTGAAATTTTTACAACATTCCACTTTATTTTACTTAAAATTCCTACATCTCCTAAACTGTAAAGTATACAAACATGAAAGTCGGTATTTAGACTCAGTATGTATAACTCTACAAAACTGCATACCCTAATTTTTCCCTCAGTTTGATGGTTACCCCTCAGAGACCTACAATTTCAAATTTTTTGTAAAATCCACATTTTTTGACTGATTTTCTTGATATTTTGAACAATATTTGAACGGCCGATGTGAGATCAATATGTTTTTGTAGATTTGAGGTGAAGTACAGCCTACCATGTGTGCAGGGTATTATATAGTCGAGTTTACTGGACTATGCCGCCCTTACTGGTTTGACTTACTTTAGCGGTGATGGGCAAATGACTGGAGCAACCTCGGGAAAAAACACTACAAAAGTCGTTTTATCTCGGTTGTCTTTTGAGATAGGAACACCAAATTTGGGATGTATATAGCTGACTCAAGCCCCAAGAAGATATATTAAAAAAATGGGCGCGGCCATGCCCATATATAGTTATAATTTAAAACGCTTATATCTCAAGAACCATACAACATACATGAATGAAACTTTGGATGATATTGGAATGGAGTATAACAAGATTCAATTGTGAAATGGGCGTGACCCCACCTACTTATAGCATGGTAGAATGCCGTTATATCTCTTGAACGAATTGGCCTAAAAGAGTAAAAATTGGTATATATGTATGAAATGGAATGAAAATGAAATGTTTTTCTATAAAAAAGTGGGCGGGGCAACGCCTTCAAACAGTTGGTACAAATTGAAGGTACAGGGTATGTCGGAGTCGAGTACTGTCGACTCCAATCCTTTCTTGTTTTTTTTTCTTTTTTTGATTTCAGATTTTTTCACGACCGCACTCGACAATCTTTTTTACTCCGTCTCCCTTCGCACATGTGCTGACCTTCTTTCCAACAACTGGAATCTCTCCATTGAGAATCCCGTTGGTACAATAACCACCAGAACGATCGTATATTTGTCCCCTTCTAACACCACCACCCGCCTTCCAACGACGCAACCCTGGGGAGTTAAAAAGATGACAACCATTCGAGTTATCGATAGTAAAATGACATGTGAAAAATTGAATGGCAAATGAAATTGATTTTTTTATTAATCATCTTTTTCATTAATATATACACATACTTATATCATAATACTCAAACTCATACACCGAGGAAAAACTGATGTGACAGCATTCGTGCTTGACGGGCTTTCAAAACCGGACTTTGTTGTTTTAAATACAATGTACTTGAATTAAATTTATTAATTATTATTATAATTATATAAAACAAGCATTCACATTGAAATTCACTTTTATTAATAGAATTCTTTTTTGAATTGATAGAAAATAAAAATAAAAAAATGGTACAAATGAAAAATATTTATCAAAAATACAGCAATGTATAAACTTGCCCACTGTGCGTAGTTCAAGAACCTCGAATATTACGACACAACAAAACTCAGGCAGACAAACAAACGCTCACGCAAACATACAAACACCCAACGATCGATTCAACACACTTAAACTTTCACCGTCACTTGAACAATCAGTAAACAGACCGACGGAACAACAGACAGACAGACACACAGACTGACAGACTGATTCGCACCCACACCCAAACGCAGCAAACGTGTCTGACAGTCTGCTCTGCTCTCCCGAGTCGAACAGCATGCCAGACGAAGTCGTCTGAAATCAGTGAGTTGCTTTTCAGCACTGACTAGCACAAAGAGGTATGCGTTCGGAATTTCCTTTTAGCGTTTCAGAAGCTGCCCGGATAATTTCAAGTGTTTAAGACTTCATTAGTGAGGGCAACAGGGAGAGGGAGATAGAGAGAGAGAAACAATTCTAAACATTATACTATATACCATATACTTTAAAGCGTCTTACATCCCAACTAGGGATGTCAATTTTTGGGATCCCGGGGTTAGCTAAGACTTAGTAAATAATTTATAAATTTTCGTTTTATTCCTTTTTATTATTTAAACAAACAAAATACGAAGCAACAAACAAAAATAGAATATTATATTCAGTCTAACAAAATGAGTTACCAAATATGTATGTTTTAAGCTTAAACGTTTAACATATTATTTTAGTTAAAACTTTTTACAGATATGTATATAACGTTAAAAGCAGTAAAGCTTATAATGTTGTATTCTCCAAACCTGCTGAATTAAAGAGTTTCTGAAGACAGAAACCATTACAAAAAAAAAAATAAGGGTTTAGAGAAAATCTCAGAAAAGACGTACTACTCTTCGCAAAGATTTTTGTAAATTACATTAAAAAATTTTAGGCAACTTTTTTTTTCAAATTTTGAGCATCATTCTGCAGTCCCCCTACATCAGAATATCGATACTTTTAATGCTTGAAATAACTTTGGTTTTTGTAAAAAGCGCTCACATTTATGCAAAAAGACTATTTTTTCCCCCCTTTGTGACAAGCTGGCTACGTTCTTGGATACGAAACAATGAAATTTGTCGTATACGCTTTCTAACTTATTGATCAATAGAAATAATTCACATCAGAATAAAAAAATCTAAATCCCGAATATTCCGGGATTGGGCAAGTTAAATCCCGGGATTTACGGGACTTCAAAAACACTGAAATCCCGGGTTTTCGGGATCTCGGAATTGACATCCCTAATTCCAACCTAAGTATCTGCTGGGTATACGATTCATAACACGCATCACGTAATCATTGGATATCCCCATACTGTGTGTTTGACATAATGTTAACAGCGAGTTTTTTTGTCATTATAAACTTATTTTAACCGGTTTCGTTTGCATTTTTTGCCTTTCCTCAATTTTATTTATTTAAGTAATTGTTGTTTTTGCTACAATAGTTTAAGTCAAAGTATTTTGGGTTGTTTTATTAACAGCAATAATTATGTAAGTATTACAAGTGCAAACAAGTTGATTTATTCAGTGGAACAATAAAAATTGCCACAAAAATTTATATCAGAGTTTTTCGTTCTTACAAAATAAATGTTAAACAGATGTCTAACAAAACTTTTTAACAAATCACTAACAAAACTTTAAGTGATTATAAAAGATTGTTTGCAAACAATGAAGTTGAATTTAACATTTAATTTATTGTCGTTTAAGTACCAAGTAATGAAACCAAGACAAAATTAAGTTGAATGATAATTGTGATTTCAGATCTTTCTTTTGTTACTATTATTGTCTCTAATCGCCTTTGTTCTTTGATAACTTCGATATTAATTTTAATGTTAATTAAAATTTGCGTGGCCCCAGTTCTGATATCCCACAATATGCCTTATGAAAGTACAATGGCGAAACAACCTTTATCATACTCAAGTGCACGCGGTTTGAGACACACACTCACACTTATGTTTGGGCAAGTTAACTAATAATTATATGTTCTCAATCAACATTTACTGTTTCTCTGACATTGTTCGTCGTTATCTCTGCAACAAGGTGCAGGCACGGCCGACGTCGTGTTGCAATTACGGATTCTCCGTCAAAGTTAACTCTAACTATTTGTCTTTGACAAAGTAATTAAAAAGTATTGTTGTTGTATATTATATTATGAACATTACACCGTCTAACATTGAACCGACGAACGGACAGACATGGATATGTCAATTCGTCTTGTCATCCTGATCAAGAATATATATACTTTATCGGGTCCCCTCTCCACCTTCTATGAGTTACAAACTTAATATACCCTGTCAAACGCTTTGGGGTGTCTAATCGTTTTAAGCTCATCCGCTTGACGTTTTGATGCTTTATCACAACGCTGTCAACGTCGGAAGTTATGACTGCGATTTATACACTCCTTTTCGCTCATTATTACGTCTGTTAGGTTTTTCTAATTGCAAATTAGCACATCAAGCTAACTTCGATTGGTAAAACACATAATTATTTGAAGATCTTGTTCAATTTGTATACGAAATAATTTCCACAACATTTACAAGCAAATTAAACTTTTTGTGCCCTTTGTTGTTTTTCTATTGCATTGAATCCAATTATTTTAAATATTCTATATTGACTCATACTTCAGTAATACTAAAATTTGGAATTTATGCTCAAGATGTTTATAAGTTATTTAAAACCAGTAAGGACACTATCTTCAGCAAGGCTGAAGCTATAATACTTTTCACGTTGTGTCACTATAAAAAATAAATGAATAGTTTTCATGCCTCCCTGACAACATAGCTGTAAGGTTTCAAGTCAATTGGTTAAAAAACCAAAAAAGTTTTCCATACAATGGTTCAAGTTTCGCTATAAGTGGGCGTAGCCATGCCCACTTTTGGTCAAAATAGTTGTCATTCCTCCCTAAGAACATAACTGTAAAAATTCAAGTCAATTGGTTAAAAAACAAAAAAGTTTTCCATAAAACGGTTCAAGTGTCGCTATAAGTGGGCGTAGCCATGCCCACTTTTGGTCAAAATAGTTTTCATTCCTCCATAAGAACATAACTGCAAGGGATTAAGTCAATTGCTTAAAAAACAAAAAAGTTTTCCATACAACCGTTCAAGTTTCACTATAAGTGGGCGTGGCTACGCGTGGCTACGCCCACTTTTGGTCAAAATAGTTTTCATTCCTCCCTAAGAAAATAAACTGTAAAGTTTCAAGTCAATTGGTTAAAAAACAAAAAAGGTTTCCATACAACGGTTCAAGTTTCGCTATAAGTGGGCGAGCCATGCCCACTTTTGGTCAAAATAGTTTTCATTCCTCCCTAAGAACGTAACTGCAAGGGATTAAGTCAATTGGTTAAAAAACAAAAAAGTTGTCCATACAACGACGTGAATATTGCTTCTCTTCCTCTTCTTCATTTTGTATGGGAGCTACCAGTTCCAGTTGTCCAATCTCAATGAAACTTTCAGTCATTTAGTCGGACTATGTAAAACTACTATGTTTAAAATTTCAGCACTCTATCGTACAAAACAAAAAAGTTTTCCATACAACGATTCAAGTTTTGTTCACTTTTCTTCTTCTTTTCGTATGGGGGCTATCAGTTCCAGTGGTCCGATATGGCTGGATCCGAATTTCAGCACAAAGCATGATTCATTCAATATTCACTCTTCATTTTCCAACGCTTATGTTTTGCCGCCTGTTGTCAACTTCAGCATTTTAGCATAATTTTGATTAGTGCGCATTTTTTATTAGTCGTCAGTTGTGCAAGACTTAAAGCACGAGGACACTTTGCTATCACATCCGTTTTTAATTGCGGTAAGCTTTATTAATGCACGACTTGAATTTACACCAATGCTAATGTCCTTTCGTCCCTATCTCTCTAACTGACGCAATCATTGCCTCTGAAGTAATAGCTTGGCAATCGGTTGCCAGTCAATAATTGGATATTCGTAATTAACTTCAATGTCGAATTTTTATTTCTTTATTATACCCTGCACATACACTGTGTCAGGGTATATTGTGTTTGTTTGAACGAAATGTATGTAACGCTTAGAAGGAGGGGAGGGGGACCCCATAAAGTATATATATTCTTGATCAGGATGACAAGAGAAATCGATTAAGCTATGTCCGTCCGTCTGTCCGTATTCACAAATGGTTCTCGGAAACTATATAAGCTAGAGACTTGAAAGTTGGTGGGTAGACTTGTGATGCTCGGCAGCAGATCAAGTTTGAACGGTTTTGTGCCACGCCTACTCCTTCCCGCCCAACCAGCCACGCCCACTTTTTTAATTGGCTGTAGCTCAAACAGCTGACAAGATAGAAACGTAAAAATCAGTATGTAGACTCAGTATGTATGTATATCTCTACAAAACTGCATACCCAAAATTCCCCCCTCTTCTTTATTTCCCCTCCCCCCGTTGTTTTCTTAAAATTGCTATATCTCCTAACCTATAACTGGTACGAACCTGAAATTTTGTATACGAGCTAAGTAAACATACATCTTCAAAACTGCTTACCACAAACTACCCCTCTCTTTGATGGTTACCCCTCAAAGACCATCAAACTCAAATTTTTTGTAAATTACAAATTTTTTTAACGTTTTCCCTTATATCTTGAACACTAATTGCGATAGAAACATGAAAATGTATGTGTAAACATAGTATGTATAGCCTTATAAAACTGCATACCACAATTGTTCTCCCTTTTCTTCATTTACCCTCTTAAAATGGTTTTCTTAAAATTGCTATATCTCCAAAACTAGAAAAGGCACGAACCTGACATTTTGCATACAGGCTGAGTAAACATACCACTGTCAAACTGCATATCACAATATAAGCCTTTCCTTTATAATTGCCCATCAAAGATCATCAAACTACAAAATTTCAAAAAACTAACATTTATTGAGTTTTTTTGTAAGAAATATTTCATAAATAACAATATAGAAACATGAAAATTGTTTTAAAGATTCAGTAATCATAGCCCTAAAATAGCGTACCAAAATTTTTGTCTTTTTTTTGTTACAAGAGGAACGAAACAGAAACTTCCTATTCATGTTCAGCAAATATACCTATTTAATATAATATACCGCAAAGTATCCTCTTCCTTCAGTGTAATACCTCAAAGTCCACCTAACTTAAACACTTTGAAAAACTAACATATATTGAGGTTTCAATTTTTTACACCTATGTTACATATGGTTAGTCTAGTATAGTACTATATAGTATAGTACTTAAATTTCGCGTTCAAATTCAATACATGCTTGCGGTATTTGTTATTTAGCACAAAGTAAATAAGCAAAACTCTCCTATGTTACGTTGAGCCTCATGTAACATATGACGGTCGATCACTTAAGCTCCATGTCAAGTTTAACGTTTGGCGGCCGTATCGACTGGGTGGGTCAGATGTGACGTAGGAGTAGAAAATTAATCCATAATTCTCTTTTGTCACCTTTAGCTATATATGTATAAAATACGACAGTCGAACACTCAAAGTTGGTTATCAAGTTTGATATTCGACTGACGTGTTTGTGTGTGGCTTTGTGTGACTTATGAGTTTGAAAAATAAGCAATAAATAATATATGACCATAGAGTAATTATTACATAAAGAGGAAAATGAACTGCTTGCATTTTGCATGTCATACACAGTTATGGTCCGCACAACGCACACTGGTCCCAATGACAAAGATTTTGGCAGAAATTCGAAAAATGTAGATATCGACCTGAAACTCGGGACACTATATCGTTGTTGTATATGTAAGGCCTGAGCGAAATTTTTGACCGATCGGATCACGCCCTCTTTACCGCCCTATAAAAGCTTTAAAACAAAAAATTCTAAAATATGTATGTATGAATGATAATGCGGTACAAGGGGATATTCAACAAATCTTAGATATATATTACATTATTTTAAAAAATACTACCTGAACACCCTAACCACCCCCTCCACTGTACGCTGACCCACCAATTACATAAAGCTTCGCAAGAAAAGAAAGCTGAATTTCATTAAGAAATTCAGTTAAATATATATGATTTATTTTTTAATTACTCATTTTCTACATCTAAATAAAAAAAATAGGCATCGATACTTTCAAATGTTTCCAAGTTGTCTTCATCGTAGTCATCTGAATTGACATAATTACACAGGCAATAATTGCAACTAATTCTTATGTATTTTGGTGTGTTGATTCCGAAAATAAAAGACATGACAAGTCGTGTCAAAAAACACGAAATTAGTAAAATTTGTAAAATTTCCAGCAGTTTAAAGATGAACATCTTTTTTCTTGCATTATTGAGATAAAGAATTGTGTAACACCCAAAGGGGGACTCAATCAAGAAACCCCTTTAGTACATGACAAATTGGGTTCCTAAGAATTTTTAAATTTAAACAAGATCGGTCAAATAATTTCTGAGATATCTTGTATCCAAGTTTGACCATTAATTTTGTTCAATGCAAGAAATTAGAGGGTGACACGACTTCATGTCTTTTATTTTTGGAATCAGCACACCAAAATACATAAGAATTAGTTGCAATTATTAAAAAAGTTATTTTTGTTGGCCTGTGTTATTGTTATTATTTTTCGAAACTTCGACAGCTAATCGAGAACTGCCTTAATCGTGGGCGTCCTAAATTTTTAGAGGATTCTTCAAAAATGTCACAGGGCTGCAATTGTAATTGAAAGCGTGATGCAAGCCGACTTTCAAGATGCGTTTAAAACCTTGAGCCCATCCAATTGCATTTGCTTAAACGAACATTAACAAATGCAACAAAGTTCTTAATTTTCTTTTTTATTGAGTCCTCCATGTCTTGCCTTAATTGTCTACAACTATGCTGCCGCACAAAATTGTAAATGGTTTCAGTTTGCCGACCATTTGCCAGCCAAAACTCTAGCATTTCAGCATAACCTAAATTTATATTGTCTGGGAATAGGCGATTTTTAGGAAAAGGGGCAAAAACGGGCAAAAAAGATTAGTATCATTGCATCATAAATATACTAAAGATTAGTATTGGGCTAACAGTTACATCAATCCTTGTCAATCCAATAAACTTTTACTCCTCGAAACACGAAAAATGTTAGGTTAAAATTGCTAAAAACATAACTTCACAAAGACACATATAAACAAACTAACAACACATAAAACACGTATTGCATTAAAACCGTTATATTCTACATACCTCCACAATTATTTTCCATTTTATTTTATCAAAATTCACAAAGAAGTTTTTACGAAATTGTTGTTTGAAAAATGCTTTTATTTAGCAAGCAAATAATGTCAAAGCATACGGTAAACGAACCGTTGACTTCCAGGGATTGCTAAATTCGCAGGGATTCAATTTCAGCTGAAGCACTATGATTTTCAATTAGTCAATATATTATTCTATTGTAATAAAATAATGTTTTTCCATTTCTTAAAAAAAAAGGCATTTTTGCCAAAATTTTGGACATTGGGACTAGTGTGCAACGGTTTGATTTCGATTGTTTTTTTAGCGTATAAGTAGCGTAGCATATGTTATTAGGAATTGTATGTGTACATAAGAGTTGGATACAAATGCCGTGGGTTTTAGGTTTTTCAATGGAAATTAGTAGTATTAAAGAGGGCTACTTAGTCGCTGAAAAAGGATCGATCTCAAACCGTTGTGCGGACCGTAACTGTGTATGACATGAAAAATGCGAATAGTTCATTTTCCACTGTATGTAATAATTACTCTATGGTCGTACTATATGTTATGGCTAATGTGGCTAAATGTGATGCATGAGTGAAAAATGAACATTAATATATAACATAAGCTCTTATGTTACTTTAAGTTACAATAAACATTCAATTTTTCAACACTCAAAGTTGATTGAGTTTGATGTTTGACACTTAAAAATGCTATTCGAGTTGAACAATTGATCAAGTCCGTTTTTTTCATGTTTATTTACTCAATTGTAATCGATTTTAAAAATTCTTTACAGAAAATTTTATTTAATAACAAATAAAATATATTTTGCCTCGTTTTTTTGACAAACAAACCATTCACAAAAATAGAGTAATGGGCTGCAAATAGTTAAGTCATTATTGAGTTTTGAGATAATTTCGTGAAGATATAGAAGCTACACCATGGAATTTACTAAATTCTTTACCAGACCAAAGTTTATTTTTTTGCATACATTACTTAGGGATCACGCCCTCTTTACCGCCCTATAAAAGCTTTAAAACAAAAAATTCTAAAATATGTATGTATGAATGATAATGCGGTACAAGGGGATATTCAACAAATCTTAGATATATATTACATTATTTTAAAAAATACTACCTGAACACCCTAACCACCCCCTCCACTGTACGCTGACCCACCAATTACATAAAGCTTCGCAAGAAAAGAAAGCTGAATTTCATTAAGAAATTCAGTTAAATATATATGATTTATTTTTTAATTACTCATTTTCTACATCTAAATAAAAAAAATAGGCATCGATACTTTCAAATGTTTCCAAGTTGTCTTCATCGTAGTCATCTGAATTGACATAATTACACAGGCAATAATTGCAACTAATTCTTATGTATTTTGGTGTGTTGATTCCGAAAATAAAAGACATGACAAGTCGTGTCAAAAAACACGAAATTAGTAAAATTTGTAAAATTTCCAGCAGTTTAAAGATGAACATCTTTTTTCTTGCATTATTGAGATAAAGAATTGTGTAACACCCAAAGGGGGACTCAATCAAGAAACCCCTTTAGTACATGACAAATTGGGTTCCTAAGAATTTTTAAATTTAAACAAGATCGGTCAAATAATTTCTGAGATATCTTGTATCCAAGTTTGACCATTAATTTTGTTCAATGCAAGAAATTAGAGGGTGACACGACTTCATGTCTTTTATTTTTGGAATCAGCACACCAAAATACATAAGAATTAGTTGCAATTATTAAAAAAGTTATTTTTGTTGGCCTGTGTTATTGTTATTATTTTTCGAAACTTCGACAGCTAATCGAGAACTGCCTTAATCGTGGGCGTCCTAAATTTTTAGAGGATTCTTCAAAAATGTCACAGGGCTGCAATTGTAATTGAAAGCGTGATGCAAGCCGACTTTCAAGATGCGTTTAAAACCTTGAGCCCATCCAATTGCATTTGCTTAAACGAACATTAACAAATGCAACAAAGTTCTTAATTTTCTTTTTTATTGAGTCCTCCATGTCTTGCCTTAATTGTCTACAACTATGCTGCCGCACAAAATTGTAAATGGTTTCAGTTTGCCGACCATTTGCCAGCCAAAACTCTAGCATTTCAGCATAACCTAAATTTATATTGTCTGGGAATAGGCGATTTTTAGGAAAAGGGGCAAAAACGGGCAAAAAAGATTAGTATCATTGCATCATAAATATACTAAAGATTAGTATTGGGCTAACAGTTACATCAATCCTTGTCAATCCAATAAACTTTTACTCCTCGAAACACGAAAAATGTTAGGTTAAAATTGCTAAAAACATAACTTCACAAAGACACATATAAACAAACTAACAACACATAAAACACGTATTGCATTAAAACCGTTATATTCTACATACCTCCACAATTATTTTCCATTTTATTTTATCAAAATTCACAAAGAAGTTTTTACGAAATTGTTGTTTGAAAAATGCTTTTATTTAGCAAGCAAATAATGTCAAAGCATACGGTAAACGAACCGTTGACTTCCAGGGATTGCTAAATTCGCAGGGATTCAATTTCAGCTGAAGCACTATGATTTTCAATTAGTCAATATATTATTCTATTGTAATAAAATAATGTTTTTCCATTTCTTAAAAAAAAAGGCATTTTTGCCAAAATTTTGGACATTGGGACTAGTGTGCAACGGTTTGATTTCGATTGTTTTTTTAGCGTATAAGTAGCGTAGCATATGTTATTAGGAATTGTATGTGTACATAAGAGTTGGATACAAATGCCGTGGGTTTTAGGTTTTTCAATGGAAATTAGTAGTATTAAAGAGGGCTACTTAGTCGCTGAAAAAGGATCGATCTCAAACCGTTGTGCGGACCGTAACTGTGTATGACATGAAAAATGCGAATAGTTCATTTTCCACTGTATGTAATAATTACTCTATGGTCGTACTATATGTTATGGCTAATGTGGCTAAATGTGATGCATGAGTGAAAAATGAACATTAATATATAACATAAGCTCTTATGTTACTTTAAGTTACAATAAACATTCAATTTTTCAACACTCAAAGTTGATTGAGTTTGATGTTTGACACTTAAAAATGCTATTCGAGTTGAACAATTGATCAAGTCCGTTTTTTTCATGTTTATTTACTCAATTGTAATCGATTTTAAAAATTCTTTACAGAAAATTTTATTTAATAACAAATAAAATATATTTTGCCTCGTTTTTTTGACAAACAAACCATTCACAAAAATAGAGTAATGGGCTGCAAATAGTTAAGTCATTATTGAGTTTTGAGATAATTTCGTGAAGATATAGAAGCTACACCATGGAATTTACTAAATTCTTTACCAGACCAAAGTTTATTTTTTTGCATACATTACTTAGATTTCTATATTTTAGACCAACCATTTAACCGCCTGGATCTGATACATTTGATTGAGACATTTCATTATTATAATTATTATTTAATTAATTATTATTACTAAGTACATATATTCTTATTTTTTGATTATTTGGTTATTTTTACATTAATATCCTAAAATATAACTTTGAAAGTTGTCTTTCAAAAACATTTATAAAATGCCAAGACTTAGGAGACTAACTTTTTAACCGCCTGGATCTGATACATTTGATTGAGACATTTTATTATTATAATTATTATTTAATTAATTATTATTACTAAGTACATATATTCTTATTTTTTGATTATTTGGTTATTTTTACATTAATATCCTAAAATATAACTTTGAAAGTTGTCTTTCAAAAATATTTATAAAATGCCAAGACCAGAATATACAAAGACGTAGAGACAGAGACGCACTACGCAACGACAATGAACAAATACGCGAGCGACATACGCAACAACAACAAAACCGTCGCGAAAATTCTGAAACCCGGGAAACCGAACAGTCACGCAATTCGCGGCAACGTTCAACACGAAGACAAGGTCGCAACTATGGTGCTCGCGAACAACAAATCAACAACGTCGCGCATTCGTCTCAACGCGCAGACCTCGATGCTCGACAATTAGAACAGACACGGAATACGGTCCGGCGTTCAAGCCGTAGACGCGATCCTGTGTACCGTGCACAGGAGCAAGAAAACAATATCGTCGAACACACAACGCGCCGTGCAAACCCCGAAGTTCGGCAAATAGAACAGACACGGAATACAGTCCGGCGTTCAAATCGTAGACGCGATCCTGTGTACCGTGCACAAGAGCAAGAAAACAACAGCGTCGAACACACAACGCGCCGTGCAAACCCCGAAGTTCGGCAGTTAGAACAGACCCGGCATACTGTCCGACGTTCAAATCGTAGACGCGATCCTGTGTACTGTGCACAGGAGCAAGAAAACCACACCGTCGAACACATAACGCGCCGTGCAAACCCCGAAGTTCGGCAGTTAGAACAGACCCGGGATACTGTCCGACGTTCAAATCGTAGACGCGATCCTGTGTACCGCACAGGAACAAGAAAATAACACAGTCGAAAATGCGTCGCGACGTACAGTCCCACTTTACCGCCAAATCGAACAGGCTCGCGATTCAATTCGACGCTCTATCCGGTGACTAAACGCACGTTACAACGAACAGGAGCAGCGTCAAAATACTTTAGAGCATTCTGTAAGACGTGCAAATGAAGAAAATCAGGCAGTTATTCGTATTAGAAATAGAGTCCAAAGAAGCGAAGCCAGAGCGTTGGCAAGGCAAACCCAAAATGATGCTGTTATACAATTAGGTCGAAGAGTTTCCCTTCATCGGTCTGTTCCTAGCAATCGGTCTAGAGAAAATCAGCGTAACGCAGAAAGAAGCCGGCAAAGTAGGCACGTTGATCTAGACCGACAGCAAAGAGTACTGGGGGCACCAAACTCACCGCTTCAAAGAAAATTTTAAGTTTATTTTAAAAATGTTAAACATGGACCTACAATTATTTGCGTTTGTTGCGGTGGGTTATGGTTCCCTCATCAGACCGAAAAAATTGATGTTTCATGGATTGAAAGCAGCAACCCATACAGTAGCGATATTTTGTATTTATTACAAAAATTTCCTTCAACGGAAAACACAAGTAATTTTTGCAAAACTTGTGCGCGCACTGTAAAGCAACGGAAGAAGCCAAATATTTGCATAAAAAATGGCTTGGAATTTCCAGAACTTCCTGATTGCTTAAAGGACCTAACACCTCTTGAAGAGAGATTGGTGTGTCCACGCCTTCCGTTCATGAGGATTGATCCTTTAGGGTTTGAGCGGCAAAGTGCCATTCGAGGAGCTGTTGTAAATGTTCCAATTTCGGTAACCAATACAGTTACAACTCTCCCTCGAACTTTCGATCAATCTGAAGTTATCCAACTGCATCTCAGGCGGCGTATGCAGTACAGTCATGATTTCATGACAGAAACCATACGGCCTGCCAAAGTTCTTGAAGCAGTAAGATATTTATGCAATACCGAATTGTATATAAAGCATCAAATATCTTTAGATGAACAATGGATATCTTCGTTTGTTGCGGAAAATGTCCCTTTTGTCGTTTCGCCATCTGATGTTGACATTGTTGAGTCTATTTCGAACACTCGCGTTAGAAATGATGCCGAAAACTCCAATGTAAATCAACAAGAAGATCATATTGAGAACGGTCTTAATCCAGGAGGCCAAGAAACACTAATGGATAATAATTCAATTGAAAACGCTCAGTTACAACGAATTATTATGGCTCCTGGTGAAGGTCAGCGTCCTTTAGATATGGTTACAGATGAAGACTCTGAGGAATGGTCGTTTGCGTCCATATATGGAGGTCATAAGCGTCAATGTTGTGAAACATTCACCAAAATTGTTAGGTCTGAGCTTCGCAATTTTGATAGAAGAGGTGTTCGATTAGATAAACTTTTTTATAATTATAAGAAGATTGAAAAGATAAATATCGCAAAAAATACTTCAATTTGTTTGCGAAAGAATAGGGCCCCTGCAGCCATTACCGTGAACAACGTCTTAAATGATGCCTTTGTAAACCGTTTAATTCTTCACGATGATGGCTACAGGGTATTAAAAGGTGTTCGCTCATCTCCAGCTCATTGGGAAGCCGAGAAAAAAAAAGTGTTGGCCATGATTAGGCAGTTCGATCTTCCCACTTTTTTTTATCACATTATCAGCAGCTGAAACAAAGTGGACCGAACTCTTAGTTATCTTGAAGCAAAATGTAGACCGCATTACAATTTCTGAAGAACAGGCGGCTACAATGCGTTTCGATGAGAAGGCCAGACCAGACCAGAAGGCCCGAACCGATGCTGTTACTTGCGCTAGATATTTTGACTTTTTGATTTCGTCAACTGTTTTCTCTAATGAAAACCGATGAATGTATTTTCGGTAAATACCCCGTCACAAAATATTATTGGCGCATCGAGTTTCAGCATAGAGGTTCACCTCACGTCCATGGTATGTATTGGCTGAAAGATGCCCCAAAAATTGATCTCAACGATTATAGCACATTTCAGGCTGTCATAACCTTCATTGACACTTTCATTTCTACTGAAAGTAATGAGCCTAGTGTGCAAGAATTCATTTCTTATCAAAAACATAGCCATGGACATTCCTGTCGTCGACTAGGTAGAGGTTGCCGCTTCGGTATGCCGTATCCCCCAATGCCACAAACTGAAATTCTAACGCCACTTCCTGATGAATTTGAACACCATGACCAACATTGTCAAAATTATCTAAAAATTCAAGATCTATTGTCATCAGACCTGAATTTTTCTAATTTTGATCAATTTTTGGCACACGATACTCTGAATATGAATTATGAAGAGTATAAGTTGGCTTTAAGATCAAGCCTTAAAAAACCACATATATTTTTGCGTAGAAGTTTTGATAGTAGAATGCTCAACGCATATAACAAAAACATCCTCGCATTGCATAGGGCCAACATGGACATCCAGTTCATTTTAGACGCCTATGCATGTTGTAGCTACATTGTAAATTACATAAACAAATCAAATCGAGGTGTTTCTAAATTGTTACGCGAAGCTGTTGAAGAAATTCATCGCTGCAATTTTACTATTAAACAAAAACTTCAGCATATTGGTCATAAATTCATTTCAAGAAGTGAAATATCTGCTCAAGAAGCTGCATACTGCTATGTGGGTCTGCACATGTCAGAAAGTAGTAATGCTGAAATATATATCAACACTTCCCATCCAGAGCAGCGCGTTAGATTGCTGAAGTCTAAAGGCGAACTGCAAAACATGCCGCAAGATTCAACCAATATTTTTCAGACAGGTTTGCTTAAACATTATGTTCATCGTCCCAATAACTTGAGCGACTTATGTTTAGCTGATTTTGCAGCGAACTACCGATATTCTAAGACGCATAGGGCAGTAAATGTTGCTGAGGCTACGGAAGAAGTTGAGATTGAACCCGAGGTTCTTGGAACGGTAGCTTTTCCTCTTTTAGATAATAGTGGATTTGTAAGAAAACGTACAAAGCCCTGTGTGATTAGGTATAGGCGGTTTAACGTTGACAAGGATCGTAAGGATTTTTTTAGGGAACTAGTGATGTTGTAAGTCGCTTGGAGAAATGAGACAGTAGACATTCTTGATAAAGATTGTGAGGCTATTTGTCGTGAAAATCAGCGAACGATTGATGCAGCAGGGAGGAGGTTTAATATTTTAGATGATAGAGAGTTAGAACAAGTCTTGGAGCGATTGCAAGAAATCGAAAATACAACAACGAAGAAGTGAATCGCTCGGATCAGGATTTAGATGAACAATTTCGGGTATTAGCAATACCTGAAGTGCCACCAGGCTTAAACGTCCTAAATCTAAATGATCCAGAGACAAACCAAGACCAATCAGACAATTATGTTCGTCACATTAATCTTCTTCCCATCATCGCAAAAGAAAATTTGCTGACAATTGTTAGGTCTCTCAATTTTAAACAAAGAGTTTACTTAACACATCGTTCAATAAGTCCCGGGACTAGCGTAGAAATAGCGCTTATAATGACATGTGTATACCAAAGTTCAGAAGTACCAACCTTTAGATGAAATGTGTCAAATTTGGTGTAATTTGAAACACAACCAAGAAAGTTGTAGTCGCTAAAGTGCCGCTACCTTTGCAGTCGTTAAAAAAATGGACCAAAACGAGTTTCGTGTGTTGATAAAACATTGCTTGAAACACGTAATCCGGAATCTACTCCGTCGAAAACAACCATTTGTCGGTTGTATTCTGACTTCAAACGCGGTCGTGCTGATACAAATGATGCGGAACGTTCGGGTCGGCCAAATGAGGCAGTAACTCCCGAAAACACCAAAAAAAATATAGAAAATCGTGATGGGTGACCGCAAAGTGAAAGTGCGCGAGATAGCTAAGATACTGAATATATCAACTGGTAGTGCAATTACTATTTTGCAGCAAAAATTGGTTATGAAAAAGTTTTTTTCCAAATGGGTGCCGCGTTTGCTCACAATGGAACAAACTCACCGTGCCACAAATCAATGAAAACGATGACCAAATTCAACAAATTGGGCTTCCAACTTTTGCCCCATCCACCGTACTCGCCGGATGTGGCCCCCAGCGACTACTGGCTCTTTGCTGATCTCAAAAAGATGCTCCAGGGAAAAAGATTTGGCTCGAATGAGGAGGTAATCGCTGAAACTGAGGCCTTTTTTGGGTCGTTCTACAAACATGGCATTGAAAACTTAGAGAAGCGTTGGAATGATGGTATTACACTTGAAGGAGATTATGTTGATGAATAATAAAGAATTCTGCGCATAAAATGTTGTTTTCATAGTTAGTCCCGGGACTTATTGAACGATGTGTTAACTCATTTGCTGCATAATATAAAATGCAAATTTGTATTCCATGAGTTCGTAAGTGGTGGAGCTGGAGTATGAAAAAGTAGGTTGATATCCGCCATTTTCCAGTCTCTTACTTTCAGATACAATAGTGTACCTGGAAGTAATCCGAACTCTGTACGAGTTCTGTTATGTACTCCAACTGGAAAAGGTGCTTTTGCCATAAGCGGATCTACTTTACATTCAATGTTTTCACTTCCAGTGAACCAATCGAGCACTGAACTAAGGCCATTAAGTCACGATGTGTAATACCTTACACACAAACTTGCTAGATCTGAAGATGCTGATCATTGACGAGGTTTCAATGGTCGGTGCCAAAATGTTTTCAAATTTGGATGCTCGTGTTAGATAAATTTTTAAAAGTACCTCACCATTCGGCGGTGTTTCTGTTATAGTTTTCGGGGACCTCAGACAACTTTCACCTGTTGCGGATAAATGGGTCTTTCAGCCTAATTCAAATGATCCTTACCATACATTGTTTGGTTCATCTCTGTGGGATCTTTTCAAATACTTCGAACTTACAGAGATAATGCGCCAACGTGAAGACCAATCATTTGCTATTGCTCTTAACAACAAGGCATCTAGTGCAATGACATCTTCTGATATTGAACTTTTACGTTCCCGAATTGTGTCAGCACCAAATATTCCGAGTGATGCCATTCATTTATTCTTGACAAATAATGAAGCAGACTGCTATAATTCTTTCAAACTAAATTCAGTTTCTCTTCAGCAGTTTGTTTCAAACTCAGAAGATGTCATTAAGGCCACAGGTCTTTCAAATGAAAGTAAAGAGCGAATTTTTGTAGCAGTTCAGAGTTTCAAGACCTCAGAGACCCAAGGTCTCATCAGTAGTCTTCTTTTAAAAACCACCATCAAGTATATGATGACTGTCAACGTCGATACAGGTGATGGTTTGGTCAATGGTGCAACAGGAGTTTTGAAGCAAATTGACTTCAACAATTCGAACTGTCCAACAAAATTGTGGATTGAATTTCCCGAAGAGTCAGTAGGCCAAAATGCGAGAAATCAAAACTCGCATGCCACTGAACTTAGTTGGACACCGGTTCAAAAAAAAATTCGAACATTTCAATACAAACGAAACGAACAAGTTTGTATAGACCGGAAACAGTTTCCTGTAGTACCTGCGGAAGGTATTACAATTCATAAGAGTCAAGGCGCTACATATTCACTTGTTGCTGTTCACACAAGCAAGCGTATGTCACGAGCTGCTCTTTATGTTGCTTGCAGTAGAGGTAAAAATGCAGCAGGACTCTTTTTGGTTGCCCAATTCAACCCACCTAAATCTCTATCGGAAACTGAGTTTGTTAATGTAGAAATACAAAAGCTAAGAAATGAGAAACTGTTAAACACCCATTTCGATCATTCGATTAGTCCGTTAGGCTTACAAATATGTTTCCACAACACTCAAAGTTTGTTTTCGCACATTGATGACATTCGTTCTGACAAACTTATGTTAATGTCATCTATACTTTGTGTTGTGGAAACATCAACATATCCGCAAGAAAACTATGAGGTTCCCGGATTCGAGATTGCAATTAGGCTTGATTGCAATGACCGCTATGTACCGAATCGCCCCAAAAGAGGTATAATCGTTTTTGTTCGGGAAGAAATTCTTCAACACATAAGTTGTTGCGACAGTCATAGAAAATATGCAGAAAACAATTTAGGTGTTTTCGAATTTGCAGTATTCCGGTATAAGTCAATAGGAGTTTTAATCATTTATAAAAGCCCAAGATATCCACAACGTCAATTTATTTCCGACTTAGACGACGTTTTCGAGCAGTTTCCATTTCTATGTTCAAATTCTGTGGTTATAGGAGATTTCAATTTGTGTTTGCGTATTCGCTCTGACTCTGACCGTGTTTTTAGCCACCTATCTACTAGAGGATTCAGATCTCTTTTTAATTTTGACGCTGAGACAACTATTGCTGGAACGCAATTTGACTGGGCTCTGACTAACTTAGACTCAAACGTAGTCTCTCGAACATACGAAACACTTCACAGCTTTCATGACGCCATTTTATTAAGTTTACCTTGCATTTAATCAAAACTTTGTAGTATTTAAGAATTTTTTATTTAAAACTGTTAAGATCATTTTAAATTTTGTAAATAAAACACATAATTTCTAGATATAACGACAACACCTCTTCATATTTGTATAAATAGAGATAATGGATATATTTTTGAAAACTTATGATTTGGAGAATATTTTGTTTACTACTAACTTTTGTGCAGGGTATTATATTGTCGAGTATACTCGACTATAGCGTCCTTACTGGTTTTTATTTTGTATACCCTGTACACATACTGTGCATCAAGGTATATTGTGTTTGTTTGTGCGAAATGTATGTAACGCACAGAAGGAGGGCAGGGGGACCCTATAAAGTATATATATTCTTGATCAGGACGACAAGGGAAACTGATTAGGCCGTCCGTCCGTATTCACCAGTGGTGCTATAATATATAATGGAAACTATAAGAGCTAGAGACTTGAAATTTGGAGGGTAGACTCGTGATGCTCGGCAGCAGATCAAGTTTGAATGGTTTTGTGCCACGCCCATCCAGCACCACCCCCTTTTTAAAACGCTATAACTCGAACATCCAAAGAGATAGAAACATGAAAGTCAGTATGTAGACATAGTATGAATAGCCCTAAAAAACTGCATACCCCACCCCCTTCATTTCCCATCCCCCAGTTGTTTTCTAAAAAACTCAATATCTCCAAAACTAATAAAGGTAAGTATGAACCTGAAATATACAAGCTCAGTAAATATGTATCTTTTAAACTGCATACAACAAACTTCCCCTCTCTTTGACAGTTACCCCTGAATGACCAACAAACTCAAATTTTTCGTAAATTCCACTTTTTTTGATCGGGCGATGTCGTATCAACATTTTTTGTAGATTTAGGTTGTGGCACCGCTTACAGTGTGTGCAGGGTTTTATATACTCGACTATAGCGTCCATGTGTGCAGGGTATTATATAGTCGAGTACACTCGACTATACCGCCCTTACTGGTTTCGCCCTTACTTTGTTCTTTTATGTGCCTTTGTGTGTGTGTGTGCATTTTTCTGCCATTTTTCTTACGTCGTTGACGGTTTCTTTTTTTTTTTGCACTTAACTTAATTCCTCCTCCTGTGGTCTGTAATTATTCTTGTAATTCACCTCGTGCATTGCATTTGATGTGTTTTGCGGTCAACGATTTTCTGCTATCCGCTTTATATGCGTTTATAGGCTGTGTGCTCCATTGAGTTAATTACGTATGTATATGCGTTGATATTGACTCAAGTTTTGCTCGTTTGCTTGTCATTTCCTGCTAGGACAATACTGCAAAAACCAATTTCAAAGTACAGCCTATCTCACATACTACAGCCAAGTTAATTATGTACATATGCATATGACAGTGCCACATTGCATAGTCGGAAATGAATATATTTTATATCTTATATCTTCTTGTCACTGAACTCCTCCTAAACGGCTGGACCGATTTTGATGAAATTTTTTCTGAATGTTCAAGGGGATTCGAGAATGGTTTAGATTCACAATTTGGTCCACTGGAAAAAGTTTTTTTTAATTAATTTTTCATTTGTAAGTAGTTGTTAATTTCGCAAGCACAAAACGTACAAAAACGTAACATGCTTTAAAAAAAGTACACAAAAAAAAAGCGGTGATATTAAAGTTAAGTTTAGTGAAATAAAGAGCAGAAAAATGCCACGTATTCGTTGAAGAGCAAAAAATATTGGTCGACGTACTCAGAATGCGCAATTGGTCCATGATCGTCGATTAAATAGAACAGTTCAAGAACACTCGGCCGATAATGCAAATTCGAGAGATCAAATGGAAAGTACACGTGCAAATGAAAATTCTCAGCAACGCACTCAACGTCTTCGTGCCAATACAATAAGACAACGAGAGGCACGTCAACGAGCGACGAATGCAAATAGAGAACGTAACCAACGGCGAATGCAAGATGTTCGAACATTGACAAGAGCATCACTCAATCGTCTCGCATTTGAATATGATCCTGAAATAAACTATTCGTCCCATGCATTAATCACGATTGGTAGTATGGACAAAGAGTGTCAACAATGTCATGCTTTCAAGTACAAAGGTGAAAAAGCTGGTTTATGTTGCGCATCTGGAAAAATTTCACTGCCACCGCTAAATCAACCGCCGGAACCTTTAAAAACACTTTTATCTGGCACCACATCTCAATCACCATTGTTTTTGCGAAAAATTCGTAAATTCTATTCATGCTTCCAAATGACATCATTTGGAGCAACAAAAATTGTTCATAATGAAGATGGTCGTAATTTCGAATCTACATTCAAGATTCAAGGTCAAGTGTACCACCAAATTGGTTCATTGTTATACCCTGCACATACAGTGTGTCAGGGTATATTAAGTTTGTTTGAACGAAATGTATGTAACGCACAGAAGGAAGGGAGGGGGACCCCATAAAGTACATATATTCTTGATCAGGACGACAAGAGAAATTGATTGAGCCATGTCCGTCCGTCTGTCCGTCCGTCCGTCTGTATTCACCAATGGATCTCGGAAACTGTAAGAGCTAGAGACTTGAAATTTGGAGGGTAGACTCGTGATGCTTGGCAGCAGATCAAGTTTATTTTTTTTTTGTGCCACGCCCACTCCTTCCCGCCCATCCAGCCCTACCCACTTTTTTAAATCGTTATAACTCAAACATCCAAAGAGATAGAAACATGAAAGTCGGTATGTAGACTCAGTATGAGTGGCTCTACAAAACTGCATACCACAAAATCCCCTTCTCATTTTCATTTCCCCTCCCCTAGTAATTTTCTCTAAATTGCTATATCTCCAAAATTAACAAAGGTATGAACCTGAAATTTTGTATACAAGCTCAGTGATAATACATCTTAAAAACTGCATACCACAAATTTCCCCTCTCTTTGATGGCTACCCCTCAGAGACCTACAAACTTAAATTTTTCGTAAAATCCACATTTTTTGACCGATTTACTTGATATTTTGAACACTATTTGAAAAGGCGACGTCAGATCAATATGTTTTTGTAGATTGAGGGTGTGGCACCGCCTACCATGTGTGCAGGGTATTATATTGTCGAGTATACTCGACTATACCGCCCTTACTGGTTTTTATTTACGATGCTGCTATTGCCACACTCCACAGATTATATGCCTGCCAGTAATCAAACGTTTCATTTCGAATTTTTGATATACTCACACGCTACCGAGGGCGAAGCAAAGCGCGCCGGGTCAACTAGTATTTTATATTCATCTTATTAGCATATATACAAATTTTCATTGTTTTTGCTCATTGGGTACCGGAGGTATACAAATTATATATTTGGGCTAAAAGTGGGCGTAACCATGCCCATTTTTGTCAAAATAGTTTTAATGCCTCCCCAAAAACATAAGTGTGAAGTTCCAAGTCAATGGATTAAGAAACAAAAATCTTTTCCATACAACGACGAGAATTTTGCTTATCTTCCTCTTTTTCATTTTGTATGGCAGGTACCATCAAGAATAAATATACATTATATAGTCGCAAGTAAATATTTCTATGTGTTACAAACTTCAGCACAAACTTATCTATCTGAATCTATTTATACTCTTCACGTTATGGAATAGTATTACAAGTTTGTGCTAAAGTTTGTAACAGATCGAAATATTCTTTTCCGACTATATAAAGTATATATTTTCTTGATCAGGACGACAAGACAATCTCCTCCCACAGTTTTGAAGATATCGAGCTGTAATTTTGCACAGAGACTTCTTATTCATATCAACTCATTTGTCGGATCCAGCCATATCGGACCACTGGAACTGGTAGCCCACATACGAAAAAAAGAAGAAAAATGAAAAAAAATTTAATCGTTGTATGGAAAACTTTTTTGTTTTTTAACCAATTGATTTGAAACTTTACTGTTATGATCTTAGGGAGGCATAAAAACTATTTTGACCAAAAATGGGCATGGCTACGCCCACTTATAGCGAAACTTGAACCGTTGTATGGAAAACTTTTTTGTTTTGTACGATAGAGTGCTGAAATTTTAAACATAGTAGTTTTACATAGTCCGACTACATGCCTGAAAGTTTCATTGAGATTGGACATCTGGAACTGGTAGCTCCCATACAAAATGAAGAAGAGGAAGAGAAGCAATATTCACGTCGTTGTATGGAAAACTTTTTTGTTTTTAACCAAGTTGTCAAGTGTTCGGTGTCATGATCATTATGTTCGAGTTATAGCGTTTTAAAAAAGTGGGCGGTGCTGGTTGGGCGGGAAGGAGCGGGCGTGGCACAAAACCGTTCAAACTTGATCTGCTGCCGAGCATCACGAGTCCTCCAAATTTCAAGTCTTTAGCTATTATAGTTTCTGAGAACCATTGGTGAATACGGACGGACGGACATGGCTAAATTAATTTCTCTTGTCGTCCTGATCAAGAAGATATAGCCTCGACCAAGCATCGAACCCCGGACCTCTTGATTGCCGGCCTTGTACATTACCACTGGACCATTGACTTGATAATTTTCTAGGACAATATCGCAGTTTTGAATGTCACAATATAACAAAAGAGTTGAATACCAAAAAGAAATTATAAAAAAACTAAAAAAGATTTTTCTGCTTCGACCGGGAGTCGAACCTGCAACATCTCGATTAGCAGCTTAGTCAACTACCACTGATCCTTGTTTCATGACAATATATACGTTTTGGAAGTCGAAGAAGAAGTTTTACTTCAAAAAAGTTTTGCCTTGACCGGGATTTGAACCCCTGACTTTCGGATTGCCGGTCATGTATTCTTCAACTGGACTATAGCCGCGTTTGAATTTTTTTGACAATATTGAAGTTTTGATTGTCATAACATAAATATAGCGTTAAATATTTAACGTTTAACATTTTGGAAGTCGAATAAGAAGTTTTACTTAAAAAATGACCTTTTGTTGTGCTCGATGGGCGGGAAGGAATGGGCGTGGCAAAAATTCCTTCAAACTTGATCTAGTGTTCGACCACACGAGTCTATCTTCCAAATTTCAAGTTTCACACAGCGTTAAAAATTTCAGCATTGTATCTATTATAGTTTAGGAGATACAGCAATTTTAAGAAAACAACTTTTTGAGGGGAAATGAAGGGGAGGGGGAAAAAATTCGGTATGTAGTTTTGTAGAGCTTTACATACTGAGTCTACATACTCATTTTCACGTTTCTATCTCATCAGGTTTTCGAGCTACAGCCTTTTGAAAAAATGGGTGGTGCTTGATGGGCGGGAAGGAGTGGGCATGGCAAAAATTCCTTCAAACTTGATCTAGCGTTTGACCTCACGAGTCTATCCTCCAAATTTCAAGTCTCTAGCTCTTATAGTTTTCGAGAACCATTGGTGAGGACGGACGGAGGGACGGACGGACGGACAGACAGGGCTATATCAATTCATCTTGTCATCCTGATCAAGAATATATATACTTTATAGGGTCCCCCTCCCCTCCTTCTATGCGTTACATACAAACCGTCTCAAACAAACTTAATATACCCTGATACACAGTGTGTGTACAGGGTATAAAAAGAAAATCACAATGCCTAGCGGTTTGCCTAAATGCCCAATAAAGGGTGACAAGGAAGCATTGGTGGCATGTTGGATCTGCCAGTCCTCTGCTCATGTAAAATGTGCCGAAGTAAATGGCCGCATTGCTGACATTTTGGAAAATCAAGTGGCTCAATCTTATCTTTAAGTCGTTTGACAAGTCTCTCTCCAGCTTTAAGTCAGTTGAACCTTCCCCTAAGCGAAAAAAGCCTCATCCGCCGCTCAAGATTTCTATTCCGACAACCTTAAGTCTTCCGGATGAGACCACAAATTTCTTTTCGCCTCTTCCGTCACCTAATGTTCCGATTGTTGTCACAGCGTCAGAAGGTTCATATGCTTCCGTTGCCAATAACAACAATGCGGTTCCTTTCGAAATTATTCATACCGCTTCTGGAAGTAATCTCCCTCGTGGTGATCAAGAGCCAAAAAAAACTTGCTGTTGTACCACATGCGCCCCATAAGAAATTCATTTTTCTTTCACGCTTAGCTGCGGACACTTCTGAAAGTGATATAAATCATTTTATCACTTCCAAGATGAAATCTGTCACAAATTTAACAATCTCCAAATTTAAATTTAACACAACGCGATCAATTTCATCGTTCAAAATTTCAGTGCCAGAATCCTTCTTCAACGTTTTAGTTGACTCAAATTTCTGGCCTGATGGTTGCGTTGTGCACGACCATTAAAGACCGTACTAATTCGGTAAACACAGTCAAGCCTTCGGGGTCAAAAAATTAATTAATTCTTCTAGTTCCCCTTCAGTTTTGACGGTAAATCATTATCTTCTGATATCATTGTCTTTGTCGAAACTTGGCTTCGGCCTGATGTTTTAAATTCGAAACTACTTTCTGACAGCTTTATTAATTTTCGTAAAGATTGTCTTGGCAAAATTGGTGGTGGAGTCTTAATCTCTGTCGCTGTTCAACACACATCGGAACAAATTAGTTTGAAAGGTACTGACGATATTAAGCTGATATGCGTTAAAATAACTCTTGCAAAGACTCGCGTTTTCATTACGTGCTCCTACATTCCACCACAATCAGAAGCATCAGTATATTCAGCCCATATAAACGCTGTTCAATCTATTCGAGACTTGGTTAAGGACTCAGATATGATGCTGGTCTGTGGAGACTTCAACCTCCCTCATATTTCTTGGATTGCATCTGACAATTCAAATATAGTAACTCCCTTGTCTAGTAACGAATTTATTGATTCTTTACTTGAATCATCGTTTAACCAAATAAACAGCATACAAAATTCTAAGAATCATATTCTAGATCTTGTTTTTATAAATAACATTGAGGGTGCATCACTTTGCAGATCCCCTCCAATTTCACAACCTGAAGACTCTTACCACCCAACGTTGGAGCTTACAATTACACCAAACTTACTAACACATCCTCGTTTAAATCCTACTGGTTCCAAACCTAATCGTGTATTTTGCTTCAGAAAAACCGATTTTGAACGTCTTGGTCATTTGCTTTCTAACACTGATTGATCATACATTCATAACACGTCCAACATTGAAAGGGCTGTAGAGTTTTTTAACGCGACTATGTATAAACTGCTTAAATTGTGCGTACCAAGAGTAAAGATTGTTACACAACAAAATAAACCGCCGTGGTTTTCAAAAGAATTATCTCGTCTAAAGAACTTAAAAAATAGATTATTTAAAAAATATAAGAGAACCGGTTCTCTTGTTGATTATGCAAACTATACAACAGTTCGCTATAGATTCACTTTATGTAACAAAAGAAATTATGATTTATATTTAGTTAAATTAAAATCCAGTATGTACTGTGATCCAAAAAATTTTTTTAATATCATCAAATACAAGTCTAATTCCAATTCATTTTTCAAAATTAATTAAACCGTCTTTTACGGCTGGTCCAGATAGTGTTCCTAGTTGCGTGTTGAAGCACTGTGTTTGTTGTTTATTCCATTATGTAAGCTTTTTAACATGTCGTTAAATTCTTCTATTGTACCCAAAATTTGGAAAGAGTCTTACATTATACCCCTTTATAAAAAAGGCAGTAAGGTAGACATCTCGAATTACAGAGGCATTCCAAAGCTATGTGCTATTCCAAAACTGTTTGAACAGATCATTACGGAACAGCTACAGCACTTTGTGCCATCACTTCTAAATTTGTCTCAGCATGGCTTTCTCAAGAAACGGTCAACGGTAGCTAACTTATTAGAATTCGCTTCAATTGTCAATCGAAATTTCTCGTCCGGCTGCCAAACCGATGTTGTGTACACAGATTTCAGTAAAGCATTTGATTGGGTTTGTCCCTCTCTGCTTTTAATAAAACTCGAAACCTATGGTTTTCCACCATCGTTAGTCCGTTGGCTGTCGTCTTATCTTGAATCTCGAACACCATGTGTTCGTTTTAAAACATCGGTTTCGAGACCAATTTTTGTTACTTCAGGGGTTCCTTAAGGTAGTCACCTTGGCCCCTTATTGTTTAATATATTTATTAATGACTTGCTTACTGTGATTAAACACTGCCATGTTTTAATGTATGCTGATGACGTGAAATTATGTCTAACCGTTAATTCTATTGATCAGCAGAATCTGCTTCAGTCTGATCTTGACTCTCTCTCACAATGATGTGCTGTAAACAATTTATTGTTAAACAGTGATAAATGCAAGCTAATGTCATTTTATAGAAAAAAACTAATTGTTTGCTCGTACAAGTTAAATAATTTGTACCTTGAACGTATCTCTCAGTTCAATCACTTTGGTGTTTTGATGGACCCAAAACTTCACTTCGCTTCACATATTTCGCTGTCTGTTAATAAGGCTAAAGGGGTACTGGATTTCATCGATAGATGGTCCAAAGAATTAAATAACCCGTACACAACTAAATTGCTTTACACTTCTTTAGTACGGCCCATTTTGGAATATGCATCGTGTGTTTGGGATCCTCAGTGCGAAAACTATAAGAACCAAATTGAGTCTGTTCAGAAACAGTTCCTTCTGTTTGCACTTAGGAATCTACACTGGGACCCCTGTGTTCACCTTCCTCCCTATAGTAGTCGGTTGAAGCTTATTAATTTACCAACATTGGCTAGTCGTAGAACTATGCTTGGTACTTTGTTCTTGCATAACTTAATTAATGGCTTAATAATCTCTCCGACATTGTTGGCGTATATACAGTTCAATGTCCCCGCTAGAGTAACCAGAAATTTTAGTCCGATCTGTCTCAGTACCTGCAGATCGACATATTTAGAGCATGACTCGTTCCGTGTTTTATGTAGGTATTATAACAGATATTTTAGTTTAACGGAGAATTGCTCCTCTACTAACCTTATAAAACATAGTATTCTAACGTATTTAAATAGGTAAAAAAACCAGAAAGGATGCTATCTTCAGCAAGGTTGAAGCTATAATACTTTTCACGTTGTGTCACTACAAAAAAAGTAAATGAATAGTTTTCAAGCCTCCCTAACAACATAACTGTAAGGTTTCAAGTCAATTGGTTAAAAAGCAAAAAAGCTTTCCATACAACGGTTCAAGTTTTGCGATAAGTGGGCGTGGCCATGCCCATTTTTGATCAAAATAGTTTTCATTCCACCCTAAGAACATAACTGTAAAGTTTCAAGTCAATTGGTTAAAAAACAAAAAAGTTTTCCATACAACGGTTCAAGTTTCGCTATAAGTGGGTATGGCTACGCCCTGTTTTGGTCAAAATAGTTTTCATTCCTCCTTAAGAACATAACTGTAAACTTTCAAGTCAATTGGTTAAAAAACAAAAAAGTTTGTATGGAAAACCGTTCAAGTTTCACTATAGTCAAGTTTAGCTATAAGTGGGCGTGGCCACGCCCACTTTTGGTCAAAATAGTTTTCATTCCTCCCCAAGAACATAACTGCAAGAGGTCAAGTCAATTGGTTAAATAGCAAATAAGTTGTCCATACAACGACGTGAATATTGCTTCTCTTCCTCTTCTTCATTTTGTATGGGAGCTACCAGTTTCCCGATCTCAATGAAACTTTCATGCATGTAGTCGGACTATGTAAAACTACTATGTTTAAAATTTCAGCACTCTATTGTACAAAACAAAAAAGTTTTACATACAACGATTCAAGTTTTGTTCACTTTTCTTCTTCTTTTCGTATGGGAGCTACCTGTTCCAATAATCCGATCATGCTGGTTCCGACGAATGATTCATCGTAATAAATGGTAAGACTCTGTGCAAAGTTTCAGCTCGATAGCTTCTAAACTGAGGGACTAGTTTGCATACATACAGACAGACAGACAGACGGACAGTCGGACATGGCTAAATCAACTCGTTTTGTCGTCCTGATCAAGAATATATACACTTTATATAGTCGGAAATTAATACTTCAATCTGTTACAAACTCCGTGACAAAGTTAGTATACTATTTTACAAACGTGAAAAGTATAAAAAACACTTTTGCAAAAGGAATGTTTTCAATTAGTTTAAATCTTAAAATTGTAAGCATTTTATGTGCTAAGAAAAAATGTGCTATTTTTCTGTCCATAGCTGTATAATAATAATAAATATCGGTATATAAAAGAAAAAGTTTAAAAATTTAAAAAAAAAAATTTTAAGAATTTTTATAGTTCAAATTTATTTTGTTTACCTAATTAGTTTTCCGATCAGGGTATATTAAGTTTGTTTAATACGGTTTGTATGTAATGCATAGATGGTGGGGAGGGGGACCCTATAAAGTGTATATATTCTTGATCAGGATGGCAAGACGAATTGATATAGCCTTGTCTATCCGTCCGTCCGTCCGTCCATCCTCACCAATCGTTCTCGAAAACTAAAAGAGCTAGAGACTTGAGACTAGTGACTTCAGACTAGAATCTGGAGACTAGAGGATGACAAGACGAATTGATATAGCCCTGTCAGTCCGTCCGTCCGTCCTCACCAATTGTTCTCGAAAACTATAAGAGCTAGAGACTTGAAATTTGGAGGATAGACTCGTGAGGTCAAACGCTAGATCAAGTTTAAAGGCATTTTTGCCACGCCCACTCCTTCCCGCCCATCGAGCACCACCTATTTTTTCAAAAGGCTGTAGCTCGAAAACCTGATGAGTTAGAAACATGAAAATGAGTATGTAGACTGAGTGTGTATAGCTCCACATACCACATTTTTTCCCCTCCCTTTCGTTTCCCCTCAAAAAGTTGTTTTCTTTAAATTGCTGTATCTCCTAAACTATGTTGAAATTATATTCGTGTAAGCTAATATTTTGCATATGGCAACGCCATAAAATAGTAAGCTCAAAGTGCAGAGAGCAATTATGTCTTTAAGCGCTCTCTTCAAGTTTGACCTACTTTAGTTGAGTTAGTTCGTAAGATCACCTTGTCGTGTAAACATTAAAGCGTTCTCATTATTAATAAATATTCTTTTATATAAACTTAAAACAACCAATGCACTTTGTTCTTCTTATTAAAACCGTACTTAACACTGCGAAAACTACACAGAGAAAAAAAATCAAGTACATTGTACTTAAATTGACACAATTCGGTGTTGAAAGTCCGTCAAGCACGAATGTTGTCAAATCAAGTAAAATGTTCACAATTCAAGCACTATTTTTAAGTACAAAAAATCTTGAATTGAGTAAATTTTGATACATTTTCAAGAACAGTTTAAGCTTAATATGATACCAACAAAACTTAATCCGAGTCAATGTTGTTTTAGAAATAAGTTTACATTTTACTTGAATCAAGAACCAACCGAACTTAAACTGTAACAAAAAAAAAACTTATACCGAGACCTTTTTGTTCTTAAAACAAGTGAATATTGTACTGAAATCAAGAACCGACTAAACTTAAATTACAACTAAAAACATTTTTTGCGAGACCACGACCACTTTTTCGTTCAAGTAAGTTTACATTGTTCTTGAATCAAGGCTCAGTAGTTTTGCAAACTATTTCGGTTATTACCTCAATTTGATTGATTTTATTTTATATAAGTAATTGTTACAGTTAATTTAATAAACATTTAAGCAACATATAAATATTATAATTAAATGGTAATTGGTAATCTTCTATAATATAAAAATGAATCGCAAAATGTGTTGGTAAGCGCATAACTCAACAACGCCTGGACCAATTTGGCCAATTCTTTTTTTTAAATGTTCGTTGAAGTTCAAAGATGGTTTTTACGGCGAGAAAAATTCAAATAATTGCCGGAAAAACCCTAAAAACAGACCTTTTCTTTTTCCCATACAAACTTGCGACGTCGCAAGCATTAAACGTAACATGCTATGCTTCTTCTTATACGTCAGTATTGTTATGTGCAGAGAGTATTAAAATATAACAAGAGACCGAAGGCCTCTCACGCTAAGCTTTCAAAATGAAATCAGCCGCAACTGATGGTGGAAAATTCTTGCCAGACAGAGACAGCAAAACAGATGTATATCTGGTTCGCTCTAACAACGACGAATAGACACGTACTACACCACGGGAATTTAGTTGAAATTATGAATGAAGTTCCAGCTCCGTTGCCAAATTTCATAAACAACTTTTGTTTACGAAAAGTGATGGCAAAGATAAAGTGGGGTGTGGGCATGTTTGCGAGGTTGCTAAAAAACGATCCTTCTTGTGTTCAATGAAAGTGTGGACAAAAGAAGAAGTAAGGCGGGCATGTACATATTGTGAGTTTTGATTTTAAGAATGAAAATAAAATAATTGCACTGATCAAGTGCCGTCGGCTTAATATATACACATATGTATTTAGTTATTCATGCTTATTGCGAATAAATTACATTTTATTTAACATTCATATTTAAGTACTAAATAATTTGTCAAATTTGATTCTGGATACTAGGCACACATAAATATCAGGAAGGACAATAATATCAAAAAGTCAAAGAAATAACAAGTTACACGCAAAATATAAAAAAATCAAGGCAAAAGCAAATTATACACAAAATATCAAAAAATCATAGCAAAAGCAAGTTACCCACAAACACTTACTCCCTCTGCTCCACAACCAAAGTCAATGCATATGTGGGAAAAGGGTGTAGTGGAGCAATAAGTGTGTGCGTATTGTTTTTGTTGTCGCTGTGATCGCACACATACCAGGACAACCCATGCATATGTTGGCAAATATGGTAAATGTGAATGTGTGAACAGCCGAAAATGTACACAATTTTCTCTGCTCGTTCCTTATTTGCTCTCTTCGTCCTTCGCATCCACACAAACTGCGTGTTGCCTGTGTGCCTCTTCGCCCTTCGCATCCACATAGTGACACTTACATTTGATTCCTATGCGTGGCCATGTCACACACATGTACCCCTTAACCCGTCTCAACAATTTTACAAGTACAAAATGTTTTGGTGTGCTACTTAGTTTCATGTGATCCTGTTACCATCAGTATAAAATTCGAATTGTTTAACAATATTCAGACAATAGAAGCGAAAAATGTTCATGATGGATGATATTTGATTTTGATAAATGAAAATGGAGATGAAAGTTTTGCTTATAAAAATTTTTGTTTTGAAAATTTTAGAATTTTATTTATATTGGCATGTTAGTAAAAATATGAGGGAAAATATAATATTTTGATATAAACAATTAGAATATGTTTAAAAAGTCATTATTTTCATTAGATCTAAAAATTTGCTGAATTAATTGAATATGAAATGTCCGTCCGGACTTACAAAATATAAAAATCAAAATTAAGACAAAAGTCCACGGCGCACAAGCAAATGAAACGTGACAACATCTCAAAAGTAAACAAAAAGGAAAAATGTAAACAATTCCAGGCCGAGCGAGTCAAATATATACATTTCTCATTCCGTCTCTGTCGCACAGTTTTCCGCTGTGACTTGGCGGCTAATTCGCAAAAACCGAAAGCTTAGCGTGAGAGGCCTTCGGTCTCTTGTTATATTTTAATACTCTCTGGTGTAAACAATGCAGGTATGTACGGCTTGAAGGATTTGACTCCAAGTCATGTCAAATTAAAAAAAAGTTGAAACAACAACAAACTGTCAATGTCAGTGTTGTTTTTCTTGGATTTTCACTACTGAGTTTGCTTTTGTCAACTAATACACGAAACAAACCGTAGCTATGTATATCGTGTTTAGTGCAGTGTTTAGTTACCTATGATCACTTATTATTGAATGTGAGACAATAATCTATAGTATAATAAAAATGAATCGAAAAATATGTTGATAAGCGCATAACTCAAAAACAGCTTCCGATTCAATGAAATTTTCAGTTAATCTTTAGATTGACCTCCTGAAGGTTGTTATAATGTTTTGGTATCAATCCGACCATTTTAACTGGTAGCCTCCATACGGAAAGAAGAAGAAAAATAAACAATATTAAGATTTTGTGGACGCAAGCACGGACCATTCTTTGCTTCTTCTTACACTTTTGTATTGGTATGAGTGTGTTGTTTGCAAAGAGAACAAGAGAACGGTGAGAAAACGGAGGAGCATTACTTTCGAAATTGTGCTTCATTTCTTCTTCATCTTTTACATACAGCCTCATATGTACACATATTAGTGTTTTTATACTCTTCACGTATGTAAATATTATTATGACTTTGTCACGGAGTTTGTAACCCCCAGAAGGAGAAAACTCCGACTATTGACCTGAAATTTTACAGCTTTACCACCATAAATCATTTGTCGGAACTGCAATGATCAGACCATTAGAACTGGTAGCACCCATACAGAATGAAGAAGAAAAATGAACAGAACTTAAATCGTTGAATGGAAAAAAACATAAACAAACATAGTAACTTTACGTACGCAGACTAAATTTCTGGAATTGTCATTAAGATCGGACCACTGAAACTGGTACTTATCATACAAAGTGATGAAGAGGAAAAGACAGAAAATTTACGGCGTTGAAAGGAAAACTTTTTTTTTTCTTAATTAATTGACTTACAACTTCACAAGCTAATTTCAATAAATTGCAAGTTTCCATATTAGCTTAAACAATGAAAATTGGTATATAGGCTATTAAAGTAAAGAGAAAGCAGATTCAATCCAAAAAATTGGCGTGGCATAAAAAGAGCGTGAAAAGTAAATAGTCTTCAGCAAGGCTGAATAGCGTTTTTTATACTCCTGCAAAAATAATATATATTTGCGATGCAATGAAGTTCGCTACGCAGAGAAGGAGATATCGCCGACCACATAAAGCATATATTATCTTCACAAGACGAGTTAATACAGTCATGTCCATATGTCTGCTTCAATACCAACTGCGAGCTCAGTTTTAACGATTTCAAAAAAAATAAAACGCAGAAAATTATCTTATCCTTTCAGGCAGTTTGTATGTAAAAAATCTGCATGATTGGATTGCTATTACATTTAGCTACCGGTTAAAAATTAGGTTTTTTAAAACTACCACCTTAGTTTTTTGTACAAAAACGTTTAAGACGTCAAAAAAGGCTCTTTGCGAAAGAAACAATCGGTCAAAACAAAATTTTTGTTAGAAAAATGTTTTATTAATTTTTAACTATTTTCCAAAATTTTATTAGAATCGAACATAAAGGCGTGGCCCCGACCATATAGAGAAACATCTTCAAAATAACATTTTGCTGTAAGCATAATCGCCAGAAGGCTGTAAAGTGGAGAGTATTTTTCATTTTGCTAAAATGGAACAAAGGAACAATTAATCAAAAATATGGTTTTGTTGTTCTTAAATATAAAAAGATGGAATTTTGCAATCACATGTTTGTAAAGGTAATTATATATCACTGCAAAGTAAGAAATTTGCCATAATTACAAGGCATTAAGAATTCTGAAACGCATTAACGGTAATTAGAGTTTCAAAACGCTGGAATATTTTTTTTTTTTAAATTTAATTAAACTACGAAAACAAAATCTGGAAATAATATTGATGACTTCGAACCCAACAAGAATTGATAAATGAACGTGGCTGCTGCAACATATAATAAAAATTTAAAACGCCTATGTACCTGTATCTATAAGTCTGACAAGAAGAAAATTTAGGAACTAATTGTGATAGAGTGTTAAAAGATTCAATCCTGGGCTATATGCAACAGTTCATCATACTTTGAGGGCGTAGCAAAGCGCGCCGGGTCAGCTAGTTATTTATATAATAAACAGTAAGACTTTGGTGTACCAGGGGACTTGAACCTCTTACCTTCCATTTCGTAGGACAACACACTAAGCTCTGAGCCACAGGAAGCGACATAGGAACACTTGATATTTCATAAATTTTATTTTTTGAAAACATTTTTGTTCCAAGAGAACAAAAAATATTTAGTAAACCAAAAAACTCTGGTCTTGCTGGGGTTTGAACCTCATACCGTTTGTATCATAGTTAAACACACTAAACTCTGAGCTACAGCAAGCAACATAGAAACATATGATATTTGATAAATTTGAATTGTTTTAACATTTTTGTTCAAAGGAGAAAGAGAGAAAGAAAGTATAAGAAGAAAGCTTTGTCATTTCAAGTTTGTTTGGTTTCGGTTCAAATTTTTGTGTTCTTGTTTTGTTTTCAAGTATAAAATGTGTATGAATTGACATTTTGTAGTTGATTCAAATCCATTTTGGTGTCGATTTTGATGTTAAGTACAAATCTTACTTATTTGGAGAACATTTAGACCAATTACAACTTAATTTGGTCTGTTGTTGATTCAAGTACAATCTGTGCTGTTCTCAGACCGTGTATTAGAGCTGGAGACTTGAAATTTGAAAGATAGACTCGTGTGGTCGAACACTAGATCAAGTTTGACCAGTAAGGGCGGTATAGTCGAGTATTCTCGACTATATAATACCCTGTGCACACAAAATCCAAAAAAAATAGTAAAATTAATTTTGAAAACGTTTTCCTTTTTCAACATTTTTTTCAGCTGCAATTTACTATGTTAACAACATGTTAATCTTTCGCCGACATCAACAGCAATGTTATAACGGTGTGAACTCTATTATTAATACAGTAAGGAAGTCGTAAAAAAGGGGTTGCCTGGAAAGTTTTGCGGGAGTTTTGAAAATTGGCATCCATATGGATTTTGGACTGCTCTTTCCGAATTTTTACTTTGCGACCTTCTATGACCGCAGCTTGAGCCGCCATTTTGAAAAAATGGCGTCCAAAATCACTTTTTTCACCATATATCTATTTGGCTCATTTTACGCAAAAACATCTCTATACTAAATTAAAGTAGAGAGAATTTCCTACAAAAAAAACGCTAAGTTTGAGCCTTCGTGACACTAAGAAAACAAAACTTTTGGGCTTCGACAATGATTGGGTTGTTTTCAGTGTACCTTAAGGTCAAAAACTTATAGTCTGGCTCCTTCCATTATGGACTATATCCAAAGATACACCAATTTATCCAAAAATAGCCAATTTAGCCAAATTTAAACTCTTTTTCAGTTATCATTTTCACATTGAAAAACATTTTTCCATTAAATTTCGCTAAATTAACTTTGCAGCAAATGGTTTGGAGTTTGTAAAAAGCTATTGACATTTTTTGTGGCATCAACAGTTTTCGAGTTATCGATTAGCAAAGTCAACAATGGCTTTTTTGCTTTGAGCGACGATAACTCCGCGGAAAATTATGCTACAGAGCTCCACAGTAACTCAAATTAAAGGTAATGAAATTTCCTATAAGGTCCTTATAGCGGTATAATCATCTTGAACCCACATCTGTAGCAATATTGTTTAAAAAAAATAAGAAAAAAATGGCAATTTTTTTTTTTTGCAATTCTTACGATGAATCTTAAACCTCTCATCATAAAAAACAATTAGATTCAAAAACTAGAGGTTAAGAGCTACAATTTCTTTTTTTTAACTTTTGTTGTACGACCAATACTTTCCAAGTTATTCGTCGTCAAAAAAGACTCCAAAATAATTTTTTTTTTTTTATATGCTTTAATTTTTCTGTCTAGTGTATATAGTCGAGAATACTCGACTATACCGCCCTTACTGGTTTTTATTATTGTAATAAAGATGTTTTAATACTTTGAGTATCATTAAGAATATGTATTAATTTTTTATATACTGCAAGTATTTGAAAAGAGTGTGTGTTACAGCCCTATTCTGGCAAATCAGTCACATTTTTTATACCCTATACACATACTGTGTATTATGGTATATTGAGACTTGAAATTTGGAGGGTAGACTCGTGATGCTCGGCAGCAGATCAAGTTTATTTTTTGAAGTGAAACTTCTTTAGCATGGGTGCGATTTAAAACTCGATTAAACGACATGAAAAAGAGACAGACTATACATTTATATGATTTAGCCTGCGAGAGAATGAAGTAGAATGTAGAATGACAGTCTGTATTCATAAACTGAGAAGTCATAAAAAAAACAACATGCTTAGTTGTAATTTTGGCATTCCTCTTCAACCGTCACTTTCGCCATCTGGCGCATAAGTAACAACAACTAACCTGGCATGTTTACTCCAAATATTATAACAATTCTTGATGTTGCTACTTTCGGCGTAAGCAAGCACAGTGTGGTTGTCGCTACTTATGACACTGTCTGAACTTATACGTTGTGTTTGTTGTTGCCCTCGACTTAGCGTGGCTAAACAATGTCGCTAATCAGCTTCATAATATATGAGCCGCGAATTCATCTGCAATTCGCGTCATGACAATTATGTTCAATTTTACAATTGACAATCATACTCTTTCCATTGCTGTGGTTAGCAAATGAAAACAATTAATTTACAAATTCAAAATATTCCAAAAGTGAACACTAATAATAAATTATATATGCAATGAATAAAGTCAAGTAGATTCCACACATTGGAGCATTGGTACTTAACTCGACTCTGTTCTTCGGGAGACACTATCCACATTTGAATTAATTCTGCTTCTTCGCATTTATGCATTCAAAAATGTACACATTCCAACTTGCCCAAATAACATGGTTGGTACATACTTATTTTCATAAAATGTACTATTTTTACGAGTTTTTTTAACCATTTCAAATATAACTTCACATTAATTATAAGTTTCAAATTATTTCAACAATTTAATTCGAATGTACTTCTCAATCTTCGAAACTTGATACAAACAGATTGGCGAGGCTTTACACTTCTTGTTTTCCAATTTAAAAAATTTGGTTGATTTGGAAAGGGTTTTTTAAAAGCAGATTTATTAATGAAATTGAATTGTTTTAATGCATATTAATGGGGAAACCATAAAGTTTATTTTTTGGTAAATAACACAGGCCAACAAGAAAAAACTAATTCCTATGTATTTTGGTGTGCTGATTCCGAAAATAGTGGACATAAAGTCGTATCACCCTCCAATTTCTTGCATTTCACGGAATTGGAAAAAACACGAAATTACTGTTTTTCAAACTTGTGTACAAGATACCTCAGAAACTACTGGACCGATCTTAATGAAATTTAACTCAGATATTCTTAGGAATCCAATCTATCATGTACAAAAGGAGTTTTTTGATTGAGGGCCCCCTTCGAAAGTTATACACTTTTAAACCTCAATAAATCAAGAAAAAAAAGTTTAGTCTTTAAATAGCTGTAAATTTTACAAAAAAAAACTTTTAATTTTTTCTCTTATGCTACTCTATTTGTAGTTATTTTCTGCATGAAATGACGGTCCGTTTGTACTATTCCGACAATTGGTGACCGAGATATCAGGTATGCCACCAACGTATGTTATGGTTGTATCGAAAATCTTGGGAAATGGTATAAAAAAAAAATAATTGCTTTTAAACAACAAAACAGTTGAAGTAGCTGTTCGGTCAGAATGGTATTTATTTACGTTATTTTTAAATTTACATACCAAATATTGCTTATTTTATAATTTGGCAACATTGAACCCAATGTCATTTTTTAACACTAGTTTTTAAGTTGAATTTCTTCTATGGTGAATTTCTTTGATAAAGTCAGTCGAACAGAATTCGTCTAAAAAGCCGGCTGCAAATCGTTTTATTCTAGCTAAAGCAAAATCATCAAAATCTGTGCACCCCCCAATCTTCAAACGGATAAGGAAGAAGCTTCTCATCATACATTTTGGCGCCCAACGTGGGGCAAGTGCATAGTTTTTTGTGATTTAATGCAAATATTTAGTGAAATAAATATTAATCGCCTAATCGTTGAGTATTGTCGCCTAGACATACATACATACATCGTCTCGTCTTCGAATACTGTCGCCAAGACAGACATACGAACATCGTATCGTCGTTTAATACTGTCGCCAAGCCTACATACATACATACGTCGCCTGATCGTCGCGTCGTTTCGTTTTTTCGAAGAAGTTTGGCTTCGTATAATTCCTTATAATTATACTTGAAATTTCGTTTTGGAACACAACTTATTTCGTTTTGTTTTTTTGTTGATTCGCATTTGTAGTCGTCCGTCCCATGATGAAATAACATAAGGTGGTCTCGTCGGCAACAGACATCCACTTATTATATGCTCGCAATAAGTGCGAGTGAAAGGAACATAGTAAACTGAGTGTCGTATTGAGTGTGAGTGAGGCGGCAATGTGATTGTTGATTAACCCTTAGCATGTCCGTAGGCTTTGAATATGCCACTTATAAATAAAAGACGAGATTTTTTTTTAAAGTTTGATTTTTAATAATTTAGAGTTACCAATTAAACGCTGCTTTTGGTTCTTAATACAAATTTTTTTGTTTAAGTAGTTAACTCTAAAATATATTCTTATTTTAAAGTAAAAAGAAATTAATATTATTAATATAATATTTCATATTAATGCGTGCACGCTTAAGGGTTAATGAATAACGAGAAAAAATTCGTCCGCACACAACCTTTCTTTTCAACAAGCAAACGTGCACTGAAATAAGTGGATACTTCGTAAAACTTCGGCAGCCGACGAGACCACCTTATGTTATTTCATCATGGTCCGTCCTTGCTTACATAAAATATTCGATTTTAGTAATGCAAGCTCACTCGCACAAAATTCGTTAAAGTTCTGTAAGTTCCAAATCATACAATCAATAAGTGATATTGCAAGAGAACACTTAAAAATGCCGACGCCAGTTAAAACAACTCCGCTTAAAGACTTGCAACATCAGCGGACAAATATAAAAAGAAACATGTCGCGCATTAAAGACCTAATTGTCAGTCAATCTGCTGTGGAAACGAGAATATCGTCGGTTGAGTTAAAGTGTCGATTGAACATTTTGGAAATGTATTTCAATCACGCAATGACTGTGCAATCTAACATTGAAATAATCGATTCCAATGACAACGGTCGTACTGAACTCGAAAATATGTACATTAGTGCGAAAGTGGGGATTGAGCAATTGCTTGAAGTCAATTCGTCACTAAACACAAGTACAACTGTCGTATCTCAGTCTATAGCATCATCGAGTTCTAGATTGCCAAGATTATCGTTGCCCATATTCGCAGGAAATCACGCCGATTATAAAAGCTTCATTACAACGTTTAACCAGTTGATTGAACGAGAAAACATATCGAATATTGAGAAATTCAATCATTTACTGAGTTGCCTAAAAGGATCTGCCTTGGAGGCAGTACAAGCATTTCCTATGACCAGTGAAAATTATGAGAAGGCCTTAGACAAGTTGAAGTCTCGATACGACAAACCGTCACTAATATTTGTTGAAACAATTGCTCCTATTTTCAACCTACCGACCGTCAAGCAATCAAATGCACAGCAATTGCGAAGCTTAATAGACAATGCTTCGTCTATGTTTAGCTCACTGTCATCGTTGGGTTCGGACAACAAAATATCTCAAGCTATGTTGATCTATATCATCATCAACAAGTGTGATACCGCAACACGCACCAAATGGAATGAATCGCTCGACTATTCGGAGATACCCACGTGGGATCAATGCTGCAAATTGCTTGAACGCCATTGCCAATTCTTACAATCCAGCGGTCCAATATCGCAATCGTCTCAATCACACCCTAATAAACAAAATCGTAACACTGGACAGAAATCTTCATTTGCTTTGACACAATCAACTTGTTTACTTTGTTCAAGCCCTGAACATAGATTGGCAAGTTGTGACGAATTCAAATCAATGAGCACATCTCAACGTTTTAGCACAGCTAAGAAGCATGGTCTGTGCCTCAATTGTCTAGGCAAGGGCCATCAATTAGCCAATTGTCCGTCGAAGTTTCGCTGTCGCACTTGCAATCAAAGTCACCATACCATGCTTCATCACGAAGTGAAAGGTTCGCAACCTTCACAGCAACAAGGTACTGTAACACACACTTTAAGTTCGTCGCCAGAACCAATAATAGCAGCAACACATGCACATACTCAACCAAGCCAAAAGAATACACAGGTAATATTAGCTACAGCCATGGTGTTAGTAAGAGATGCTATGGGTTCATACAAACTTGGTAGAGCCTTACTTGACTCTTGCTCTCAAGTAAATCTTATCACTGATGATTTTGCGCAAAGACTTCATCTTCAAAGAGATAAATATAATGTTCAGCTTCGTGGAATCGGTGAATCACAGACGAGTATTAAGTCTTCCGCGTCTACTTCAATAAAATCTCGCACATCAAACTTTGAACAACATTTGAAATTCTGCATCACACCTCACATCACGTATCAACCGGATACAGAGATTGATGTATCAGCCTGGAACATTCCAACAAATACTCCTTTAGCAGATGAACAATTCTATAAATCACGTCGTGTTGACCTACTATTAGGTGCCGAAGCATTCTTTGAGATTCTGGCTGTTGGCCAGTTTAAACTCGGTCCCAATCTACCTACCATTCAAAAAACTTTATTTGGCTGGGTTATTGCTGGCAAACACAAACAGCTAAATTCGGAGCAATCCCTATCGTGCTTAACATTAAACGAACAACGCATTAATGAAAACCTTCAACGTTTGTGGGAAATTGAATCCATAAACTCAGTGATTCAAACGCGTGTTCCAGAACATCAAATATGTGAAGAGCACTACATCCAAACCACTCGTCAAGATGATAATGGACGACTTATAGTCAAGTTTCCTTTCAAGGATGATCCAAGTCAACTGGGAGAATCGTTCGATATAGCTCGTCGTAGATTCCTCGCTATTGAACGTCGCTTGTTGCAGTCTCCGGAAGTTCGCTTACAGTACAACGAATTCATGCAGGAGTATGAAGATCTTGGCCATATGACGCGAGTGAACACCCCAGATCTTACCCAACCTCACTACTACATAGCACATCATTACGTACTAAAACCCAACAGTGAGACAACCAAGTTGCGTGTGGTATTCGATGCATCGTCACGCACTACAACTCAAACTTCGTTAAATGATCTGCTACTTGTCGGTCCAACTATTCAAGATGACTTGTATACTCTGTTACTTCGATTCAGACTGGTACGATACGCCATAACAGCAGATATAGTCAAAATGTACCGACAAGTTCATGTCGACAGTGATCATTGTAAATATCAATACATACTGTGGCGAGCTCATCCAGACTCTGATTTGCACACATACCAACTAAATACTGTTACCTATGGAACATCTTCAGCACCCTTTCTAGCCATCCGTAGCTTACATCACTTGGCAGCAATGCATAAAGATGATCAACCAATTGGAGCTGACGTTATCAGAACGTCATTTTACGTAGATGATTTGTTGTCAGGCGCTGATGATTTAGACACATTACGCTCAATTAAAGAGCAAGTCACAGAAATTCTTCGTCGTGGTCACTTTGAACTTGCCAAGTGGCATTCAAACTGTGTGGACTTCATGGAAACATCTGATAACAAAGAACTTCATGCACCTGAGAACAACATATCGAATGCATTGGGTGTTACATGGGATCAGCATAATGACCGGTTTTTATTTTCGTTTACACCCAAACATATTAACTCGAATGTTACCAAGAGAAATATCTTAGCTATCGCATCATCACTTTTTGATCCACTTGGACTCTTATCGCCGCTTATCATCGTTGCAAAAATAATCCTTCAAGAATTATGGATTCTAAAGGTTCACTGGGATGAATCTGTACCACAAGGTTTATCGCTAGCTTGGCAAAAATGTCTATCATCACTACAGACTGTTTCATTGCTTTCCGTACCACGTTATTGCCTTCAGACCAACATAGAAGCATTACAATTCCATGGTTTCTGTGATTCGTCCATTCGAGCATATGGTTATTGTATTTACGTACGATCCGAGACTACAAATGGTCAAGTCACTGTTCAATTGCTAACATCCAAGTCTAGAGTCGCCCCGGTAAAGAAACAATCGTTGCCAAAACTTGAACTCTGCGGTGCACATTTATTGGCCAAAGTATATTCCAAGGTCAAACTCCAGTTCGTCGGAAAACCATATACCGTTTACTTCTGGTCCGATTCACAAATCGTGCTTCACTGGCTAAAACAACATTCAGTAACATTGTCGACCTTCGTTGGAAATCGGGTAGCTGAAGTTCAGGAATTGACTTCAGACGGCGAATGGAAGTTTGTATCGACTTCTAACAATCCAGCGGATATTGTCTCAAGAGGGTGTACAACTGCTGAACTCAATGATTCTCGTTGGTTTTCAGGACCTGAATTTTTGTTGCAACCCAGCTCAGCTTGGCCTCGCTCGTCTCGTAAAGTTGATATTGATATGGACGTAGTTAATCTTGAAAAACGCAAAAGCATGTTCACTATATTGGAGAAAAATAATTATTTACTCAATCGTCTCGAGGATATAAGCAGCTACAATCGTTGTCTACGCGTTCTTGCATGGATGTTTCGATTTATAAGGTGCGCTAGAAAGCATTTTTCATTTGATCAACTAATACTCACGCCCAGCGAACTTCACCACGCCTTGAATTGTTTAATATGGAACATTCAGCAACATGCGTTCGCTAATGATTTCCAACTACTTCAACGCTCCTTGCCAGTAAAAAGTTCTTTGAAATTTCTAACACCATTCATTGATGCTTCATCGGGATTTCCATTAATCAAGGTTGGAGGACGATTAGAAAATGCTAAAATGCCTATGTCACAAAAACATCCGTTGTTATTGCCCAGCAAATCGCATTTTGCGCGTATCTTCGTAAGGCAACTTCATCAACGCAACCATCATGCTGGACCAAAGGCTCTAGTTGCCTTAATTCGGCTACAATATTGGATCGTCAATGCCAGAGAACTTGCTCGTCGCACCGTCCGCACTTGCATAACTTGCGTGCGATACAAACCAAAATTAGAAACGCAACTAATGGGATCGCTACCTACTGAACGCGTTTCAGGCCAGCAACCGTTTAAATCGTGCGGCATCGATTTTTGTGGGCCAATTAACATTTATCTACGCATTCGAGGAAAGGGACCGGTTAAGGCATATTTAGCTGTGTTCATCTGCATGACAACAAAGGCCGTTCATATTGAAGTAGTGTCTGACTTGTCTACCAAAGCATTTATAGCAGCATTAAAAAGAATGATCTCTCGACGCGGGCTCCCATCAACGATTTTTTGTGACAACGCAACTAATTTTGTTGGAGCTGCCAATCAACTTGCTGAACTGCAAACATTTCTCTCTAAGAAAGACACGCAAACTACAATCGAAACTTATTGCGCAAATGAATTTATAGAGTTTCGTTTTATACCGCCAAGAGCACCTCATTTCGGTGGATTGTGGGAAGCGGCTGTAAAGAGTGCAAAGGGACTGCTCCAACGAACACTAAAAAACACTAGGCTCACATTTGAGGAGTTATACACCGTAGCAGCTGAAGTTGAAGCTGTTCTTAATTCGCGACCGCTGTCGCCACTTTCGTCGGATCCTAATGATTTTGGTGCTTTAACAGCTGGTCACTTTCTTGTGGGTGATTCATTACGCGCATTACCCGAACGTAATTTAACAAATGACAATCTAACTCATTTGGAACGTTTTGATCTACTGACTGCTGTGAAGCAGCAATTTTGGCGACATTGGTCATTGGACTACATCAATGAACTTCGCGCACGAACTAAGTGGACAACATCGTCTCCAAATCTCACTGAAGGAACAATGGTGGTAATCCATGAAGACAATCTACCACCACAGTATTGGAAAATTGGACGAATCATATCGGCAGTTAGAGGCAGCGATGGACATGTACGAGTAGCTAATATACGCACTTCTAAAGGCGTTTGCTGTCGTCCAATACACAAGTTGGCAATATTGCCCATATCTTGAAAGTAGGTACTTTCAACGGGGCCGGGATGTTCGGTCAGAATGGCATTTATTTACGTTATTTTTAAATTTACATACCAAATATTGCTTATTTTATAATTTGGCAACATTGAACCCAATGTAATTTTTTAACACTAGTTTTTAAGTTGAATTTCTTCTATGGTGAATTTCTTTGATAAAGTCAGTCGTACAGAATTCGTCTAAAAAGCCGGCTGCAAATCGTTTTATTCTAGCTAAAGCAAAATCATCAAAATCTGTGCACCCCCCAATCTTCAAACGAATAAGGAAAAAGCTTCTCATCAAACAGTAGCCATGGTATGTTTATTTATACATATTCATTTTAAATTTGATACAACAAAATTATGAACTGTAAAGTAGAGAGAAAATCCTTGTTGGTTGTGTACACGATATTTCAGTCAGCAATCGACGGAAAAATACAAACGGACCGTCATTTCATGCAGAAAATAATTACAAATAGAGTAGCATAAGAGAAAAAATTAAAAGTTTTTTTTTGTAAAATTTACAGCTATTTAAAGACTAAACTTTTTTTTCTTTTTTTTTTTTTTTTTTTTTTTTTTTTTTGAGGTTTAAAAGTGTATAACTTTCGAAGGGGGCCTGTGTAATTATTTCTAACAACTTAAAAGAAGGATGAATATAATAAAATCCCTGAGAAAAATGTCAGATATTTTGCAGGAGTATGGAAATATTTGTAATATATCCGAGAAGAAAATTTTTGAACTCCTTGCCGAAGAAGGCTTTCCAT